>JAWZYU010000006.1:105250790-106450790 GCA_038380435.1 Ryuthela nishihirai
ATCACTGAACTCACTCTGAAACTTAGATTCACTGAAGTCATTCTGAAACCTAAAGTCACTGAACTCACCTGAAACTTAATTTCAGTGAAGTCACTCTGAAACTGGTTCACTGAACTCACCTTGAAACTTAATTTCAGTGAAGTCACTCTGAAACTGGTTCACTGAACTCACCTTGAAACTCAGACTCACTCAACTCACTCACTCTCAATTAAGACTCACTGAACTCACTCTGAAACTTAAAATCACTGAACTCACTCTGAAACTTAGATTCACTGAAGTCATTCTGAAACCTAAAGTCACTGAACTCACTCTGAAACTTAATTTCAGTGAAGTCACTCTGAAACTGGTTCACTGAACTCACCTTGAAACTCAGTCTCGCTGAACTCACTCAGAAATTTAGGCTCAGATTCATTGCACTCTGAATTTTAAAGCAGTGAATTCATTCTGAAACTGGGATTCACTGAACTGAATCAGATATTCAGACTCACTCAACCCATTCGCAAACTCAGACTCATTCAACTCATTCACAAAGTCAGACTCACTCAACTCATTCACAAACTTAAAGTCACTGAACTCACTCTGAAACTCAGACTCACTGAACTCACTCTGAAACTCAAACTCACTGAACTCACTCTAAATCTCGACTTTCTAAACTCATCCTTAAAACTTAAAGTCACTGAACTCACTCTGAAACTCAGATTCACTGAACTCACTCTGAAACTCAGACTCACTAAACTCACTCTGAAACTCAAACTCACTGAACTCACTGTAAATCTCGACTTTCTAAACTCATCCTTAAAACATAAAGTCACTGAACTCACTCTGAAACTCAAACTCACTGAACTCACTCCGAAACTCAAACTCACTGAACTCACTCCGAAACTCAGACTCACTGAACTCACTCTAAATCTCGACTTTCTAAACTCATCCTTAAAACATAAAGTCACTGAACTCACTCTGAAACTCAGACTCACTGAACTCACTCTTAAACTCAAACTCACTGAACTCACTCTGAAACTCAAATTCACTGAACTCACTCTAAATCTCGACTTTCTAAACTCATCCTTAAAACTCATCACTGAACTCACCCTTAAAACTCAGACTCACTGAACTCACTCTGACATTCAAACTCACAGAAACAGCTCGAAATATAAAATCCACGAAACGCGTACCATCTCCAAACCCAACTCCCTCCTTTCATTTCAAAACACATCAACAAGCATGATACAGCCATATTTATACACACACATACATTTATGTACGTAAAGCCATCACTTCCCGCTGATCGACTACTGAATGAGACAAGGTGTCCCTTGTCAAGGATAGACAGAAAGGCCGTACAGCTATCAGCTGTCACCATTGCTAATTAGGAGGCTACTCGTCAGGAAGCTACCATGCGGAAAACGGACCCCTCTGCAGCAACTTTTTCGATACTTCTGCTTACCAGTAGCAAGAAAGAGGGGGGGGGGGGGAAGACGTCCTGGTAGCACGTGCTTGAAAGAGAGAGGAAAGGTGCCTTAGGCCTTCATTATACAGCTTACAGATGGGCCCGGCTAGCACCTGACAGACTTCGTGCTGCTGTTTTAAAAGAGAACTTCCTCGAACGAAACACGCTCTCATAGAAGGAGCATCATTAGTAAGCGAATGTCATGGAGGGATGATGAGTTGCGGGGAGGATGAGTTGGTGTGAAACCTCGTACACCTACGTGTTAATAGCTTCGTGACAATGTGGTTAATTGGAAATTCAGAAACTCTAAACTTGAGGAGTTTGTGACAAAATCGCTATGATTCAACCTGTTTCTTTTTTTGGTTGTATGTCGTCATAATCCATGTTCTGAATATAGTTGATGGTGAATAAGCTTTCGTTTTGATGTTATCGATAGCTGTCCCGATTGGTTTTTTTTTACCTCTGAGCTGCACCTTTTTGCACACAATGGACTAAATGGCCAGTTCACAACACCCAGAGGGCTCAAAGAAGGTTGGGTTATTTTGCTTCTGAGAGGCACTTTTTTGCAAACAATGGGCTAAAGGATTGGGTCACAAGACCCAGAGGGATCAGAGAAGATTGGGTTATTTTGCTTCTGAGAGGCACCTTTTTGCAAACAATGGGCTAAAGGGTCGAGTAACAAGGACCACGAGGGCTCAGAGAAGGTTGGGTTGTTTTGCCTCTGAGAGGCACCTTTTTGCAAACAATGGGCTAAATGGTCAGGTCACAAGGACCCCGAGGACTCAGAGACAGGGGAGGGGAGGGGACCCACTGGAGAACTTTTAGGAGGTAGATGGTAGTCTCCCGTTAAGGCCATCCAGCGTGTTCTTTAGCGTGTATAAAATATGGCTTTTCCCGTACACGCGGTTGTGGTTTAACGTCCCATCCGACGGACGGCAGCCTTTCCAAGCCCATCGGTGTCCCCTACTGACCGAGGGCGGGAAGTTTTGGGGAGATAAATCTCAACGCTGGCCCAGCTGGGAACAGAAGATTACGAGCCTGTTTGGGGTAATGCAACTGAGCTGCGGTGGTGGGGATGCAATAGACTCACAGGGGAGACTGTCACAGACCTAGAGGGGAGAATATAACAGACCTATAGGGGGGAATGTAACACACCTACAGGGGAGAATGTAACAGACCTATAGGGGGGAATGTAACACGCCTACAGGGGAGAATGTAACAGACCTATAGGGGGAATGTAACACACCTACATGGGAGAATGTAACAGACCTATAAGGGGGAATGTAACACACCTACATGGGAGAATGTAACAGACCTATAAGGGGGAATGTAACACACCTACAGGGGAGAATGTAACAGACCTATAGGGGGAATGTAACACATTTACAGGGGAGAATGTAACAGACCTATAGGGGGAATGTAACACACCTACAGGGGAGAATGTAACACACCTACAGGGGAGAATGGAACACACCTACAGGGGGAATGTAACACACCTACATGGGAGAATGTAACAGACCTATAAATGGGAATGTAACACACCTACAGGGGAGAATGTAACAGACCTTTAGGGGGGAATGTAACACACCTACAGGGGAGAATGTAACACACCTACATGGGAGAATGTAACACACTTACATGGGACAATGTAACACACCTACAGGGGAGAATGTAACAGACCTATAGGGGGAATGTAACACATTTACAGGGGAGAGTGTAACAGACCTATAGGGGGAATGTAACACACCTACAGGGGAGAATGTAACACACCTACATGGGAGAATGTAACACACCAACAGGGGGAATGTAACACACCTACATGAGAGAATGTAACAGACCTTTAGGGGGGAATGTAACACACCTACAGGGGAGAATATAACACACCTACATGGGAGAATGTAACACACCAACAGGGGGAATGTAACACACCTACATGGGAGAATGTAACAGACCTATAAGGGGGAATGTAACACACCTACATGGGAGAATGTAACAGACCTATAAGGGGGAATGTAACACACCTACATGGGAGAATGTAACAGACCTATAAGGGGGAATGTAACACACCTACAGGGGAGAATGTAACAGACATATAGGGGAGAATTTAACAGACCTATATGGGGAATGTAACACACCTACAGGGGAGAAATAACAGACCTTTAGGGGGAATGTAACACACCTTCAAGGGAGAATGTAACAGACATACAGGGTGGAATGTAACACACCTACATAGGAGAATGTAACAGACCTATAGGGGGGAATGTAACACACCTACAGGGGAGAATGTAACAGACCTATAGGGGGAATGTAACACACCTACAGGGGAGAATGTAACAGTTATACAGGGGGTAATGTAACTGACCTGTGGGAGGATATAACAAACCTACAAGGGGGAATGTAACAGACATACAAGGGAGAATGTAACAGATCTAGGGGTTGGAATGTAAGTGACCTATGAAAGATATAACGAACCTACAGATGGGAATGTAACAGACCTACAGGGAAGAATGTAACAGAATTACAGGGGAGAATGTAACAGACCTACAGGGTGAAGGTAAATGACTGTAGGGGGATATAACAGACCTACAGGGGGTGTAACAGACCTATAGGGTGAATGTAACAGACCTACAGGGTGAAGGTAAATGAATGTAGGGGGATATAACAAACCTATAGGAGGGGATGTAACAGACCTACAGGGGGAATGAAACAGAGCTACAGAGGGGGGAATGTAACAGACCTATAGAGAGGAATTTAACAAAACTACAGAGGGGGATGTAACAGACCTGCATAGGGGGAATGTATCGAACCTAAGGGGGATATAAAAGACCAACAGAGGGGGAATGTAACTGACCTATGGGGGATATAACAGACCTACAGAAGGGGAAATGTAATAGACCTACATGAGAGAGTGTAACACAGGAGGGAATGTAACGGATGTGCGTACAAAGGGAGAATGTAGCATACTTACAGGGGGATGTAACAGACTCAGTGGGGACTCACTGTAGGGAATTAACAGACCTACTGTGCGAATATAACAGATCCATGAAAAAAAATAGAGGTAAGTAGTCTGATGCTTCGATAAAAAAAAATTAAAACTTTTTCCAGATCAGAATATTTTTACAAACCTAAACCTTTCTTTTAATCGTAAAAATCCCGATAAATTTTTCCCTATCACATTACTTTCTGCATATCTTTCTACTAGAAGGTAAACTCATCATTCTTCGCCAATCACTTCGTATCTGTAAATCAGTAACAACACCACAAATAAATTAACACTTCCTAAAATGAAGATAAGAACATAATATTCTTCTCCCTTATCCGTCTGGACCATTGGCAGCTGTTATAATGGATGTCATAACAACCCGGAGACTTTTTCCCTCTCAAATATTTATCACACTTTACTGATAAATAAACATTAGGGCAGTTGAAAGAATATATATTCCGTTAGACTGCCGGATGTACGTATGCAGTTACCTGCGGCATCCTTGTCGTAATAATGACCATCTGTCACCAGCTACCGCTGCAAAACCAATAATGAGATACAACTCTTTCTGCGCTATTAGACTGTTGAGACAACGACTCGCCTACTGCATGCTGAGAGACAGATAGATGCAAATAGAGAAGTTTCACTGCTACAAAACAATTAACACACCCATTATTAGAGTTGTAGGACCCGTATCATTAGCTGCATTTTGATAGGGTTCGTTTGTGAGGAAGATCAAAGAATGAATTGATAAATGTTTTTTCAGAGAGAGAAAATTGAAAAAAAGGATGAAAGGCCTTTTCTTTTCAGCATGTTTTTGATTAATGGAAAGGATTGTTGCAAAATTCTTTTAGTGAGTTTTTGACTAATAGGCCGCATAATTTATTTATTTTTTTCAGTTATCCTAGTTGCGAGGGTTTTATGCGGGGTGACCTAAGTCGATAGAACTCCAGGCTCGTAATCTGCAGTTACCAGATTTAAGTCCCAGCTGGGTCAGCGTTGAGATTTATCTCCGCAAAACTCCCTCGCGCTGAGTAGTTTATTCACAACCTACCGTTCCCCCTTTGCACAGTGCTTTCCCCCCCTATGTCGCAATCGTCCACGTTGCCTTCTTGACTTGGACCCCCTATGTCGCAATCGACCGGAAATTGACCTGTGCTGGGCCACGCTGTCTTCTGAACTTTGACCCCTATGCTGCAATCAACAGGAAATTGACCTGGCGTAGCAACTGTCGTGGCGCTCCTTATTAATAATTCATAATTAAAAATTCCTCCCCCTTTTAACCCCTTGTGCTATCTAGTTTTTAACTCTAATTTTAAGCTCCCCTTCTCGAATAGTCTCGATTTTTCTTTATTTCAGACTCACCTATATTTTAAACCCTCGATTTTGCAAACCCCCTGGTTGACCTATATTTTAAGCCCTACCTATATTTTAACCCCCCTTCTCGAATAGTCTGGATTTTTCTTTATTTCAGACTCGCCTTTTATTTTAAAACCTCGATTTTGCAAACCCCCTGGTTGAGCTATATTTTAAGCTCCCCTTCTCGAATAGTCTCGATTTTCTTGATTAGACCCCTACACATATTTTAAGCCCTCTTCATAGACCCCCTGGTTGACCAATATTTTAAGCTCTACCTATATTTTAAGGCCCCTCCTTCCCTCGGATTACAAGTCTCAGAATAATTCCGCAGAAAAAGATGACACAAGTCTCAATTGTAAAATCAACTCCCAAAGTTGTATTCTTATTAAACCTCCCTCCCTTTAAAAAACTAATCGGTGGTGTCCAATACGTATTTTAGTACATCTCCTGTATTTAAAAACTCTCTAGGTATTCATCTGAAATTTTACAAGACCACTCAACTCTTTCTGAATGACAACGGTCAGAATGCCTAATGCAGCTCTCTAAATAAAACTTTCTTTAACAGAAAATCAGCTCTCAAAGTTGTATTCTTATTAATTAAACACTCACCAAAACCACACATCCCTTCTATTAAAAGTTACCTCTATTAAAACTTCACAAACTCACGTCCTTTTACAAGTTCTCTAAACATGTTGTATATTCTCCGTATTTATTCCTTATAATTAAACACTCATCAAAAATTCTCTCACCTTTATTAAAAAATCACTCCGCGGTCGTAATAAAAAAGTTTTCTGTAGATGGGTTTCATCCAAAAAAAAAAAAAAAATCCTCCACCTGCAGTGAGATTCGAACCGACTATCTTGGGCTCGATAGCCGGACGCACTCGACTATGGTTTGTACTTAATGTGGCCTAGAAAGGTGTCGAACGGATCAGACATTTCAAATATTAACCTAATACGTTTTTTACAACCTTCGTATTCTTTATAACTAGTTTTTTCTACGTATTTCTTATAATGAACCCGATAGTCCTTTCACATTAACATATGTATTTTTTATAACTCACGTATTTTAAGTCCGTTTCAGTAACACTTATTTCTTTTAACTCCGTGACTGTTGGCTGTCGCTTACTAGGACTATCCACAGTAACTATTTTTAAAAGACTGGCCCGCAGAAAATGCCGATGGGTTAAAAATTAATAAAAACTGATTATACTCGTCATGATGAAAAATATTGAGGGGTAATAGGGCCGACCTAAAAGACTCAGTGTTCGGATCCTCACCCTGGACTACGTTTCACTGACGGATGGTTAAGTCCTGTGAAATTATTCCAAACGGGGAATCACAAGGGTTTTATTAACGAATGAATCATGGATCTGTGCTGCTTCCGTGTCAGGAGCACTGCCCTACATCGTGAAAACCCACTAGCACTCTTTATCGTGGTTTTCGGACTCGATATTTTTCCAAGTCCCGAGACGGTTCTCCCAATTCTATCCTTTACGATACAAGGGCGTTTCAATGTACCCAATGTAGACAAACCCTTTTGAAATGACGCGTCCTAAACCTCCAAGTGCCGGGCTCATTAAAATTAGTCTCCATCGGGTTGGTCCCGTCAGATATCTGTGTTTCCACGTAGTAATGCTACACTGAAGAAAAGTCGGCTAAAAAACCGTCTTTAACATCGTTTGCGTGCGAACGTATGCCGCATCACGCTGTTGAAATCGGGTAAAAAAAAATAACTTTTTTTTTTTGTACGCAGTAGAATGTTCAAAGTACGTTGCAGTTACTGTTGCGTAAAAACTTTAGTTCCATCACGAATGCACGTTAACGGTGTAGGGGAACATTAGTTTTAGCAAATACTTCAACTATAAAAAAAAAAATAATACAATGTCT
Source organism: Ryuthela nishihirai (assembly GCA_038380435.1). NCBI lineage: Eukaryota > Metazoa > Arthropoda > Arachnida > Araneae > Heptathelidae > Ryuthela > Ryuthela nishihirai. Next base: position 105,258,469 of record JAWZYU010000006.1, read on the forward strand.
CACGCACCCTTTCAACTTACCTGCACTAATCCACTGATATTTTATTTGCAGCTGGACTGATAGTCAAAATTTAGCAAATATTACAAAGAATCTCTCAATTGTAAAAATCAACTCTCAAAGTTGTATTCTTATTAATTAAAACCCTTTCTATTAAAAGTTACCTCTATTAAAAATCTTTTGCTATTCATTTTGCCAGGACTGCTAAACGATTCCCTTTTATTAAATTTCAATTCTTTGGGATTCATTTTTTCCAACCCCGTTAATCGATCCCCTAGTAAATAAAAACTCTCACTCACCTTTATTAAAATCATCCAGCGCTCGTAATAAATCAGTTTAATCGGGAAAAAAAAAAAAAAAAATCATTCCCTCGCTAGCGTACCTCAACGTTAATTTCGGGAAAAAGTCTCATCGGATCCAAGGTTCACGTATTTTACTAGAAGAATGACACAGTAATTGTTCCACAGAAAAATTAATAAAATTTGGTTTAAATTATTCGTAGGACTTGTATATAAGATCTACCTTGCAATAGACGTTCAACAGGCTAAAAGTTTTCCAAGTCCGTTATCAGTGTATCGGAAATCGTACATTTCCTGTTGACATCCTTCAGATCGTTTATCCGTGGGTAACAACAGCACTTTCGCCACATCACACGATATGGTGCAATCCTTTCTCAGCTGGAAGATCAAAAGGTCAAATGTCCAGCGCTTCACTGTGTCTGCATTTGACACTGATAAGGTTTAAAAATAGATGTTTCCTAGAATCCACATTGCCTTCTCAGATTGGACTTTGAACCCTATGTCGCAACCGACCATATTTTAAGTCCTCTTCATAGAACCCCTGGTTGACTTATATTTTAAGTCCCTTTCTCGAATTTTCTTGTTTTTCCCCTGTTTAACCCATATTTTAAGCCCTCCCCTCTTCATAGACCAACCTATTGATCCACCTATATTTTAAGCCCTCCCCTCTTTAAACCAAATCAGTTTTTGCGCATTTAATCGGTGTCATCCAACGTCCATACTATTTTTAGTACGTCTCCTGTATTTAAAAAAAAAAAAAATTATTGGCTTTCGTCGCCGTATTTGAACGCGCTACCTCAGTGCCGATAGCTGAAGTGTCATCGCCAGGGCGCGGATTTTTGCGGAGCTAAATCTCAACTCTGGCCCTGCTATCCGCTCGACAATATTTGCTACTGATAAAACGATTTCCTTCATTAAAAATAAAAACTAATTAAATAATGGGGTATCACTGGGAAAATACTGGGAAGAACCCAAACTGATTTCGTGCTAAAACATCTCCAGATTTCAGCTTACTTGAAAAACTATTGTTAGAAATGAACCAGTGACTTGAATCACTCAACTTCCATAAGAATACACAATTATGGTACAGTGTCGGGAAGAAATATGTTTCAACGAAATTCAATTGCATGTATTACGATCAGAAAAATAATTTAGTGGACAAAGTTTAAAATAGTTATTAAATGGTACCTTACAGTGCAAGTGCGCTTCAGGCGAAAAGCCTCCCCTTCGAACACTGCACCCCGTTTTTCCGAAGTAACTGTGTCACAAGTCTTCCTACATCATCCCTAAACAGAGAATCGGATTCAATGTGCAAGAAGATCAAGACCTCATTTGAAGGAGCACATAGTGGATACTGTACTCCATAGTGAAATGAACATTGGCCTCTTGCGGGACCTAGTTATATCCCTACTCCAAGAGAATTACTAATGAAAACATGCTATTGTTAATGTATGTAATTCCGACAAAAAATGTTTTGTCTGTTTTAGCCACTTTGTATCCTGCAATAGGAAACACTGAACACTTTAACAACTATATACATTTAGAAGAAAACACATCAGGTCTAATTTTCCCTTTAACAATAAATCAAATATCTAAATTCGAAAAAATTAACATTTCTGTCTGGATACGAGAAAGAGATGTTCCCACTCTACATCACACCATTCAGATTTAAAGCGCACGCAAATCTCCTACTGTTATCAGACGATGAAAAGCAGCATTATTGTTCCATTAAGAATTTGTTTCTATGAAATTCAAAGGGAGAATGCTGTTTTCCATATTATAGGGAATGCAATTAATAATTCCTTGCAGAAGGTTGTCCTTTAGGTTATGAAATAATCTTATTAGAATGCTTAAAATTGAGATGACACACATTAGCTCCTCGGAGAAGCGCTAGCGGGTAGAAGACTATACCCGTGTAATGAAAATATTCATTCGACATAAAAAAAACCTACGCCAATATCGCGTACACTGACGTGCTCCTCTTAGCTGATGTGTTTGGTGGCAGATACTGACCCCTGCTATGTTTACACAACTCCTGCCTTCATACCTGAAGATGACAAATACTAGAGTTGATAACCTACAATGTATCTTTTTGGAAGGCATACGAGGAGGAATTTCGGTGATATGCAGACAACAAGCATTTAGAATGAAAAACTGATTGCAAGTTTGCTTTACTGTCATACAAACCTGAAAAGAGATGAAATGGGTAGTACTTTACCCATGATATACCATGTGACTAGGTCGTTAAATCAAATTACATGCATAAACGAAAATTAGAAAAACAACGAAATGCTTGGTAAATTCAATGAGAATCACTAAAATGTAAAGAGTGTTGGAATATCTGTAAATGCACACACATTTCAGTGGATAGGTGAATATTTTCACAATTCTTTAGAAGTGGAAGGCACAATAACTGTAAAACATACTGTGACGAGAGAGAAAGTATAAAAATGTAGTGGGATGGTTGTAAAAAATCGCTTCAAAAACAGAAAATTACAACGCAAATACTGAAAGATAGAAAAAAAAAACGACTATTCGACGGTTATTCCAAACTGCTATCTCACGCTCTTTTCAGATTTCCTGGTTCTATAGTTCCCTGGTACGTAGCGCATAAGTGTGGGTGTAGTTGGCTATTTTTCGTTGCAAACACAAGTTGTTTTCACTATTAGTTATTTTTCCTGCATGAGAATACACATTTCTATACTACATTGCGTACACACGGATGGACGAATATCACAAAATACTTTGCATATAGAAAACATCAGCAAAGAACCACAGAAGTTTGGAAATTTAAAATCTGAAAACTCAGTGTTTATAAGAAAACAACAATATTTTCAGTACTTCCATGAAAAGTTGAGTCCCAGAATCGATCCGCTAGACATGACTTTGCATTCTCTGACTTCAACCACCAATAAAACGTAATGTAAGCTCTCTCGTCAGTTATCCCAAGCCGCTATCTCTTTTCAGAGTTTCTGCCCCCCTCGGTACGTTTGAATAAGCGCATAAGTGTGGGTGAAAATGGCTATTTTTCGCTGCAAACACAAGTTTTTCGACAAAGATAGGGTGTTTCACTACAATCTAACACGGGATTTCATGTGTGTTTAGTTATTTTTCCTGCATGAGAATATTTCTAAGCCTTCTCATAGACAGCAGGTTAGTTACTTCGGATCTAACAAAGCCAAGGTTTGAGATCCATAGTAAGACATGAACGTTTGTGTTGTTTTCCTACCAAGATCCCGACATCCTCTCACCCCCTTCTACTGGGTCGTATGAAAAAATCCAGTAACTGTTACGACAATTAGCTGCGTGAAGGCGTATTTATTTTTAAAGCAAAGACACACTAATTTCGGACTCGCTAGCTAGAGAATGATATATTAACTTGCTAAAGTTTGATTTTAATGATCAGATAGTGTATACATCACCACTTTTTTAGTTCATACTAATATCTTCTAACTTTCAAAGGAAATATTGTCTCATTATAAGCGATTTCATACAAAGAGATGCGCACTCTATGCTTCACATTTAAATCTATAGAGATAACGATCACTGCCCATGGAACACATCTGTGAAAAACACGCTATGATAGGGTTTGAGGAAGATTTTTAGTCCATGGGGGTGCTGCACTGCAGGAAAGCACATTATCTTTGAGATCAGAACCTACATGAAAGTTATACTGTTTGGGTTTGAGAAAGATTCTTTAGTTCACGGGACACTGCATGAATAAGTGCATAAGTGTGGGTGAAGACGGCTATTTTTAGCTGCAAACACAAGTTTTTCGACAAAGATAGGGTGTTTCACTACAGTCTAACATGGGATTTCATGTGTGTTTAGTTATTTTTCCTGCATGAGAATATTTCTAATATATCTCATAGACAGCAGGTTAGTTACTTCGGATCTAACAAAGCCAAGGTCTGAGATCCATAGTAAGACATGAACGTTTGTGTTGTTTTCCTACCAAGGTCCCGACATCCTCTCACATGAAATATTACTGTACTAGGATCTAGAAAAATCACTATCCATTACATTAATTTTTTTATTACATTCATGTATTTCACCCCCATTTTCTTGTCAAGAGCTAAAATTATTTGACGAATGAACGACAAAATATCTTCAAATGCAGTGGACGCATGACAGAATAACTTCAAAATAAGTTCCAATAGCTGAAAAAACAACTGTAAAAATTAGATAAATACAGGGATAGGGAAAGACAGAATTGCTTTCAAATCATTAAAATACCTTAAATGTGTGGTTGAATCACCACCAAATATCTCCAGCACACTTTTAAAGGAAATATTTTCTCATTATAAGCGATTTCATACAAAGAGATACGCACTCTATGCTTCACATTTAAATCTATAGAGATAACGATCACTGCCCATGGAACACATCTGTGAAAAAACACACTACGATTGGGTTTGAGAAAGATTTTTAGCCCATGGGGGTGCTGCACTGCAAGAAGACACATTATCTTTGATATCAGAACGTACGTGAAAGTTATACTGTTTGGGTTTGAGAAAGATTCTTTAGTTCACAGGGCACCGCATTACACTAAAGCACACTGTCTTGTACGTATGTCTATCTGTATGTTTGTTTCTCTCTCTCTGTGCATATGTGAGTGTGTGTATGTTCATGTATGTTAATATGTTTATTCTTGCATGTGAACAAACACACACACACACACATACGATAACATATGCACATAAAGATGAAACACATACAGATAGACATACGTACAAGACAGTGTGCTTTAGTGTAATGCGGTGCCCTGTGAACTAAAGAATCTTTCTCAAACCCAAACAGTATAACTTTCACGTACGTTCTGATATCAAAGATAATGTGTCTTCTTGCAGTGCAGCACCCCCATGGGCTAAAAATCTTTCTCAAACCCAATCGTAGTGTGTTTTTTCACAGATGTGTTCCATGGGCAGTGATCGTTATCTCTATAGATTTAAATGTGAAGCATAGAGTGCGTATCTCTTTGTATGAAATCGCTTATAATGAGAAAATATTTCCTTTAAAAGTGTGCTGGAGATATTTGGTGGTGATTCAACCACACATTTAAGGTATTTTAATGATTTGAAAGCAATTCTGTCTTTCCCTATCCCTGTATTTATCTAATTTTTACAGTTGTTTTTTCAGCTATTGGAACTTATTTTGAAGTTATTCTGTCATGCGTCCACTGCATTTGAAGATATTTTGTCGTTCATTCATCAAATAATTTTAGCTCTTGACAAGAAAATGGGGGTGAAATACATGAATGTAATAAAAAAATTAATGTAATGGATAGTGATTTTTCTAGATCCTAGTACAGTAATATTTCATGTGAGAGGATGTCGGGACCTTGGTAGGAAAACAACACAAACGTTCATGTCTTACTATGGATCTCAGACCTTGGCTTTGTTAGATCCGAAGTAACTAACCTGCTGTCTATGAGATATATTAGAAATATTCTCATGCAGGAAAAATAACTAAACACACATGAAATCCCATGTTAGACTGTAGTGAAACACCCTATCTTTGTCGAAAAACTTGTGTTTGCAGCTAAAAATAGCCGTCTTCACCCACACTTATGCACTTATTCATGCAGTGTCCCGTGAACTAAAGAATCTTTCTCAAACCCAAACAGTATAACTTTCATGTAGGTTCTGATCTCAAAGATAATGTGCTTTCCTGCAGTGCAGCACCCCCATGGACTAAAAATCTTCCTCAAACCCTATCATAGCGTGTTTTTCACAGATGTGTTCCATGGGCAGTGATCGTTATCTCTATAGATTTAAATGTGAAGCATAGAGTGCGCATCTCTTTGTATGAAATCGCTTATAATGAGACAATATTTCCTTTGAAAGTTAGAAGATATTAGTATGAACTAAAAAAGTGGTGATGTATACACTATCTGATCATTAAAATCAAACTTTAGCAAGTTAATATATCATTCTCTAGCTAGCGAGTCCGAAATTAGTGTGTCTTTGCTTTAAAAATAAATACGCCTTCACGCAGCTAATTGTCGTAACAGTTACTGGATTTTTTCATACGACCCAGTAGAAGGGGGTGAGAGGATGTCGGGATCTTGGTAGGAAAACAACACAAACGTTCATGTCTTACTATGGATCTCAAACCTTGGCTTTGTTAGATCCGAAGTAACTAACCTGCTGTCTATGAGAAGGCTTAGAAATATTCTCATGCAGGAAAAATAACTAAACACACATGAAATCCCGTGTTAGATTGTAGTGAAACACCCTATCTTTGTCGAAAAACTTGTGTTTGCAGCGAAAAATAGCCATTTTCACCCACACTTATGCGCTTATTCAAACGTACCGAGGGGGGCAGAAACTCTGAAAAGAGATAGCGGCTTGGGATAACTGACGAGAGAGCTTACATTACGTTTTATTGGTGGTTGAAGTCAGAGAATGCAAAGTCATGTCTAGCGGATCGATTCTGGGACTCAACTTTTCATGGAAGTACTGAAAATATTGTTGTTTTCTTATAAACACTGAGTTTTCAGATTTTAAATTTCCAAACTTCTGTGGTTCTTTGCTGATGTTTTCTATATGCAAAGTATTTTGTGATATTCGTCCATCCGTGTGTACGCAATGTAGTATAGAAATGTGTATTCTCATGCAGGAAAAATAACTAATAGTGAAAACAACTTGTGTTTGCAACGAAAAATAGCCAACTACACCCACACTTATGCGCTACGTACCAGGGAACTATAGAACCAGGAAATCTGAAAAGAGCGTGAGATAGCAGTTTGGAATAACCGTCGAATAGTCGTTTTTTTTTTCTATCTTTCAGTATTTGCGTTGTAATTTTCTGTTTTTGAAGCGATTTTTTACAACCATCCCACTACATTTTTATACTTTCTCTCTCGTCACAGTATGTTTTACAGTTATTGTGCCTTCCACTTCTAAAGAATTGTGAAAATATTCACCTATCCACTGAAATGTGTGTGCATTTACAGATATTCCAACACTCTTTACATTTTAGTGATTCTCATTGAATTTACCAAGCATTTCGTTGTTTTTCTAATTTTCGTTTATGCATGTAATTTGATTTAACGACCTAGTCACATGGTATATCATGGGTAAAGTACTACCCATTTCATCTCTTTTCAGGTTTGTATGACAGTAAAGCAAACTTGCAATCAGTTTTTCATTCTAAATGCTTGTTGTCTGCATATCACCGAAATTCCTCCTCGTATGCCTTCCAAAAAGATACATTGTAGGTTATCAACTCTAGTATTTGTCATCTTCAGGTATGAAGGCAGGAGTTGTGTAAACATAGCAGGGGTCAGTATCTGCCACCAAACACATCAGCTAAGAGGAGCACGTCAGTGTACGCGATATTGGCGTAGGTTTTTTTTATGTCGAATGAATATTTTCATTACACGGGTATAGTCTTCTACCCGCTAGCGCTTCTCCGAGGAGCTAATGTGTGTCATCTCAATTTTAAGCATTCTAATAAGATTATTTCATAACCTAAAGGACAACCTTCTGCAAGGAATTATTAATTGCATTCCCTATAATATGGAAAACAGCATTCTCCCTTTGAATTTCATAGAAACAAATTCTTAATGGAACAATAATGCTGCTTTTCATCGTCTGATAACAGTAGGAGATTTGCGTGCGCTTTAAATCTGAATGGTGTGATGTAGAGTGGGAACATCTCTTTCTCGTATCCAGACAGAAATGTTAATTTTTTCGAATTTAGATATTTGATTTATTGTTAAAGGGAAAATTAGACCTGATGTGTTTTCTTCTAAATGTATATAGTTGTTAAAGTGTTCAGTGTTTCCTATTGCAGGATACAAAGTGGCTAAAACAGACAAAACATTTTTTGTCGGAATTACATACATTAACAATAGCATGTTTTCATTAGTAATTCTCTTGGAGTAGGGATATAACTAGGTCCCGCAAGAGGCCAATGTTCATTTCACTATGGAGTACAGTATCCACTATGTGCTCCTTCAAATGAGGTCTTGATCTTCTTGCACATTGAATCCGATTCTCTGTTTAGGGATGATGTAGGAAGACTTGTGACACAGTTACTTCGGAAAAACGGGGTGCAGTGTTCGAAGGGGAGGCTTTTCGCCTGAAGCGCACTTGCACTGTAAGGTACCATTTAATAACTATTTTAAACTTTGTCCACTAAATTATTTTTCTGATCGTAATACATGCAATTGAATTTCGTTGAAACATATTTCTTCCCGACACTGTACCATAATTGTGTATTCTTATGGAAGTTGAGTGATTCAAGTCACTGGTTCATTTCTAACAATAGTTTTTCAAGTAAGCTGAAATCTGGAGATGTTTTAGCACGAAATCAGTTTGGGTTCTTCCCAGTATTTTCCCAGTGATACCCCATTATTTAATTAGTTTTTATTTTTAATGAAGGAAATCGTTTTATCAGTAGCAAATATTGTCGAGCGGATAGCAGGGCCAGAGTTGAGATTTAGCTCCGCAAAAATCCGCGCCCTGGCGATGACACTTCAGCTATCGGCACTGAGGTAGCGCGTTCAAATACGGCGACGAAAGCCAATAATTTTTTTTTTTTTTAAATACAGGAGACGTACTAAAAATAGTATGGACGTTGGATGACACCGATTAAATGCGCAAAAACTGATTTGGTTTAAAGAGGGGAGGGCTTAAAATATAGGTGGATCAATAGGTTGGTCTATGAAGAGGGGAGGGCTTAAAATATGGGTTAAACAGGGGAAAAACAAGAAAATTCGAGAAAGGGACTTAAAATATAAGTCAACCAGGGGTTCTATGAAGAGGACTTAAAATATGGTCGGTTGCGACATAGGGTTCAAAGTCCAATCTGAGAAGGCAATGTGGATTCTAGGAAACATCTATTTTTAAACCTTATCAGTGTCAAATGCAGACACAGTGAAGCGCTGGACATTTGACCTTTTGATCTTCCAGCTGAGAAAGGATTGCACCATATCGTGTGATGTGGCGAAAGTGCTGTTGTTACCCACGGATAAACGATCTGAAGGAAGTCAACAGGAAATGTACTATTTCCGATACACTGATAACGGACTTGGAAAACTTTTAGCCTGTTGAACGTCTATTGCAAGGTAGATCTTATATACAAGTCCTACGAATAATTTAAACCAAATTTTATTAATTTTTCTGTGGAACAATTACTGTGTCATTCTTCTAGTAAAATACGTGAACCTTGGATCCGATGAGACTTTTTCCCGAAATTAACGTGGAGGTACGCTAGCGAGGGAATGATTTTTTTTTTTTCCCGATTAAACTGATTTATTACGAGCGCTGGATGATTTTAATAAAGGTGAGTGAGAGTTTTTATTTACTAGGGGATCGATTAACGGGGTTGGAAAAAATGAATCCCAAAGAATTGAAATTTAATAAAAGGGAATCGTTTAGCAGTCCTGGCAAAATGAATAGCAAAAGATTTTTAATAGAGGTAACTTTTAATAGAAAGGGTTTTAATTAATAAGAATACAACTTTGAGAGTTGATTTTTACAATTGAGAGATTCTTTGTAATATTTGCTAAATTTTGACTATCAGTCCAGCTGCAAATAAAATATCAGTGGATTAGTGCAGGTAAGTTGAAAGGGTGCGTGAGACATTGTATTATTTTTTTTATAGTTGAAGTATTTGCTAAAACTAATGTTCCCCTACACCGTTAACGTGCATTCGTGATGGAACTAAAGTTTTTACGCAACAGTAACTGCAACGTACTTTGAACATTCTACTGCGTACAAAAAAAAAAAGTTATTTTTTTTACCCGATTTCAACAGCGTGATGCGGCATACGTTCGCACGCAAACGATGTTAAAGACGGTTTTTTAGCCGACTTTTCTTCAGTGTAGCATTACTACGTGGAAACACAGATATCTGACGGGACCAACCCGATGGAGACTAATTTTAATAAGCCCAGCACTTGGAGGTTTAGGACGCGTCATTTCAAAAGGGTTTGTCTACATTGGGTACATTGAAACGCCCTTGTATCGTAAAGGATTACAATTGGGATTACCGTCTCGGGACTTGGAAAAATATCGAGTCCGAAAACCACGATAAAGAGTGCTAGTGGGTTTTCACGATGTAAGGCAGTGCTCCTGACACGGAAGCAGCACAGATCCATGATTCATTCGTTAATAAAACCCTTGTGATTCCCCGTTTGGAATAATTTCACAGGACTTAACCATCCGTCAGTGAAACGTAGTCCAGGGTGAGGATCCGAACACTGAGTCTTTTAGGTCGGCCCTATTACCCCTCAATATTTTTCATCATGACGAGTATAATCAGTTTTTATTAATTTTTAACCCATCGGCATTTTCTGCGGGCCAGTCTTTTAAAAATAGTTACTGTGGATAGTCCTAGTAAGCGACAGCCAACAGTCACGGAGTTAAAAGAAATAAGTGTTACTGAAACGGACTTAAAATACGTGAGTTATAAAAAATACATATGTTAATGTGAAAGGACTATCGGGTTCATTATAAGAAATACGTAGAAAAAACTAGTTATAAAGAATACGAAGGTTGTAAAAAACGTATTAGGTTAATATTTGAAATGTCTGATCCGTTCGACACCTTTCTAGGCCACATTAAGTACAAACCATAGTCGAGTGCGTCCGGCTATCGAGCCCAAGATAGTCGGTTCGAATCTCACTGCAGGTGGAGGATTTTTTTTTTTTTTTTTTTTTTTTGATGAAACCCATCTACAGAAAACTTTTTTATTACGACCGTGGAGTGATTTTTTAATAAAGGTGAGAGAATTTTTGATGAGTGTTTAATTATAAGGAATAAATACAGAGAATATACAACATGTTTAGAGAACTTGTAAAAGGACGTGAGTTTGTGAAGTTTTAATAGAGGTAACTTTTAATAGAAGGGATGTGTGGTTTTGGTGAGTGTTTAATTAATAAGAATACAACTTTGAGAGCTGATTTTCTGTTAAAGAAAGTTTTATTTAGAGAGCTGCATTAGGCATTCTGACCGTTGTCATTCAGAAAGAGTTGAGTGGTCTTGTAAAATTTCAGATGAATACCTAGAGAGTTTTTAAATACAGGAGATGTACTAAAATACGTATTGGACACCACCGATTAGTTTTTTAAGGGGAGGGAGGTTTAATAAGAATACAACTTTGGGAGTTGATTTTACAATTGAGACTTGTATCATCCTTTTCTGTGCAATTATTCTGAGGCGTGCATCAGCCGGTCCGAGGGAAGGAGGGGCCTTAAAATATAGGTAGAGCTTAAAATATTGGTCAACCAGGGGGTCTATGAAGAGGGCTTAAAATATGTGTAGGGGTCTAATCAAGAAAATCGAGACTATTCGAGAAGGGGAGCTTAAAATATAGCTCAACCAGGGGGTTTGCAAAATCGAGGTTTTAAAATAAAAGGCGAGTCTGAAATAAAGAAAAATCCAGACTATTCGAGAAGGGGGGTTAAAATATAGGTAGGGCTTAAAATATAGGTCAACCAGGGGGTTTGCAAAATCGAGGGTTTAAAATATAGGTGAGTCTGAAATAAAGAAAAATCGAGACTATTCGAGAAGGGGAGCTTAAAATTAGAGTTAAAAACTAGATAGCACAAGGGGTTAAAAGGGGGAGGAATTTTTAATTATGAATTATTAATAAGGAGCGCCACGACAGTTGCTACGCCAGGTCAATTTCCTGTTGATTGCAACATAGGGGTCAAAGTTCAGAAGGCAGCGTGGCCCAGCACAGGTCAATTTCCGGTCGATTGCGACATAGGGGGTCCAAGTCAAGAAGGCAACGTGGACGATTGCGACATAGGGGGGGAAAGCACTGTGCAAAGGGGGAACGGTAGGTTGTGAATAAACTACTGCGCTGCCTTGAGTCAGTAGGGTACACCGGTGGGTTTAAAAAGTCCGCCGTCCGTCGGATGGGACGTTAAGCCGTGTTCCCATGTGCGGGAGAGCCATACCCTGACCATTTAGCCCATTGTGTACAAAAAAGTACCGCTCAGAAGGCAACCTAACCCTTTCTGCCAATCCTTCTTTGAGCCTTCGGGGTCCTTGTGACCTGACCATCTAGCCCATTGTGTACAAAAAAAGTACCGCTCAGAAGGCAACCTAACCCCTTCCTCCAATCTTTCTCTGAGCCTTCGGGGTCCATTTAACAAATTGGGCGCTAAAAAGTGCCGCTAAATGATAAAATAACCCAACCCAACATAGCAGCATTGAGATTCTCTGCGAAACTCCCCAACCTGCCCTCGATCATTAGGGGACAGCAATGGACTTGGAAAGGCCCAGTCCATCGGATGGGACGTTAAGCAGTGGCTTTGTGTATGGGAGAGCCATACCTTGTGCACTTTAAAGAACACACTGGATGGTTTGACTTGAGGCTACCATCTGTCTCCTAACAGCGGTTCCAGGGGTCCCCCTTCTCCAACCATCTCTGAGCCCTCGGGGTCTTTGTGACCTGGACATTTAGCCCATTGTGTGCAAAAATACCGTTCAGAAGTCAGACTCTTCCTCCAATCCTTCTGAGACTTCGGGGTCCATGTGACCTTGCCATTTAGCCCATTGTGTACAAAAATGTACCGCTCAGAAGGCAACCTAACCCCTTCCTCCAATCTTTCTCTGGGCCTACGGGGTCCTTGTGACCTGACCATCTAGCCCATTGTGTACAAAAAAGTACCACTCAGAAAGCAACCCAACCCCTTCCTCCAATCTTTTTCTGGGCCTTCGGGGTCCTTGTCACCTGACCATTTAGCCCATTGTGTACAAAAATAGTACCGCTCAGAAGGCAACCTAACCCCTTCCTCCAATCCTTCTTTGATCCTTCGTGTACAAAAATTTTGTACATGCTCTCCCATTGTGTACAAAAATAGTACCGCTCAGAAGGCAACCTAACCCCTTCCTCCAATCCTTCTTTGATCCTTCGTGGTCCTTGTGACTTGGCCATCTAGCCTATTATGTACAAAAAAATACCGCTCAGAAGGCAACATAACCCCTTCCGCCAATCCTTTTTTGATCATTCGGGGTCCTTGTGACCTGGCCATTTAGCCCATTCTGTGCAAAAAAAGTGCCGCTAGGAGGTAAAATAATGCACCTTTCCCGACTGCATTTCGCCCATCTGCGCGTGGACGAATCGAATTTGACATCTCATAGGTGCATTGATCCTCCATTTCTAAAATGGATGATTTAAACTCCCCTCTACTTCCCATCCATTCTTCCCGCTCTTCTATTGTCGAGCAGGTTGCGACCCCCAGTCACGTGACCGTTGATGGACCATGTCCGTATCGAGACGAAAGCTTTTGTATTTCTTACGGACTAGTGAGTCGAGACCACTTCGCCTGACCCGTGTTACTTCCTCACCCCCCACCCTCATCCCCTACTCACCCAGTTTGAATGCTGCACACCACCCTCAGTACGATTTTCACCGACCACGTACCTTTTTTCTCCACGTGATTCGGATTAACGTTTTTTTGCATTTTGGATTTTATAGACAGGCGATAAACGGAACGAAATGGCTATTGGGGATGATTAAGGAAGTTCACACTTTTTTATTTGGTCTAGAGTTTTTCACTCCTCGACAATTTCAAGTTTTCGAGAATTGGAAAATCAGATGTTCGAATTCTCGAGAATTATTGAAATTTCCGGAAAAATCTAATTGTGTATGAAATAATTCAAAAATCTGGGGTTGGATTGTTTCACCTCTGAGCGGCACTTTTTCGTACACAATGAGCTAAATGGACAGTTCACAAAGACCCCGAAGGCTCAGAGAAAGTTGGGGGAGGGGACCCACTGGACAGTTGTTGGGAGACAGATGTCAGCTTCCCGTCAAAGCCATCCAGCGTGTTCTTTAACGTGCACAGGGTATGGCTCTCCCGCACACGGAGCCACGGTTTAACATCCCATCCGACGGACGGCGGTCGTTCCAAGCTCATTAGTGTCCCCTATTGAGAGAAGTGTCGGTAGATGTTTTGGAGGAGGTAAATCCAACCTCTATCTCAGATGGAACTCAGACCTGGGAACTACAGATAGAGTCACCAACTGAGTCACTCCCATCTCATCTGATTGAGGGATAAGTTATTTCTTTAATTCTTTTTTGAACAAAATCTCAATGAAGTTGAAGTTTTTAGGAAGAGTGTTAAGAAAATTCAGCGTGAGTATATAACAAGAGAATTCAGGGTGAAAGGGTATTAGGAGAATTCAGGGTGAAAGGGTATTAGGAGAATTCAGGGTGAAAGGGGTATTAAGAGAATTCAGGGTGAAAGGAGTATTAGGAGAATTCAGGGTGAAAGGGGTATTAAGAGAATTTAGGGTGAAAGGAGTATTAGGAGAATTCAAGGTGAAAGGAGTATTAGGAGAATTCAAGGTGAAAGGAGTATTAGGAGAATTTAGGGTGAAAGAACTATTAGGAGAATTCAGACTGAAAGGAGTATTTGGAGAATTCAGAGTGAAAGAACTATTAGGAGAATTCAGGGTGAAATGGGTATTAGGAGAATTCATGGTGAAATGGGTATTAAGAGAATTCAGGGTGAAATGGGTATTAGAATTCAAGCTGAAAGGAATATAAGGAAAATTCAGGGTAAAAGGGGTATTAGGAGAATTTAGGGTGAAAGGAGTATTAGGTGAATTCACACTGAAAGGAGTATTAGGAGAATTCAGAGTGAAAGAACTGTTAGGAGAATTCAGGGTGGAAGGAGTATTAGGAGAATTCAAGGTGGAAGGAGTATTAGGAGAATTCAAGGTGAAAGGAGTATTAGGAGAATTTAGGGTGAAAGAACTATTAGGAGAATTCAGACTGAAAGGAGTATTTGGAGAATTCAGAGTGAAAGAACTATTAGGAGAATTCAGGGTGAAATGGGTATTAGGAGAATTCATGGTGAAAAAGGTATTAGGAGAATTCAATGTGAAAGGGGTATTAGGAGAATTCAGACTGAGGGAGGTATTATGAGAATTCAGGGTGAAAGGAGTATTAGGAGAATTCAGGGTGAAATGGGTATTAGGATAATTCAGGGTGAAAGGAGTATTAGGAGAATTCAGGGTGAAATGGGTATTAGGAGAATTCAGACTGAAAGGAGTATTAGGAGAATTCAAGGTGAAAGGAGCATTAGGAGATTTCAGGGTGAAAGAAGTATTAGGGTTAAGGAGTATTAGGCTACAGTTAGAGAGCGCTAAATTCGTAAAACGATTGTTTTATATTGGATTGTTTCACCTCTGACATGGCCAGGTCACAAGGTTCCCAAGAACTCAGAGGACGTTGTAGAAAGGGGATCTAGTAGACAATTGTTGAGAGACAGATGGTAGCCTGTGAAGGCCATCCAGCGTGTTCTTTAACGTGCATAGAGAGTATGGCTCTCACGCACATAGGCGACGGCTTAAGGTTTCATCCGACGGACGGCAGCCTTTCCATGTCCATCGGTGTTCCCTACTGACCGTGGGAAGAAAGTGGCATTGTGTGAAAGTAAACCTTAAAGCAGGCCCAGGTGGGACTCGAACCTGGGAACTGCAGATTACGCGCGAACTGCCTCATTTCCGACTGAGACACCCCTGCACCTGGTAGTGCACAAGGCTTATAATTTGCAGTTATCAGGTTCGAGTCCCAGCTGGGTCAGGGTTAAGATTAATCTCCGAAAAACTCCCCGTCCTGCCCTCGGTCAGTAGGGGACGCCAATGGCTTGGAAAGGCCGCCGTCCGTCGGATCGGTTGTTAAGCTGTGGCTCTTGTGCAATAGAGCTATACTCTGTGGATGCTAAAGAACAAGCTGGATCACTCTTAACTTTTTTTAACTCTTCAATCTTAACACCCCTGACTCTGAATTCTCTTAACACTCACCGGGAATTCCCTTAATATCTTCCCACCTTAAATTATTCTAATACCCCTTTCACCCTGAATTCTCTTATCATGTACCCACGCTGAATTTCCTTAAAGTTTTCTCACTTGAATTCTCTTAATACCCCTTTCACCCTGAATTCTCTTAATACTCCTTTCACCCTGAATTCTCTTAACTACTCACGCTGAACTTTCTTAACATCTTCTCAGTTTGAATTCTCCTAATATCCCTTTCTCCCTGATTTCTCTTAATAACCCTTTCACCCTGAATTCTCTTAATACCCCTTTCACTCTGAATTCTCTTAATACCCCTTTCATTCTGAATTCTCCCAATACCCCTTTCGCTCTGAGTTCTCCTAATACTCCTTTCACCCTGAATTCTCTTGTCATCTACTAACGCTAAATTTTCTTAACACTATTCCTGAATTTTCTTGACATCTTCTCACCCTGAATTCTCTTAATACCCCTTTCACCCTGAATTCTCTTAATACCCCTTTCACCCTGAATTCTCTTAATACTACTTTCAGTCTGAATTCTCTTGTCATCTATTCATGCTGAATTTTCCTAATACTACTTTCAGTCTGAATTCTCTTGTCATCTTCTATTCATGCTGAATTCTCTTGTCATCTTCTATTCATGCTGAATTTTCTTGACATCTTCTCACCCTGAATTCTCTTAATACCCCTTTCACCCTAAATTATTTTAATACCCCTTTCATCCCGAATTCTCTTAATACCCCTTTCACCCTGAATTCTCCTAATACTCCTTTCAGTCTGAATTCTCTTGTCATCTTTTCATGCTAAATTTTCTTAACACTCTTCCTGAATTTTCTTGACATCTTCTCCCCCTGAATTCTCTTAATACTCCTTTTACCCTGAATTCTCTTAATACCCCCTTCACCCTGAATTCTCCTAATACTCCTTTCACCCTGAATTCTCTTGTCATCTATTAACGCTAAATTTTCTTAACACTCCTCCTGAATTTTCTTGACATCTTCTCACCCTGAATTCTCTTAATACTCCTTTTACCCTGAATTCTCTTAATACCCCTTCACCCTGAATTCTCCTAATACTCCTTTCACCCTGAATTCTCTTGTCATCTATTAACGCTAAATTTTCTTAACACTCTTCCTGAATTTTCTTGACATCTTCTCCCCCTGAATTCTCTTAATACCCCTTTCACCCTGAATTCTCTTAATACCCCTTTCATCCTGAATTTTCCTAATACTACTTTCAGTCGGAATTCTCTTGTCATCTATTCATGCTGAATTTTCTTAACACTCTTCCTGAATTTTCTTGACATCTTCTCACCCTGAATTCTCTTAATACCCCTTTCACCCTGAATTCTCTTAATACCCCTTTCACCCTGAATTCTCTTAATACCCCTTTCACCCTGAATTCTCCTAATACTCCTTTCAGTTTGAATTCTCTTATCATCTATTCATGCTGAATTTTCTTAACACTCTTCCTGAATTTTCTTGACATCTTCTCACCCTGAATTCTCTTAATACCCCTTTCACCCTGAATTCTCCTAATATTCCTTTCAGTTTGAATTCTCTTATCATCTATTCATGCTGAATTTTCTTAACACTCTTCCTGAATTTTCTTGACATCTTCTCACCCTGAATTCTCTTAATACTCCTTTCACCCTGAATTTTCTTAATACCCTTTTCACCCTGAATTCTCTTAATACTCCTTTCACCCTGAATTCTCCTAATACTCTTTTCACTCTGAATTCTCTTATCATCTACTCATGCTCAATTTTCTTAACACTCATTCTGAATTATCTTAATACCTTCCTCACCCTAAATTCTCTTAACACTCTCCCTGAATTCTCTTAACATTCATCTTGTATTCTCTTAATACTCCTTTCACCCTGAATTCTCCTAATACTCTTTTCACTCTGAATTCTCTTATTATCTACTCATGCTCAATTTTCTTAACACTCATTCTGAATTATCTTAATACCTTCCTCACCCTAAATTCTCTTAACACTCTCCCTGAATTCTCTTAACATTCATCTTGTATTCTCTTAATACTCCTTTCACCCTGAATTCTCCTAATACTCTTTTCACTCTGAATTCTCTTATTATCTACTCATGCTCAATTTTCTTAACACTCATTCTGAATTATCTTAATACCTTCCTCACCCTAAATTCTCTTAACACTCTCCCTGAATTCTCTTAACATTCATCTTGTATTCTCTTAATAGATGCGATAGATCCCACATAGCATTTGTAAATCAACCGGAAACTGCATCTGCTCAGCAGTAATTCGAAATTCAAGTTTATTTATGCATGCAAAGAAGCATGTGTTCTGTCTTGTTCTCCCTTTTGTAATGAACTTGTTACGACTTCTACATCATAGCGTTGTTGTTGAAAGGATTTTTACAGCTGTCAACTTAATGAAAACTACGTAAAGAAATCATATTTCAACAGATACCCTGGTATTGAAAGATTAATGAATGATTTAAAAGTACTTAACTACCAGTCGAATTTTAATAAACAGAACTATAATATTTGACGTTGATAATTCTACTTCACAAATAAGTAGATCAGCAGTCTCACCTTTTAAAGCTCAATATCTCATTAATAGGAATTAATTTTTATTAATAAGCTTTATTTTTTAACAATCGTTCTTACCATGAATTATTTCCTAAGTTTTCCGGTATAAAGCTACCGAAAGATTTCGGTATCCACTCAATTAGTCTACAAACAAAATGCTGCCATTGTGACCCACTAACCTAGATTAAATTGGGCTGACAGTTCACTAACAGATTTAATAATATAACAGTTTTATTTAAAATCTGCTTCTTACAATCTTTCGAATTGCTACTTATTTTTGATTTTTAAAGGTATTAATAATGAATTTTAAAATTTTTAATAATGTTTAAATAAAATTGCTTTGAATATTTTTTGAACGTCCTGACACCGATTTTACAATGAAGTTATAAATCGTATATTAGAAAATAAACATTAATGTAAAGATTAATATAAAAGCCCACCAGTAATAATATTAGAAAGAAATATCTAAGGAATATCAGAATTATAGGACTAAGTATGTTGATATCATAACTTGGTTCACTGGCATTCTGTTATTGTAGGAAGCGACTAACTGGAACTTGTAGAATGAGACAAACCGAGATTTTTGGTAGAAGTGTGCACCACTGCGCTACATGCCGACCGCTTCGCATGAGAGAGGTCATTTGATGATGCTCAGTTCCCTGGATTGGACTGGGAGGTCCCATAGAATGGCCTCCTAAATCCCCCGATTTAACCCCTCTTGAATTCTTTCCTTGGGGACACATTAAAGATGGGACGAGGGTGGCTTAGTTCGGTAGTGTGCCAGACTAGTAATCTTCAGTTCTCAGGTTTGAGTCCTACCCGGACCTGCGTTGAGATTTATCTTCACATAACTTCCCGCTCTGCCCATGGTCAGAGGGAGACACCAATGGGCTTGGAAACGGCGTCGTCCGTCAGATGGGGTGTTAAGCCATGATGCTATGTGCGGGAGAACCATACACTGCACATGTTAAAGAACATGCTGGATGGCGTTGAAGGGATGCTACCACCTGTTTCCCAACAGCTGTTCCAGTGGGTCCCCTCCCTTAACCTTCTCTTAGCCTTCGGGGTCCGTTTGACCTGGCCATTTAGTCCTTTGTGTGCAGAAAAAGTGCCGCTCAGAGATAACCCAAACCCAACGATACATTAAAGATATTACCCAAACTCTAATAAATGATTCGATGGACTTGTGCTACAGGATAACCGCTGCTTGTGCAACATTAGCTCTACAGATGCTTTAAAATACCTGGCAAGAAGTGGCATGCCTTTTCTGTCGTTCCAATAAACTGCCTCATGCGGAAATTTATTGAAGTGCACTAAAACTTGTTCAGTTGCTCTATCTTTTACCACAAACTGTACGTTCGTCACTTCATTAAACAGTGAATTACATTACTTTGTTTTTGGTCGATTTATCCGGGACATCCTGCTTATTAAAATCTACTGAAAAATGTTCCAAATTAGGGAAGTTGGTGATTAAGCTTACTGATTTTAAATGAAAAGAGAGTGGCACTTAATTCGGTAAAAAGCATTAAACCCTTAATAATGACTCAATTTTTATTTTGGCATAGGAGAACTCATAAGCATAAAAGCGGAAATTTACTTCTCATAGATCGTATATCGTATAATCATATTTGATGTACCGGGAAACAATTTTACCCCTAACCATCTTCATCATAAAGATATGTTTATTTGGCATGAGTAAGAACAAAATATATAAGTAAACCACCCCTAGGTGGGCCCATTAAGGGCTTTACTTTCTTATTTAACAAATTGTTTATTAAAGCAATTTTTTTTAAAATTTAAGTGGTAGTTATTTATTTCGAAACATTGTCATTCCATCTAATAATATTTTAATAGAATCATAATATCTTTTCAAATTATATCTTTCTAAATTAAACAGATATTGTTCCTATATTTTGTAAAAGTAAAATCCCACAAATAAAATATATATATTTTGGGAAAAAGTAATCAGTCCAACTTAGAGATAACAGGAATATGTTCACCATTTTGTGTTTACTGCAGCGGAAAACTCTCGTTCCGTCCACAGCAAATGCTTCACCAACCCAAGTGGGCTGAAACACAATCTGTCCTCTCTTCCACCCCCCAAAGTCCTCAGCATAAGCGCTTAAAGTCAAACTTTAGCTGTATGGGGTCGTGTTGGTCGTCTATTGTGTCCCATGTATACATACACATACGGGGTTATGTGGGGCCAAATCTGACTAGCCCCCACCTTAGTCTGGAAAGGACAACACGAGGGTGACAAGAGGGCGCCGGAAAATTAACGAATTACTCTGAAAATTGGCCCTCCTGTTGAGGTGGTAAAAACCCGTGACGCCCCAAGTTGGCTGTTCTGTTCGCTCTTCTGTTCACCGCGTATCCTGAGGGGTTAGGATCGAGAAAATGAGAGGGGGAGGGGAGGTTGGAGGGGCGACGTCCCTTGGGTCTCTACGGTGATGGGTGGGAGGTCGTCTATTGGTGGCTGGAGGGGCTGGGAGTGCGAATAAATGCCCGCTGAATAATGGCATTTCATGGACAATAGAAACTTGCATTGTCAGCAAAAGTTGCTGTAATGTAGCGAAAATCAACTTAAGGTTAAATGACGTAATGGGATTATGTGTTTGTTATCTTTGGCCAATTAGACTGGATAAGGCAAAGATAGTAGGAAAAATACAAAGTTCCTAGCAGAGAATTGTTCTACTGGGTTTTAATTATTAAAATTCTGTGTATGAAAATTCTACTGGTAGTGGATTATTTTAAAAAATTATGTAATTAATTTTAAAATATTTCAATAAATTAGTAATAAATAATTATTCCAAATTATGATATTTAAAAATTAATAGCTTTTAGTTAGATTTTAGGAGAATTCAATCTCTTAAGTATTATTTCATAAATTAATTTTACTCCTTTGTTCTCTTGTTTTGTTCAACGGCTGTCCTGATCAATTATATTCTAAGTGGCATTATAACAAAAATCCCTCAACCAGTTGCTTGCCACAAAGATATGACAAAAACCTATTAATTTATACACCATAGACAAAGTCTGTGAGGAAAGCGAGACCTCAGCAACAGCAGAACATATGATCGGACAGTTTACTAACATAAATAAATTAAAAATTTAAAGATTTGAAAATTGTAATTCCGTCTGTTAAAATTCTACTGGTAATTTATTTTAAAATAATTCTAAATATTTTATAATTTATTCTAAAATTATAATTGTACTATTTTATTAAATACCATTTTAAATTAAATAGCTTGCAGATAAATAAAAAATTATAATGAAAAACATTTTACACATATTTAAATATCTGCCTTTTCCCCCCCCTCTGTTTGTTCAACAGCTGTTTGGGTCCGGCCTTATATAAGTGGCCTTGATAACTTGCATTTCACCGCAACACATCAGAATGCCATTCCAAAACCTTTTATAGTTTTCTCCATTGGCGCCAAATAGTGCAGAGATTAATATATAAATATGCAAAGGGAAATAATTTAATTTGATTGGTATTAGGACTATCCAGAAATTCATTAATTATATTGTATAGCAATGTAATATTTTAATTTTTTGGCATATGCTTCAGTATTTATCTAAGACAGAATATTTTAGCAAAATATCTCCAATGCAAAAACGTCACAGAGGTTGACCTATGTTTCCCTCCCTCCTAAATTTTTAAATTGTAAAAATTTTGAAATATTTTAAAAACAAAATAAATAAAAAATTTGAAAAGGGTGAAAAATTAAATTTTTTTAAATAATCTTTTTCGAAATTTGACTGGTAGTTATTTATTTCGAAACTCTGCAATTTCATCTAATTATATTATAGTAAAAAAACTCGAACAGTTTTTTACCATAACAACACGTTCTTTCTGAGTTGTTGTTCGCCCCACTTGTATATAAACATAGACAACAATGATAGAAAAAAAAAACTTTATTTGAAGGAGATTTTAGAGGTTTTCCGATTTTGGTGAAGGTGCCGTTTTTTTTTAAAAAAACTTTAAACAGGAGTAGATCGTAGATCATTACATCATAAAATGAAGTACCAGGTACAATAGTACCCATAGCCTTCTTCATCTAGAAATATGCCTAATTGGCATCAGTTTGAAAAAACAAAAGTAAATCACACAATGGTGGGCCCCAAATGTCAAAAGAACATAAAACAAAAGAGTAGTAATGATACACAAGAGACCTAAAATGGATAACTTTCTTTAGCGAAAGCCATCATCTTAGGCCTCTTGTATCTGTTAAGGACTTCATGACTGTACTCCAGCAGGCAGGATATAATCTCGTGCGGGTTTCTCTGCACTGACTCGTAGAAACCTAGCGAGACAAACTTAAGATATGTGGAAATATGATCAATGCCCAGATCTTTATGCAATTGTCTATTGGTTACAAACCAGGGGACATTGACCACACACATCGCAGGATTTTTGCAAGACCTGTATCTTGTGAATGTTCGTGGGAGTTGTGTTCGCCCAAATTGGGGAAGCATAGGAATTAAACAGGAGAAAAAAATTTAACAATTAATAATCCAATTCCTATTAGTACCTATTAATTTATAAATATTATTACCTATTAATACCTATTCCACTTAAAGATCGTAACATATTTTGCCCTTTGGGGCCCACCATTGCGTGGTTTACTTTTTTTTGTTTTTTCAAACTGATGCTAATTAGGCATATTTCCAGATGAAGAAGGTTATGGGTACTACTGTACCTGGTACTTTATTTTATGATGTAACGATCTACGAGATCGTAACGTAAATGATTATTTCCTATTTGAGAATATTTGGATATCCAAGGAAAAGGAAAGGAGTTCCCATCCGTCGTTTTTGGTCTCAAGAATCATATTTTGACCTTCAGCATTCATCATAATGAAAATTTATATCAGAAACGGGCCCCATGTGGAGTCCGAAACATTTCAGATTGCATCTCAGGACACCATAGATCGCCGCCAAACATGTTACTAACAGAAGAAAATAATCATATAAATAGAAATTTATGAAAATTTAACTGATACTTATTTATTTTTAAATTTTTTTAAATATTTATTAATTTATAATGCATCGTTATAAATATATTATTTTATTAGTTACATTTTAAATAAAATAACCTGTAGGTGAGTTATTGAAATGCGAATTTGTGAATTTAATATGGGTGACGAGAAAGGCTCCTGCTAATTCACTAGTGGTTCTCTTTCGATTTACAAAGCATAATCTAAAGTATAAATTTAAATTCAGAAGAGCCACATTTTTCGATCTTTACATACCTAATATACTTCCAAAATACCATTAAAATTTTAAAATACAAATTCGATTTGGTGAGTGGGGTGGGGGGGAGCTTCCAGCTTTACCATTAGTTATGCCACTAATTCCATATTCAGCTTTAGAAGATTAACGCTAAAATATGAGTTCGTTTTGGAAATACTCCTCTCTCATAGTTACACACTAATTCCTACCATCTCACCAACCTAATGCTGAAGTACAAATTTATTTCAGAAACTCCAGGTTTTCCAGTAGTTACACCACCAATCCCCAACCATTTAATGCTAAAATAGAAATTTCTTTTGAAGTGACAGTCACCTAGACAGGACTGGGTCCGAATAGCTATAAAACGAAAGGAAAGGGGGGGAATACGTTTAAAGAATTTTTAGCGATATAATTTGTTTAAAATTAAACTACAAAAATTAGTTTAAAATTATTTAAAACAAGATATTACTTTTACTAAGAATCTATCAAAATAATACTGAATAATATGAAATTAGTTGCTAAATGTTGAGAAACAAAAGAACCATCAGTAGAAATTTAAAATATAATTTTATTAGAAAGATAGCAACATTTATTAATTTTTTCATTTGCCATTATAGTTAGTTCTTCGAACACCTCCTATAACAGAAAGTCAGAGGATCAATTTTATTACCTCAGCTTAAGAAGTCCTATCATATATACATTTCTTATACTTTTGATTCTTGTATTATTACTGATGGATTCTGTGCTAATCTTTATACTAAAGTTTATCCATAAATATATTTGATTTAGGATAAAAAAAATTTTTTTATAAATGTATAAAAATAAATAAATACCTCCTCAAGCAGCTGCTTGCCACAGAGATGTGACAGCAGCCTGTCAGTTTATATGCTATATAGGTCTGTGAGGATGGCAAGACCTCAGCAGAAAAACAACACACACAATCATGGCTCGGGGCTTGAACCCAGGTCCCTTAGATCACTAGCCAAGCGTGCTAACCACTCGGCCACGGGACGGCAAAAAAATCATTTCTAAGCGGGCACTCGGATTTCAACCCAGGACCTCTCGATCTGCAGTCGAATGCTCTACCACTGAGCTATGCCCTCCCCATGCTTTTTGTTTTTAGTATTATGATATTTGATAATAAACAAGAATAATTTTCTTCCTAAATAAAATATATTTATAGATGAACATTACTATAAAGATTAGCACAAGATTTCACCAGTAATAATATTAGAATCAAAAATATAAGAATTGTTTATATGATAGGACTACTAAGTGATGTCAAATATTTGGTACATTAGTCTCTGTTTAGAAAGTGTTGGTTCATCGATGATACCAAAGCAATTATATCATAACAGGTCTGGACAGCGTCGCACAAACAGGAAAATTAGTTTTAAATTACACTGGTAATTTGATGAATGTTAAATCTCCGAAAATTCAACTGGTAATTATTTATTCTTTAAAATTTTGTAACTAATTTCAAATATTTACAAATATTTTAATAGAACAATAAATACAATTTTCGTTCTTTCATTCTGTTGAAAAATACTTAGCTTTCAGCTAATCTATAGACAAATTAAATCACTTAAATTTTTATGATATTTAATTTTCCTTCCTTTGTTCAATGACAGTCAGGACCAGGTGTAACTAGGCATTTGTTTTGTTATGACTCTTTTAAAATAATACTAAATAATTAAAAATTCATATATAATATTTTTTAATAATACAACCAGTAGAGTTTTAAAATAATAAAATTCAATTAGACAACTATAAATTTTTAATGCTAAACTTTCATGTTATAGACTTCGGTCTGTGGGCAGCTCTGGAGTTACAAACTTGGTCCACACTCAACTTTTGCGCCAAAGACTTTTGCAACCCAAACATGTAGGCATCTAGACTGCAAGCAAAAAAATAAGCGCAGTTTGGCATGTGGCGAAGCCTCACACCTGATCTATCGACCGCCGGCGAGTTGCTAGACCCAATATCTGTGAGCTCTTCACGCTGTCTGGCTACGTAGGCGCCGAGAAACGGAAGCCAGTGCCGGAGAGAGAGAAAGTGAGAGTTATTTATTTACAAATCCCTAATTTAGAGACGCAAATCCAATCCGCTCTCGTTCAGCGCCTAACCCCTGTACTCGCGCACACTTAACCCGACGCCGCGCAAGAGCGGGGCCGACTGCAAGAAGCGTGGACAGATGGGAGGCAGTCCGTGCCCGACGCGTTGGCAGGCCATTTTTCACGCCAACTTGCGCTCTCGCTTCTACAGCCAAGCTCGCCGACGGGAATTCGCTTATACAATAGTAACTAATGAACCACAGCAGCAGTCCCTAAAGGGATCGCTAGCTTTTACGGGGAAGAGATGGGGGAGAAGAGGGGGGGGAGAGGCAATGTGGAGGAGGAGGGGGAAGCTCTTCGTGTCAGAGAGGGGGAGGGTTTAGTGTGGGGAGGGGCGGGGGAGTAATAAACTACACCAGTGTTAGCTGTAGGCGATTTAATTCTGGATTGACTGGTAGCAGAAAGTAATGTTGTGGCAGTGGAGTTGGAGAAGTGGAAGCTTACAGGGCTTAAGAGAGAACATTTGGCGGAGAATGCTTTGTACAGTTGTGTTTATTTTAATGTATTTTGAAAGCCATTTATTTTAGCGGTATTTTTAACAAAACAAAATTTCTCTACAAGTTCAGTAGTAGATTATCCCAAGGAAAAAAGTCCTGTAGACAAGAAACACTGACTTGATGAGTTGAAACTTGTACTTGAAATAATGAGCTGAAAAAAAAAATTGGTTGTGCTGACTGGGATTCGAACCCAGGTCTCCCAGAAGCATGCCGGGCGTCATAACAGCTCTACCAATCAAGAAACTGACCCTTTCTTTAACAAAGTGACACATATATATAGCATTCGTGTCATATGATGTCATGCACGACAATAAACAGTGGAGTAATTAGGATTTAAGATATTGGGAAGACTTTTTTTGGTTTGGTTGTTGGGTTGGTTTACCGGCACTTTTTTTTTTACACACAATGAGTTACATGGGCAGGTCACTAGGACACCAAAGTGCTTAGAAAATCTTGGGTGCATATGGTGACCCATTGAATAGCCATTAGGAGACAAATGGTAGTCTCCCGTCAAGCCCACCCAACGTGTTCTTTAATGTGCACATGGTATAGCTCTCCAGAATACGAGACCATGGATTTATGGGGTCCTTCGAAGATCGTTGGCGTCCCCTACTGACCGAGAGCAGGGTGGGTAGTTTTGTGCAGCTAAATTTCAATTCTGCAGATTATAAGCCTCGTACAGTCGCTCAAAAAAGTATCCGAACGCTACGGTTGATTGCAAAATTCAGAAAAAATATATGGCAACGAATTTTTTAGAAATTAGTGACTGGCAACCTTCGTGAAGGTTAATAAATAAAAATAAATACCCCCTCAAGCAGCTGCTTACCACAGAGGTCTGACAGGAGCCTGTCAGTTTATATGCCATAGTAGAAGATCTGAGAGGATGGCACGACCTCAGCAGAAAAACGACACACACATCCATGCCTAAATCCGGGGCTCGAACCCAGGTCCCTTAGATCAGTAACCAAGCGTGCTAACCACTCGGCCACGGGACGGCATGCCAGTCACTAATTTCTTTTTTATGAATTCTGCAATCAACAGTAGCGTTCGGATACTTTTTTGAGCGACTGTACACTACCTATTGAGACCCCCCCCCTTTTTTTTTTTCATAGATGTAACTACAAATTCGATCTCAATTTTTTTGAATAGTTTTTTCCCTTATTCCAAGGAACTTGTGTAAAATAAGGAATTATTATTATTAAGTTAAAAAAAAAGTCTTGTTTTTATGAGGACCTGTACAGTCGGTCAAAAAAGTATCCGAACACTACGGTTGATTACAGAATTAAAAAAAAAAATATCTGGCAGCTTTTTTTTAGAAAATAGTGATCTGGCAACCTTCGTGTCACGTGACAAAAAAACCTTCGTGTCACGTGACACGAAGGTTGCCAGATCACTATTTTCTAAAAAAAAGTTGCCAGATATATTTTTTTTTATTCTGTAATCAACCGTAGTGTTCGGATACTTTTTTGACCGACTGTACAACATTTCTCATAATAGAAGGCCGTACAACTAAGGTATGACGTCAGTATTGGTCGCATTAAAACATCTAGATATTTCTTATACATTTAATTCTATTATTACAACTGGTGAGTTTCAATACTAACTTTTATATTAATGTTATTTACAAACATATCTTTTTCAGAAGGAAAATTTTATCAGAAATTTGTCAGTATTTATCAGAAATATAATAACGCTAAAACATAGGAATAAGTTTTTTTTAAATGTCTATTACTAAATAAACTTTAGCATAAAGATTAATATTAAAATTTATCAGTAATAATAGAAATACATATATAAGAAATATCTAGATTTTAAGACTGCCTATGCTGACGTCATAACGTAGTTGTAAGGTTTTCTCTTGTAGCCGCGATGCTACAGCACCTAAAGTCCACGCGTGGGTGGGTTCGGTTGTTTTACCTCTGAGCGGCACTTTTTTGCACACCATGGGCTAAATGGCCAGGTCACATGGACCCCGAAGGCTCAGAGAAGGTTGGGGGAGGGGACCCACTGGAACAGCTGTTGGGAGACAGATGGTAGCCTCCCGTCAAGGCCATCCAGCGTGTTCTTTAACGTGCACAGGGTATGGCTCTCCCCACACACGGGACCACGGCTTAACGTCCCATCCGACGGACGACGGCCTTTCCAAGCCCATCGGTGTCCCTTACTGACCGTGGGCAGGGCGGGGAATTTTGCGGAGATAAATCTCAACGCTGACCCAGCTGGGACTCGAACCTGGGAACTACAGATTACGAGCCTGGCGCGCTACCAACTGAGCCACCCCCCGCCCCCCACGCGTGGGTGATATGCATCAGAAAAATGTTTGTGTGTTGGTCTAAAGCAGGGATAGGGAAACTTGTTTTTCTCTGCGGGCCGCTAAAAAGTTTGACATAAAGAGAGAGCCTTATTGAATATCCTATGAAACCATATACAGGGTAATCAAAAAGTCTGTACACATGATGAGGAATACCTGTACCATTACATTAAACGATGAAAGTGTCTGGTCCTCACACAATCCCCATGAGTTCCACGAGTCGCCACTGCATGATCAGAAGATTGGTGGTGTTGTTGTTGTTTCACCTATGAGCGGCACTTTTTTGCACACCATGGGATAAATGGCCAGGTCACATGGACCCCGAAGGCTCAGAGAAGGTTGGGGGAGGAACCCACTGGAACAGATATTGGGAGACAGATGGTAGCCTCCCGTCAAGGCCATCCAGCGTGTTCTTTAACGTGCACAGGGTATGACTCTCTTGCACACGGGACCAGGGCTTAACGTCCCATGAGACGGACGGTGGCCTTTCCAAGCCCATCGGTGTCCCCTACTGATCGTGGGCAGGGCGGTGAATTTTGCGGAGATAAATCTCAACGCTGACCCAGCTATGACTCGAACCTGGGAACTACAGATTATGAGCCTGCCGCGCTACCGACTGAGCCATCCCCACCCCAGAAGATTGGTGTTTGGGTTGGAATTTCGCATAGCTGCATAGTCGGAGCCATTTTTTTCTCTGAGACTGTCAACTCCCAACGAGACAGTTACAATATTCTTTATCCTTTCTTTGCACAATTGTCAGAAGATGAAATTAACAGGGCCTACTTTCAGCAGGATGGCGCCACGGCCCCACACATCGCATATGTCTATGGCACTCTTGCACGACGTGTTTGGGGACAGAATCATTTCGAAAAACATTTGGCCTCCAAGATCACCGGATATCTCCCCGCCCGATTTTTATCTCTCGGGTGCGATGAAAAACTCTGTGTATTAGGACAATTCCCGCACAATTGATGATTTGAAGACGGCCATCACAGAATACATTCGAAATGTGGACCGTGCTGCGCTGAACGACGTCTTCAAAAACACAGTTCGGCGTGTTGGAAAAATGAATTAGTTTTAAACTACCAGTAATATTTTAAGGAGGTAAATTTTAATTAATTAAGGAAACAAGTGGAAGGTCTGACATTAGCCTGTCAGTTTAACACGCCAAGTAGAAGGTCTGACATTAGCCTGTCAGTTTAACATGCCAAGTAGAAGGTCTGTGAGGATGGCGGAACCTCAGCCAAAACAGGAAAAAAAACGCAGATTATTTTATTTTAAAAAAAATAAAATAAAACCAGAGCGTATAATTTTATAATAGGTATATTAAAATGTAGATTTTTCTGCTGAGGTCCCACCACCCTCTCACACGTTCTACTATGGCACATAAACTGACAGACTCCTGTCAGGCCTCTGTGGTAAACAGCTGCTTGAGAGGGTATTTATATTTTTTTTCTTTAAATTGTAGACAATAAAACTATTGAAAAGAACTATTAAAAAATCTTCCATTCCTCAGTGTGACCTTTGGGTTTCAGTCTTCTCGACCAACTAAATGAAATTTAGAGTGTATTTACAGCATCTGAATGGCATCAGTGCTTTTAAACTTTCGTGATCCAGCCTGCTCTTGTGCTTGTTTCTAATGGAAATCATTAAAAAGAATTTCAGAATTGAATGAACCCTGGTCTAGGGCTACCCACATACACAGGGATCAGAGAGCGTTTTATACAAGGAGAGAAACTAAGTTTGAATATTATTAAGTGATTTAATTTATCTAAAGATCAACAACTTAAATTGTATAAAACATTATAAGATATTTATTACGATATTATTAAACAATATATGAATTTTTAAAAATAAATAGCTACCTGTTTTGTTTTTTTTTCTCAATATATATATATAGCTTTATTTTAAACATTGATTTACATATCTTTAGCATGCTAACCACGTGTCTAACTCTTCAGTTAATATTTTATCTTATTCTTCATTTCGTCGTTATCTCTTCATTTCATTCCTTTCTCTTTGCCTTCTATTACTTTCTATTCATTTCATTTTGCTCTTTTTCTTTTTCATTTTGTTTTCTCTTCACCTTCTTGTGTTATTCACTTTGTTCTTGTCTCTAAATTCTTGTTCTTGTCTTGAAATTTTCTTATCCTTGAGTATTTTTCTCATATCATTTCCTTATTTTATTCTTGGTTCTTCATCCTCTATTATTTCTTATTCTTTAGTCTTCTATGATTTCTCTTTAACAGCTCTTAAACTTCATTTAATCCCTTTCTCTGCATTCTTTTCTTACTTTTCTTTCTAATATTTTCTCTTTTCGGTTTCTTTTACTTTATTATCCTTTTCGCTTCGTTTTTTTTTACATTTTATCTCTTTTTCCCGTGGCAGAGAGGTTAGAGTGCTTGGCTATTGATCTAAGGGACCTAGGTTCGAGCCCCCGTAAGGCATGGATGTTTGTGTTGTTTTTCTGCTGAGGTCCTGCCATCCTCACAGACCCTTTACTATGGCATATAAACTGATAGGCTCCTGTCAGACCTCTGTGTCAAGCAGTTGCTTGAGGGGGTATTTGCTTTTATTATTTTCCCCTTTGTTAA
Source organism: Ryuthela nishihirai (assembly GCA_038380435.1). Classification (NCBI taxonomy): domain Eukaryota; kingdom Metazoa; phylum Arthropoda; class Arachnida; order Araneae; family Heptathelidae; genus Ryuthela; species Ryuthela nishihirai. Next base: position 105,289,854 of record JAWZYU010000006.1, read on the forward strand.
TTTTTCTTTCCTTTGTGTTTCATTTTATATTTTTCTCTTTGTTTCTTTCATTCTTCATTCTATTCTATTGTATTCATGTTCTCTTATTCTTTATTTTATCTTTTCCTATTTATTTTCTCTCATTCTACATTTTATCATTTTTCCTTCATCTTTCATTACTCTTCATTTTATCCTTTTCTGGTCACAACCTATGTTTCATTTTATCTCTTTTTATCATCTCCTATTTTTTCATTTAACTCTTTTCTGTATATCTTCTCTTATTATTCATATTCCTTTTTTCTTCATCTCTTGTTTTTCATTTTATCCTATTCATCTTCTCTTATTCGTCACTTTCCTTTTCTCTCCAACTTCTCCTGTTCTTCATTTTATCCTTTTCTCTCCAACTTCTTCTGTTCTTCATTTTATCCTTTTCTCTCCAACTACTCCTGTTCTTCATTTTATCCTTTTCTCTTCATCTTCTTTATTCCTAATTTTCCATTTCTATTTATCTTCTCTCATTCTACATTTTCCTCTTTTTTCCTCACTTTATCCTTCTCTCTTCATCTTCTCTTATTTTCCATTTTATCATTTTCTCTTCATCTTCTCTCATTCTTCATTTTCTTTCTCTTCATCTTCTCTTATTCTTCATCTTATCCTTTTTCCCTTCATCTTCTCTTAATCTTCATTTTAACCTTTTCTTTTCATCTTCTCTTATGTGTCATTTTCCTTCATCTTCTCTTAATCTTCATTTTAACCTTTTCTTTTCATCTTCTCTTATGTGTCATTTTCCTTCATCTTCTCTTATTTTTCATTTTATCCCTTCTCTTCAACTTCTCTTTTTTATTTTAACCTTTTCTCTTCATCTTCTCTTATTTTTAAATTTATTCTCTTCATTTCCATTACTTTTCTTTCCATTTTACACTTTTCATCTTTCTTTTACTTTATCTCCCCCTCTTTGACATTTCATTCTATTCCTTTTTCCTTGACTCGTACTTTTTTCGTTTTCTCCTTCTTTTCTCGTTTTTTCGTTTTCTCCTTCTTTTCTCGTTTTTTCGTTTTCTCTTACTTTTCATTTTCCGACATTCTCTTTTTTCTGTTTCTTTACTGTAATCTTATTCCCTCATTTTTATTCCCCTTCCATCGCTAAAAACTGTAATTTTGAGAAATAAAACATGTCAATTATTTTACAAATTAGCATAATAAATTGAAAGAGCAAACACGGTTTCCCCGCATTCGGGCAAAACAGAAAATGCAATAGCATGATATAAATATACCTCTAAGAAGCATTTAAATGCGTAACTGATCAAACAAAAAATGTGTTATTTCGTAAGTTAAAAATAAAAAATACTGCAAAAAGGTCGTTTCTAAATCAAAAATTAAAAAAAAAAATCAAGTGACACGAAAAGCAGTTCAAAGAGTTTTTAAAAAAATTTTTGTTTAGAAAATTTCCTTCCGAATAATTTTAAATTGTAGCTTTTTTCTTAATTAATTAAAATTTATCTCTTTAAAACCTTACTGGTAGTTTAGTGGTAATTCATTTTTCCAATTCTCGCTAGTAAATCTCTTCCATATTATTTGGTCCTTATAAACCATTACAGTCAGGAAGTGAAAGTCGCCTCTTAAACTGAAACGTGCTCTATCTAGAAATATCCACAACCCACTGAACAACCTTCACGAACTCCCCCTCCCCCCCCCCCCGCTTCATCCTTCACTATTGACTTTCTCAGTAGGTCCATGCGTCGTGTTCCCATGCCAAAACTTATCATCTACCACAAGATTTATTGACGTTTTCTCCTGAAGTCTGGTGTCGTCGCCCTTGCCGCCGAGGCTGACGACAGAATGGCTCTTGCCTGTCACTGTGTGGTTGGGTACTGAAGGAAGACTACATCGCGTGTCGGGAGCCACCAATGGATGCCCTGTTGGCGGGGGAGGGTCATCCTCGGCCTCGGTGTCTACGCCCTCCGCCACAAGAGGCGTAAGCTTTTGTGCTGGGCTGTGAAGGCGAGCACATGGAAGCGTGAGTTTTGATCTCACGGAGTGATGGATTTATGTCTTACGTTCCGTTGGAGATGCATCTTTGGACCAATATGATCGTGCTATATATTCTCACTTCCACAGGATGAGATTGTCATGACAACTCTCTTTGTGAAGCCGATGTCCTTCGGGATGTGTCGGAGGAAGTTTTTGTTTTCGCTCTAAGTGGAAAGTGTCCTTTTGTCATCAGGGCAGATAATGACAAAGGATGACTTGTGCGAAGCGTTCGCTCGTATGATAACAAAGAATTTGGTTCGCGTAAATTATCGCCGAGATAGCTAGCAGACCAGACAAGAGCTACATACAAAGCAAGAGAGGAGAATGATGGGCCTGGTTGTTTTTATCTCTGAGCGGCACTTTTATGCACACAATGAGTTAAATAGTCACGTCACAAGGACCCCAAAGTTTCAAATTTAGTAGAGGTGGAAGCCCTCTCTACAACTGTTAGCAGGCAGATAAAAAACCTCCCATCAAGGTCATCCAGCGTGTCCGTTAATGTGCACAGGGTTGGGCTGGGTTGTTTTGCCTGTGAGCGACACTTTTACGTAGAAAACGAACAAAATGGCCAGGTCACAAGGACCCCATGGGCTCAGAGTTGGCAGGGGAAGGGGATCCTTTACATATCTGTTAGGATTAATCATCCTGCGAAAGCCATCTAGAATATTCTTTAATGCCAGAGAGGAGGAATGATAGTTCTGGTTGGCGATAAAATAAATAATAAATACCCCCTCAAGCAGCTGCTTGCCACAGAGGTCTGACAGGAGCCTGTCAGTTTATATGCCGAAGTAGAAGATCTGAGAGGATGGCAGGACCTCAGCAGAAAACAACACGAACATCCATGCTTTACCCGGGGCTCGAACCCAGGTCCCGTAGATCAGTAGACAAGCGCGCTAATCACTCGGCCACGGGACAATTTTCTGCATACAATGAGCAAAATGGCAGGTCACAAAGACGCCAAATGCTCGAGGTTAATAGGGGAAAAGGGACCATCTGTATTGCTGTTAGGAGGCAGATCTGATCGCAGAATGAACGAGACTTCCTAAGGAATCCTCAGAATACATGTAAGGAGTTAATGCACTATCCATGTGCCCGTTCAGATATATTGGATCTATTATAGATCATAGATCGTGTATGGATATGCGATGTTCCAGGTAAAACATTACCCATTACCATCTCCATCTGAGACTAAGCCCAGTTGACATAAGTAAAAACAAAGAACAAGAAAACCACCCGTGGGTGGGCCCCTAGAGGCTAACATAAAACACAAGCTAAAACGAGTAGCTTTCCTCAGAGAAAGCCATCATTTTAGGCCTCTTGTACTTATTAAGAACGTTATGATCATAATTAAACAAAAAAGAAATAATCTCATTAGTATTTTTTTAACTGCCTCAAAAAACTTTTTTTAGATGCATTTAATATGAGTATATATATGTGGTCGATGCCCAAGTCTTTATGAAGTTGTCTGTTAGTATCAAACTAAGGGCATCGACCGCAGATCTCAATATTTTGTATTAAGCTAGGATCTTCTTCTTCTTCAAAATAAACTATTATTCCGGAAATCATTCGGGGCCCTTCGCCCCTCTCGTCCGGAAATTCTGTTAAGAAAGGTCCATGAATTATGTGGTAGAGTCCTGTCAATTGAGTCTCGAAAATCGAAATTTTAAAAGCAAAACCATAAAATTGCCATAATCTTGGGGGCGGGGGGTGGCTCAGTCGGTAGCGCGCCAGGCTCGTAATCTGTACTTCCCAGGTTCGAGTCCCAGCTGGGTCAGCGTTGAGATTTATCTCCGCAAAATTCCCCGCCCTGCCCACGGTCAGTAGGGGACACCGATGGGCTTGGAAAGGCCGCCGTCCGTCGGATGGGACGTTAAGCCGTGGCGCCGTGTGCGGGAGAGCCATACCCTGTGCACGTTAAAGAACACGCTGGATGGCCTTGACGGGAGGCTACTATCTGTCTTCCAACAGCTGTTCCAGTGGGTCTCCTCCCCCAACCTTCTCTGAACCTTCGGGGTTCATGTGACCTGGCCATTTAGCCCATGGTGTGCAAAAAAGTGCCGCTCAGAGGTAAAACAACCCAACCCAAGCCATAATCTTGGTTTGGCGGTCAAATAAACATTCCAGAGTTTTCTGAAAAGAGGAGATAGTTCAGTAGAAACTGAAAGTTCTTGATTAACATTTTTATAAATATCAAAAACGATTGATCTCCTAATGCAAAAACATCATGGTACTATTTGGGCAGTAAAAGCCTTAACTGGCATAGTGGTTAGGCAGCTAGCGACTGTTCCAGCAAGGCAAACTTTGTGTGTTGTATTAGCTCTAACTAAGGCAGTGGTCAGCAGTGACTTCGGTCTTAGTAGGGCATGTCCTTGTATGAGAAGGTCTGTAAAAGCTAGGAGTAGCTTCTAGGATTCTTCTCTGTCCTATACGTCGCAAATAATAAAAAAATCAAACTCTATCAATCTTGTATCCTTCAAAAAATTTTAAATTTAATTTAAAAGTAAATTTTCTTTTTATCAAATTTTGGTGTCTCAGTAGTTCTTTGAGCGTAAATTCCTTCATTGCAATTTCTTAAAAAAAATAAAAATAAATACCCCCTCAAGCAGCTGCTTGCCACAGAGGTCTGACAGTTTATATGCCACAGTAGAAGATCTGAGAGGATGGCAGGGCCTCAGCAGAAAACAACACGAATATCCATGCCTTACCCGGGGCTCGAACCCACGTCCCGTAGCTCAGTAGCCAAGCGCGCTAACCACTCGGCCACGGGACGGCTTGCAATTTCTTACAGTGAGTGAAACATTTGATATCTATGAGTATCAAATTTTCTGCAATGGATCATGTAGCATGATTATGATTTTTCGAAGTACCAGGATAAAAGATCCCATAACCTTCTCGATCTGAGGATATCCAATAAATGACATGAGTCGCAAAGGACAACACAAAAATCACCAAAAGGTGAGCCCCAAGGGGCAGGAAAACAATGATAAACATGGTAGATCAGGGTACTAGATCATAAGGTGTTCCTGATCGAAAACCAATGGTCTAGCCCTCTTAGGATCACGATCATAATTTAAAATGTTAGCAATGAAATCGTGAGGATTCGTGTCCACAGCTTCTAAGAATTTCTTAGAGATCTGCTTTATATGGGTGTAAATATGTTGGACGCCTAAATCCCCATGTATTTGTCTGTTGGTCACAAACCATGGGGCATTTACGGTCTCTCAAGGTTTTATTTTGATAGATCTGGAGTTTCTTAATATTTCTCTTTGTCGTGTTAGCTCATATGGGGGATGCATATGTTATAACAGGTCTAAGAACTGTATGGTAAAGTAGTAACTTATGATCAGTGGAGAGGATAGAATTCCTCGCCATCAAAGGGCCAAGTTGGCATCGAATCATTTGTAATGGATCTTTCAAAGTTACCTTTATTGAAGGGTTGGGTTGTTTTACCTCTGAGCGGCACTTTTTTGCACACCATGGGCTAAATGGCTAGGTCACAAGGACCCCGAAGGCTCAGAGAAGGTTGGGGGAGGGGACCCACTGGAACAGCTGTTGGGAGACAGATGGTAGCCTCCCGTCAAGGCCATCCAGCGTGTTCTTTAACGTGCACAGGGTGTGGCTCTCCCGCACACGGGACCACGCCTTAACGTCCTATCCGACGGACGGCGGCCTTTCCAAGCCCATCGGTGTCCCCTACTGACCGTGGGCAGGACGGGGAATTTTGCGGAGATAAATCTCAACGCTGACCCAGCTGGGACTCGAACCTGGGAACTACAGATTACGAGCCTGGCGCGCTACCGACTGAGCCACCCCCGCCCCCTTTATTGAAGAAAAAAATAGTCTGAAATTCTTAATAGGATAAAACTTGTAGCTATTAATTTTTAAGGAAAAATAGTCTAAAATTCTTAGTGGGATAAAACTGGTAGCTATTTATTTTTAAACATTTGGTAATTAATTTTAAAATATTCGCAAACAATTCAAATAGATCACTCTAAATAAATTATTTATTTTATTCTGTTTAAAAATAAATAGCTTTCAATTAAACTTTAGACAAAGTAAAATGCTTAATTCTTCATGCATATTTAATTTTCCTCCTACCTTCCTTTCGTCATGGTTTTTGCCAAGTCTATCTACTTCGATGATTTTAGTTAAAATCATGGCAGCTATTTTAATGTCACATACAGAGAGAAATTACTATAAATTTAACTCTAATAATATGCTAAATATATTCTTATGGTAATAATATAAAATAAAAATAATAAAACTCTTAAATGAGTATATATTTGATTATTGTTACATTAATTATTGTAATTAATTATTGTTTATTCATTTATAAAGTATAACTTAGAGCAATCTGCAAAAATATTAAATTTAAATTTAAAAATAGTTACTCTCGATATATGACGTCATCAAAAGAGTGAATTTTTCATTGTCAAGGTAGCCTTGTCCGGGCCCGGTGTATCAAAGTGGCTCTGTTAATTCGGTACTCGAACTCAAATCTCTTTACTTACAGCAACTACTCATGAAACTTGATTGAATCTCACTACAGTATTCTTTCACTTCAAATGAAGCGTTACAAAGAAACTGCATTAATCAGCCATCTTGTGACCAAAAAAAAAGGGCCTACCCAGAACACGTAAGTGTCCATTCATGTCTTCGACAAGGACATGGAAGTCTTAGACAGGCGATCTTTTGCCAACGATGATTTACAACCTCAACCTCGGCACGTTTTGTTCTTCTGCATTGCCGGAAGTCTTAATGAACTGCCGCAGCTTGCACCTTAGAGGAACCCGCAGATTTATGGACAGGACCAAGTACATTCGCTGCCAATTAAAAGGAGATTAGGCCTAACCCTCTGTGGCACCGACGCCAACAACAAGGGGAACTTGTTTGTTAGATGAGACCGCGTTGGTGACCAAACTTTGACAGCTCTTTAGGTAAGAGCAGACAGCAATCACCTTTGTGTGGGTACCGTAGATGCATTTTTATACCACAAACAGTCCTCGTTGGCAGGTGTGTTTTTTTTTTAAGGTGAGTTGATGTTCAGGATGTTTCGTTGACTGATCAAAAAATGATCATCTTCACAGGCCTTCGCAGTTTGTTGTCATGCATCATCAGACTTTTAACAGCTGTTGTCTAGATATGAATGTTTGTTGAGTTCATTCTGACGGTTGTTTCACCTGTAAGCGACACTTTTTTGCACACAATGGGCTAGATGACCAGATCAAAGGACCCCGAGGGCTCCGAGAAGGTTGGGGAAGTGGGCCCACTGGTTCCAGTTTGGGGTCATTACTCCCAAACCAATATCAAGAAGCTTCATGCCGTCAAGATCAAATTCTGAGATCAGCTCCAGCTGCACCATGGTTTGAAAGAAACACGATAATTCATCGAGATCTTAATGTGCGACAATTCATGAAAAGTTAGGGTAGGGGTGGCTCAGTCGGTAGCGCGCCAGGTTCGAAATCTACAGTTACCAAGTTGGAGTCCCATTTGGGTCAGTGTTGAGATTTATCTCCGCAAAACTCCCCGCCCTGCCCACGGTCAGTAGGGGACTCCGATGGGCTTGGAAAGGCCGCCGTCCATCGAATGGGACTTTAAGTATTTGGTCCGTGTGTGGGAGAGAGCCATACCCTGGGCACGTTAAAGAACACTCTGGATGGGCTTGACGAGAGGCTACCATCTGTCTCCCAACAGCTGTTCCAGTGGGTCCCCTCCCCCAACCTTCTCTGAGCCTTCAGGGTCCATGTGACCTGGCCATTTAGCCCATTGTATGCAAAAAAATTGCCGCTCAGAGGTAAAACAACCGAACATCATGAACATCTGAACATCTGTTGGGAGACAGATGGTAGCCTCCCGTCAAGGCCATCCAGAGTGTTCTTTAACGTTGGGTTGCTTTACTTCTGAGCGTTAATTCATCGACCAAAACAAGAAAACATCGAAATACTTTTTGTAGAAGACTGTATATATGTCTCAAACTGTCTCCAATTGTTCTTCTTGAGTCACTATAAAAAAAAAATAAAAATAAATACCCCCTCAAGCAGCTGCTTGCCACAGAGGTTTGACAGGAGCCTGTCAGTTTATATGCCACAGTAGAGGTGATAATAAGCAATACCTCCTACAACAGAAGACCATACAACTAAATTATGACGTCAACATATGTAACACTGATAATCCAGATATTTCTTATAAATGTATTTCTAATATTTCACCGGTGGATATTAATATTAATTTTATACTAATGTTTAGAAATTCACATTTTTTAGAAGGAAAAATCGTTTATATTTATTAGCACTATCATACTGCTAATAAAATAATAATAAATACCCCCTCAAGCAGCTGCTTGCCACAGAGGTCTGACAGGAGACTGTCAGTTTATATGCCATAGTAGAAGGTCTGAGAGGATGGCTGGACCTCAGCAGAAAAACGACACAAACAGCCATGCCTTACCCGGGGCTCGAACCCAGGTCCCTTAGATCAGTAGCCAAGCGTGCTAACCACTCGGCCATGGGACGGCTGTGTATACTGCTAATACATACGAGTAATTTTTTTCTAAATAATTCTTCGTATTATTTAATAGCCGTAATTCCGAGCAAACGGGTTTTCTGGAGACGCTGCAATCGCCTACCTTCTGAATGGAATAGTAAATTGTGAGTAGAAACGTAGGGAAAGCTTCAAATGAAGTATAAGTTATCAACGAACATAAGTTTCGCGCCAAAAATTTCGCGTGGAATTAACTAATATTTATACATAAACATTAATATAAAGATTACTACTAAAACTTACCACTAATAGAAAAAGAAATAAATATATAAGAAACGTCTAGAGTGTTAGCAGCACTGTCTATGATGACGTCATAACTGAGTTGTACGGCCTTCTTCACAGAAGTGCTGCAATAGGCCACATCAACAACAAAAATATAGAATAAACAAACGAAAACAAATATTCAGAAATGGTGATAAGATAGAACCCAACTAACAAAGGCAATGAACTTATTTAGTCTGATTAATTAAATTACCCCGTCATTAAACATCATTAATAACAGTTACGGAACTATTAATCCCATTATTACATGTTATCTGTGTTGTTTCGTGTCTGTATCTATCCTCGCGAAACGTGGTATTCAGGTTTTTGCTGATAGGATCAGTATAACAGACGGAAATGAATGATCCAGATGATAAATGACAGTTTATTTCCATTGCATCCATCTTCTGAATGAAAAATTATATAGGGGCATTGTAGAGGGGCGAGGGCCTATACTAGAGACACGTAGGGAGGGCCCGGACAGGGCAAGGCCACTTAGATATAGGACTAGACTGCTGTTGAATAAAAGGAGGGATATTAAATATGCAATAAGATTTAAGTTATTTAATTTGTCTGAAGTTTAACTAAGGGCAATTCATTTCTCAATCGCATAAAATAAATCATTTGTTTCATTATGAGTTGTTTGGTTATTTTACCTTTGAGCGGCACTTTTTTGCGCACAGTGGGCTAAATGGCTATGTCACAAGGACCTTGAAGACTCAGAAAAGTTTGAGGGAAGGAACCCACTGAACATCTGTTAGAAGACAGATGGTGTCTCCCGTCAAGTCCATCCAGCGTGTTCTTTAACGTTGGGTTGCTTTACTTCTGAAAGGTTATTTTTTGCGAACAGTGGGCTAAATGGCCATGTCACAAGGACCTCGAATGCTCAGAGTAGGTTGGGAGAAGGAACCCACTGAACATCTGTTAGGAGAGAGATGGTAGCCAAAACCAGTTCCAATCTTTACATCTCTCGTAAATTTGCTAAAACACTTGAAATTTTTCAACCTTACCAAGATTTTGTCAAGTTGTCTCGATTTGCCCAACTCTCTTCAATTTCACAAAACTAATCCAAATTTTCACAACTCGCCTGTATTTTACCAAGTGGATTCGAATTTTACGAACTACCCTAGATTTTGCAAACTCCCCAAGATTTTTACAAGAGTTCTAGATTTTGCCTACTCTCCATAACTTCATAGGGGCGGGGGTGGCTCAGTCGGTAGCACGCCAGGCTCGTAATCTGTAGTTCCTAGGTTCGAGTCCCAGCTTGGTCAGCGTTGAGATTTATCTCCGCAAAATTCCCCGCCCTGCCCACGGTCAGGTGGGGACACCGATGGGCTTGGAAAGGCCGTCGTCCGTCGGATGGGACGTTAAGCCGTGGCCTCGTGTGCGGGAGAGACATACCCTGTGCACGTTAAAGAGCACGCTGGATGGCTTTGACGGGAGGCTACCATCTGTCTCCCAACAGCTGTTCCAGTGGGTCCCCTCCCCCAACCTTCTCTGAGCCTTCGGGGTCCATGTGACCTGGCCATTTAGCCCATGGTGTGCAAAAAAGTGCCGCTCAGAGGTAAAACAACCCAACCAAGTGGATTCGAATTTTGCGAACTCCCCAAGATTTTGACAAGAGTTCTAGATTTTGCCAACTCTCCATAACTTCATAGAACCAATCCCAGTTTTAATAACTCCCCTGAATTTTGCCAAGTGGTTTCCAATTTTGCCAACTCCCCTAGATTTTTCCAAGTTCCCTCGATTTCGCCACCTCTCTTTAATTTCACAAAAACAAACTCAATTTTTACATCTCTCCTGAATTTTCCAACTCACTGCAAATTTTTCAAATTCCCAAAAACTTTGCCATGTCGTCTCGATTTTGTCAACTCTCCTTAATTTCAGAAACCCAATCTCAATTATCATAACTCGTCCGTATTTTACCAAGTGGATTCGAATTTTGCCAACTGACCTAGATTTTGCGGTTTCCTCGATTTGTCCAACATTCCTTAATTTCACAAAACTAATCCCAATTTCTCGCCTATATTTTACCAAATGGATTCGAATTTTTCCAACTACCCTAGACTTTGCCAAGTTGCCTAGATTTTGCCTACTTGCCGTAATTTTACAGAAAAAAAATCGAAATTTTTACATCTTCCCTGAATTTTCCAAGTCATTTCGAATTTTATCAACTCTCTTTAATTGCACAAGAAAGGCACAATTTTCACAACTCCCTTGTATTTTACCAAATGGCTTCGAATTTTGCCTAGTCCACTAGATTTTTTCAAGAGTTCTCGATTTTTCCAACACTCCTTATTTTCAAAAAACCAATTCCAATTTTAACTACTCACCTGTACTTTACCAAGTGGTTTCCAATTTTGCCAACTCTCCTAGATTTTGCCAAGTTACCTCGATTTTACCACCTCTCCTAGATTTTGCCAAGTTACCTCGATTTTACCACCTCTCCTAGATTTTGCCAAGTTACCTCGATTTTACCACCTCTCCTAGATTTTGCCAAGTTACCTCGATTTTACCACCTCTCCTAGATTTTGCCAAGTTACCTCGATTTTACCACCTCTCCTAGATTTTGCCAAGTTACCTCGATTTTACCACCTCTCCTAGATTTTGCCAAGTTACCTAGATTTTACCACCTCTCCTAGATTTTGCCAAGTTACCTCGATTTTACCACCTCTCCTTAATTTCGCAAAAGCAATCCCAATTTTTACATCTTTCCTGAATTTGCCAAGTCACTTCAAATATTTCAAATTTCCCAAAATTTTGCCAAGTTTTCTCGATTTTTTCAACTCTCCCTAATTTCACAGAAACAATCCCAATTTTCACAACTCGCCCGTATTTTACCAAGTGGATTCGAATTTTTCCAACTACCTTAGATTTTACGAAGTTTCCTCGATCTTACCAATACGCCATAATTTCACAGAAAAAAGATTCCAATTTTTACATCTCACCTGAATTTTGCCAACTCTCCACGGTTTTCCCAAGTCACTCTGAATTTTGCCAACTCCTCAAGATTTTGACAATCATTCCAAATTTTGTCAACTGCCCCTAGATTTTGCCAACTCGCTATAATTTTGCAGAAAAGAACCCCAATTTTTACATCTCACCTGATTATTACAAAGTCACTCAGAATTTTACCAACTCTCCTAGTATTTGCCAACTCGCCATAATTTTACAGAAAAAAATCCCAATTCAAACATCTCGAAAATTTATATAATCTATTCAATTTTACCGTAAAACTATCCTCGTAAATTCCGCACACCATTTAACCACCTTGACGCGCCCCACACTGTTGAGTTGGGTTGTTTTACCTCTCAGCGGCACTTTTTTGCACACCATGGGCTAAATGGCCAGGTCACAAAGACCCCGAAGGCGCAGAGAAGGTAGGGGACCCACTGGAACAGCTGTTGGGAGACAGGTGTTAGCCTCCCGTCAAGGCCAACAGCGTGTTCTTTAACGTGCACACGGTGTGGCTCTTCCTAACACAATAGGCTAAATGGCCAGGTCACAAGGACCCCGAATGCTGAGAGAAGGTTGGGGGAGGGGACCCACAGAAACAGCTGTTGGAAGACAGATGGTAGCCTCCCGTCAAGGCCATCCTATGTGTTCTTTAACGTGCACAGGGTATGGCTCTATCCTAATAATGGGCTAAATGGCCAGGTCACAAGAACCCCGAAGGCTCAGAGAAGTTTGGGGGACGGACCCACTGGAACAGCTGTTGGAAGACAGATGGTAGCCTCCCGTCAAGGCCATACAGCGTGTTCTTTAACGTCACAGGATATGGCTCTCTCACATACACGGGGCCATGGCTTAGCGTCCCATCCGACGGACGGCGGCCTTTCCAAGCCCATCGCTCCCCTACTGACCATGGGCAGGACGAGGAATTTTGCGGAGATAAATCTCAACTCTGTCCCAGCTGGGACTCGAACCTGGGAACTACATATTACGAGCCTGGCGCGCTACCGACTGAGCCACCCCGCCCCTCCCTGCCCCACACTGTAAAAACCACTGGTTTAGAAGAGAAAACAAACAAACATAAAAGCAGAACAATGACTCGAAGTACCGAGTCCCAACACATTTCCCAGAAACCTTACTTCTAATAAATCCAGCCACCTCGATTTCTCTGTTTTGTTTCAGTTCTTCTTGTGTGGCAATCTCTCTTCAAAACAATACGGATACTTTCATGTAAGCATGAATGCCCTTTTTACACGAATTCCTTCCCTACCTATTTAATAGCGCAGTGAGGTTCCACTTCACCGACTCCCCCCCCCTTACACATATATAAGCTTCTTCACACCGCCTGAAGAAGAATCCTGCCGAGTCGAAACCTTATTGAGAGCAAAAGAAGGGAAAGAATAAGAAAAAAGCGCCAACATAAATCTGACGTCTGTCAATCGCTACTTGGAGTTTATGGCGTCACAGCCTGTAAACGTGGGGCGTGCTCATTGGCTCTCGGATCTAACGCCTCACGTGGGTAAACATAGCCATTTTTTCCTCTGTTTCCCCCCCCCCCACAGCTTGGTCGTGCCTTTTGTTTCGAGATCTGTTCGAAGTCCGTCTATCGTAAATGTCACTCCAGTGCAATCCTCCCAAGTTCCTTGCTCTCCTCTCTAATGTGATGAATGTTTCGTACGAAATCGTAAATACGCTTTCTTTGAATTCTGGTGATGGTTTTTGGTTCGGTATAGTCAATCTGCCACTTCCCAAAAAGTTCGTCTTTTTTCTATTATTACATGCTCGGTTGGGTAGGCCACGTTGTGGTGATGTGGGTGGGTGGGGGGGGGGGGATTTAAATTGATAAAAACAATTATTTGTTACCAATCAAGAGATAAGTTTTTGTCGCGGTTTTTTTTTTGCATTTTTTTAATCTTCATTTTCTTTAAATTGTTCTTTTGAAGCTGCAGGAGGACGGATGTTGATGATGATTTGGTTCAGTATGTAATGCGATAGATCAACGCCCTCGATTAATGAGTTGGGTTGTTTTACTTCTGTGCATCACTTTTTTGATGATAGCCTCCCGTCAAGGCTTCATAGCAGATGATAGCCTCCCGTCAAGGTCACCCAGCGTGTTCTTTAACGTGGACAGGATATGGCACTTTTGTCACCCTGGTATAAATGGCCAGGTCACTATGACCCCAAAGGCTAAGAGAAGGTTGGGGGAGGGGACCCACTGGACAACTGTTGGGAGACAGATGGTAGCCTCCCATCAAGGTCATCCAGCATGTTCTTTAACGTGTAAAGGGTATGACTCTCCCGCACACGGACCACGGCTTAACGTCCCATCCGACGGACGGTGTCATTTCCTAGCCTATCGGTGTACCCTAGTGACCAAGAGTAGGACGGGGAGTTTTTCAGAGATAAATCTCAAACCTGGCCAGGATCCAACCTGAGAACTGCAGATTGCGAGCCTGGCGCGCTACCGACTAACATCAGATTCGTTCGCCACTAGAATGGCTACCGACACAAAAAAAAAACACTTCCAACTCTAAAAGCTTTCTACTTTAAGCACCTGAAAAATCCACTAAAACATCTCTCCAAAACACACGTAAATCACAAAACATCTGCATTTTGGAAAAACAAAAACAGCAAAACAAGTGACTTGTCTCCATTTTCCCAATTACCCCCCTCATCTTAGGGATAAAACGCATTTCGTCGGTTGTCTAGGCGACTGTCTGCATCCTCCATTAATCCCATCATGGAAACCAGGGCTTTCACGGGCACATTAACAATATCGCTGCACTCCAGAGAAACACCGATTCTGCTGCCATTGTGTCAGGAGTCCCGTAGAGAGTACTACTTACGCGGTCACTATCACCAAAATGGCAAGTGATGTTAGCATTGGTCTTCCATTTAAAGTGCTTTATTAGGTCCGAAAGTTGTGGACGCCCCCATTACGGAGATAACCCAGATGGCCATAGACGGTGGAAGGTGGCAGTTTATAAACAGGAGGGTATCAGGACGGGCCAGGGCCTATCTGAAGTTCGAGTCGGCCGTATCTTGGCTGGCTCCAGTCACTAAGTTCCGTCGTACCGTCGGCGCCAATGTAGTGACTCCAGACTTTCTCATCTCCTGTCCCTACTCGAGATCCATAAGCTCACACATACTCTCACTGCAAAGCAGGATATAGTGCGGTTTTGGCTGGTGGGGTTACGCAGCGCAACGTAAGAGTGCGTACATATATGTCGCATCGTATTTGCCGTAGGGTCATTAAGGAATGTTGATATATATATATATAAAGTTACCGGTAATTTCATAAAATTATTAAATGCTCTCTTTATATAATATATTTCTTTATATTTCTTTATATAATATATATATATATAAAGTTACCGGTAATTTCATAAAAATATTAAATGCTTCTTTTATATAATATTTATAAAGTTAGCGGTAATTTCATAAAATTATTAAAGGCTTTCTTTATATGTATATATATATACTTACCGGAAATTTAATAAAAATGAAAGGAATTGCTTTTTTTTTTTCAATTTTTATAAAATGAACACTAATTTCATTAATGAAAAAAACTGAT
The DNA here is from genome assembly GCA_038380435.1 of Ryuthela nishihirai. Taxonomy (NCBI): domain Eukaryota; kingdom Metazoa; phylum Arthropoda; class Arachnida; order Araneae; family Heptathelidae; genus Ryuthela; species Ryuthela nishihirai. The sequence goes on from JAWZYU010000006.1 coordinate 105,305,191, forward strand.
TTTGTAAGTAAGCTGCTGGTGATTTTATAACAATTACCGAGAATTATTCTTATATATTAAATTATTGGTTATTTAATCAAAAATAGAAAATATTATTATATATAAAATTGCTGGTAATTTTATTTATAAAAATGCCAAGAATTGTTATTATCTATATAAAATTATTGGTAATTTTATAAAAAATACTAAAAATGACCTGTGTATAAAAAAATGCATATAATTACTTGTAATTTTATATATATGGGTAATGTATGTATGTATGTATGTATGGGTAACTAAGAATTATTCTTATAAAAATATTATTGATAATTTTATATAGATATGGGTAACTAAGGATTACTTCTTTATATAAGATTACTGTAATTTTATATACATATATAGGCAACTAAGGATTAATCTTATATATATAATATTACTGGTAATTTTATAAAACAGATAAATATAATACTTTTAGCATATTAATAGACATTTTCTTTAATAATAAAAATGAATTTTATTATTTATTACGATAAAGAGGTGATAGATACTCTATAATTGGCCACATGACCAAGACGATTGATTTCAGTTTTAAAAGTGTAACTGAAAATCGTTCAATTGTCTGTAAGAACCCCCTGATCAAAGGGTGAACGATTTTCGGCTTTCCTCTTGTATAGAATACTAACATTTTCAACACAACTTTGTCACTAAATCCTTGTTATATAATTCAAATTCATTTTAAAGAAAATATCTAATAAACATTCATAAATTGTCATATTATTTTTTTAATAAAACTACCACTAATTTAATATTTTCAAAATAATTTCTATTGAATGTTGGAGCTACGATGCTCGGAAGGTCAATCCCACTTGCCTCCATTTACAAGGTATTCCCCATTGATGGAGTGATTCAGTCAAATATCTTGGGGTTGTTCTAAATAAGAGGTTAAAGTGGGACTATCACATAAATAATATAATCTCCAAAGTCAATTCATTGAAGGGCCAGCTAGGCCCACTCCTTAGGAGAAATTCCATTTTAATGATTGATCATAAACTTTATGATATGATCATCAGACCGGTGATTCTCTATGCTTCACCCATATGGGCGAATACTACACCCACCAAAATTCGTAAGATTCAGGTCTTACAGAACAAGATTTTAAGAACTGCGATCGATGCCACCTGGTTTGTCACTAACAGACAACTCCATAAAGACCTGGGCATCGACCATATATATGCACATATAAAATGCACCTCAAAAAGATTTTTTGAGGCTGTAAGCAATAATCCCAATGAGATTATTTCTTCTCTGATTCTTTACGATCATACTGTTTTGAACAAGTACAAGTGGCCTGAAACGGTAGCGTTCTCTGAGGAGATTCTACCCGTTCTTATACAATTTTACTGCTATTTTTAGCTTTTCTTAGGTTTGCCCTTAGGGGCCCACCTAAGGGTGGTTTACTTATACATTTTGTTCTTACTCATGCCAATCTTTATGATGGAGATCGTTAGGGCTAAAATTATTACCCGGTACATCGAATATGATTGTACGATCTACGATCTACGGGGTTCGGTCAGTAGTACGCCAGGTTCGTAAGCTGCAGTCTTCCTAGTTCCACTTCGTCCCGCGTTAAGATTTATCTCCGCAAAACTCCCCACCGAAGGTCAGTAGGGGACACCGATGGGTTTGGAAAGGCCGCCTTTCGTCGCATGGGACGTTAAACCGTGATCAAGGTGCGAGAGAGCCATACCCTGTGCACGTTAAAGAACATGCTGGATGGCCTTGACGGGAGATTACCATCTGTCTCCCATTTGTCTCACATTAGATCTCCAGCAGGTCCCCTCCCTCAACCTTCTTTGAACACACTGAGTCCTTGCGATCTGGCCTTTTAGCCCACTGTGTGAAAAAAGTGCCACTCAGAGGCAAAACAGCCCAACTCAAACACCTTCCCCAACCTTCTCCGAACCCTTGGGGTCTTTGTGACACAGTCACTTAGCCCATTGTGCGAAAAATTGGAAGAAATTTATCCGCGAACAGGATTCTTTTTCGTTCCGGCTCGATTCAATCACACAATCCCCGTTTATTGAGGGCTGGGGTGGCTCAGTCGGTAGCGCACCAGGCTGTACCCCAGGTTCGAGTCCCAGCTGGGTTAGCGATGAGATTTATCTTCGCAAAATTCCCCGCCCTGCCCACGATCAGTAGGGGACACCGATGGGCTTGGAAAGGTTGTCGTCCGTCGGATGCGGCCGTGTGGTAGAGAGCCGTGTGGTAGAGATTATGGCCCCGTGTGATAGAGAGCCATACCATGTGCACGTTAAAGAACACACTGGATGGCCTTAACGGAAGGCTACCGTCTGTCTCCCAACAGCTGTTCCAGTGGGTAACGGTATATAACCATTAATTCTATGAGGCGATCTACCGTTATCATATGTCTCTAAGCAGCTGTTCCAGTGGATCCTCTCCCCCAACCTTCTCTGAGCTTTCAGCGTCCTTGTGACCTGCTCATTTAGCCCATTGTGTGCAAAAAAGTGCCGCTCAGAGATAAAACAACGCAACCTACTGATTGTAAGTCGAATACATTGAATTATGTATGTAGGAACATATTGGGCAGCTTGAGTGAGCGTAATGTTTCCAATGCGGTACATTTCTTCTCCCGTTTTAGATCTGTGAACTGCCCAGATTGGCGACAAATGGAGTGGCTAGATAAGTCACTAGTCTGGGTGACAACAGTGGCTCGAAAGAATGTCACCACTCTGTCACGTTACATCTACATCTGGATGCTGCTGCTGGAGAATTGGTATTTATAGCGCATTAGACCCTGATGCTTATCTTGAAATCCTTAAGAAAATGAAAGAAAAAAGGAACATTGCACTTATTCGGATGTTGCGTTCTTTATCAGGTCAATGTATTGAGACCAAACACGAATATAGAAAACAATAAAGGGGTTGGGTTCGGTAGTTTTTCCTCTGAGCGGCACTTTTTTGTACATCATCATCATCATCATCATCCTCAAGCAGCCATGGGCTACGGAGGTCCAACCAGACCGTGCAATTTAGTTCTCCAAGCAAGTCTATCCTGAGCTACATCTACTGCATCTGGCCACTGCACACCAATTCTAACAAGGTCCTGTTTGACATTGTCTGCCCACCGCATCCTAGGTCTCCCCTTCTTTCTGAGGCCTTTAGGCACACTGTTCATAACCCTATTCGCCAATCTATAATTATTCATACGGGCAACATGGCCAAACCAACGGAGTCTCTCTCTGCACAATATGCTGCTTAAAGGAGGTTGCAAACTCCTTTTCCTAATCTCATCATTAGTTACAAAGTTGAACCACCTAATGCCCAAGATACTGCGTAAGCATCTGGAATCAAAAGCATCTAGTTTCCTGTTATCTTGTTTACAAAGTGTCCAAGTTTCACTACCATAACTAACCCTAGAAAGAACCAAACTATTATACAGTCTAATTTTAGTCTTTAGGTGTATACGCCTATTTCTCCACACTCTCCATAGATTCTTAAAAGTCCCAGCAGCAATCCCTATTCGTCTGTTAATCTCATGCCGCACATCACCATTATCTGTTACATAGCTCCCAAGATAATTAAACTGTGACACCTGCTCAAGACTGAAACCATTCAGATTAACTGAATCACAGCCTGCCTGACCAATTTTCATCACTTTAGTTTTCTCTCTGTTTATAACCAAACCTACTCTACTACCAGTCTCATCAACGGCTCGAATGAAAGAGTTCATCTCATCAACATCATTTGCCAGAAGGGCTAAATCATCAGCATAATCTAAATCAGAAATTTTCCTATCTCCAGCCCATTTAAGGCCAAAATCTTTCCCTTGAAGTGAATTTCGCATAACATAATCAATAACCAAGCTAAAGAGAAAAGGAGACAAAATGCACCCTTGTCGAACACCAGAAGTAATGCTAAACCAATTGCTACAAGCCTTACCAACTCTCACACACGACTCAGTGTTATTATAGAGAGCTTTCATAATGTTAACTAACTTGTCTGGTATACCATATGATCTCACAATCAACCACAAATTATGACGATCAACAGAGTCGAAAGCCTTTTTGAAATCAACAAAGCTAGCAACCAAAGGTTTCTGAAACTCTAAACATTTCTCAAGAATCTGCCTAAGTGAAAATATCTGATCTACACATCCCCTACCACTTCTGAATCCACATTGCTCATCACGCAATTGCCTGTCAACCAGATTCTTAATTCTATTAAGAACAATCATGGAAAGAACTTTACCTGGAACAGAGAGTAGGCTGATACCCCTATAGTTATCACAAGAACTGCGATCACCTTTTTTGAAAATAGGGATAACAATAGCTCTGGTAAAATCCTTAGGAACCATGCCTTTATCATAAAAGAGATTCAGAATTTCAGTCATCCAAGTGGTAACCGAAACATTCCCAGCTCTAAGCATTTCCGTAGTAATTTCATCTACCCCTGGGGATTTATGAAGTTTAAGTTGAGAAACAGCCAAACTAACTTCAGATTGTGTTATAGGGCCAACATTAAAGCCACCAATGCATCTATCATCATTGCAAACAATGGGAGTAGAACTAACTACATTGTTTAGAACATCACTGAAATGCTCAGCCCACCTAGCCATGACAGAATCCTCCCCTTCTATAACCTTACCTTGTTTATCCTTCAATCCTTGTATGCCTGTCCGTTTTCTACCACACAAAACATTAACTATCTGGTACAGCTCTCTGCTGTTGTGCTGTCTAACTGCTTCCTCGGCTTTGTCAGCCAAACCATCAAGCCAAAAATTTTTATCAGCAGCTAACTGATCCTTTACAAGTTTATTAAGGTCTCTGTAATGCTTTCTATTAGGACTAGTAGGGTATTGATTAAGGGCATTCCTGCAGTTCTTTCTTTCCGAAATAAGCTCAAGTGCCTCATCACTCAGATAATTCTGCCTCTTCTGCTCCTTTTTTCCTAAAAGAGTACTGTTAGTGTCCAAAAAAGCCTGTTTAAAATGATCCCATTCTTCCTCAACTTCAGTAGTAAGCAAACCATGACTGTCATAATGACTAAGTAACCTATCATGGTAAGCTTTGGCTATAACTGGATCTTTCAGAGCTTCAGTATTAAAAGTAAATTTTTTAACCCTAGCACAACACTTTTTAAGTTTAAGTTGCAACACACTTTTAACAAGGTAATGGTCAGATCCAATTTCAGCTCCCCTATATGCCCTGGTATTCCTAACAGAACTAGTCCATTTGCTGTTAATTAATATGTAATCAATCATATTCTTATGCAGCCCATCAGGTGAAACCCATGTGTACTTATGTATGTCGCGGTGTTTGTAATAAGTGTTAGTTATTCTGAATCCATTGAGTTTACTTACCTGTAGGAGACGTTGCCCATTGCTATTGCAGCTACCAATACCAAAAGGGCCTATTACTCCTCCCCAAAGGTCAGAGTCAGTACCAACTTTGGCATTGAAGTCACCAAGAACAAGGGTAATATCTCCTTTCTTGACAGAATTCAAAATATCCTGAAGTTGTTCATAAAACCTATCCTTCTCATCCTCATCGGCATCCTCAGTGGGGGCATAACAGCAGATAACATTCAAGTCTTTAACGCTTGTCTGAAATTTTGCTGTAAGAAACCTTTCATTAATGCACTCATATCCTAGAAGAGCATCACTAGCGTGTCTGCTGAGAAGCAGACCCACGCCTTGGTGATGCTTTTTGTCGTCCCTCCCTGAAAAGAGAAATTTAAGATTATTTTTAAGAATCTGACCTTTATCTGTCCATCTGGTCTCTTGCAAGCCGAGAATATCTAAATTATAACGGTGGAATTCTTGTGTGAGGACATCAAGAGAAAAAGCTCTGTGCAGAGTCCTCACATTCCAACTACCTATGGAGAGAAAATGGTTAGTGGGATGTTTAAAGAAACCATGTTTATTGAGAGAGGGAATGCCGACAATATCAAACAGCCCCCTAATCGCAGACATGGGGCAAAGACCCGTTCCCCCCACTACTAAAGGCTGAAGCCATCTACACTGGAAGACTTCCTCCAATGTAGAATTTGACGATGCCAATAGAAGCAAAGAGTTCAGGTGCCTGCGATGACTCCTGCTCAGGATTATCCACCAGCTGATAAACATATCCTGTGGATCTATTCACTTGGGGCTGTCAACCCACAAACAAAAAGAAAACACAGCGGAAGATTTTCCCTCCACAGAAGCCCACCAGTGCAGCAAAATCAGGATCCATAATCAAGCTCAGAGCCATATATCTGTCCAGTCCAGTAGGTTTATATGGTCAGCACCAGGACCCTGTGTGGTTGACCACTCCTCAGCAGGGTAGAAAAAAAGAAAAGTAGCCATAGTTGTCCAGATCAGTAGGCCACACTAATCTGGCAGCCCTCCCCTTCCGTTCACTTCCACAAGAGAGTATCTCTTTTGAAAGTTACTAACGGTCCGCACCACGAGAAGGCGGGGTTGGACATTAGGTGCTAGGCCTGGCCGGTTCTATGCATCATCACAGGGGATTGGTGCATAGCTCTCCTTCCAGTGACTACCTAGCTACCATTTACACCATGGGCTAAATGGCCAGGTCACAAGGACCCCGAAGGCTCAGAGAAGGTTGGGGGAGGGGACCCACTGTAACGGCTGTTGGGAGACAGATGGTAGCCTCCCGTCAAGGCCATGCAGCGTGTTCTTTAACGTGCAAATGGTATGGCTCTCCACACATGGGAATCCGTCATATCATACCAGGTTGGGTTGTTTAACCTCTGAAAGGCACTTTTTTTGCACACAATGTGCTAAATGCCAGGTCACAAGGACCCCGAAGGCTGAGAGAAGGTTGGGCGAGGAGACCCACTGTAACGGCTGTTGGGAGACAGATGGTAGCCTCCCGTCAAGGCCATCCAGCGTGTTTTTTAAAGTGCACACGGTGTGGCTCTTCCGCAGACGGGTCACGGCTTAATGTCCCATCCGACGGACGGCGGTCTTTCCAAGCCCATCGGTGTCTCCTGCTGACCGTGGGCAGGACGGGTGAATTTTGCGGAGATAAATCTCAACGCTTACCCAGCTGGGACTCGAACCTGGGGATACATATTACGAGCCTGGCGCGCTACCGACTGAGCCACCCCAGCCCTCAGTAAAGGGGGATAGGGGAATTGTATTACTGAATCGAGCCGGAACGAAAAAGAATCCTGTTCGCGGATAAATTTATTCCAATTTTTCGTACAATGGGCTAAGTGACTAGGTTACAAAAACCCCAAGGGTTCGGAGAAGGTTGGGGAAGGTGTTTGAGTTGAGCTGTTTTGCCTCTGAGTGGCACTTTTTTCACACAGTGGGCTAAAAGGCCAGATCACAAGGACTCAGTGTGTTCAAAGAAGGTTGGAGAGGGGACCTGCTGGAGATCTAATGTGAGACAAATGGTGCCATCCTGTCAAGGCCATCCAGCGTGTTCTTTAACGTGCACAGCGTATAAGGGAGGAGAACCACTGTATATATGTTAGGTTGGATTGGGTTGTTTTATCTCTGAGCGGCACTTTTTTGGCACACCATGGGCTAAATGGTCAGGTCACATGGACCCCGAAGGCTCAGAGAAGGTTAGATGAGGGGATTCACTTGAACAGCTGTTGGGAGACAGATGGTAGCCTCCCGTCAAGGCCATCCAGCGTGTTCTTTAACGTGCACAGGGTATGGCTCTCCCGCACACGGGGGCACGGCTTAACGTGCCATCCGACGGACGGCAGCCTTTACCAAGCCCATCGGTGTCCCCTACTGACCGTGGGCAGGGCAGGGAATTTTGCGGAGATAAATCTTAACGCTGACCCAGCTGGGAATCGAACTTGGGAACTACAGATTACGAGCCTGGCGCGCTACCGACTGAGCCACCCCCGCCCCATGCACAAAACGAAGCACATCACTAGTTGGTGTTCGTTCGAAAAAAAATTAAAAAATAATAAAAAAAAAAACGAAGCACGTCACAAACAAAACGAAGCACATCACTAGTTGGTGTAAGTCTGCGGAAAACGATGCACATCACTAGTTGGTGTTCGTTTGAAAAAAAATAAGAAGCACGTCACAAACAAAACGAAGCACATCACTAGTTGGTGTAAATAAAATAATAAATACCCCCTCAAGCAGCTGCTTGCCACAGAGGTCTGACAGGAGCCTGTCAGTTTATATGCCACAGTAGGAGATCTGAGAGGATGGCAGGACCTCAGCAGAAAAACGGCACACACATCCATGCCTAATCCGGGGCTCGAACCCAGGTCCCTTAGATCAGTAGCCAAGCGTGCTAACCACTCGGCACGAAGCACATCACTAGTTGGTGTTCGTTTGAAAAAAATAAAAAATAAGATAAAAAAAACGAAGCACGTCACAAACAAAGCACATCACTAGTTGGTGTAAGTCTGCAGAAAACGAAGCACATCACTAGTAGGTGTTCGTTCGAAATAAATAAAAAATAAGATAAAAAAAAACGAAGCACGTCACAAACAAAACGAAGCACATCACTAGTTGGTGTAAGTCTGCAGAAAACGAAGCACATCACTAGTTGGTATTCGTTTGAAAAAAAAAAAACGAAGCACGTCACAAACAAAACGAAGCACATCTCTAGTTGGTGTTCGTTTGAAAAAAAACGAAGCACATCACCAGTTGGATTTTAAGCTGTATGTAGAAAAGACCTTAACACTATCCCAGAAGAATCTAGTACTGATTGCATGAAGTGGCCATTGCTGTTCTATAACCGTAAAAACGTTTCAGGCAAATAGTGGGGTTGGTTACACTCTTCATGACCCCCATTCAGGGGAGTCACCCTGTCTTAGACGCGACAACCATTCCTGATAAGAACCGGACTAATAGTTTGTGAAGTCTTCCTCAACTTGTTCATAATGGCAGAAGTCTCTGTAGAGAACTTGCAAAGTGACAGAGGTAATCTTGAAAGAAAAAAGTAATCTTGTGTGACCTTTTATGGACACGTGAGCAGAGATGAATGTTCCCTAACCCTCGGGGTCTCTTGATGATCAGAAACTTCTGGTATAAAGATATAAAGAAAAGAATTTTCAAAGTTTTTTATAATGAAAATTATGAACTAGTGTTATTTTTTAGCTTCTAGAATGGTTGGATTGGGTTGTTTTACCTCTGAGCGGCACTTTTTTTGCACACAATGGGCTAAATGTCCAGGTCACATGGACCCCGAAGGCTCAGAGAAGGTTAGGGGAGGGGACCCATTGGAACAGCTGTTAGGAGACAGATGGTAGCCTCCCGTCAAGGCCATCCAGTGTGTTCTTTAACGTACACAGGGTATGGCTCTCCCACACATGGGGCAATGGCTTAACATCCCATCCGACGGACGGCGGCCTTTCCAAGCCCATCAGTGTCCCCTACTGACCGTGGGCAAGGAGGGGAGTTTTGCGGAGATAAATCTCAATCCTGACCCAGCTGGGACTCGAACCTGGGAACTGCAGATTATGAGCCTGGCACTCTACCGACTGAGCCACCCCCGCCCCTGTAGAATGGTGTTTATTTGTTTTAAACATAAAATAAAAATAAATAAATACCCCCTCAAGCAGCTGCTTGCCACAGAGGTCTGACAGGAGCCTGTCAGTTTATAAGCCAAAGTAGAAGGTCTATGAGGATGGCAGGACCTCAGCAGAAAAACGACACATACATCCATGCCTTACCCGGGACTCGAGCCCAGGTCCCTTAGATCAGTAGCCAAGCGTGCTAACCACTCAGATTGCTTATTGTACAGTCGTTCAAAGAAGTATACGAAAAATATGGTTGATTACAGAATTCAGAAAAAATATCTGGCAACTAATTTTTTAGAAATTAGTGATCTGGCACCTTCGTGTCACCATAGTGTTCGGATACTTTTTTGAGCGACTGTATATTATGATATTTATCATGTTCTACAGAACCCTACTAATTTACTCGAGATTTCTTTGTAATATCAGTGGCAGTGACTCAGTAGGGGTGGTCCAGCTCCTAATCTGCAGTTCCCAGGTTCGAGTCCCAGGTGGGCGAACGTTGAGATTTATCTCCGCAAAATTCCCCGCCCTGCCCTCGGTCAGTAGGGAACACCGATGCGGTTGGAATGGCCGCCGACCCAACCACCTTCCCCGCAAACCTCCTTCTCCCCTTGCCTTCTCCTCTCCATACCACACCATCTCTCACATTACGTTACTCTCTTCTCCATAATGTAACATAGGATTGGGAAGTGTACAGATGTAACGATACCTCCATCTCCCCATGCAACCATCCACCTGACAAGCATTCTCCCTCAGTCAATGACGCCTTCCTCCCCTATACACGCTTCCTCACCCTTAGCAACTCTCCTCCCCTTGCTACCTTTTTCTGCAGACTCACCTCTAGCTATTCCACTCCCCTATACAGTCTCCCTCAACCCTTATTACTCTACACACCTCCCAATCCCCTTGCTACCTTTCTCTGGACTCATCTCTTGCTACTCTCCGCCCCTATACAGTCTCCCTCAACCCTTATTACTCTACACACCTCCCAATCCCCTTGCTACCTTTCTCTGCAGACTTACCTCTTGCTACTCTCCTCCCCTATACAGTCTCCCTCAACCCTTATTACTCTACACACCTCCCAATCCCCTTGCTACCTTTCTCTGCAGACTCACCTCTTGCTACTCTCCTCCCCTATACAGTCTCCCTCAACCCTTATTACTCTACACACCTCCCAATCCCCTTGCTACCTTTCTCTGCAGACTCACCTCTTGCTACTCTCCTCCCCTATACAGTTTCCCTCAACCCTTATTACTCTACACACACCTCAATCCCCTTGCTACCTTTCTTTGTAGACTCACCTCTTGCTACTCTCCTCCCCTATACAGTCTCCCTCAACCCTTATTACTCTACACACCTCCCACTCCCCTTGCTACTATCCCCTAAACACCCTTGCCTCCATCCTCTCCTTATACTTAATTCTGTTGAACCAAATACTCATCAATTCCCAAGAAGTCCCCCTCAACCCTTGCTATCCTACTCCACCTAAACACCTTCCTCTCCTCTTGCTGCCATCCATACATCCACCCTCACCTCTTTCAATCCTCCTCTACTATACACACACTTTCCCTCACCCTTTTCCATCTTCCTCTACTATACACATACACACACCTTCCCTCACCTTTTACTATTCTTCTCCACTATATACATACCTTCCCTCACCTTTTACTACCCCTCTCCGCTATACACATACTTTTCCTCACCTTTTACTATCCTTCTCTACTATACACTTATCCTCCCTCACCTTTAACTGTCCTCCTCTACTACACACGCAACTTCCCTCACCTTTTACTATCCTCCTCTACTATACACACACTTTCCCTCACCCTTTTCTATCCTCCTCTACTCTACACATACACACACCATCCCTCACCTTTTACTATCCTCCTCTCTTATACACACATCTCCCTAACCATTTTTATCTTCCTCCTTACACTCACACACACACCTTCTCACTTTTTCCCATCCTCTTCCACTACACACACATCTTCCCTCACCTTTTACTATCCTCCTCTCTTATACACACACATACTTTCCCTCACCTTTTTCTATCCACCTCCACTATGCACACACCTTCCCTCACCCTTTTCTATCCACCTCCACTATACACCCACCCTCCCTCATCTTTGTCTATTCCCCTCCCCTATACACCCACACCTTTTTTTATCCTCCTCCTCTATATACATACACACACCTTCTCTCACCTCTCTCTACCCTTCTCCACACCCACACGCGCCATGCCTCACCCCCATATTAGCCTCGTCTTCCCCACAAAAGTTCAATAATCACAAAAATTTCCACCCTGAGCAGCGAACTTCGATTTGTGACAATTGTCTAAGTCTCTTCTTCGAGATGTTTGAACGCATGGAACTGTCTCAACATCCTCCCATAGCAGGGAGAGAGGTTTAAGTGGCTCCGGCTAGACAGAGATAAGTGTTTACAGGGAACTCCTGTGTTGTTTTATCAGTTGCATGGCGTCGTCTTCGCTGCAGCGGTACACTTCCCCCATCCACTGTTACAACGGAAATACTCGAGTGTTTGTAAACATTGTGATTATTAAAAGTCACTGCAGTGATATGTTTGCAATGTAAGACTGCTATTAGTCATGTAAACAGTAAACAATCGCAGTTGTGCTTCTTCGGATTTGAAGAGGATTCTGTTTCCTAGTGTGACAGCCACGAAACATGAACGTCACGAATTTCGGTCCAATTGTAAGAGTGTTCGGATTGTTCTCCCTGTTGCCTGACACACACTCCAAGCACCGTGTGATAAAAGATATTGCCTAACTTAGTAAAGACTGTTGTCCGTCCAATGAGATGTTAAACGTGACTCGATGCAATATATCAACCAGGAAAACCGTTGAACCTTACAACAGGACAACTTACTGTTACTAAGTGTAATTGAATAAATTGCTTTTTGAATTAATATTTTTCTTTAAAATTTAACTGGTAGCTATTTTATTTCAAAAGATTGTAAATTAATAAAGCAGATGGTAGTGATTGCCGTCCAACAACGTTATATTAAAACGTGACTCTGTGTGATATCAGGACCACCTACATACATCAGGGCTAGGACAGTCATTGAACAAAGGAGGGAAATTAAACATGGATTAAAACAAATATTTAAATGACTTAATGATTTAATTTCTCCACAGATCAGTTGCAAGCTTTTTATATTTAAACAACAAATAATAATTTTTATAACAAATTAGAAACTGAATTGAATGATTCGTTGTTGGAATTAAGCTCTTTAATTTAAAATTTAACTTGTAGGTATGTTATTTTAAAAAGTTAGCAGTTAATTTAAAATTATTTTACAATATTTAATTATATTTGCAATAAAAAATAATTTTAATTTATATTATTTTTAACCTAAACCTGGTAATTAAATTTTAGACAAAAATTCTTTAAAATATTATACCTTATAATTTTCATTTTGTTCGACAGCTGTCCATGCTCGGACTTCTTTAAGTGGTCTTGACACTTTACGTCATGACAGCGATTTCAGCGACGTAACATATGGAGAGATTATATATAAATTTAAGCTAAAGAGTTTTCTAGATTGCTTCAGGATATACACTGAAGGTTGGTTCGGTTGTTTTACCTCTGAGCGGCACTTTTTTGCACACCATGGGCTAAATGGCCAGGTCACATGGACCCCGAAGGCTCAGAGAAGGTTGGGGGAGGGGACCCACTGGAACAGCTGTTGGGAGACAGATGGTAGCCTCCCGTCAAGGCCATCCAGCGTGTTCTTTAACGTGCACAGGGTATGGTTCTCCCGCACACGAGGCCACGGCTTAACGTCCCATCCGACGGACGGCGGCCTTTCCAAGCCCATCGGTGTCCCCTGCTGACAGTGGGCAGGGCGGGGAATTTTGCGGAGATAAATCTCAACGCTGACCCAGCTGGGACTCGAACCTGGGAACTACAGATTACGAGCCTGGCGCGCTACCGACTGAGCCACCCCCCCACCCCGTATATACACTGAAGTGCCACTGAATTGGGGATAGCAACCTAGTAACGTATTGGACCCCCTCTGGCACTGATAACAGCCGCCATACGACGAAGTAAGGACTCCACAAGCTTGCGTAAATGTTCCACAGGTATGGCGACCCATGCACCCTCCAGAGTTGTCCACAATTCTCTCAAGATCGTCGCTGATGGGACACGGGCCGAACACTCTGCTCGACGGTATTCCAAAGATTTTCAATGGGATTTAAATCTAGGCTTCTAGGTGGTCAATTCATTATTTTGGGGCGGGGGTGGCTCAGTCGGTAGCGCGCCAGGCTCATAATCTGTAGTTCCCAGGTTCGAGTCCCAGCTGGGTCAGCGTTGAGATTTATCTCCGCAAAATTCTCTACCCTGCCCACGGTCAGTAGGGGACACCGATGGGCTTGAAAAGGCCGCCGTCCGTCGGAGGGGACGTTAAGACGTGGCTCCGTGTGCGTGAGAGCCATACCCTGTGCACGTTAAAGAACACGCTGGATGGCCTTGACGGGAGGCTACCATCTGTCTCCCAACAGCTGTTCCAGTGGGTCCCCTCCCCCAACCTTCTCTGAGCCTTCGGGGTCCATGTGACCTGGCCATTTAGCCCATGGTGTGCAAAAAAGTGCCGCTCAGAGGTAAAACAACCCAACCCAACCCAATTCATTATTTCAAAGTCAGCAGAAATCTCCTGCAACCATGCAGTAGCCAACCTGGACCTATGAGATGAACAGTTGTCTTGCTGGTAGACGCAATCTCTATTGGGATACATGATGGCCATAAATGGGTGTAAATAGTGAATAATGAGTTCTACATACCGGGATGAATTGATAGTCGTTGGTACACGTACCAAAGGTCCCACAGACGTCCAACTGAAAACACCCCAGGCCATCACTGAGCCACCACTAGCTTGTACTGTTTCGACCTGACATGCAGGATCCATGGTTTTATGGAGTTGGCGCCATACCCTCAGTCTTCCATCGGCATGATGAAGTTTAAATCTTGATTCATCACTCCAGGCTATCAGTTTCCAATTTTCGATGGTCCAGTTTCGATTATCTTTAGCCCAGGCAAGGTATTGACCCTTGTGTCGTGCCGTTAGATCTGGGACTCTCGTAGGTCGGTGGCTCTTGAAGCTGGGACGATGAAGTGAGCATTGCACGGTCCGTGCACTGACTTCCCGTTTGGAACCCACGTTCAGATGGGAGGTGATTTCAGATAATATATGGCTCATATCAGTCCGTATTTGGATTGGATTGTTTTACCTCTGAGCGGCACTGTTTTGCACACCATGGGCTAAATGGCCAGGCCAGAAGGACCCCGAAGGCTCAGAGAAGGTTGGCGGAGGGGACCCACTGGAACAGCTGTTGGGAGACAGATCATAGCCTCCCGTCAAGGCCATCCAGCGTGTTCTTTAACGTGCACAGGGTATGTCTCTCCCGCACACGGGGCCACGGCTTAACGTCCCATCCGACGGACGGCGGCATTTTAAAGCCCATCGGTGTCCCCCTACTGACCGTGGGCCGGGCGGGGAATTTTTCTCAAGCTGATCTCAACGCTGATCCAGCTGGGACTCGAAACTGGGAATTACAGATTACGAGCCTAGCGCGCTACCGACTGAGCCACCCCCGCCCCTATCAGTCCGTATGATGCGGGTCAGATGGCGAAGCCCACGATCATTCAAGGCTGGTTGTCCTTTGCAGTTTGTCCGGGTGTTTGTTTTTTTGCCAGAATTTTCATATTCCCCGAATACTCTTGAAACTGCCGTACGAGAAAATCCAAGTTCGTTGACAATTTCGGAGATCGAGTGTCCCGTCTGTCGGCACCTACGATGTGCCCTCTGTCAAATGCATCTAAATTTCACGCTTTTCCCATTACGCTTCTTGGGCGGGGGTGGCTCAGTCGGTAGCGCGCCAGGCTCGTAATCTGTAGTTCCCAGGTTCGAGTCCCAGCTGGTTCAACGTTGAGATTTATCTCCGCAAAATTTCCCTGTCCTGCCCACGGTCAGTAGGGGACACCGATGGGCTTGGAAAGGCCGCCGTCCGTCGGATGGGACGTTAAGCCGTGGCCCCGTGTGCGGGAGAGCCATACCCTGATCACGTTAAAGAACACGCTGGATGGCCTTGACGGGAGGCTATCATCTGTCTCCCAACAGCTGTTCCAGTGGGTCCCCTCCCCCAACCTTCTCTGAGCCTTCGCGGTTCATGTGACCTGGCCATTTAGCCCATGGTGTGCAAAAAAGTGCCGCTCAGAGGTAAAACAACCCAACGTTAAAGAACACGCTGGATGGCCTTGACGGGAGGCTACCATCTGTCTCCCAACAGCTGTTCCAGTGGGTCCCCTCCCCCAACCTTCTCTGAGCCTTCGGGGTCCATGTGACCTGGCCATTTAGCCCATGGTGTGCAAAAAAGTGCCGCTCAGAGGTAAAACAACCCAACCCATTACGCTTCTCACAACGAATGCTTCGGGAAGCCAAAGTTGTCAGCTATATATGACCAGAGTTTCAGCCACGCGTGCACTGGACTTGAGGCGGAACTTAAGGTATTGAATTTGGATAACGTCTCCTATCCCTATTTCAATGGCACTTCAGTGTATTTAACAAATGAATGTGATACCAAATTTATCATTTTTACAGCAATAGCAGAAAATAGTAAATGTGAAAATCTTATATACATATTTATTTAATTATTATTTTTACTTCCCGTTTTATTCATTTGTTAGAATTTTTCCTAAAACAATCTGTAATAATATTACGTAGAATTATATTAAAAACTACATATATATTTATATAAATAAATTCATATATTATTAATGATTGATGATAGCTTTTACTCTATGATATGATCATCAGACCGGTGATTCTCTATGCTTCACCCATATGGGCGAATACTACACCCACCAATATTCGTAAGATTCAGGTCTTACAGAACAAGATTTTAAGAACTGCGATCGATGCCACCTGGTTTGTCACTAACAGACAACTCCATAAAGACCTGGGCATCGACCATATATACACGTATAAAACGCACCTCAAAAAGAGTTTTGATGCTGTAAGCAATAATCCCAATGAAATTATTTCTTCTCTGATTCTTTACGATCATACTGTTTTGAATAAGAGGCCTAAAACGGTAACGTTCTCTGAGGAGACTTACCCGTTTTTGGTTTCTTATACAATTTTACTGCTATTTTTAGCCTTTCTTATGTTTGCCCTTAGGGGCCCACCTAAGGGTGGTTTACTTATACATTTTGTTCTTACTCATGCCAAATAGGCATATCTTTATGATGGAATGGTTAAAGGTAAAATTTTTACCCTGTACATCGAATATCATTATACGATCTACGATACATATGTTATCTGGATGGTTGTACTCAGTGCATAACGCTCTCAGCTCGTATTCAGCAGTTCCACGATCGAATCCGAACTGCGGCGGCGTTGAAAAGTATCTCCGCCATCTTCCGTTCTTCCCTCAGTGAGAAAGAAAACATCGATGGGCTTGGAAAGTCCGTCGTCCGTCAGATTGGACTTTAAGCAGTGATCCATGTGCTGGGAAGCGATACCCTTTGCACGTTAAAGAACACGGTGAATGGTTTTGACGGGAGGCTACCATCTGTCTCCTAACAGCTGTTCCAGTGGGTCTCCTCCCCCAACCTTCTCTGAGCCTTCGGGGTCTTTGTGACCTGTCCATTTAGCCCATTGTGTTAGGAAGAGCCATACTCTGTGCACATTAAAGAACACGGTGAATGGCTTTGACTGGAGGCTACCATCTGTCTCCTAACAGTTGTTCCAGTGGGTCTCCTCCCCCAACCTTCTCTGAGCCTTCGGGGTCTTTGTGACATGTCCATTTAGCCCATTGTGTTAGGAAGAGCCATGCTCTGTGCACGTTAAAGAACACGGTGAATGGCTTTGACGGGAGGCTACCATCTGTCTCCTAACAGCTGTTCCAGTGGGTCTCCTCCCTCAACCTTCTCTGAGCCTTCGGGGTCCTTGTGACCTGTCCATTTAGCCCATTGTGTTAGGAAGAGCCATACTCTGTGCACGTTAAAGAACACGGTGAATGGCTTTAACGGGAGGCTACCATTTGTCTCCTAACAGCTGTCTTTAACGGGAGGCTACCAGCTCTCCTCCCCCAACCTTCTCTGAACCTTCGGGGTCCTTGTGACCTGCCCATTTAGCCCATGGTGTGCAAAAAAGTGCTGCTTAGGCTTTCTTACTGGAGCTCTCGATATGTCCCATAACTGGGATGGGAATCGTTTCTGGTCCAATGATCATAGGAATGTTTTTTCATTACTACACGTGGGGCGGGGGTGGCTTAGCTGGTAGCGGATCAGGCTCATAATCTGCAGTTCTCAGATTCGAATCCCGCTGGATGACATTGAAATTTATATCCACAAATCTCCCGCCCTGCCCATGGTCAGTAGGGGACACCGATGGACTTTGGAAAAACCACCTTCCATCAGAACAGGCTTAAACTTCCATCAGATCGAAGTTTAAGCCATGGCTCTGTGTGTGGGAAAGTATACTCTATAAACGTTAGAGAGCACGCTGGATGACCTTGGTGGGAGGCTACCATCTATCTCCCAACAGCTGTTCCAGTGGGTCCTCTCCTCTCAAACTTCTCTGAGCCTTCGGGGTCCTTACGACTTGACCATTTAGCCCACTGTGTGCAAAAAAGATCAGCTCAGAGGTAAAGCAACCCAACCCATCCTATGCGAAGTGGGGCAGGGATGGCTCAGTTGGTAGCGCACCAGGCTCGTAATCTGCAGTTCCCAGATTCGAGTCCCAGCTGGTTCAGCATTGAGATTTATCTCCGCAAAACTCCCCGCCCTGCCTACAGTCAATAGGAAACACCGATGGGCTTGGAAATGCCGCCGTCCGTCAGATGGAACGTTAAACCGTGTGCCTGTGTGCAGGAGGGCCATACTCTGCGCACGTTAAAGAACACACCGGATGTCCTTGACCGTAGGCCACCATCTGTCTCTCAACAGCTACTCCAGTGGGTCCTCTCCCCCAACCTTTTCTGAGCCTTCGGGGTCTTTGTGACCTGGCCATTTAGCCCATGGCGTGCAAAAAAGTGCCATTCAGAGGTAAAACAACCCAACCTATGCGAAGTAGAACACGTTCCTAAAGTTTAACTAGATCTTTTAGAAACACCCTACATATAGACGAGAACTTAGCATTTATACTCTTCATTTTTCCTTTAGGAGGATGTTCCCAACAGTACGAGTGTCTTTCTCGGGTACTGAGATGCACACCAAATATGCCGTCTACATGGACATAGTTCCGGTGGACAACAAGAGGTATCGTTACGCCTACCATCGGTCATCGTGGCTTGTAGCGGGAAAGGCCGATCCGCCTTCCCCGGCGAGGCTGTACCTGCATCCCGACTCTCCCTTCACGGGAGAGCAGCTCAAGAAGCAGGTGGTCTCTTTCGAGAAAGTCAAGCTCACTAACAATGAAATGGACAAACAGGGCCATGTAAGTATTGTTACTGTTTTTGTTGTCTTTTTTCTGTTGTTCTTAGTAATTGTTTGAGACAAGGACAAAAATTAAACAAGCTGCTTCAATAATAAACAAATAATACTTTCTAACGAGTTAAACCAACACCTCCTATAACATAAGGCCAGTGGACCAAATTATGACGTCAGTGTAGGTAATCCTATAATCCAGTATTTACTCATTATTTTTTTCTATTATTATTACTGGTGTACTTTTAGACACCAGTAATATATTTATAGCAATGTTTATAGCAATGTTGATTTATAAATATGTTTTATTCAGAAAGAAAATTAATTGATTTATTAACATTATGATAATTGCTAATAAATACGAATAATTTCCCTTCTAAATAAGATATATTATGAATAAACATCATTATAAAGATTACTTTAAAAAATTACCACTAATAATAATAGAAGGAAATAAATAAGAGAAATCTGGATTATGAAACTACCAATGCTGACGTCCACTTGCCTTCTTTTATAGGTGTTGGTTACACAAGGATGAGGATCATTATCAACTAAGTTTTGAACTACTATAGTGAACTATGACCACATGCACCCCTGATAAGGTGGAGCTCGAAACTGCCTCCAGAAAAGAAATCAGCGCGCTAGACGAATCGTGTTGGGTAATACTACCAACACGAATGTCAGGAGGCTTCAAAGCTTCCAAAATAAAATCCTCAGATCTGTGGTCAGTGCTCCATAGTGTGCGAAAAACAAGACCATTCACACTAATTTGAGCACTGACCACATATTCACCGATATTCGGAAGCTCGCGCAGATCTTCTTCGAGGCAGTGGAAGATGATCCTTATGATATTATTAGATCTTTGTTTGATTATGATTCATTGGTTTTAAACCAATTCAAGCGTCCTAAGATTGTGGTGTATGACACATGAATGTTTAGCTTTTGGTTGTGCTTCTTTAGCAAGTTTGTTTTGCCCGTGTGGCCCCTTTGGAGTTTATGTGTTTTACTTTTGTTATTGCCAATCAGGCAGTATTTTAGACTTCAAAATATAAGCCATTGGCTTTGGGTTGGGTTGTTTTACCTCTGAGCGGCACTTTTTTGCACACCATGGGCTAAATGGCCAGGTCACATGGACCCCGAAGGCTCAGAGAAGGTTGGGGGAGGGGACCCACTGGAACAGCTGTTGGGAGACAGATGGTAGCTTCCCGTCAAGGCCATCCAGCGTGTTCTTTAACGTGCACAGAGTATGGCTCTCCCGCACACGAGGCCACGGCTTAACGTCCCATCCGACGGACGGCGGCCTTTCCAAGCCCATCGGTGTCCCCTACTGACCGTGGGCAGGGCGGGGAAATTTTTGCGGAGATAAATCTCAACGCTGACCCAACTGGGACTCGAACCTGGGAACTACAGATTACGAGCCTGGCGCGCTACCGACTGAGCAACCCCCGCCCCAGCCATTGGCCTGGAGCTCTTAATATTAATTAAACGTATCTCGTATCAGTTACGTGAACAGATGTAAACTTGCATCCCTGATAGGGTGGAGCTCGAAACTGCCTCCAGAAAAGAAATTATTTCTTCATAAAATTATTCTGAGGCTAGTCCCGACATATACCTCACCAGTATGCGGTAATACTATATAATAAAATAAATACCCCCTCAAGCAGCTGCTTGCCACAGAGGTCTGAGAGGAGCCTGTCAGTTTATATGCCAAAGTAGAAGATCTGAGAGGATGGCAGGACCTCAGCAGAAAACAACACGAACATCCATGCCTTACCCGGGGCTCGAACCCAGGTCCCTTAGATCAGTAGCCAAGCTTGCTAACCACTTGGCCACGGGAAAAACATATATATTATATATACACATTAAATTTTGTATTCATAAATTACATATATCAATCTTACAAACACAAAAAATGACATAAACAATTTAACAAATCTTATAAAATTATAAGCCTTCCCGTGGCCGAGTGGTTAGCACGCTTGGCTACTGATCTAAGGGATCTGGGTTCGAACCCCGGGTAAGGCATGGATGTGTGTGTCTTTTTTCTGCTGAGGTCCTACTATCCTCTCAGATCTCCTACTGTGGCATATAAACTGATAGGCTCCTGTCAGACCTCTGTGGCAAGCAGCTGCTTGAGGGGGTATTTATTTATTTATAAAACTATAAACATTTTACTGGGTAATCAGTGAAACAGCTCTCACAGCCTACCACAAAAAATGTTATCACGTACCCCACATTGAGAACTCCTAATCTAAGTGATTTTGTCCAGAGTCACCTGGAAAAGAATAGTCATGGTTAGCTATCGAACAGAAGAGGTAAATAGTAAGGATATTAAATTTGTAGTGAAGTATTTAGGTTATTTAATTTATGTAAAATTTACCTACAAACTATTTATTTTAAAGTAATTTAAAAGTGCACAGTTTTTACGATTTTATTATATCATTTAATGCAATATATGAAAAGTTACTATCTTAAAAATAGTTCCTAACTTTTCAAAAGTAGCAGCTACCGGTTGTATTTTAATGAATAGTATTATTAAAATTTTCTCTCAATGCTAATTATTCTTTTGTTAGTGATTTACACAGCACTAATAGAAAATTGATTTCTAAATACATAGCTGTCCTAACTAAAATTATATCACTAAAAATTCTATTGATAGACATTTATTATTGTTTAAAAATAAGCAGCTTTCGTTAAGATTTTAGACAAATTAAGTCACTTAAATCTTCAGACGTATTATTATGGCTCCTTTTATTCAACTGCTGTCCTGGCCAGAGCAAGGCAATTTTGTTAATATTACGTAAAGCGGGGATTTTTTTAAATATATTTTGGTATAGCAGGATGCCTTGAGTTAGAGCAAACATATGAAACAAACGATAATTAATGCAATAATAATTAAATATATATTCACTTGATCGTTAACAATTTTTTTTTTTTTATTTGTACTGTTGCTGTTGTATTGATTTTTAGGTATATTTCTAGACCTACCTGTCTTGATATTAAAATCAATTTTATAAATGAATTTTGCTCGCCAATAATATAACTCCCATGAAGATTATTATAATAATAGTTAATTGTAATGTATTGTTAATTTATTATATATATTTATGTACAAAAATTGCACTGGTAGTTATTTATTTTAAATATTTAGTAATTAATTTCAAAATACTTTAAATATTCTAATAAAATTTTGATGAATCAATTATTTTATATCGTTTACAAATAAATAACTTTCAGTTAAACTTTAGACGAATTAAATAACTTAAAATTTTATGCATATTGAATTACCGTTTTTTGCTCAACGACTCTTCTGGCCCTGTTTAACAAGGTAACTCTGGCTCTGTCCAGTCTCACAACTCCTCAGAAACAGGCAAAGATATCGAAAGAGCACGCGCGACAATCCCCCCCCTCCCCTCAATCCCCTTCTCTTCCTTGTTATGAAATACGTCGGAACCAAAATTGAAAAGTAGAACCGCCCGCAAGATGAAGGAAAAACATTTATCCCAGAATGTCCGGTTATTAGAAACACGGAGACCCAGAATCCCTAAGGCAAAGCGTGGCCACACTGTCCTTGAGGTTTGTATGTACAGTAGCTAGAATAAGGAGGTGTCGGGGCTACGTGGGGAGGTAATGGAAGGGGGGAAAGGGAGGGAAGTCTCGGTGCGCATGTCGCCATGACACGACAGGGAACATAGCTATGAGGGTGAAAAATAGATCCAGAACACGCGAACTTTCTACCGGGCTCTACACAATTTTTTTTTTGTCTTGGAACATCTTGAGTCCCCCTAACAAATGCAATTACAAAGCAGCCCTGGTGTGACGCCAAATTAATAATGTATGATGGATTTTCCTGTAATAACTTAATATAGGCTATTAGAGGTTCATGATGTGGGACTTTTTTTTCCCTCTAATCTCTATATCTACTTCACTCTTTTAACATTTATATATAGAGAGAAAGATTTATAAAATGAGAACGTAGTTGATGAACTTAACGAGAAAGACATTTACTTGTCTTGCTAGTTGTTTTTACACAGTCTGTGTTATAATCTTAGAGAAACCTATTTGAAAAGAGATATATTGGTTGTCTAGTTGATATCAAATTCATATGATTTGGAACCGTTAATTTCAAGAGCTATTAGGATTCGGAATAGATGCTTTTAATACCTCTTTTGAGGTTGGGTTATTTCTCCTCTGAGCGGCACTTTTTTTGCACGCAACGGACCAAGTGGCCAGACCACAAGGACTCCGAAAGCAAAGGAAAGTTGAGGGGAGATGGGTTGGGTTGTTTTACCTCTGAGCGGCACTTTTTTGCACACCATGGGCTAAATGGCCAGGTCACAAGGACCCCGAGGGTTCAGAGAAGGTTGGGGGAGACGTCCCACTGGAACAGCTGTTGGGAGACAGATGGTAGCCTCCCGTCAAGGCCATCCAGCGTGTTATTTAACGTGCACAGGGCATGGCTCTCCCGCATACGGGGCCACGGCTTAACGTCCCATCCGAAGGACGGCGGCCTTTCCAAGCCCATCGATGTCCCTACTGACCATGGGCAGGGTGGGGAATTTTGAGGGGAGATGACCCACTAGACAGCTGTTGAGAGATAAATGATAGTCTATGGTCAAGACTATCCAGAGTGTTCTTTAAAGTGCATAGGATACGACTCTCCGGATTTCGGTTGGATTGGGTTGTTTTTCTCTGAGCTGCACTTTTTTGCATATCATGGGCTAAATGGCTAGGTCACATGGACCTCGAAGGCTCAGGGAAGGTTGAGGGAGAAAACCCACTGGAACAGCTGTTGGGAGACAGATGGTAGCCTCCCGTCAAGGCCATCCAGCGTGTTCTTTAACGTGCACATAATATGGCTCTCCCGCACACGGAGCCACAACTTAACGTCCCATCCGACGGACGGCAGCCTTACCAAGCCCATCGGTGTCCCCTACTGACCGTGGGCAGGGCGGGAAGTTATGAGCACTCGCCAGTCTCGTAATCTGCAGTTCCCAGGTTCGAGTCCTTGGGCCAGCGTTGAGATTTATCTCCACAATAATCCCCGCTCTGCCCTCAGTCAGTAAGGAACACCGATGGACTTGGAGAGGCTGCCGTCCGTCTGATGGGATATTAAGTCTGTACACAGTGTTCTGGAGGGTCATATCCTTTGCAGGGGAATCTATCATATGTCTCCTAACAGTTGTTCTAGTGGGTCCACTCCAGTCAACCTCCTCTGAGCCTTTGAGGTCCAGTTAATTAATTAAAAAAAAAATCATTACACCTACTTCAAAATTTATATTTTTTTAGTAAGCGGTAGCTGTAGAAATTACCACTTTTGATTTAGTGGGCTTTCAAAGTAAATTATTATGATCAATGACACTACTTTTAAATGTTTTATATTCCATAACACTTTCAATGTCATGCGAATATTGTTAAAATTTGTGAATTAGAAAGATTTGACTAAGATCTTTAATTTTTCTCGAGGCATATTTTTCCGTAAAAACCTTATTTTCAAAGTTAGAGTGCGCTGAATGTGACTTTCCATTTACATAACATGGAAGGGTCCAGAACGTTTTTATAATACATTGTAATTTAGGTTTCCTGTCTTTCGATGTTGGCAGTATCTTGATTTAAGCGTTACCTTCTTTTCCTCCCATTTCATCCAAACTGTTATGATTGTTCTCTTCTTTCCTTTATTACAGTTCTTTACTTTCATACTCTTTTCTTAGTCTTCAAATTCATTTTTCTTTACTATCTTTCTTATCTTTCCTCTACCCCTCTTACTCTACTTTGTGGGGCGGGGGTGGCTCAGTCGGTAGCGCGCCAGGCTCGTAATCTGTAGTTCCCAGGTTCGAGTCCCAGCTGGGACAGAGTTGAGATTTATCTCCGCAAAATTCCCCGTCCTGCCCATGGTCAGTAGGGGAGCGATGGGCTTGGAAAGGCCGCCATCCGTCGGATGGGACGTTAAGCCGTGGCCCGTGTGTGGGAGAGCCATACCCTATGCACGTTAAAGAACACACTGGATGGCCTTGACGGGAGGCTACCATCTGTCTCCCAACAGCTGTTCCAGTGGGTCCCCTCCCCCAACCTTCTCTGAACCTTCGGGGTCCATGTGACCTGGCCATTTAGCTCATGGTGTGCAAAAAAGTGCCGCTCAGAGGTAAAACAACCGAACGCATTCTTACTATTTTTTATTCCATCACCCTCTCTTACTACATGTTATTTTTTCCATCGTTCTCAAATTGCATTCCTCATCTTTTCCATTCTCCACATTCCTAATTTTTCTTTCATTCCAGTTTATCGTATCTCACCATTTTGTTCCTATTATTCTGCATCTTCTTTCATTTTTCTCATTGGTAATCTTCCTTGTTATCTTTCATTTTCAGCTCCAAATCCATTCCTTCATTTTTCATCGCTTTTTATTCTTTTATTATTCTTTCGTTTTTCCGACATTTTTCATCTACTTTACTTTTACCTCTATTCATCATTTTCATTATCCTCATTATTACCTCTATTCTTCATTATCTTTATTCTCATTGTTACCTCTATTCATCATTTTTCATTATCCGCATCCTTAGTCCTATTTTTGTTCCTTAACATCCTCTCTTACTCCATTTATTTTTCACTTCTCTCCTTTCTCAGCGCTCTTTTATTGTTTTTTATCGTTCTCTTCCACTTTCCTTCCCCTTCTTTCATCTGCCTCACTCTTACTCCTTTTCAATATTTCATTTCTCCTAATTCTTACCCTTTTTCGTCATATTCCGTTTTATTTACTCTTTCTCTTCTTCTGCTTGTGCATTTTCTTCATTTTCAATTCTTCTTCTCATCTACCTCTTCGTTGTTCTTGTACATCATCTTTCCTCTTGCTCTTGTTCAGCTTCTTCGCTATCCTCATTCAAAATCCTCTTAGTCGTCTTTTTCTTCATTGCTCTTTCTCTTAACTTATATTTCTATTCATCATCTTCACTCTTGCTCTTCGAGATGTTTATTTTCCTTTTTCTTAATGCTGTTATTCGTCTTCCGCTTCATTGTTGTTTCTCTTCATCATTTTCACTTTTTCTCTTCCCCAGCATGTTCGTTCTCTTCGTTTACAATCCTCTTAGTCATCTCCCTCTTTGTTATTTCTATTCATCATATTCACTCTTTCCTTTCTCTTCTTCAGCTTGTTCATTCTCATCATTCTTCATCCTCTTAGTTCAGCTTGTTCATTCTCATCATTCTTCATCCTCTTAGTTCAACTTGTTCATTCTCATCATTCTTCATTCTCTTAGTTCAGCTTGTTCATTCTCATCATTCTTCATCCTCTTAGTCATCTTTTTCCTCATTCTTATTTCTCTTCATCATCTTTATTCTTCCTCTTCTTCAGCATGCTCATTTCTTTCAATCAACTTAAGCCTTTTTCTCCTCACTGTTATTCTCTTGATAATCTCACTTTTGCTCTTCTTCAGTTTGTTCATTCTCTTCATTCTCCATCCTCTTAGTCATCTTGTTCCCCACTCTTATTTCTTTTCATCATCTTCATTCTTTTTCTTCTTCTAACTATTGTCTCATTTTTACCTCCTTACTCCTTCTTCCCAAATTGTCTATTTTTCATGAACTGTTTTCATTATCCTTGCTTTTCTCTTTAATTTTCCTTAATATTCCTCTTCTTTCAGTCTTCTCCATCTCTAAATCTCCCCCATTTCTGTTTTACATCACTGAAACGTGGGTCATAAATCCTTTTCGAAAAGCATTAAATCATCTCTTTTTCCTTTTCCCTTCCCTACATTATCATAATATCTCTTTCATCAATCCCAATATCCATCATCAGCATCTTGTCATCTCAAATTTTCCGTTTATCCCTGCTTCACGTGATCATCACTTGCATCACGGGTAGAAACAACATAGTCATTCGCATCGCAGTAACTCCTTTTTTTTTTCCCAACGAAAAAGTAAACTCAAAGGAACATTTGTTCTCTCTTGAAGTAAATTCTTAGAAGAAAAAATTCGTTATCCTTGTTATTGTTGAGAGCTTCATTTTCCCTGAAAACGAAAGTTCTAAATTCGCCAAAGGCAATGAACGAAAGGCAATGAACTTTGAATGGGTGGTCCCAGTTTTATGTTTGGTTCGAATCATCCTAGCGCAAAACTCATGAATTGATCCAATGAAATATCCTTTGTCATGTCAATAACTTTGATGGAATTAAATGCAGCTGCAGGTTTTATATAACAAGCATACCTTTACTACTAACGAAGATGATACGATACTAATCACTCATATACACACAATTCCATCCAACACGAGAGCCAAATATTCAACTTTAACAAATATCTAGAAAAACGCGTGAAATATATTTGTTAAATAATCTTTCACTTCTCTTACTTTTACTAGCATTCTCAAGGAGGTTGGGGGGGGGGGGGAAATGGCCCTTGCCATCCTCCCATATCGTAACAAACCTGGACAGAGTACAAACAGACGAAATAGTTTAAAAATTAGGTAGCTTTAATATATTTTGTATTTGTAAACATTTGACGGTAGTTGTTAATTTTTTTAAAATCTGGTAATCAGTTTTAAAATATTCATAAATATTTTAATGTTTCCATAATAAATAAATTATTTTATTCTTTCAGATTTAAAATAATAGATTTTGGTTAAATTTCAGAAAAACCAAATTGTCAATTTTTTTAATATTTAATTGCCTTATTTTCTTCTCTACTTTTGCAAAACTGCTGTCCAGGCCTAATGTATCATGGTGACCTTACCCCTCCTCTTAATAGAACAGTCTCTGCCTCTATGTGATCATCTTGCATTAAAAAGAGAAAGACTAAAACGAAATGACATCTCATTTTCTTATAATTCGTCTTTACAATAAAGCGACAACGGATTTCAAACGAAACCATCATGAAAATCCCCAAATATGAACGTTATCAACTCATTTTCTGCTCCTAATAATAACATCCCCACCAAGCCCTAAAACGTAATTGCAATCATTCAGTCTTAACCAAATTAAAGGACCTGAAGATTTCCCACCTCAACATCTTAACGCTAGTCATTTCTAATTCCTCCGCATAAGCTTACACTAAACACTTCGCTCCATAACTCCTAAAGAAATAGCCACTTAACCCTACAGCAGTAATCTTCGTGAATTATGTAGAAGTTGCCAGTTACCGTGGTGTTCCATGTCTCACGCCGGCCGCCATCTCGTACGTCCATTACATTTGTAAAATGAACTTAGGTGCTCGGTAGCTGTCCTAGTAGCTACCGCCCCTCCCACCAGAGCAACTCTTGATGACTGCCGCTAGCGTGCCTGCCGGATCATGGTCGACTCCGTGCACAGTGATTTGTCACGGACTGGGGCGGAAAGAAAGGGGAGGCGGTGAGACTCCCATCTCTCTAGTTTCATCCGAAAGCCAAGATGAACATAATGCTTTTTTGGCTGGTGGTCTTTATTCTTTTCGGAAAAAAGCCGTTTAAGTAAACAAAAATATTTCAGTTTCTGGCAAAATTTTTCCTTGGAAAAAAAAAATTCTTTGAAGTAAAAGAAATTATTTTAATTTGTGGTAATTTTTTTCAACATAAAAAAATTCTATATTGTAGAAGAAATTATTTTAATTTCTGATAATTTTTTACCCCGGAAAAACCTTTAAAGTAAAAGAAATAATTTTAATTTGTGGTAAATTTTTCGCCATAAAAAATTCTTTAACGTAGAAGAAATTATTTTAATTTCTGATAATTTTTTACCCCGGAAAAAAAGCCTTTAAATTAAAGGAAATATTTTTAATTTTAGGTAATTTTTTTCCCGGAAAAAACTTTTAAAGTAAAGGAAATATTTTTAATTTCTCATAAATTTTTTTACCACCGGTAAAAGCCTTTAAAATAAAGAAAATATTTTTAATTTCAAATAATTTTTTCCCCGTAAAAAGCCTTTGAAGTAAAGGAAATATTTTTAATTTCTCATAATATTTTCCGACCGGAAAAAGCCTTTAAAATAAAGGAAATATTTTTAATTTCAGGTAATATTTTTTCCCCGGAAAAAATCTTTAAAATAAAGGAAATATTTTTAATTTCTTATAATTTTTTTCTTACCGGAAAAAGTCTTTAAAATAAAGGAAATATTTTTAATTTCAGGTAATATTTTTTTCCCGGAAAAAATCTTTAAAGTAAAGGAAATATTTTTAAATTCTCATAATTTTTTTCCCACCGGTAAAAGCCTTTAAAGTAAAGGAAATATTTTAATTTTAGGTAATTTGTTTCCCGGAAAAAATCTTTAAAGCAAAGAAAATATTTTTAATTTCTCATAATATTTTCTCACCGGAAAAAGCCTTTAAAATAAAGGAAATATTTTTAATTTCAGGTAATATTTTTTCCCATAAAAAACCTTTAAAATAAAGGAAATATTTTTAATTTCAGGTAATATTTTTTTTCCCGGAAAAAATCTTTAAAGTAAAGGAAATATTTTTAGTTTCTCATAATTTTTTCCCACCGGAAAAAGCCTTTACAGTAAAAGGAAAGAATTTAAATTCTGGTACATTTTCTCATATACATAAATAGAATTAATTATACCTAAATATTTTAGTTTCTGGTATATTTTTCCCCCTCAGAAAAAAAGCCTTTTTGGTAAACGAATAAATTTTAATTTCTTGCAATTTTGTTCCGGAAATTTTTATTTTTTTTTTTTTTTTCAAATAAACGAAAATATTCAATTTCTTGCGACATTCTTCCTATACGGCGATATGTTTCCGGCGATATATTTCCATTATATCTGTAATTAAATAGTCACCATTTGAATTTGCACAGTTTCATGTTCCTACCATCTGTAAAGAACTAGTCAACGTTTGAATATGTAGAGTTTCGCTTTTCATTGCATCCGTAAAGAAATAGTCAACATTTGTATTGGCAGAGTGACGCTTTTCATTATATCTGTAAAGAAATAGTCAATATTTGAATCTGCAGATTCACATTTCTTGCATCTGTAAATAATTAGTCAACATTTGAATTATCAGAGTTGTGCTTTTCAAAAAGTTGCGCATCTGTAAGGAAATACTCAGCACTTCATTGAGAAGAGTTCTACAATTCTAGCATCTATGAAGAAGAAGTCAACGTTTGAATCAGCACAGTTTCGATTTTCGTTGCTTCTGTAAAAAAATTATGAACGTTGCGATATGTACTGTAAGGCTTTCAATTGCATCTGTAAAGAAATGGCCATTTTCTGAATGGGAGAGTTCCATATTTCTAGCATCTGTAAAGAACTAGTCAACATTTTAATGTTCAAAGTTACTCTTTTTATTGCATTCGTAAAGAAATTGCCAACCTTCGTCTATGATTCGTGTATGTGCAGAATAGCAACCTTCGTGCCACGTGACACGAAGGTTGCCAGATCACTAATTTCTAAAGAAATCGTTGCCAGATATTTTTTTCTGAATTCTGTAATCAACTATGGTGTTCGAATACTTTTTTGAGTGACTGTACACGAAGGTTGCCAGATCACTAATTTCTAAAAAAAAAAGTTGCCAGATATTTTTTTAATTCTGTAATCAACTATAGTGTTCGAATACTTTTTCGAGTGACTGTACACGAAGGTTGCCAGATCACTAATTTCTAAAGAAATCGTTGCCAGATATTTTTTCTGAATTCTGCAATCGACTATAGTATTCGAATACTTTTTCGAGTGACTGTACACGAAGGTTGCCAGAACACTAATTTCTAAAAAAATCTTTGCCAGATATTTTTTCTGAATTCTGTAATCACCTATAGTGTTCGAATACTTTTTTGAGTGACTGTACACGAAGGTTGCCAGATCACTAATTTCTAAAAAAATCGTTGCCAGATATTTTTTCTGAATTCTGCAATCAACTATGGTGTTCGAATACTTTTTTGAGTGACCGTACACGAAGGTTGCCAGATCACTAATTTCTAAAGAAATCGTTGCCAGATATTTTTTTTCTGAATTCTGCAATCAACTATGGTGTTCGAATACTTTTTTGAGTGACTGTACACGAAGGTTGCCAGATTACTAATTTCTAAAAAAAATCGTTGCCAGATATTTTTTCTGAATTCTATAATCAACTATAGTGTTCGAATACTTTTTCGAGTGACTGTACACGAAGGTTGACAGATCACTAATTTCTAAAAAAATCATTGCCAGATATTTTTTCTGAATTCTGTAATCAACTATAGTGTTCGAATACTTTTTTGAGTGACTGTACACGAAGGTTGCCAGATCACTAATTTCTAAAGAAATCGTTGCCAGATATTTTTTTCTGAATTCTGTAATCAACTATAGTGTTCGAATACTTTTTTGAGTGACTGTACACGAAGGTGGCCAGATCACTAACTTCTAAAAAAAATCGTTGCCAGATATTTTTTTTGAATTCTATAATCAACTATAGTGTTCGAATACTTTTTCGAGTGACTGTACACGAAGGTTGCCAGATCACTAACTTCTAAAAAAAATCGTTGCCAGATATTTTTTCTGAATTCTATAATCAACTATAGTGTTCGAATACTTTTTTGAGTGACTGTACACGAAGGTTGCCAGATCACTAATTTCTAAAAAAATCGTTGCCAGATATTTTTTCTGAATTCTGTAATCAACTATAGTGTTCGGATACTTTTTTGAGAGACTGTACACTCTTCATTGCATCTGTAGAAAACTAGTCAACATTTGAATGGGGCACACTTGCGCATTTCATTCATTGCATTTGTCAAGAAAGTCACCATTTGAATGTGCAGAGTTTCCCATTTCTAGGATGTGTAAAGAAGTAGTCAACGTTTGAATGAGCAGAGTTTCGCTTTTCATTGAATCTGTAAAGAAATAGTCGACATTTTAACGTACAGAGTAGCGTGTTTCATTGCATCCGTAAAGAAAATGCCAACATTTTAATGTGAAGTTTCTCTTTTCTTTCCATATGCAAAGTTATAGTCAACGTTTGAATATGCAGAGTTTCGCTTTTCATATCATCTTTAAAGCAATAGTCAGGATTTGAATGTGCAGAGTTTCGCTTTTCATAGCATCTGTAAAGCAATAGTCAGGATTTAAATGTACAGAGTTTCGCTTTTCATAGCATCTGTAAAGCAATAGTCAGGATTTGAACATGCAGAGTTTCGCTTTTCATAGCATCTGTAAAGCAATAGTCAGGATTTAAATGTACAGAGTTTCGCTTTTCATAGCATCTGTAAAGCAATAGTCAGGATTTGAATGTGCAGAATTTCGCTTTTCATAGCATCTGTAAAGCAATAGTCAGGATTTAAATGTACAGAGTTTCGCTTTTCATAGCATCTGTAAAGCAATAGTCAGGATTTGAACATACAGAGTTTCGCTTTTCATAGCATCTGTAAAGCAATAGTCAGTATTTAAATGTACATAGTTTCGCTTTTCATAGCATCTGTAAAGCAATAGTCAGGATTTGAATGTGCAGAGTTGAGCTTTTAAGTGCATTTGTAAAGAAATAATCGGGATTTGAATGTGCAGAGTTGAGCTTCTCAGTGCATCTGTAAAGAAACAGTCAGGATTTGAATGTGCAGAGTTGAGCTTTTTAGTGCATCTGTAAAGAAATAGTTAGGATTTGAATGGGCAAGGTGTCACTTTTCAACGCATCTTTAAAGAAACAGGGGCACATTTGAACTTGCAGATTTGCGCTTTGCAGAGTTTCATGTTTGATCGCATTTGTAAAGAAACAGTCAGAAACTACATTTACCACATTTACCAATGGGCATAGTTTCGCTGTTCACTGCATCTGTATGCATCTTTTACAACTGGGTGATCAGATTTTCGGTATTTACGTGTAAAGGGAACAAAAGTGTTGAATAAAAATACCCACTTGATGAAGAATAAAAATCTGGAAGAATAAAGATTTAATGTGCTAAATCGCATTCTAGTAAAGGTAGGCTATTAGGCATTTGGGGAATTACAGGAATCCCAAATTTGTTTTAACAAAAAGCTGCATCTTTTCTACAAGAAAAAAAATAAAAATAAATACCCCCTCAAGCAGCTGCTTGCCACAGAGGTCTGACAGGAGCCTGTCAGTTTATATGCCAGAGTAGAAGGTCTGAGAGGATGGCAGGACCTCAGCAAAAAAAACGACACATACATCCACGCCTTACCCGGGGCTCGAACCCAGGTCCCTTAAATCAGTAGCCAAGCGCGCTAACCACTCGGCCATGGGACGGCTTTTTTATACAATACAAGCAGTAATTCAACAGAAAGCTTTCCAGCGACAATCATCCAGTTAGCACACAGTCAACCAGTTAGCAACCAGTCAATATTTTACTTAAAAATCATTATTAAAAACTGAATTTTTTAAGGTTTTTTTTTTTTGTTCCACGTTTGTTTAGCCAGAGTTGGGCTTCAGCAGGCTTCCAAGGGCCGGTTAATTTTTTGTTTTTCTGCCTCACCATGACCTTTGTTAAAAACCAAAAAAAAAAGATTCTGTAATTAAAAATCCTTTAGTTTTAATCAAGACCTTTGGTAAAAACCGCAGTAATTTCCTTTAATTAAAAATCATTTAGTTTTAATCAAGAGCTTTGTTAAAATCCGAAGTAATTTCATTTAATTAAAAGTGATTCCATATTAATTAAATTATTATGGGTAGTATACTTCTTAATAAGGATTCTGTCAAAAAAAAAGCAAATAATGGACTTTGGTGTAATAAAAATTCATTAAATAATTTTTTTTGTATCCCTACCCCTTTCTGGGTGTTTATAGTGAGCCTGATGTTAAAGCCATCTGGGAGAATGTCTTAAATTGGCAAATTAAATGGCAGCAGACACTTGCTGGTTCAGCTGCCAATTTTACAGAAGACCGCTGGCAAAACATCAGAACACAAAGTCGTTGAAATTTGAATGTAAGTGTGGATAAACCAAAATCATGGGAGACGCTTCAAAATTTGACGGAGTGTTGTTGTTCAAATTCGTGGCCAATTTCAAATTGAAATTCCAAAAGGGGGAGGGGGGAGGGCTTGATAGAAACAAAAATATCGTAGGAATATATTTCCCATACTATTCCTACGGAAAATGGTGATATTTGCCAAATTCATTGCCACCATTTTCTGAAGTTTAGGCGTGATTTCATCTTTCGGAGTTTGCAACGTTGCTAATCTTTGCTAATTGGTTGGGTGAGAGGTGTGGAATTTAGACTTGGACACTGCACTAACAGAAGAATTAATTTGGATACATATTATGTAGTAGTTTAAATGGTAATATTATCTCTTAAAATTCTACTGGTAGTTTTTTATTTTTTAAAAATTAGTTAGAAATTTTAAAGTATACTTAAATATTTTAATAATTTAATAATTATTGCTTATTTTGTTGTGAATAGTTTAAAAATACACAGGTTTCAGTTAAAATTTTAGAGAAATTAAATCACTTAAATTCATATGCATATTAAATATTTCTCCTTTTGGTCAACTGCTGTCAAAGCCTGATGTTCAAGGTGACGTTGGTAGAGTGTGCTACTTAAAAAGTTAACATTTAATGCAGTGGACATCAGGATGTAAAGATTGCATATTAAAAGTGAGACCTGTTCGCCTCGGAGTATAGTGAGAACTACCACGATACACCTGTCCTGGATAGCCATGAAACAGAGGAAAGAAAGGAGTGAAATTAAATATGTGTAATGATCAACTGGTGTATTTTGCTAAAATATAACTACAAGCAATTTAGTTTGAAACAGTATGAGAAAATAATTTATTAATTACAATTTTATTAATATATTATTAAATATTTTAGAATTAATTAAATAAAAAATAAATATCCCCTCAAGCAGCTGCTTGCCACAGAGGTCTGACCAGGAGCCTATCAGTTTATATGCCAGAGTAGAAGGGCTGAGAGGATGGAAGGTCCTCAGCAGAAAAACGTCACATACATCCATGCCTTACCCGGAGCTCGAACCCAATTTAGCTAGTTAATAAACTAACAGTTACAAGTTATATACTTTCTCCAGTTAATTTTTAACCACACTGTATAAGTTTCCTCTTTTACAGAAGACCTGGATTTATAGAAAAACTGACACTGGGTATTTCTTTTCAATATTTTAAAATTAATTACTAAACTTTAAAAAATAAACAGTTACCAGAAACTTTTTAATACAAAAAATATTTAATAAATGTACTTAAATTTTTTTATATTATATACCATTTTTATTTTTTTTATTTTTTGTCAGTGAACGGTCCGGGTTTGCTGCATTTAGGCAAATAATGTAGAGGGAGAAGAAGTTAGGCTTCCATAGAGATTAATGTGAAATCGAGTATCATGCATTTGGCGTAGAGGTGAAACGAACATTATAGGGGACGAACGCTTTGTAATTACATGTTACTGTCAATTTTATGTGTTACATGTTTTTTGTATTACATGTTACGTCATGTTTCTATGCAACCAAGAAAGCTGTTAATTGTTATAATTTATTTTATAAATTATCTTCAGGCTAATTTCAAATCTTCTCTTTCCGTTCAATTTATAATTGTTGGTTCAACGAAAAATAATTCCAATGGAGAAAATAAACCTTTATTAAAATCATGATATTATTTTTTCAAATACAAAATGCAGTTATTTTTTTTCCTTTTATCAAATATAAATTTTTTTATGCATAATTCATTTGCCCTTATTGTTTGCTTCCCAGCTTAAAAATATGCACGATACGAATCGAAACACCACTTGAGGTCGCCACTTACGCTTTGTCAAAGCTGAACTTCTTTTCCTTATACGTTCTTTGATCTAGGTTACGATGGTACAGTTCAACTAGTTAATAAACTAACAGTTAAAAGTAGGTCCACTTTCTCTTGGACTTTTTAACCACAGCGTATTTCCTCCTTTACAGAAGCACTGTATTTTAACCCAAGGACACAGTGTACCTGCTACACTAAGTGCAAAATAAAATCCCACCTCCTTTCAACGCAACCAGATCTGGCGTTGCCGTGCTATACCAACACAAATTTACTGGGTGCAATTTGTGTTCAGTGGACACGCCATCTTGGCATTCATTGAGCCAAGCCAACCTCTTGCTACGCAGGCACACAACCAATCTCCTACATTAATCTTCATCCTCAATGAATTTGGTCCAAGTTCTGGAGCCCAATTCATTGTCCCCGATGCATGCAATGGTTGAAAGATTAATCAGCCACATGAACGACGGTCAGGAAGACGTAGATATATATACATCCACACACAAGAGGAAAAGAAGGCCTTAGCAAAACCTACTGACAATGTGATAAATATTCTAGCTCACGCCAAATAGAACGAAATCGCAGTTCTGAGTTGACTCTGATGTTGGAGTTCGTGACTAAGACAGGTGGGGAAAGTTAATTAATAGAATGGCGGACTAATATTTGGGGCGGAAGCAGAACTAGAGGTGAAAAAAATTTTAACGTTTTTGACGTGAGTTTATAAGCAGATGCATTCAGAAAATGTGTGTGGCTTGACCAGATCGATTTATCGTGACTTTATATCTGTTTATTTGACTACGGTGCTTTGTTCAGGATAATTTTTCGAGAATTGTACGATTTCCAAAATCCTCGTTTCTCTAGAAATTATTATTCTTGTTTTTAATTGGATTCATATGAATTTAGTAGACCCGGACAGTGCAATAACAGAAGAATTAATCTGTAAACAAAAAAAATATGTTTATTACACACTTTTGATATTAAAATTCTTCTGGTAATTATTTATTATTTAAAATTTAGTTATTAATTCTAAAATATTCAAAATATTTTAATAAAATTGTAGTTAGTAAATTATTTTTTCTTATATTCTTTAAAACTAAATAGGTTACAGTTATATTTTATGCAAATTGGATTTTTTTAACTTCACGCATATTTAATTTCCATTCTTCTTGAGAATTATAAGATTTCCAAAATCCTCACTTCCTTAGAAATCATTATTATTTTTTTCGAGAAATTTGGTATTAACTATTATTTTTACTATAATAAAAATTATTTAAAAATATCATGTGTCAACACTTTTTAATGCCCTTAATTTAATACGTAGCACATTCCATGAAACAACGTACAAAGAAACACCAAACATAATACTTCTTTTGGAATTTTTATTATTATTATTACAGATACACCGGACCTGAACAGCCGTTCAGCAAAAGGAGGAAAATTAATATGCATCAAAATTTAGGGGTTTTTATTTATCCAAAGTTCAACTACGAAACATTTATCTTTAAACATCATAGAACAAAATAATTTATTCATTATAATTTTATTGAGATTTTTATTACAATTTAAAATAAATTTCCACATTTTAAAAAATAAAAAAAGTTACTTAAATTTTAAGACAAAAATTTTCAATTAAAATAACACTATATTTTAAAATTAATTCTTCTGTTACTGTTCTTTGTGGGCCAGATATGATAATAATGGCTTTGACTTTTACCCTAGACACATTAAAATATTTGCTAGATGGCATTTCGGGAGTTTTATACCTAACTAATCATTAACTTCTCTTAGCCATTGGTGTCCTTATGACCTCACTATTTAGCCAACCACCTCTTATGGAATAAGGCCCTACAACTAAATTATGACGTCAACGTAGATAGTCCTAACAGGATAACTGATTGGCTGCTTGCTATTCCAGTCTATCAACCTAAACATCTAGATATTTCTTATATATTTATTTCTATTATTATTATTACTGGTGAATTCTAATACTAAACTTTATGCTAATGCTTAATATTGGCCACTGGATGGCGACTTTATAAAGTCGCCATTTATAATATATATTATAAAGTCGCCATTTATTATATTTTATAAAGTCGCCATTTATTATATATTATAAAGTCGCCATTTATTATATATTATAAAGTCGCCATTTATTATATATTATAAAGTCGCCATTTATAATATATATTATAAAATCGCCATTTATTATATATTAATGGTCATCCAGTGGCCAATAATAAGCATTAGCATAAAGATTAGTATTAGAATTCACCAGTAATAATAATAATAGAAATAAATATATAATTATTTCTGCTTAGGTCTCGACTTCCTCACGGATTTTCTACTAAGGCTTATAAACTGAGAGGCTCCTGTCAGACCTCTGTGGCAAGCAGCTGCTTAAGCGGGTATTTATTTGTTCATAAATGTGTTTTTTTTTAAAGGAAAATTTATTCTTATTTATTAGCATTATTATAACGCTAACACATGTGAATAATTATTTCTAAATAAGACATATTTTTAAATAAATTTAGTATAAAGATTAATGTTAAATCACAGGTAATAATATTTTTATCGAATTTTTTATTAATTAAAAAAAAACTCTGTGCTGACGTCATAACTTTGTTGTACGGCCTTCTGTTATAGAACGTGCTGTTTCAGTCCGTTGTGTAAAAGAAAAGCACCGCTTAGAAGTAAAACAACCCAACAAGACTGCAATGTATATAGAGAGATTGCATGATATTTCTGTATTAGCGACAGCTAAAAGTCAATTACTGATACCACCTGGATGTTAAAGGTGTCTTTTCCTTATTAAGTTTTCTTCTTTTTTAAATTCATCAATGTTGATTTCGCAATAGTTTTTTATTCTCTGGAATTGAAAGATTCAGGAAAGTAAGTCTCCTTGCTCCAATGCACTAAGTCAAAAATGATTGTCACTCCACACAAAGACTAGGAGGAAATTGTTCTGAAAATCGCTAATGTTTTACAGCTCGTTAATATTCTGTACTGGTCGTTGTAGTCCTCCATTTCTTTAACTTGTTGATTTCCTGTCTTTGGGTTATCTCATTTTTCTAACACCCTAAATTCGATGATGTGAAATTTCAGTAATTACTTTTAGTTCTTACAGAGAAATAATTGATCAATTCTTCAGTTAGTTGGGGTGTTTTATCTCTGAGCGGTACTTATATTTTGCACACAATGGGCTAAATTCAAGGTCACAAGGACCCAGAAGGAACACAGAAGGTTAGGGGTAGGGGATATTTCTTAGGAGACAGATAGTAGCTTCCCGTCTGGGCTATTCAGAGCGCTCATTAAAATGCACAGAGTATAGCACTCCCGCACACGGAGTCAAGATGATGTACATAATTTTACTGACAGATAAGTTTTTCGACGAGAGCCCCTTATGACGTACGGTATCCTTTCCAAGCTATCGGTGTCCCCTGCTGACCGAGGGCAGGCTGGGCAGTTTTGCGGAGAAAAATCTGAATACTGGACCAGATGGAACTCAAACCTGAGAACGGCAGAACCACCAAACCCAGCATTTCTTCAGTATCTTTTATATATCATCAATTCTTGATCAGAGGGAATGCTTTGAATTTCATTCCCCTGTTGTACAATTCAAATCTTCGATGCAATTAATGAGTTTAGAAGTTATGGGGAAAAACAGATAATACTTGTTCTTTATAACCTGGCTCTTTGCTTTAGTACACTGATGTTTAAGCAAAGTTCAGCGAAAGAATGTTTCATAGCATATAAATTGATCTACAGTCGCTCAAAAAAATATCTGAACACTATAATTCATTACAAAATTCAGAAAAAACATCTGGCAACTTTTTTAGAATTTAGTGATCTGGCAACTTTCGTGTACGTACACGAAGGTTGCTAGACCACTAATTTGATAATATTTTTTCTGAATTATGTAATAAACTATAGTGTTCGGATATTTTTTGAGCGACTCTACAATAAGGAAAAGAAATTTTATCTCTTGAAATATATTGATCTATAACAGTAAGGTGAAAATTTCGTTTCTTAACGTAAATTGATCTATAACAGAAAAGGGAGAATTTTGCTTCTAAACATAAAATGATCTATAACAAAAACAGAGAATTTTGATTCATTATATAAATTGATCTGTAACAGAAAAGTTAAATTTTTGTTATCATAAATTGATATTTATCTGAAAAGAGAAAAGTTTTTGTTTCTTAAAGTAATTTGATCTATAACCGAAAATAGAAAATTTTGGTTCATAACGTAAATAGATCTATAATTGAAAAGAGAAAATTTTGGTTCTTAACATATATAGATCTATAATAAAAAAGAGAAAATTTTGGTCCTTAAGATAAATTGATCTATAAAAGAAAAGAGAAAATTTAGTTTCTTATCATAATTGATCTATAACAGAAAAGAGAAAATTTTGTTTCTTATCATAGTTGATCTATAACAGAAAGGAGAAAACTTTCTTTCTTATTATAATTGATCCATAATAGAAAAGAGAAAATTTTATTTCTTATCATAATTGATCTATAACAGAAAAGAGAAAATTTTGTTTCTTATCATAGTTGATCTATAACAGAAAGGAGAAAACTTTCTTTCTTGTTATAATTGATCCATAATAGAAAAGGAAAAATTTTGTTACTTATCATAATTGATCTATAATAGAAAAGAGAAAATTTTATTTCTTATCATAATTGATCTATAACAGAAAAGAGAAAATTTTGTTTCTTATCATAGTTGATCTATAACAGAAAGGAGAAAACTTTCTTTCTTGTTATAATTGATGCATAATAGAAAAGGAAAAATTTTGTTACTTATCATAATTGATCTATAATAGAAAAGAGAAAATTTTATTTCTTATCATAATTGATCTATAACAGAAAAGAGAAAATTTTGTTTCTTATCATAGTTGATCTATAACAGAAAGGAGAAAACTTTCTTTCTTATTATAATTGATCCGTAATAGAAAAGGAAAAATTTTGTTTCTTATCATAATTGATCTATAATAGAAAAGAGAAAATTTTATTTCTTATCATAATTGATCTATAACAGAAAAGAGAAAATTTTGTTTCTTATCATAGTTGATCTATAACAGAAAGGAGAAAACTTTCTTTCTTGTTATAATTGATCCATAATAGAAAAGGAAAAATTTTGTTACTTATCATAATTGATTTATAATAGACAAGAGAAAATTTTATTTCTTATCATAATTGATCTATAACAGAAAAGAGAAAATTTTGTTTCTTATCATAGTTGATCTATAACAGAAAGGAGAAAACTTTCTTTCTTGTTATAATTGATCCATAATAGAAAAGGAAAAATTTTGTTACTTATCATAATTGATCTATAATAGAAAAGAGAAAATTTTATTTCTTATCATAATTGATCTATAACAGAAAAGAGAAAATTTTGTTTCTTATCATAGTTGATCTATAACAGAAAGGAGAAAACTTTCTTTCTTGTTATAATTGATGCATAATAGAAAAGGAAAAATTTTGTTACTTATCATAATTGATCTATAATAGAAAAGAGAAAATTTTATTTCTTATCATAATTGATCTATAACAGAAAAGAGAAAATTTTGTTTCTTATCATAGTTGATCTATAACAGAAAGGAGAAAACTTTCTTTCTTATTATAATTGATCCGTAATAGAAAAGGAAAAATTTTGTTTCTTATCATAATTGATCTATAATAGAAAAGAGAAAATTTTATTTCTTATCATAATTGATCTATAACAGAAAAGAGAAAATTTTGTTTCTTATCATAGTTGATCTATAACAGAAAGGAGAAAACTTTCTTTCTTGTTATAATTGATCCATAATAGAAAAGGAAAAATTTTGTTACTTATCATAATTGATTTATAATAGACAAGAGAAAATTTTATTTCTTATCATAATTGATCTATAACAGAAAAGAGAAAATTTTGTTTCTTATCATAGTTGATCTATAACAGAAAGGAGAAAACTTTCTTTCTTATTATAATTGATCCGTAATAGAAAAGGAAAAATTTTGTTACTTATCATAATTGATCTATAATAGAAAAGAGAAAATTTTATTTCTTATCATAATTGATCTATAACAGAAAAGAGAAAATTTTGTTTCTTATCATAGTTGATCTATAACAGAAAGGAGAAAACTTTCTTTCTTGTTATAATTGATCCATAATAGAAAAGGAAAAATTTTGTTACTTATCATACTTGATCTATAATAGAAAAGAGAAAATTTTATTTCTTATCATAATTGATCTATAACAGAAAAGAGAAAATTTTGTTTCTTATCATAGTTGATCTGTAACAGAAAGGAGAAAACTTTCTTTCTTATTATAATTGATCCGTAATAGAAAAGGAAAAATTTTGTTTCTTATCATAATTGATCTATAATAGAAAAGAAAAAAATTTTCTTATCATAATTGATCTAAAACAGAAAAGAGAAAAAAATTTCCTATCATAATTGATCTGTAACAGAAAAGAGAAAATTTCGTTTCTTATCATAATTAATCTATAACAGAAAAGAGAAAATTTCGTTTCTTATCATAATTGATCTATAACAGAAAAGATAACATTTTGTTTCTTATCATAATTGATCTATAACAGAAAAGATAAAATTTTGTTTCTTATCATAATTGATCTGTAACAGAAAAGAGGAAATTTTGTTTCTTATCACAATTGATCTATTACAGAAAAGATAAAATTTTGTTTCTTATCCTAATTGATCTGTAACAGGAAAGAGAAAATTTTGTTTCTTATCATAATTCATCTATAACAGAAAAGAGAAAATTTTGTTTCTTATCATAATTCATCTATAACAGAAAAGTGAAAATTTTTGCTTCTTATCATAATTCATCTATAACAGAAAAGAGAAAATTTTGTTTCTTATCATAATTCATCTATAACAGAAAAGAGAAAATTTTGTTTCTTATCGTAATTCATCTATAACAGAAAAGAGAAAATTTTGTTTCTTATCATAATTCATCTATAACAGAAAAGAGAAAATTTTGTTTCTTGTCATAGTTGGTCTATAAGAGAAAAGAGAAAATTGCTTTTTATCGTAATTGATCTATATCAAAAAAGAGAATTTTTTATTTCTTATAATTGATCTATATCAGAAAAGTGAAAAAAATTTCATATCATAATTGATCTATAACAGAAAGGAGAAAATTTTGTTTCTTCTCATAGTTGACTGTAACAGAAAAAAGAAAATTTGTTTCTTAGCATAAATTGATCTATAACAGAAAGAAAAAATTGTTTGATAACATAAAGTGATCAACAAAATCAAAGAGGAAATTTTGATTCTTATAATCAAGTTATCTTCAAAATCAAAGAGAATTTTTCGTTTCCTAACGCAAACTGATTAACAAACAAAAAAAATTATACTTTGTGTCTTAACACAAACCTAGCTAAAAAGCAAAAAAAAATTGTTTCTTAACATAAAATGATTATCAAAAGCAAAGTAAAATAAAAATAAGTTAGAAACTGTGTGACAGAAAAACTATTTTCTAAAAGTAGAGAAGTAATGTAAAGTTTAACCAATTTTATAAACGATGTACAAAATTTTACTGACAGATAAGTAAGATGCAAGAAGTGATTATAACTGACATATATTAAGTTGAAGATAACATCATGTTGTTGAATGAAAATGCTAATCATCAGGAGAACAAAAAATACTTTTCTTTTAAACACTTCCGGGATCCAAATGTTTCCTTTACGTCAGTGCAGATGTTTGGGAGTTTGCAGCATTATCTGCAAGCAGAAGTCATTTCATATCCAGCTCGTACTGGAGTCCTCATCTGCATATGAATGATAACGTTATGAATAATCATGCGAC
The DNA here is from genome assembly GCA_038380435.1 of Ryuthela nishihirai. Taxonomy (NCBI): domain Eukaryota; kingdom Metazoa; phylum Arthropoda; class Arachnida; order Araneae; family Heptathelidae; genus Ryuthela; species Ryuthela nishihirai. The sequence goes on from JAWZYU010000006.1 coordinate 105,348,583, forward strand.
TTAATTATTCAAATATTCATTAGCTTCAGCTTTGAAAGCCAGAAAATAAACTAAGTTGGTACTAATGAGTTTCTCCCTCAAATCCAAAGGTTTATGGGAATTTTAGTCCAAAGGATTTAAGGGTTGGTGGGGATCTGATGGTTTCTCAAATTTATTTTAACCTCGTAAGATTGAATTTGAGAAAAAAAATTAATACTTATCGCGCTTAATGCATTTATTTTGAGAAGGAGTAGTAGGGAAGGACTTTAACTTACATAATGGGCATGACATTTATTTTGATGACGTCACGTATGGAGGGAAATTATTTGTAAATTCTGTGTACTTTTTCTGCAGCTTGATTTACGAGTTACCTAACAAATTAAAATAATTAATGATACAATGATTAAATATTTATTGCTTTAAGAGTTCTACTAATTTCTGGTTTTGAACTGTTGTCGAAGTGTAGCACGTTTAAAGTTATATTCATTTTTTTTTACGCATATCCTAAAATTACCGGTCGTAATATTACATTATAAAAATAAAAAAATAAATACCCCCTCAAGCAGCTGCTTGCCACAGAGGTCTGACAGGAGCCTGTCAGTTTATATGCCACAGTAGGAGATCTGAGAGGATGGCAGGACCTCAGCAGAAAAACGACACACATCCATGCCTAAATCCGGAAAATTTATAAAATTCTCCCTCCTTATTTATTATATAAAAGTAGTTAAGGCTTCACCTATTCACACATTTTAGCGAAGCTAACATCTCATTAAACAATTGCGTTAGAACAAAATTATAATGTCAACAACATCTTATAATTTTTTTAGACAATTCTTATAATTTTTTTCTGTTGTTGTTACTGCTGCATTTTAATACTAATATTTACGCTATTGTTTCTTTATAAAGACACAATTTAGTAGGAAAATTATTTGTATTTATCAGCATTTTGACAATGTTAATAAATATGATTAATTTGTTTTCTAATAATATAATTAAAAAACACACACGTCTACCATATATATATATAAACATTAGTATTAAAATTTATCAGTAATGAAACAAAATTACATAAGAAATGTCTAAAGTTTATGGCTACCAATCCTGACGTCAGAAATAGTTGTACGGTCTTTATTACCTGGCTCTTTGCTTTAGTACACTGATGTTTAAGCAAAGTTCAGCGAAAAAATGTTTCGTAACATATATAATCTGCAATAAAGAAAAGAAAATTTATTTCTTGAAATATATTGATCTATAACAGTAAGGAGAAAATTTCGTTTCTTAACATAAATTGATCTATAACAGAAAACAGAGAATTTTGTTTCTTAACATAAATTGATCTATAACAGAAAACAGAGAATTTTGTTTCTTAACATAAATTGATCTATAACAGAAAACAGAGATTTTTGTTTCTTAACATAAATTGATCTATAACAGAAAACAGAGAATTTTGCTTCTTAATATAAAATGATTTATAACAAAAAACAGAGAATTTTGTTTCTTAACATAAACTGATCTATAACAGAAAACAGAGAATTTTGCCTCTTAATATAAAATGATCTATAACAGAAAAGAGAGAATTTTGTTTCTTAACATAAATTGATCTATAACAGAAAACAGAGAATTTTGCTTCTTAATATAAAATGATTTATAACAAAAAACAGAGAATTTTGTTTCTTAACATAAATTGATCTATAACAGAAAACAGACAATTTTGCTTCTTAATATAAAATGATCTATAACAAAAAACAGAATTTTGTTTCTTAACATAAATTGATCTATAACAGAAAACAGAGAATTTTGCTTCTTAATATAAAATGATCTATAACAGAAAAGAGAGAATTTTGTTTCTTAACATAAATTGATCTATAACAGAAAACAGAGAATTTTGCTTCTTAATATAAAATGATCTATAACAAAAAACAGAGAATTTTGTTTCTTAACATAAATTGATCTATAACAGAAAACAGAGAATTTTGCTTCTTAATATAAAATGATCTATAACAAAAAACAGAGAATTTTGTTTCTTAACATAAATTGATCTATAACAGAAAACAGAGAATTTTGCTTCTTAATATAAAATGATTTATAACAAAAAACAGAGAATTTTGTTTCTTAACATAAATTGATCTATAACAGAAAACAGAGAATTTTGCTTCTTAATATAAAATGATCTATAACAAAAAACAGAGAATTTTGTTTCTTAACATAAATTGATCTATAACAGAAAACAGAGAATTTTGCCTCTTAATATAAAATGATCTATAACAAAAAACAGAGAATTTTGTTTCTTAACATAAATTGATCTATAACAGAAAACAAAGTATTTTGCTTCTTAATATAAAATGATCTATAACAAAAAACAGAGAATTTTGTTTCTTAACATAAATTGATCTATAACAGAAAACAGAGAATTTTGCTTCTTAATATAAAATGATCTCTAACAAAAAAAAGAGAACTTTGTTTCTTAATATAAATTGATCTATAACAGAAAATGCATGATTTCTGGCATTTTTTTATAGGCATTATTATAGGAGGTGTAGGCTAAACTGTCAGGGCACAAGGACCCTGAAGGTAATTAATTGGACGGCTGTTAGTAGACAGATGAAAGCTTCCTGTTAGGACAATCCATCGTGTCCTTTAAAGTGTGCCGGGTATGGCTCTACAGCATAAGGAGTCACGGATTAACGTCTAATCAGCCAAACGGCGCTTTTTCTAAGTCCCTAGATATCGCCTTTCTCACTGATGATAAAACAATGGATGGGTTGTTTTACCTCTCAGCTGCATTGTTTTGAATACACTGGGCTATATGGCCAGTTCACAAAGACCCTGGAGGCTCATAGAAGGTTTAGGGAGAGGACCCACTAGAACAGCTGTTAGGAGACAGATGGTAGCCTCCTGTCAAATCACTCCAGAGTGTGCTTTAACGTGCGCAGGGTTTGGCTCTCTCGCACACGGGGCCACGGGTTATCGTGCCATCTGACAGAGGGTAACCTTTCCAAGTCCATTGGTGTCCCCTACTGGACGAGAGCAAAGTGTGTTGTTTTTGGTTGTTTTGCGGAGATAAATCTCAATGCTGGGTTAGGTGAGACCCGAAACTAGGGAATGCGGATTACGAACCTGGCGCGCTACCAACTCAGCACCCCCATCCCCACTAAATGGCCAGGTCACAACAACCACAGAGGCTTAAAGAAAGTTGGGGGAGAGGACCCATTGGACAGCTGTTGGGATTTGGGTTGTTTTACCTTTGAGCGGCACTATTTTGCACACTATGTGCTAAATGGCCAGGTTACAAGAATCCCGAAGGCTCAGAGAAGGTTGAGGAGGAGACTCACTGGAACAGCTGTTGGGAGATAGATGGTAGCCTCCCGTCAAGGCCATCCAGTGTGTTCTTTAACGTACGCAGGGTACGGCTTTCCACACACGGGGCCACAGCTTAACGTCCCATCCGACGGACGGCGGTTTTTCCAAGCCCATCGGTGTCCCCTACTGACCGTGGACAGGGCGGGGAGTTTTGCGGAGAAAAGTCTCAACGCTGACCCACCTGGGACTCGAACCTGAGAACTGCAGATTACGAGCCTGGCGCGATACTGACTGAGCCACTCCCACCCCCAGCTGTTGGGAGACAGATGATAGACTCCTATCAGGGCCATCCAGTGTGTTCTTTAATGCATAGTGTATGGCTTTTCTGCACACGGGGCCATGGCTTAATGTCCCATACGACGGATGGCGACCTTTCCGAGCCTATTGGTGTCCCTTACTGACCGAGGGCAGGGCTGGAAGTTTTGCGGAGATAAATTTCAACGCTGGCTCATGGGGAACTCGAACCTGGGAACTGCAGATTACGAGTCTGGCGCGCTACCGACTGAGCCATCACCGCTCCATTTCGGTATGATAAGATTTTAGCAGGATTATAATAATTATAAGGGAAAGCGTATAATTAAAAAAGCCAATTTCTGGAGCTTGTCAGTTTAATTTGTTTTGCATGACAAATATTTCAGTAAATAACTTTTATATTCAAACCCCTTATTTTTTTTGAAAAAAATAATATTCATTAAAAAATGGCTAAAAGTTAATTTTTCTTTTTTTTATTCTGGTCAGCAGATTGTCCTGAATTCCATGCACAGATATCAGCCGAGAATTCATCTCGTCAGGAAGACCGGAAATTCTCCTGTGACGTCACCGGCCGATCTTGAAACGGAGGAGTTCAGGTCTTATGTGTATCCGGAAACGGTGTTCACAGCGGTGACTGCATATCAGAATCAGCTGGTGAGTGTGGATTTAGTTGAAATGTACTTTGTAGGGATAGAATGGATTGCATTATGATGCATAAATGAAAACACGAACTTTGAAGAGTCTTATAATTTGGAAATAAATTTCTTTTACTAGAAATCAATCGATGTCTTCCGTCATGGGCGTCCACAGAAAATTTTCCACCGGGGAGGGGGGGGGGGGGCTTAGAGACAAATAATTGCATCAATAAAATTTTATTTAATTATTTAATTTTTTAAGATTTTTTTTCACAAATAGATTATAGAATACAGTATTGCATCAATACAAAAATATATACGTAATGTATATAAATTAATTATGTTTAAATTGTTACGATTATAATTTGTGGAATTTTTTACTCGATCCCGGGGGGGGCAAGTGCCCGTTTGTCCCCCTCTGCGGATGCCCATGTCATCGGCACTTCTTGATTTCTAGCGTGTCAGTCTCCGACCTCTATTTCACCTTGAACGTAACACCGAACCTGAAAAATTATTTTTGCTTCTGAGTTCTACTTCCTTAACCCTTTAACGCCCAGGAAATTTCAGAAAAGGGTAGAGGATTTTAAAGACAAAGAAATAGAACTATTTGGACGAGTCCATTTCAAAATGTCGACTGTTTTGTGCCGTTTTGGGCGTTAAAAGGTTAAATAGCCCCTATTCAGCACTTTTTAGCTCTCCAGCCCTGGTGTATCCAAATTTGATCTTTGACCTCAAAGGACCCATCGCATCCAAAAATTGGCTTATTATTTGAGATCTACGACCCAAAATACCCCCAGGAACCAATTTGTAGCGCTCTAGCACTATTAGATGTAAATTTGACCTTTGACCCTGAAGGGCACCCTGGATCTGAAATTTCGTAACATTGCTAAGATTTACAAACGGAAACCCGAAAGGAAAAACGACCGGAGACACCCGAAGACACCAATTGTTACATTTTTAGCACTCGTAGATCAAGGTGGTCGAACTCTACGTGACCTCCATTTGACATTGAAGGACACGGTGGGAGGTCAAATTTGGAGTTTTTCCCGAGAATTACGACCTGAATTATCCCTAGGTGTAAATTTTCAGAGCTCTATTGTCCCATTTTTACATCATAGTTATTTATCTATTTTGCATCATAGTTACAATTAGTCGACAACAATTTCCTACAACAGAAGACCTGTGGAACAAGTTATGACGTCTGCCTTAGTAGTCCTGTATTCAAGAAAATTCTTATATATCCATTTATATTATTACTACTGGTGTACTTTTGTTCTAACATTTATATTTTAGGTTTATTTATAAATGTATCATATTTAGAAGGTAAATTATTCGTATATATTTGCATTATGATAATGTCTAATAAATACGAATAATTTTTCTTCTGAATAAGGTACATTTATAAATAAACATTATTATAAATAACAGTACACCAGTGATTAAATTAGAAATAAATTCATAAGAGTTTTTCTAGATATAGGATTTGGGTTGGGTTGTTTTACCTCTGAGCAGCACTTTTTTGCACACCATGGGCTAAATGGCCAGGTCACATGGACCCCGAAGGCTCAGAGAAGGTTGGGGGGAGGGGACCCACTGGAACAGCTGTTGGTAGACAGATGGTAGCCTCCCGTCAAGGCCATCCAGCGTGTTCTTTAACGTGCACAGGGTATGGCTCTCCCACACACGGGGCCACGGCTTAACGTCCCATCCGACGGACGGCGGCCTTTCCAAGCCCATCGGTGTCCCCTATTGACCGTGGGCAAGACGGGGAATTTTGCGGAGATAAATCTCAACGCTGACCCAGCTGGGACTCGAACCTGGGAACTACAGATTAGGAGCCTGGCGCGCTACCGACTGAACCACCCCCGCCCCTCTAGATATAGGACTACTTACGATGACGTCATAAGTTTGTCCATCGGCCTTCTGTTATAGAAGGTGTTGGTCAATCACTCGCAATCGTCTATTTATATTTCATGTGTTTTAAAATACTAACCAGTACCCATTAATCACACTTGGAGTCGTGACCTTATTCTTATGTGTTTTAATGGAAGTTCTTTTTAGTTCCAATACTTAAAACCAGCTTTCATACATTGCAGAGGTGGCTAAGCAATCTAAGGGCACAAATACATACAGTTACTGGGCCCAAAAATAGGGGGGGGGGGGAATCACGTTTTCGCAATAGAAATTCACATTCAGAGCACAATAATTTCTTCAATATTATTTTTAATTAACTTCCCGTCAGGTCAACTAATTTTTTCAGTTAATTATTTCGTTTTTTTTTTATTTACAGGACAACTTCCTGTGATGCTATATTACAAACATTCATTTCCTTTCATGTTTAGCGCAATAGAAATATAACAAATTTATTCTAAAATTCGACTGGTAGATAATTTATTTTTCAAAGCTAGCAATAATATTAATTCTTCTACAATATTTTCAAAATAATCTTAATATATATATTATTTCATTTCGTAACCTTTTTTAATCTTCTGAATTTTAGCAGTTTGCGACAGTTGTAGTATCACTACTTTTAAACTAATTCCATGCCTTCTCTTTTTAGTGGTGAATTTTCAAAAAAATAAGAAGCTTACCCTTCTTTTCCTATATTTCTTATTTCCCGCCAAGGAATACCTTTACACATGCCACAGAAGATGATCCATACGAACACTTCCTACAATAAAAGGCCATACAATTAAGTTATGACGTCAGCATATGTATTCCTAAATTCTAGACATTTCTTATACATTTATTTCTATTACTGTTACTGGTACACTTTGATAATAATCTTTATGCTAATGTTTATTTTCAAATATACCTTTTTTTTTTTACCAAGAAAAATCATTCAGGTTTATTAGTATTAATATAACCCTAAAACATACGAATAATTTCGTCTCTAAATAACATATATTTATAAATAAACATTAGTATAAATATTAGCATTGATATCTACCAGTAATAATAAAAGTAAATATATAAGAAATATCCAGATATTAGGACTACTTACGTTGACGCCATATCTAATTTTGCAGTTTTGTTATATGAATTGACTATAAATTCCTTAAAGAGTTCGGCTCGTAATCTGTAGTTCCCAGGTTCGAGTCCCAGCTGGGTCAGCGTTGAGATTTATCTCCTCAAAATTCCCCGCCCTGCCCACGGTCAGTAGGGGACACCGATGGGCTTGGAAAGGCCGCCGTCCGTCGGATGGGACGTTAAGCCGTGGCCCCGTGTGCGGGAGAGCCATACCCTGTGCACGTTAAAGAACACGCTGGATGGCCTTGACGGGAGGCTACCGTCTGTCTCCCAACAGCTGTTCCAGTGGGTCCCCTCCCCCAACCTTCTCTGAGCCTTCGGGTCCGTGTGACCTGGCCATTTAGCCCATGGTGTGCAAAAAAAGTGCCGCTCAGAGGTAAAACAACCCAACCTTAAAGAGTTCTTTTTATTTAAAAAAAATTACTGGTAGTTTCAAATGACATATTAATATAATATTTTCAGCATATTTATGAACTATTTTCTTCAATATTTAATTTTTATTTTTTCAGATAACGAAGTTAAAAATAGACAGCAATCCCTTCGCCAAAGGATTCAGGGATTCCTCCCGGTTAACAGAGCTCGAAAGGTAAGTTCATAAATCTTTCTTTTTAACTTAATTTTAAAACTTCTAAATATCAAGTGTACACCACCAACACTTATCAAGATCCTTCTATGCTGTTTGAAAGAAAAGCCACATTCAAAACTCCTAACTTTTAAAATAAGGAAAATTGATATTTACGGAAAAATATCCCTGATGATAGCATGACAATCTCATTCAAATCTTTTCAGATTTTGATTTTGAACGATTTTCATTTAACGTTCTGCCTTATGAACTCTTATTATCTTTTTTACCTGCCTTATAATCTCTTATCCTTTTTTATCTACCTTATAAACTCTTATCCTCTTTCTTATCTGCCTTATAATCTCTTATCCTATTTTATCTGCCTTATAAAATCTCGTCCTTATTTTTATCTGCCTTATAATATATATCATCATCATATATATATCTATATCATCTTTCTTATCTACCTTATAAACTTTTATCTTTTTTATCTGCCTTTTAAACTCTTATCAGCTTTCTTATCTGCCTTATAATCTCTTATCCTTTTTATCTGCCTTATAAACTCTTATCATCTTTCTTATCTACCTTATAAACTTTTATCTTTTTTATCTGCCTTTTAAACTCTTATTAGCTTTCTTATCTGTCTTATAATCTCTTATCCTTTTTCATCTGCTTTATAAACTCTTATCCTTCCTTCTCTCTGCCTTATAAACTCATGTCCTTCTTTTTATCGGCCTTATAAACTCTTATCCTCTTTCTTATCTGCTTTATAATCTCTATCCTCTTTCTTATCTGCCTTATAATCTCTTATTCTTTTTTATCTCCCATATACAAAACTTTTTTTTTCTTTCATCTGCCTTATAAACTCTTATCCTCTTTCTTATCTGTCTTATAATATCTTATCCTTTTTTATTTGCCTTATAAACTCTTATCCTTTCTGTTATCTGCCTTATAAATTCTTATCCTCCCTTCTCTCTGCCTTATAAACTCTTGTCCTTCATTTTATCATCCTTCTAAATTCTTACCCTCTTTCTTATCTGCCTTATAAACTCTTATCTTTGATCTGCCTTTTAAACTCTTATCATCTTTCTTATCTTTCTTATAATCTCTTATCCTTTTTATCTGCCTTATAAACTTCTCCTTTCTCTTATCTGCATTATAAACTCTTATCCTTCCTTATCTCTGACTTATAAACTCTTGTCCTTCTTTTTATCATCCTTATAAATTCTTATCCTCCTTCTTATCTGCCTTATAAACTCTTATCTTCTCTTTTCTCTGCCTTATACACTCTTATCCTCCTGTTTTTCTCTCTTACACTCTTTTTTAACTTTTGTTTCTATATTTACCTTCTGTTAAATGAAGTTTTATGAAATCACAACTGGTAACTAATCATTTCTAAAATATTTTAATAAAGTAGTAATAAAAAAGTAATATATTTTTCCTATTCAAAAATAGACAACTTTTAGTTAAACTTTAGACAAATTAAATCACTTAAATCATTATGCATATTTAATATCCGTCGTTGTTTCTTTCTTTTCTTCCATTCTGTATCTAGGTGAGCCTAACACTGTCTGGTCAGGTGTATCTAGGTGAGCCTAATACTGTCCAGGCCCGGTGTATCTAGATGATCCTAGCACTGTCTGGGCCCGATATATATAGGTCAGCCTAGCGCTGTCTGGGCCCGTTATATTTAGATGAGCCTAGCATTGTCCAGGTCCAGTGTAACTAGATGAGCCTAGCACTGTCTGTATTAGATAGCCTAGCATTATCTGGGTCAGATGTATCGTTGTGCGTCTAGCACTGTCCAGGTACTGTGTATTTAAGTGAGCCTAGCATTATCTGGCCCTGGATGACAGAGATAGCTCTGACCGATCTTTCCCCAAATCCCATTGCTGTCCCTTTTAGAGTTTCCTATACGTTGCATTTCTCTCAATTTCGTTGTTGAAAATCCAACATAAGTATCTCCATCCTTTCTTGTGTCCATTGCTAAACCAAAACACTTCTTGCCAAACAGATTGTCTGTAAGTCGCCTTTTATTCTCGTGCAGGGGGGGGTGGGGGTTGCTCAGTCGGTAGCGCGCCAGGCTCGTAATCTGTAGTTCCCAGGTTCGAGTCCCAGCTGGGTCAGCGTTGAGATTTATCTCCGCAACATTCCCCGCCCTGCCCACAGTCAGTAAGGGACGCCGATGGGCTTGGAAAGGCCGCCGTCCGTCGGATGGGACGTTAAGCCGTGGCCCCGTGTACAGGAGATCCATACTCTGTGCACGTTAAAGAACACGCTGGATGGCCTTGACGGGAGGCTAACATCTGTCTCCCAATAGCTGTTCCAGTGGGTTCCCCTCCCCCAACCTTCTATGAGCCTTCGGGGTCCATGTGACCTGGCCATTTAGCCCATGGTGTGCAAAAAAGTGCCGCTCAGAGGTAAAACAACCCAACGTTAAAGAACACGCTGGATGGCCTTCACGGAAGGCTACCATCTGTCTCCCAACAGCTGTTCCAGTGGGTCCCCTCCCCCAACCTTCTCTGAGCCGTCAGGGTCCATGTGACCTGGTCATTTAGCCCATGTTGTGCAAAAAAGTGCCGCTCAGAGGTAAAACAACCCAACCCAACTCGTGCAGGATGTACAAACTGGTCTAACTACTTCCAATCAATCTGTAAAAAGATAAATACTCCAGGCAGTGTTAATTAAAATCCCCTCCCACCCTCTAATCTTCATTCGAAGTGATAAACACCATGACATACATTTTAACGCATTTGTTCGATTCAGAATCGGAAAAAATCAACAGCGGGAGATATCAGAGTGATGTAGATTGCCTGTTGAATCTCTGATACAATCAAAACGATAACGTTTTCCTATATGGCGATGCTGAAAAAGAGTGTGTAGAAACAGCTGACGCGAACTACAAGAGATACATAATAATGACTTTGTTCACTGGTAGATCCCAGCTGCTTCAAAATAGCACCTGTCTTATATCAGATAAATTCTCAAATCTTTTATCGATAGATAAGCCACATGTGTTTGTGCTGGCGAGATGTTGAGAAGTGGAAGATTTATGGCGCCCCTTTGTAATCTGAAATTCCGCTATTTATTCGACGGTGTGAATTCGTCGTAAGTTGTAATCTGAAATTCCACTATTTATTCGACGGTGTGAATTCGTCGTAAGCATTTTATTTGTATTGTATGTAGTCCTGATTGAGTAACCTAAATTTAGTGAGTCTGAAGTTCACTTATGTGTGTACAGTGAACTAAATAGTTAGGTAACAAAGACCCCAAGGGCTTAAAGATCGGTTGGGTGGTTTTTCCCTCTGAGCCAACACAAAAGGCTTAAATGGCTAGTTCACAAAGACCCCAAGGGCTAAGAGTAGTGTATGGTAGTTTTACCTCTGAACGGCACTTTTTTGCACACAATGGGCTAAAATGGCCAGGTCACAAAGACCTCAAGAGATCAGAGTTGTGTAGGGTTGCTTTACCTCTGAGCGGCACTTTTTTTTTGCACACAATGGGATTAATGGTCAAGTCGCAAAGACCCTAAGAGCTCAGAGTTATGTAGGGTTGCTTTACCTCTGAGCGGCATTGTTTATTTTTTTGTTTTTTTTTTGCACACAATGGGCTTAAGTGGCCAAGTCACAAAGACCCCAAGGATTCAGAGTTGTGTAGGGTTGCTTTACCTCTGAGCGGCACTTTTTTTTGCACGCAATGGGATTAAATAATCAAGTCGTAAAGACCCTAATGGCTCAGAGTTATGTATGGTTGCTTTACCTCTGAGCGACACTTTTTTCTGCACACAATGGGCTAAAATGGCCAAGTCACAAAGACCCCAAGGACTCAGAGCTGTGTTGGGTTGTTTTTCCTCTGTTCAATTCAGGAATACTGAGAGCAAGCGTATTGAAAGCATCTTCAAAACGTTAATCTCGAATCTTCCTTTGGAGTTGAAAAATGCTTCTTTGAACATGAAACTCCAAAATTCCGGAGTACTGATAACTTGTGTTTGAAAAAGCTTTTCAAACTCAGCCTCAAATCTCCCTTTAAGTTGAAACATATTTCTTTAAATATCGAACTCCAAAATTCAGGGATGTGGAGCGACAAATGTTTGGGATCACCGGAGTGTGGACAGACGGTAAAAAGGCGGAGTAGTACGTGGGTGGCGTGACGTGTCACGTGACATGTCACGGGCTATTGAGAGCGTTCATCAGCGGCAAGAAAGAGAATCTGTGGGTGCTCGAGAGTGCGGAAGCAATTAGCAGCAGTTGGTAATGAAGGCAAGAGTCTGTGGATCCCACTAGTAGTGTGGAGGACCAAGTATCCCTTGCTTTGCCGGCTCAATGCGGGAGGTCTTCAAGATATATTCTTCCTGCACCTCTGATGGGGATTAATGGAGGACAACTCTTCAAGGCAAAGTCATATTAGGCCTAGACAGTGCAGTAACAGAAGAATTAACTTTACGTTATATGTCAAATATATTTTACATTTTTTTTTCAAATAATACTGGTAGCTACTAATTTTTGAAAGCTTTAATTATTTTAAAAAATTCGCAAAATTTAAATAGTCACAAAAATAAAGAATTTTTTTACGTTCAAAAATTAATGGGTTTTTGTTAAGTTTTTATAACAAAATTTTGTTATATTTTTATTCATATTTTATATTTCTCCTTTCTTCCCTGCTTTTGCTCAATGGCTGTCTTGGACCGGTGTATCAAGGTGGCCTTAGTAGAGCACCCTGATTCATCCGGCCCGGACAGCCACGGAACAAAGAGGGAAAAACAAAATGTTAGTCAAATTTAAATAAAAAAATTAAACTATTATTATTTATAATATCATTAAACAAGATAATTTACTTACTACGACCCATCTTAGATATTATCGAATATTTTAAAATTAAATACTAATTTAAAAAAATTAACTACCAGAATAATTTTAAGTTCCTGGATTTTAATTGAAGCAACCATATTGTAAAGGTACATATTCTGTCAGTGCATTGTGAGGGCCTGCATGTATGACAGCGAAGATAGTTTTGTTCCTTAAAAATGTACATTAAATCTAAATGTAAAATTAATTAATTTTTTCTGGCTTCTTGAAATTAGTCGGGTTTAGAATATTAGCTTCCAGCTATGTTTTCTCGATAAATTGCAAATGTACAGATTGATCTCTATGTTGCGATCTTGTGCAACCACGGCAATTCCCGGTTCCGCCTGACAGCACTACCTGGTTTAAGAAAAGCCATGACTATCTAGAGCCGGGGGCAAGGAATACGCCCTATAGGCGCACCTCAACCCCGGCCTCACATGGCAGCAGTATTATAGAAGGAAAGCTGACCACCGGAAGAAACCTAACTTTAATCTATTCCCCGGTTTGCAAATGTGCAAGGATATAAAGATCCAAGCTCGATCGGCACCCGGGGTGGAGACTCTTAGTAAGACCCAGACTTTTTGGACAGCTTGTGCCTACTAGGCCGTGGGAAACCTTTCGGCAGAGCCGTCGAACTGACCACACAGGTCCCTGAGAGGTGAGGTCTCCGACGCCGTCACCACCCGACCGGCAATCAAGCCGGCCAGCAGCGTCTTCAACCTCGGTTGGCCTTGGCCATGTCCAACCGGCGCCCAACCCGGTCGGCACAACCTTCAGCCGGGTTGCTGGGCCCTAGGCCCCCCCACCACGACAAGGTGGTCCCCTATCGGGGGGGTTGCAAATGTACAGGGTGCCCAAAAAGTTTAGCATTATAAATTGCCCCTCAAGCAGCTGCTTGCCACAGAGGTCTGACAGGAGCCTGTCAGTTTATACGCCATAGAGAAGATCTGTGAGGAAGGCTAAACCTCAGCAGAAAGACAATGCAAACATCCATGCCTAAACCGAGGCACGAACCCAGGTCCCTTTAATCAGTAGCCAAGCTCGCCAACCTTTCGTCCACCGGACAGTCACAGAAATTTTAATTAATTAAGGCAGGCCCGTAGTATCCAATAATGTGATTAGGAGCTATTAAAATATTTTTTCTTTCCTTTTTATAATGAAAACTGTAACAAACCTCTCTTCTTCAATAAAGAGCAATCATAATAAAATAAATGATAAAATATATAAATAATATAATATATATTAATAAAATAAATAATATAATATATATATTAATAAAATAAATAATATAATATATATCAATAAAATAAATAATATAATATATATTAATAAAATAAATAATATAATATATAAATAATATAATATATATTAATAAAATAAATAATATAATATATAAATAATATAATATATATTAATAAAATAAATAATATAATATATAAATAATAAAATATATAAATAATATAATATATAATAATAAAATAAAATATAAATAATGAAATAAAATAAATAGCTGTTATCATTTTGTTATCCGAGAATACTGGGTAGTTAAAATGACAGCGATGTAGAGAAGGATCTGCTCGACGGATCACAGCGAAAAGTGGTGAATACCTTATTCTGTGTATGGGGTTCAGAATTTGTGATTAAAAAAATAGTTAGTGTTAGTGCCACGAGGTGGCCTTGATGCGCTAAAAACGTGGTAGAACATGCTAGTTTTTCGTGGCATTGCAAACAATCGTGCGTGAGAACCGCATGAAATAAAAAATAAATACCCCCTCAAGCAGCTGCTTGCCACAGAGGTCTGACAGGAGCCTGTCAGTTTATATGCCACAGTAGAAGATCTGAGAGGATGGCAGGACCTCAGCAGAAAAACAACACGAACATCCATGCCTTACCCGGGACTCGAACCCGGGTCCCTTAGATCAGTAGTCAAGCGCGCTAACCACTCGGCCACGGGACGGCTGAGAGCCGCATGAGGCATACTATAAAATGTGATGTCTTCCCTGTAATCGCTAGAAGGAACCATGGGTATCTGCAAAAGGGACCGAGCTTTGCTAGTGAAACTCTTTTACCAAAACGGCAATAATGCCGCTGCTGCATTACGCGAATATCGTCGTCTGAAAGATAGGAGGAAAAAACCTTTGTCGCTAAAAGGACTGAAGAATATGACAAAGAAATTCGAAGAAACAGGCGAGTTGGGTAGAGGTTAGGTTGGGTTGTTTTTCCTCTGAACGGCACTTTTTTTGCACACCATGGGCTAAATGGCTAGGTCACAAGGACCCCTTTGCACACCATGGGCTAAATGGCTAGGTCACAAGGATCAGAGAAGGTAGGGGGAGGGGACCCACTGGAACAGTTGTTGGGAGACAGATGGTAGCTTCCCGTCAAGGCCATCCAGCGTGTTCTTTAACGTGCACAGGGTATGGCTCTCCCGCACACGGAGCCACGGTTTAACATCCCATAAGACAGACGGCGGTCTTTCCAAGCTCATTAGTGTCCCCTTCTGAGAGAAATCTTGGTGGGTGTTTTGGAGGAGGTAAATACAACCTCTATCTCAGATGGAACTCAGACCTGGGAACTACAGATAGAGTCACCAACTGAGTCACTCCCATCTCATCTGATTGAGGGATAAGTTATTTCTTTAATTCTTTTTTGAACAAAATCTCAATGAAGTTGGAGTTTTTAGGAAGAGTGTTAAGAAAATTCAGCGTGAGTAGATGTCAAGAGAATTCTTGGTGGAAGGTATTGAAAGGGTGAAAGGAAATTCAGGGAGAACACGGGCCACGGTTTAACGTCCCATCCGAAGAACGGCGGCCTTTCCAAGCTCATCGGTGTCCCCTACTGACCGTGGGCAGGGCGGGGAATTTTGCGGAGATAAATCTCAACGCTGACCTAGCTGGGTTGGATTGTTTTACCTCTGAGCGGCACATTTTTGCACACCATGGGCTAAATGGCCAGGTCACATGGACCCCGAAGGCTCAGAGAAGGTTGGGGGAGGAGACCCACTGGAACAGCTGTTGGGAGACAGATGGTAGCCTCCCGTCAATGCCATCCAGCGTGTTCTTTAACGTTGGGTTGTTTTACCTCTGAGCGGCACTTTTTTGCACACCATGGGCTAAATGGCCAGGTCACATGGACCCCGAAGGCTCAGAGAAGGTTGGGGGAGGAGACCCACTGGAACAGCTGTTGGGAGACAGATGGTAGCCTCCCGTCAAGGCCATCCAACGTGTTCTTTAACGTGCACAGGGTATGGCTCTCCCGCACACGGGGCCACGGTTTAACGTCCCATCCGAAGAACGGCGGCCTTTCCAAGCCCATCGGTATCCCCTACTGACCGTGGGCAGGGCGGGGAATTTTGCGGAGATAAATCTCAACGCTGACCCAGCTGGGACTCGAACCTGGGAACTGCAGATTACGAGCCTGGCGCGCTACCGACTGAGCCACCCCCGCCCCTAGTCGCAATCGAGGCTACCCATAGTTAGTGCGAGACATGTATCCTGGCAACTGCAACTTCCGTGTCAACTCTCCGTAAAATTATATGATCCATCCTGAAATGGTATCCTTATATGATTCATAGGGTAGAGCAGCTCCAACCACGTGACCCTGAACAGTGTACTGACTTCGCTTTGCAATTTCTGGCGAGGCTGCAACTTGATGACATGTGGCATTCGGAAGTCTTATGGACAGATGAGCCGCATTTATCTCTACATGAAGCAATGAATACGCACAACTGCCGAATATGGGGGGCTTACACATTCGCATGCTGTGCATGATGTGCGTCTACACTCTGACTATGTGAGGGGCGGGGGTGGCTCAGTCGGTAGCGCGCCAGGCTCGTAATCTGTAGTTCCCAGGTTCGAGTCCCAGCTGGGTCAGCGTTGAGATTTATCTCCGCAAAAATTCCTAGCCCTGCCCACGGTCAGTAGGGGACACCGATCGGCTTGGAAAGGCCGCCGTCCGTCAAATAGGACGTTAAGCCGTGGCTCCGGTGCGGGAGAGCCATACCCTGTGCACGTTAAAGAACACGCTGGATGGCCTTGACGGGAGGCTACCATCTGTCTCCCAACAGCTGTTCCAGTGAGCCCCCTCCCCCAACCTTCTCTGAGCCTTCGGGGTCCATGTGACCTGGCCATTTAGCCCATGGTGTGCAAAAAAGTGCCGCTCAGAGGTAAAACAACACAACCCAACTCCGACTATGTAACTGTATGGTCGGGTTTACCGCAAATTTTATAATCGGACCATTTTCCGTTGAGGTTCACGCCTCTAGGCCCTGTGCGTCGATCGGTGAATGGACCACGTTACACAGATCTTCTCCGCCGCTAGATTATTCTGGCTTTGCAAGAAAGAAATTGCTTACACTCCATAACCTTCATGCAGGAAGGGGCGCCACCCCATTATTGCAGGTACGGCAATGCAATTGTTCGTATCACATTTGGTGAGGACAGAATAATTTCTCGAACGTTTTCCAATGCTTGGCCACCATATTCCCTTGACCTAAACCAATGAGATTTTTGGCTATGGGGTTATTTGAAAAGCCGAGTTTACCAAGACAATGTTGAATTGCTGCTGAACTGAAGGCAAAAATAACAGAGCATGTTGCAGCCATTCCCCGAGACATGGGTTGGGTTGGGTTGTTTTACCTCTGAGCTGCAATTTTTTGCACACCATGGGCTAAATGGCCAGGTCACATGGACCCCGAAGGCTCAGAGAAGGTTGGGGGAGGCTTATAGTCGTTGGTAGTTGGGGGAGGACTTATAGTAGTTGGGGGAGGACCAATAGCTGTTCCCACTGGAACAGCTATTGGGAGACAGATGGTAGCCTCCCGTCAAGGCCATCCAGCGTGTTCTTTAACGTGCACAGGGTATGGCGGTTCCACACACGGGGCCACGGCTTAACGTCCCATCCGACGGACGGCGACATGGACCATGCCGTATTACGTTTCCAGCACATTTTGCACACGAATGGTTCACATGTTGAGAATCTTGATTTGTAAAATAAAGGTTATGTTTGTTCAACTTGGTATTTTCTTTATTTTAGCGCATCCACGACACCTGGTGGCACTAACACTAACTATTTCTTTTTATTTGCAAATTCTCTACACCATGTCTTATTAAGGTATCCACCACTTTTCTCTCTGATCCGTCGAGCAGATCCTTCTCTACATCGCTTGAGTACTATCAGTTTAATTATCACCACCTTATATTATTCAAGAGAATTTAATTATGCGCATTATTTTAAACTTCATTCTTCCTCGCATCTGAATTATAGGAGTTTGATTAGTCAAACCATTGCAAGATTGCGAACTGACTAAAAAGGACATAGTTACCATTACCAGGTTGGGTTGGGTTGTTTTACCTCTGAGCGGCACTTTTTTGCACACCATGGGTTAAATGGCCAGGCTACAAGGACCCCGAAGGCTCAGAGAAGTTTGGGGGAGGGGACCCACTGGAACAGCTGTTGGGAGACAGATGGTAGGCTCCCGTCAATGCCATCCAGCGTGTTCTTTAACGTGCACAGGGTATGGCTCTCCCGCACACGGGGCCACGGCTTAACGTCCCATCCGACGGACGGCTGCCTTTCCAAGCCCATCGGTGTCCCCTACTGACTGTGGGCAGGGCGGGGAAATTTTGCGGAGATAAATCTCAACGCTGACCCAGCTGGGACTCGAACCTGGGAACTACAGATTACGAGCCTGGCGCGCTACCGACTGAGCCAGCCCCACCCTCACCACCCCATTACCAGGCTCAGAACAGAGATCACAAGAATGAATGATCAAATGCATAAGATGAACAGAGCTGAGTCATCTGCATATGATACATGTAGAACAAAAGAAACAGTCTCTCATGTGTTACTTAATTGCAATAAATATGATACTCATAGAGAGGAAATGTTTCACTCACCAATCAATTGGAAGAAATTTGAATTAGGAAATTTACACTCAAAAAGTACTGGGACAGTAGAATTTGATACAAAGAGAATATACTTTCAAATTAATTTTACGATTTTTAAATGAGATTATTTTAAATGAGACAAGATTTATTGACAGAATTTGATTTACTGCCCAAATAGTACCATGATGTTTAGCATTAAGAGATCAATCACCCTTAAGATTTTAATGATGCTAATCAAGGACTTTCAGTTTCTACTGAACTACCCCCTTCCTTCAGAAAACTCTTGAATGTTGATTTGACCGCCAATCCAAGATTACTGGCAATTTTATGGTTTTGCTTTTGAAATTTTAGTCTTCCAGACTCAATTGAGAGGACTCTTCCACATAGTTCACGGAACTTTCTTAAGAGAATTTCCGGATGAGAGGGGCGAAAGGCAGTTAGGATAGATATTTGATGATACTTTCACAGTTAGGATAAATCTTTAATTGATGCTTTAACGGTTAGGATAAATCTTTAGTTGATGCTTTCACAGTTAGGATAAATCTTTAGTTGATGCTTTCACAGTTAGAATAAATCTATGGTTGATGTTTTCACAGTTAGGATAAATTTTTAGTTGATGCTTTCACAATTAGGATAAATCTTTAGTTGATGCTTTCACAGTTAGGATAAATCTTTAGTTGATGCTTTCACAGTTAGAATAAATCTATGGTTGATGCTTTTACAGTTAGGATAAATCTTTAGTTGATGCTTTCACAATTAGGATAAATCTTTAGTTGATGCTTTCACAGTTAGGAGAAATCTTTAGTTGATGCTTTCACAGTTAGGATAAATCCTTGGTTGATGCTTTCAGAGTTAGGACAGATCTTTATTTGATGCTTTCACAGTTAGGATAGATATTTATTTGATGCTTTCAGAGTTAGGATAAAATCTTTGGTTGATGCTTTCGCAGTTAGGATAGATATTTGGTTGATGCTTTCACAGTTAGGATACATATTTAGTTGATGCTTTCACAGTTAGGATAGATCTTTGGTTGATTCTTTCATAGTTGAAACAGGTCTTTGATGCTTTCACAGTTAGGAGAGATCTTTGGTTGATTCTTTCATAGTTTAAATAGGTCTTTGGTTGATGCTTTCACAGTTTGGATAGATCTTTGGTTGATTCTTTCGTAGTTTAAACAGGTCTTTGGTTGATGCTTTCACAGTTTGAGTAGATCTTTGGTTGATTCTTTCGTAGTTTAAATAGGTCTTTGGTTGATGCTTTCACAGTTTCGATAGATCTTTGGTTGATTCTTTCATAGTTGAAACAGGTCTTTGGTTGATGCTTTCACAGTTTGGATAGATCTTTGGTTGATTCTTTCATAGTTTAAATAGGTCTTTGGTTGATGCTTTCACAATTTGGATAGATCTTTGGTTGATTCTTTCATAGTTTAAATAGGTCTTTGGTTGATGCTTTCACAGTTTGGATAGATCTTTGGTTGATTCTTTCGTAGTTTAAATAGGTCTTTGGTTGATGCTTTCACAGTTTGAGTAGCTCTTTGGTTGATTCTTTCGTAGTTTAAATAGGTCTTTGGTTGATGCTTTCACAGTTTCGATAGATCTTTGGTTGATTCTTTCATAGTTGAAACAGGTCTTTGGTTGATGCTTTCACAGTTTGGATAGATCTTTGGTTGATTCTTTCATAGTTTAAATAGGTCTTTGGTTGATGCTTTCACAGTTTGGATACAAATTTGGTTGATGCTTTCCTAGTTGTATAGATCAGTGGTTGATGCTTTGACAATTTGGATAGATCTTTTGCTGTTGCTTTCACAGTTAGGATAGATTTTTGTTTGATGATATCGACCAATGATCTTAAGAAATATGAAAGCGTTAACCAATGATCTATGACAAGAAAAAAGATGCCAAATCATTGGCAAATACGTTCCACTTCTTATAGGTCACAGGTTATGTCTAACATTTTTGTTTACATGATTAGTTATCTCATATATCTTTGGTTGAAGCTGTCATTGTTCTTCTTGATCGGTTGAAGCTTTCTTTGTTCTAGCTGATCATTGATTGTTCAGCTTATCACTTTCATATCTCTCATCATTGATTGGTAGATTTTTATTGGCAGTTCTTATATATCATTGGTTGAAGCATTGAGTATTCTTTTTATTCATTGGTAAACTGTTTCATAGTTCTCTTACATCATTGGTAGAAAATTTGAAATTTCTAATTCTTTGGTTGATTATGCCGTAGTTGGCTGAGTTTGAGAGTTTTGTTCATTGGTTGACGCTCTCACAGTTCTCGCCTATCATTGGTTGACGTTTTCACAGATCATTGGTTGAATCTTTCAAAATTCTCATAGATCATTGGTTGAATCTTTCAAAATTCTCATAGATCATTGGTGAAAATTTCACAGTTCTCATTGATGAAACAAACTGTGATCAAAACTACCGGTAATATTTATAAACTACCGGTAATACGAGATCCATGAACTTTTAATATGACACCCATATTCTATTAATGCGAGATTAATGCACTTTTAAAGTGACTCCATACCTTTTTAATGTGAGACCCATATCATTTTTAATGTGAGACCCATATCATTTTTAATGCGACATCCATGCACTTTTAATATGAGATCCATATCCTTTTAATGTGACACCATACTGTTTTAATGAAAGATTCAGGAACTTTTAATATGGCATGCATACCTTTTTAATGCGCTATCCATGCACTTTAATTAGAATCCCATAACTTTTTAATGTGAGATCCATCTACTTTTAATGTGAGACACATACGTTTTTCTAATGCTAGATCCATGCAATTTTAATGTGAAACCATTCATTTTTAATGCAAGATCCATGCACTTTTAATGTGACACTCATGTTTTTTTTAACGTCATATCCATGAATCTTTAATGTGAGATCCATACCTTTTTAATGCAATATTCATGCACTTTTAACGTGAGACCCATAACTTTTTAATGTGAGATCCATACCTTTTTAATGCAAGGCCCATGCACTTTTCATGTGAAACCCATACCTTATTAATGCAATATTCATGAACTTTTAATGTGAGATCCAAAACTTTTAATGCCAGTCCATGAATTTTAATGCAAGATTCATGCACTTTTAATGTGAGACCCATACCAATTTAATACAATATTCATGCACTTTTAATATCAGGCCTATAACTTTTTAATTCAAGATCCGTGCACTTTTAATGCGAGGCCCATACTTTTATAACGCAATATCCATGCACTTTTAATGTAGGACACATCTTTTTAATGTGAGACCCATAATTTTTAATTATGAAAATCACTATTATTAATCACTATTATGAAAGATCATATGCTTTTAATGTGAAACCCATATAACATTAATAAGAGATCAGATTCTAAAAAGTTCTAACATTGAATACATGTCTTCTTCATTTAATATCAGTCTGGCCGAGTGGTTAGCGTGCTTGGCTACTGATCTAAGGGACTGGGTTCGAGCCCCGGGTAAGGCATGGCTGTTTGTGTCGTTCTTCTGCTGAGGGCCTGCCATTCTCTCAGACCTTCTACTATGGCATATAAACTGACAGGCTCCTGTCAGACCTCTGTGGCAAGCAGCTGCTTGAGGGGTTTCATTCTAAAAAGTGAGATCTCATCAATCTAAAAAATGAGCCCTCATCATTCTAAAAATTGAGACCTCATCATTCTAAGAAGTGAGACCAGCACCCTAACACGTGAGACCTCGTCATTTTAAAAAGCGAGCCTCATCATTCTAGAAAGGGAGATCTCATTAATCCAACAAGTGAGATCTCATCATTCTAAATATGCGACCAGCACCCTAACAAGTGAGACTTCATCATTTTAAAAAAAGTGAGCCTCATGGCTCTAAAAAGGGGGATCTCATCAATCCAACAAGTGAGATCTCATCATTCTGAAAAGTGAACTCTCTTCAATCCAAAAAGTGAGCTCTCATTAATCCAAGAAAATGAGCCTCCTCACTCTTAAAAAGTGAGAACTTTTCAGTTTTAAACCGATCTTCATAATGTTAAAATGAGGACCAAACACTCTTAAAGTTAAGACCCTCACACTCCTAAAATATAAGGTGTCTCACCATCCTAATGTTAAATAGCCCCATCGAATGCAAAGTCCGCTAAGCTCTGTATCATTAGTTAAATGCAACTTTGCGAGAGTCCAGTCATTTTAGTACAGAAAGCCCCATGTGGAGTACAGTAAAGAACCGATCCTGGGGAAGCGGGACTGCCGCTGACAGCAACCCGAGAGGGTCTCCGATGCTGCCGGTAATGTGACACGCGGAACGGTACGTCCCTCGACCGGAACACAGACAACGCTGCTGCTGTTGACGCTGGCCCGACCTCCGGCCGAGACTAGCTGCTCCTTCGCGTTTTTAGCGTGCCGGCTGAACACTTAGGATGACTGCACATGGGACGACAGTGTGCGGATCTAGCAGCTGTCACTCACCAATGCTTGGAAGGGAGAAGAAGATTGGGAGAAGGAGATCAGGGAGAAGTGAAGAAGAGACGGGAAAGTTATTTATAGCATCTTCGAGATGGAGTTAATAGTTGAGCAGGACTGATGACATTTTATTCCCTGTTTGAATGTCACTATTATATTTAGGCTTTCCGTACTGGTAGCTTTTCAGGACTAGTTTTCTTTTCGTATTTGGCGTGGAAAAGATATCTTTGGGGAACTAAGCAAGAGAAGTGAGAAGGTGAAAATTAGTAAACAAACTTCTTTAATGCAATTAGTTTTTGTGGCAAGAGAAACAGAGTTTACTTCCTGTGGTTTGGTTCTGACTCAGAATTCTTTTGAAACTATTAACAAAAATTCGTCCGAATTAAGGATTCAATGTATTAAAATTATTTGCAAGTGGTATCTAATTAAAGCTTTATTTATACAAATAATAATTCATAAAACTTTACTTATACAGAACAATGCAATAAATGCTCACCACCAGAAGGTTGCATGAAATCCCTAGACTATTCTTTCGACATCAACATTGAATGGAAAGACTCTGCACCATACCTGGGAGGGGGGGAGGGCTCAGTCGGTAGCGCGCCAGGCTCGTAATCTGTCAGATCCCAGGTTCGAGTCCCAATTGGGTCAGGGTTGAGATATATCTCCGCAAAACTCTCCACCTTGCCCACGGTCAGTAGGGGACATCGATGGGCTTGGAAAGGCCGCCGTCCGTCGGATGGGACGTTAAGCCGTGGCCCCGTGTACGGGAGAGAACCATACCCTGTGCACGTTAAAGAACACGCTGGATGGCCTTGACGGGAGGCTACCATCTGTCTCCTAACAGCTGTTCCAGTGGGTCCCCTCCCCCAACCTTCTCTGAGCCTTCGGAGTCCTTGTGACCTGGCCATTTAGCTCATGGTGTGCAAAAAAAGTGGCGCTCAGAGGTAAAACAACCCAACCCATACCTGAGAATCACACTGAATCAACGATTCAGCTGGAATAAATGTCACAAATGTTTTAAATAAAGCACACAGCTTTAAATGTAGCCTAAATATACAACCTGGAAGGAATTCGTCGACCAATTATTATGTACACCTACTCAGTTTGGGGCTGTACAAAGATATGACCACTCAAGACTCCAAACCTTTCAAAATAAAACATTTCCAACCGTTATATCAGCACCATGGTTCATAAAGAATAGTAACTTAACTTACGTCGACTCTGTTAAAAAGTTTAACTTATAGGGGGTCGCATAATTTTATCTACGATCTTAGGGAGCCACATGATTTTATCTAAGAATCTAAGAGCTCGCATGATTTATCTACGATCTTAGAGAGCCACATGATTTTATCTAAGAATCTAAGAGCTCGCATGATTTATCTACGATCTTAGGGAGCCACATGATTTTATCTAAGAATTAAAGAGCTCGCATGATTTATCTACGATCTTAGGGAGCCACATGATTTTATTTAAGAATCTAAGAGCTCGCATGATTTATCTACGATCTTGGGGAGCCACATGATTTTATCTAAGAATCTAAGAGCTCGCATGATTTATCTACGATCTTAGAGAGCCACATGATTTTATCTAAGAGCTCGCATGATTTATCTACGATCTTAGGGAGCCACATGAGTTTATCTAACAATCTAGGAGCTCGCATGACTTTTCTACGATCTTAGGGAGCCACATGATTTTATTTAAGAATCTAAGAGCTCGCATGATTTATCTACGATCTTAGGGAGCCACATGATTTTATCTAATAATCTAAGAGCTCGCATGATTTATCTAGGTTCTTAGAGAGCCATATGATTTTATATAAGAATCTAAGAGCTCTCATGATTTATCTACGATCTTAAAGGAGCCACATGATTTTATCTAACAATCTAAGAGCTCGCATGATTTATCTACTATTCTAGGTGGTCGCATAGCTTTATTTACAGATGAAGGGAGTCACATAATTTTATCTACGAATCTAGAAGCTCGCATGATTTATGTACTATTCTAGGTGGTCGCATAGCTTTATCTACGAATGAAGGAAGTCAAATAATTTAATATACGATTCTAGGGTTGTCGCATAATTTTATTTACGTTTTATGGGGTCGCGAAATTTTATCAACGAATCTTGGTGGGTCGCATAATTTTATCTACGAATCTAGATGGTTTGCATACTTTATTTACTATTCTAGGTGGTCGCATAGCTTTATCTACGAATCTAGGGGGTCGCAGAGAAAACATTTTTGGAAAACCACTAATTTCTGCCAATTCCTGCTCGGAAAAACTCTTTATTATTGCTATCATCATCGAAAATTTAACATTTACTCAACACTATATCATCATCATCATCATCATCATCCTCAAGCAGCCGGGGCGGGAGTGGCTCAGTCGGTAGGTGCGCCAGGCTCGTAATCTGTAGTTTCCAGGTTCGAGTCCCAACTGGGTCAGCGTTGAGATTTATCTCCGCAAAATTCACCGCCCTGTCCACGGTCAGTAGGGGACACCGATGGGCTTGGAAAGGTCGCCGTCCGTCGGATGGGACGTTAAGCCGTGGCCCCGTGTCCGGGAGAGCCATAACCTGTGCACGTTAAAGAACACGCTGGATGGCCTTGACGGGAGGCTACCATCTGTCTCCCAACAGCTGTTACAGTGGGTCCCCTCCCCCAACCTTCTCTGAGCCTTCGGGGTCCATGTGACCTGGCCATTTAGCTCATGATGTGCAAAAAAGTGCCGCTCAGAGGTAAAAACAACCCATATCAACGAGAGATTCGCTGTGATCAGTAATGCGAGTGGGCAATTTGTTTAAACGAATATGTCCGAATGTTTTTAGGCAGATTTCAAGCTTGGAATACGCAGAATTATGTTTTAGAGCATCGATATTAAAATCTCCCGTAAGAATGGAAGTAATGTTGCAAAGGAAGCTTTCAAGGACTGAGTACAATGAATTAATAAAATCTTCAATATTGCTGTTCGGAGAACGGTAAAGTGTGCCGATAATAAGAGCAGGATTTTGTTTATTGATAAGGGAGATTTTGACCCAGGGACCTTCGAAACAACATCAAGAAGGAATAGGCATTACTCCGACTTTAAATGTTTCCCTCACATGTAATGCAAGTCCTCCTCCGGTCCCACGAGATCTGTCAATGCGGGGGCGGGGGTGGCTCAGTCGGTAGCGCGCCAGGCTCGTAATCTGTAGTTCCCAGGTTCGAGTCCCAGCTGGGTGAGCGTTGAGATTTATCTCCGCAAACCCCCGCCCTGCCCACGGTCAGTAGGGGACATCGATGGGCTTGGAAAGACTGCCGTCCGTCGGATGGGACGTTAAGCCGTGGCCCCGTGTGCGGGAGAGCCATACCCTGTGCACGTTAAAGAACACGCTGGATGGCCTTGACGGGAGGCTACCATCTGTCTCCCAACAGCTGTTCCAGTGGGTCCCCTCCCCCAACCATCCCTGAGCCTTCGGGGTCCATGTGACCTGGCCATTTAGCCCATGGTGTGCAAAAAAAGTGCCGCTCAGAGGTAAAACAACCCAACCCAAATCTTTATTACTAACACAGTTGAACCACCTAATACCCAAGAAACTGCGTAAGAATCTAGAATCAAAAGCATCAGTTTCCTATTATCTGGTTTACAAAACGGACGTTTTGTAAAGTTTCACTGCCATAAGTAACCCTAAAAAGAACCAAACTATTATACAGTCAATTTTAGTCTTTTGGTGTATACGCCAATTTCTGCACAATCTCCATAGATTTTGAAAATTCCCACCAGCAGTCCCAATTCGTTTGTTAATCTCATGTCGCACATCACCAGTATTTGTTATATAGGTCCCAAGAAAATTAAACTGTGACACCTGCTCAAGACTGCAACCATTCAGATTAACTGAATCACAGCCTGCCTGACCAATTTTCATTAGTTTACTCTATGTTTATAACCAAACCTACTCTACTACCAGTCTCATCAACAGCTCGAATGAAAGAGTTCATCTCATCAACAGCTCGAATGAAAGAGTTCATCTCATCAACATCATTTGCCAAAGGGGCTAAATCATCAGCATAATCTAAATCAGAAATTTTCGTATCTCCAGCCCATTTAAGGCCAAAAGCTTTCCCTTGAAGTGAATTTCGCATAACATAATCAATAACCAAACTAAAGAGAAAATGAGACAAAATGCACCCTTGTCGAACACCAGAAGTAATGCTAAACCAATTGCTACAAGCCTTACCAACTCTCACACAAGACTCAGTGTTATTATAGAGAGCTTTCATCATGTTAACTAACTTGTCTAGTATACCATATGATCTCACAATCAACCACAAATTATGACGATCAACAGAGTCGAAAGCCTTTTTGAAATCAACAAAGCAAGCAACCAAAGGTTTCTGAAACTCTAAACATTCCTCAAGAATCCGCCTAAGTGAAAATATCTGATTCACACATCCCCTACCACTTCTGAATCCACATTGCTCATCAAGAAATTGCTTGTCAACCAGATTCTTAATTCTATTAAGCACAATCATGCAAAAAACTTTCCCTGGAACAGAGAGTAGGCTAATACCCCTATAGTTATCACAAGAACTGCGATCACCTTTTTTAAAAATAGGGATAATAATAGCTCTGGTAAAATCATTAAGAATCAAGCCTTTATCATAAAATATATTGAAAATTTCAGCTATCCAAATGGTAAGAGAAACATTCTCAGCTCTAAGCAGATTGGGGGCGGGGGGGTGGCTCAGTCGGTAGCGCGCCAGGCTCGTAATCTGTAGTTCCCAGGTTCGAGTCCCACCTGGGTCAGCGTTGAGATTGGGACCACGGCTTTACGTCCCATCCGACGTACAGCGGTCTTTCCGAGCCCATCGGATCCCCTACTGACCGTGGACAGGGCGGGGAGTTTTGCAGAGATAAATCTCAACGCAGACCTAGCTAGGACCCGAACCTGGTAATTTTGCACTATGAGTGTGACATTTTCTTATCCTTTATCTAGAAGAGAATTAAAAACTGCACAATCTTCAAGAGTTGGGTTGGGTTGTTTTACCTCTGAGCGGCACTTTTTTTTGCACACCATGGGCTAAATGGCCAGGTCACATGGACCCCGAAGGCTCAGAGAAGGTTGGGGGAGGGGACCCACTGGAACAGCTGTTTGGAGACAGATGGTAGCCTCCCGTCAAGGCATTCCAGCGTGTTCTTTAACGCACACATGGCCCCGTGTGCGGGAGAGCCACGTGGGGTATGGCTCTCCCGCACACGGGGCCATGGCTTAACGTCCCATCCGACGGACGGAGGTCTTTCCAAGCCCATCGATGTCCCCTACTGACCGTGGGCAGGGCGGGGAATTTTGCGGAGATAAATCTCAACGTTGACCCAGCTGGGACTCGAACCTGGGAAATACAGATTACGAGCCTGGTGCGCTACCGACTGAGCCACCCCCGCCCCCAATCTTCAAGCATAGTATAAATAAAGTGAACAGTTTTCCATTGGCAAAAACCAAGACATTTCTTTCGGTTTTTCGGGGCGGGGTGGCTCAGTCGGTAGCGCGCCAGGCTCGTAATCTGTAGTTCGCAGGTTCGAGTCCCAGCTGGGTCAGCGTTGAGATTTATCTCCGCAAAATTCCCCGCCCTGCCCACGGTCAGTAGGGGACACCGATGGGCTTGGAAAGACCGCCTTCCGTCGGATGGGACGTTAAGCCGTGGCCCCGTGTGCGGGAGAGCCATACCCTGTGCACGTTAAAGAACACGCTGGATGGCCTTGACGGGAGGCTACCATCTGTCTCCCAACAGCTGTTACAGTGGGTCCCCTCCCCCAACCTTCTCTGAGCCTTCGGGGTCCATGTGACCTGGCCATTTAGCCCATGGTGTGCAAAAAAGTGCCGCTCAGAGGTAAAACAACCCAACCCAAATTCTTCGGTTTTTCGGTCTTGTTCGGTTTTTGAAACTTGATTTTAATTTTTCTTAACGAATTGGGGTCAGGAATATTCCCTCCCCGGTATACCATCGTCTTACACGAACTTTCGAGTTTGGCTACCTGCTTTGAAATTCGAAGCAGGTATTTTTTGGGACGGGGGTGGCTCAGTCGGTAGCGCATACTTATAATCTGCAGTTCCCAGTTTCTAGTCCCAGTTGGGTCAGTTTTGAGATTTATCTTCAC
Source organism: Ryuthela nishihirai (assembly GCA_038380435.1). Classification (NCBI taxonomy): domain Eukaryota; kingdom Metazoa; phylum Arthropoda; class Arachnida; order Araneae; family Heptathelidae; genus Ryuthela; species Ryuthela nishihirai. The sequence continues at coordinate 105,377,717 of JAWZYU010000006.1, forward strand.
AAAGACTGCTGTCCGTCGGAATGGATATTAAGCCGTGGCCCCGTGTGCGGGAGATCCATATCCTGTGCGTGTTAAAGAACACGCTGGATGGCCTTCACAGAAGGCTGCCATCTGTCTCCCAACAGCTGTTTCAGTGGGTTCCCTCCCTCTACCTTCTCTGAGCCTTCGGGGTCTATGTGACCTAGCCATTTAGCCCATGGTGTGCAAAAAATGCCGCTCAGAGGTAAAACATCCCAACAACCCACCATATTGTAATTGCTGGGAAAATCACACCAAATATCTGCGTGCTGTTGGGGTCTATGTGACCTGGCCATTTAGCACATGGTGTGCAAAAACGTGCCGCTCAGAGGTAAAACAACCCAACAACCCACTGGATTGTAATTGCTGGGAAAATCATCCCAAATATCTGCGTGCTGTTGGGGTCTATGTGACCTGGCCATTTAGCACATGGTGTGAAAAAAAGTGCCGCTCAGAGGTAAAACAACCCAACAACCCACTGGATTGTAATTGCTGGGAAAATCATCCCAAATATCTGTGTGCTGTTGGGGTCTATGTGACCTGGCCATTTAGCACATGGTGTGCAAAAAAGTGCCACTCAGAGGTAAAACAACCCAACAACCCACTGGATTGTAATTGCTGGGAAAATCATCCCAAATATCTGCGTGCTGTTGGGGTCTATGTGACCTGGCCATTTAGCACATGGTGTGAAAAAAAGTGCCGCTCAGAGGTAAAACAACCCAACAACCCACTGGATTGTAATTGCTGGGAAAATCATCCCAAATATCTGCGTGCTGTTGGGGTCTATGTGACCTGGCCATAGCACATGGTGTGCAAAAAAGTGCCGCTCAGAGGTAAAACAACCCAACAACCCACCGGATTGTAATTGCTGGGAAAATCATCCCAAATATCTGCTTGCTGTTGATGAGTGCAAAGCCCTATTCCACTTCCTCAACCTAAACCTATGTACAAGGCGAATTCCTTGCGTGTCCTGCAGCGAAGGGAGGCAAAGCCCGACTTCAAAGGCTGCCGACCCGAAAAACGCACCCCTCTTGTCGAAAGGCGAGCCCGAAGGCAGACAATGAGAAGGCACTTGTTACACCTGAACGTAATGTCGGCGGCAGCTTCAGTGGGAAAGTTAGAAAAACCCTCTTTCGTCGCTGGTCCTCTCCCCTTCATTTTCCTAGCATTCCCCCTCCCCCTTTCCTCCACGTTCTGCGTTACGAGAGATGGGATTAGGCTCGAGTGGGAACGTTTGCTCTTAACAAGATGAATGTGGAAAAGGATTAAAAGTGATTGGTTGGCCTTCAGGACTTAACTGAACACTGTAACTGAAAGAGAATCTATATATGCCTCTGTTCTGCGGTTTCAACTGGTGAAAACAGATGTACGGGGGAATTGGTTTGGCGACCGTGGAACTATTGTGGAGTAGTGTATGAAAATTATTGGGGAAAAATTAGATGTTAGTGAATGAATTTTTGGTATAACTTTTTAAGTCTACAGATGTACGGGGGAATTGGTTTGGCGACCGTGGAACTATTGTGGAGTAGTGTATGAAAATTATTGGGGAAAAATTAGATGTTAGTGAATGAATTTTTGGGCTAACTTTTTAAGTCTACAGATGTACGGGGGAATTGGTTTGGCGACCGTGGAACTATTGTGGAGTAGTGTATGAAAATTATTGGGGAAAAATTAGATGTTAGTGAATGAATTTTTGGTCTAACTTTTTAAGTCTACAGATGTACGGGGGAATTGGTTTGGCGACCGTGGAACTATTGTGGAGTAGTGTATGAAAATTATTGGGGAAAAATTAGATGTTAGTGAATGAATTTTTGGGCTAACTTTTTAAGTCTACAGATGTACGGGGGAATTGGTTTGGCGACCGTGGAACTATTGTGGAGTAGTGTATGAAAATTATTGGGGAAAAATTAGATGTTAGTGAATGAATTTTTGGTCTAACTTTTTAAGTCTACAGATGTACGGGGGAATTGGTTTGGCGACCGTGGAACTATTGTGAGTAGTGTATGAAAATTATTGGGGAAAAATTAGATGTTAGTGAATGAATTTTTGGGCTAACTTTTTAAGTCTACAGATGTACGGGGGAATTGGTTTGGCGACCGTGGAACTATTATGGAGTAGTGTATGAAAATTATTGGGGAAAAATTAGATATTAGTGAATGAATTTTTGGGCTAACTTTTTAAGTCTACAGAGGTCACAAAATCGAAATTGGCTTTGCTTTCATGGCTTATTTTTGTTATTGTCTTCATTAAGACGGCAGAATAATTAGTTGTAGAGGAGCTACTATAAGGTTACCGTTATACTTAAGGTTATGAAAGCGATTTTAATAACGTAACAAATGGAGGGATGTTAGGTAGACAGTTATATAGAAGTCACTGCAGGGTTACTTTGATAGTAAAGAGCCATGACAGTGACTTAATGACGTCACGAACGAAGGGATGTTAGGAAGATAGTTTATAGAAATCACTGCAAGGCTACATTGATGGTTAAGGCCATAACAGCGATTTTAATGACGTCACGCATGGAGGGATATTTGGTATAGTCCTGTAGGAGTCACGGCAAGGCTACCTTGATAGTTATAGTCATAACAGCGATTTTCATGACGTCACGAATGGAGGGATATTAGGTAGATAGTTATATAGCAGTTACTGCAAGACTACCTTGATTATTTAGGCCATGACAGCGATTTTAATGACGTCACGCATGGAGGGATATTTGGTATAGTTCTGTAGGAGTCACGGCAAGGCTACCTTGATAGTTATAGTCATAATAGCGATTTTCATGACGTCACGAATGGAGGGATATTAGGTAGATAGTTATATAGCAGTTACTGCAAGGCTACCTTGATTATTTAGGCCATGACAGCGATTTTAATGACGTCATGAACAGAAAAATGGAAGCATCCTCATCTTATATCAATGGAGATACAATTTGGAGACTTCATAACTGGTTAAATAAATTTTTATAGAACCTTATGACTTAAGTTAAACATAAGATGCCAATTAAACTGCCTAAATTTCGATTTTGAACAATAACCGTCAGTACTTAAAGAGTTTTAGAAGTTTGAATATTGACTAATAGAGATGTCAGTCATAAGAATTCGTCTCTTAATAAAATAAATGTTTTAGAATCTTCAAGAAATAGTTCTTTCAATATTTTTTAGATTTACACTTTTTTAGGCCACTTTTTTTGCTGTTAAGATATTCGAGCTTCCTTAGTTCTTTAGACACCCAACAAATATTGTTGAAAAATCGACATTTAGATGGATTTGTTCATTTGTTAGCTATATTTTAAAAGAACTTGTAAGGATATAACAAAATATATGTTTTTATTTTTAAACATCCCTACGTTCACGACTTCTTTGAAATCGATGTCATGCCTTAACTTAAGTTACGCGTGACATCGATTATACGATGGTTGTTGTTGGGTTGTTTTACCTATGAGCGGCACATTTTTTGCGCACCATGGGCTAAATGGCCAGGTCACTTGGACCCCGAAGGCTCAGAGAAGGTTGGGGGAGGGGACCCACTGTAACATCTGTTGGGAGACAGATGGTATCCTCCCGTCAAGGCCATCCAGCGTGTTCTTTAACGTGCACAGGGTATGGCTCTCCCGCACACGGGGCCGCGGCTTAAAGTCCCATCCGACGGATGGCGGCCTTTCCAAGCCCATCGGTGTCCCCTACTGACCGTGGGCAGGGCGGGGAATTTTGCGGAGATAAATCTCAACGCTGACCAAGCTGGGACTCGAACCTGGGAACTACAGATTACGAGCCTGGCGCGCTACCGATTGAGCCACCCCCGCCCCTTATACGATGGTATCGAAAACTTAGTCAGGGTGCGTACGTCGGGCCTGGACATTTCACAATGCAAAAAGTGTAGTGAAATGTCAGTATAGAGAAATCTAGGAGGTGATAACGTTATGCTGAAATGCAATTTAAAAATGATGTGAGTTGTATATTACAAAGTAGGAAATTTACAATATTTTAAAGTTTACTACCTAAAAAAGAGCCGGTAGCTTTTTTAACTGTTCCAACAAGCATCTCTTCATGAATACTTAAACTATTTCCTAGTTGACCAGAATATCTTGGAGCGGGAGTAGCCAAGTAGGTAGCGCGCCAGGCTCAAAAACTGCCGTTCCCAGGTTTGAGTCCCAGCTGAGTCAGCATTGAGATTTATCTCAGCAAACATTCCGCTCTGCCCACGGTCAGTAGGGGACACCGATGGGCTTGGATAGGCCACGTCGTCGGATGGGGCGTTAAGCCGTGCCGCCGATGCGGGAGAGCCCATACCCTGTGTATGTTAAAAAACACGCTGGATGACCTTGACGGTCTCTGATGGGCACTTTTTTTGCATGGCCAGGTTACAAGGACCAGTGGGCCAGGAGAAGTTTGGGGGGGAGGAGACCCACTAGACAGCTGTTAGGAGACAGATGCTAGTCTCCAGTAAAGGTTTGGGTTGTTTTACATCTGAGCAGCACTTTTTTTTGCACACAATGGGCTAAATGTCTAGGTCACAAAGACCCCAAGGACTCAGAGTGGGTTGGGGGAGGAGACTCACTGGAATAGCTATTAGGAAACAGATGGTAACCTCCAGTCAAGGCCATCCAGCGTGTTCTTTAACGGGCACACGAAATGGCTCTCCTCCTCTAAACCGTAACTCCTGTGTCGGAGCCACGGTTTAACGTCCCATTCGACGGATGGCTGACTTTCTAAGCCCATCGGTATAGGAATCACGTGGCAATGCTGCTTTAAAGCATTATGCCGAAATTACAATATTGTGGTAAGTAAAAGTGAATTATATATAAAATAACACGCGATTAATAGCGCTGCGCAAATATTTTACAGCGTTTTAATTCGTTGCTGCGTTGGCAGATGCTAAAATATATAATTGTTGAAGGATTTTCCTTTTTACAAATTTCTTAATACTGATAGGTTTTGATTTTTGTATCGAGAAAAATTTTTATTTCTGAAAATGGACATTGTGCATATTGTTTGAGAATTTTTTTTAATTTCTTCGTAGTAGTTATATTTTTTGTATCGGAATGAATTTCGATATAATTAAACTGATATTTTAATTGTACTGGTAATCATTAAAAATGCAAGATACTTTATTTAAAAGTGTTTAGTAAATTGGCCGGTGGTGTAAAAAAAAAAAAAATCTTTATACTGATTATTTCTTTTATTTGGGGTTCGATATATCGTTATTTATTGTAATATTTAAATGAGTAGATGGGCCGACAAACATAAAGTTACCTGCGGCAATTTAAAAAACTTGAGGAACAGCAAAAAATTAAATAACTGAGGAACGGCAAAAAATTAAATAACTGAGGAACGGCAAAAAATTACGTAACTTGAGATCGGCAGAAAATTAAGTAACTTGGGAAAGGCAAAAAATAAGTAATTTCAGAATGACAAAAAATTAAGTAACTTAAGAACGGCAAAAAAGAAATAAGTAACTTGAGAACGGCAAAAAATTTTAAGTAACATGAGAACGACAAAATATCAAATAGAGATATCTTGAGGTTATGTAATTGTGAACGATTTGTTCTAACGGCTGTGTTTTTTCTTCTACAGTAAAATTTCATTAGTAGCAAAAGCTACCGCTAGGTATTTTAGCTTCTATAATTCATTTAGCGGAAAATTACAGAAAATAGATATTTAGAAATATTTATGAGAGATCTTCAATTCATCTTCAGTATTATTTTTTCTAAAAACTTACTTTCTCAGTTAAGGAGTTTTGAATATGGTTTTTCAGTAACATAACATGGCAATATTTGGGTACCTTTTGTGATACAGTGTACATATATTTTGAACAAACATGAAGAAGTGTCCTCTGCAATGTTACATACAGAAGTACACACATTTACGTACGTATGTGGCTTAGTTCCTTGTAAATTTCTTTCATTAACTGAAATTTTAAACGTTTTGACCCGTGTACTCTGTTTCACATAAAGAATGGAGCAGCATGTCTTCCTCAATGGGAATGGAGGCTCAGTTGATAGCGCACCAGCTAGCGATCTGGAGTTTGCAGGTTAGTAAAGGTACCCCACTCTGTGATATTTTGACTTTGAAAAGTCCCCAAGGTCACGGTTATGGCCACGTAACCTTTTAATGGAAAGGCGTATGTCGAGACCGGATGTGTACGTGGCCGTAACCGTGACTTTGGGGACTTTTCAAGGTCAAAATGTCACAGAGTGAGGTACCACTACTCAGTTTAGAGTCCTACCTGTGTTAGCGTTGAGATTTATCTCCGCAAAACGCCGATCCTGCCCTCGTTTAATAGGGGCAACGATGGGCTTGGAAATGCCGCCGTCTGCAAGCTCAGTGTGAGGAATTGGGTTGGTTTGAACAAAATAGGCTAAATGGCCAGGTCACAAGAACCCCAAGGAATCAGACAAATTTGGACCTCTTAGTGGTACGTGTTTCCGAACAATGGGCTAAATGAACAGGACACAAGGACCCTTAAAGGCTCAGAGAAGGTCGGGGGAGGGGACCTACTAGAACAACTATTGGGAGACAGATGGTAGCCTCCCGTCAAGACCATCTAATGTGTTCTTTAACGGCTTAACGTCTCATCCGACAGACGGCGACCTTTCTAAGCCCATTGGTGTCACCTACTGACCGTGGGCAGGGCGGGGAGTTTTGCGGAGATAAATCTGAGGTGGGACTCGAACCTGGCAACTGCAGATTACGAGCCTGGAGTGCTACCGACTTCCCCGCCGCCCCATGTGAGGATTTAGTGTTGGGTTGTTTTACCTCTGAGCGGCACTTTTTTGAACACCATGTGCTAAGTGGCCAGGTCACATGGACCCCAAAGGCTCAGAGAAGGTTGGGGAAGGGGACCCACTGGAACAGCTATTAGGAGACAGATGGTATCCTCCCGTCAAGGCCATCCAGCGTGTTCTTTAACACGCAGAGGGTTTAAAAAATTGACCGGTGGTGGAAAAAAATTTCAAATGCTCTCCCACACACGGGGCCACGACTTAACGTCCCATCCGACGGACCTTTCCAAGCGCAGCCGTGTCCCCTACTGTCCGTGGGCAGGACGGAAGTTTTGCGGAGATAAATCTCAACGCTGACCCAGCTGGGACTCCAACCTGGGAACCGCAGATTACGAGCCTGGCGCGCTACCAACTGAGCTCCCCCGGCGCCCCCCCCCCCCCCTTGTGAGGAAGAGCCATACCCTGTACACGTTTAAAAACACACTGATGGCTTTGACGGAGGCTACCATCTGTCTCTCAACAGCTGTTCAGTGGGTGCCCTTCCTCCAAACTTATCTCAGCCCTCGGGTGTGACCTGGCCATTTAGCACAATTTGAGCAAAATAAATAAAAAAAAAAAACACCGGTTCACAGGTAAACCTACCCTTTGTTTTCCACCATGCCTTTACGAGTTTTATAAGACTTCGTAGTGACGTAGATGCTTACGTCAGTAAGAAATGTTGCATATATCAGCATGTTTCTTTGTAATTTTTTCATAATAATTTGGATGGGCAGTGTGAATTATTATTTTTTATATGTATCATGATTACCTGAATAAAGTCTGTTTAAAAAAACTCCATTAATCTCTGCAGTAATTTGAGTTTAATGTTGCATATACTAAATTACGAAGAAAGACCACGGTCCATTGGATGGAACGTTAAGCTGTGGCTCCGTGTGCAGGAAAGCCGTACCCTGCGCACGTTAAAGAACACGCTGGATGGCCTTGACGGGAGGCTACCATCTGCCTCCTAACAGCTGTTCCAGTGGATCCCCTTCACCCAAACTTTTCTGAGCCTTCGGGATCCTTATGACCTGGCCATTTAGCCCATTGTGTGAAAACAAAATACACCGCTTAGATGTAAAACAAACCAACCCAACTCTCCTCAAGAGTATCTTGTCTAATCATCGTATTCCTCAAAATGTAGGGGCAGGTGTGGCTCAGTCGGTAGAGCTTCAGGCTCGTAATCTGTAGTTCCCAGGTTCGAGTCCCAGCTGGGTCAGCGTTGAGATTTATCTCCGCAAAACTTCCACCCTGCCCACGATAAGTAGGGAGCACCGCTGCGCTTGGAAAGGTCCGTCGGATGGGACGTTAAGCCGTGCCCCCTTGTGCGGTAGAGTCATTCCCCGTGTACGTTAAAGAACACTCTGGATGGCCTTGACGGGAGATACCATCTGTCTCCCAACATCTGTTCCAGTGGGTCCCCTCCCACAACCTTCTCTGAGCCTTCATGGTCCTTGTGACCTGACCATTTAGCCCATGGTGTGCAAAAAAAGTGCCGCCCAGAGGTAAAACAACCTAAACCAACCCTTAAAATATATCAATCCTCAACTAGTCGTGGAGTTTCTACGGAAAGTGTTTTAAATCTGAAATGGGCCGGTGTAAAAGAAATTATGCTTCATCAAATGCTTTCTACTTTTCCGAAATTAAAAACAGCATTTTCAAATGCTCACTTCCATAATAATAATAATTAATAATAAATAATTAATTAATAAGATTATTAATAATAATTCCATAATAATAATAATAGTTCGCGTTAAATAATTAATTTTTAGTTTCCTAAAACTTGGAACTGTTTGCTATGGCGTAGTCCCACCATCTTCTCAGACCTTCTATTATGGCGTATAAACTGACAGGCTCCTGTCAGACCTCTGTGGCAAGCAGCTGCTTGAGGGGGTATTTATTATTTTAGTATTACATCTGCGATTTGTTCTTGATGGAACTCGTGTAGGTGTGGCATCGTTTCATTGGCTGTCGCTTTCTTTGATCTTTACATTATACCGCTCCATTCTTTAAGTGAAACAAACTACAGTGTAAATTTACTAACCGAGTCTACTTGTTTTAACATTAAATAAAGCAGCAAGCAATTCTAATATTTTTTCAGTTAGAATATTTTTTTATCGGTTCGTTGTTCCTTTCTCAGTAATTGCCTCTAAGTTAGAACAGTAAAAGCTTCCGGTATTTTGATTGATATTAAGCAATTCCATGCGTTACATCAAAGAGACCGTCTAATTGCGTCAGGAAGCAAATAACAATTAATTTTGCTTTAAAATCAGAGTGGAACTGATTCCAGGAATGCATTAATTATTAGCGATGAACGGTTATGAATTGCTTTGGGTGTAAAAAAATGAATAAATTATCTCTGAAACAGCTGCTTGCTACAAAGGTATCACAGAAACATTGTCAGTGTATAATGATGGTTACCTTGTTACAGCACGCCTGGACACCCTTTCAGCCAAAGAAGTAAAAAAAAAAGGAAAATTTGAAATATCTAAAAATTTAATTCGCCTAAAATTTTATTAAAACTCTTTCTTAATATATAAAATAGAATATTTTTTAATTACATTTTATAAAATATTAATGAACAATTTAAAACTAACAAAATTCATTCCAAAATTAATAGCTACCAGTGAAATTTTAAAAATGGAAATTTTAATATAGACAGCTCTACAATTGCAAATTGACTCTTCCATTATTGCATAGACCTTGTATGATATAGGAGGTATTGATGTAATATGTCATAGACAAAGATAGGCAACACAAGAAGCATTCATGCCTCTACCATGATTCGAATTATGACCAACTGGGTGGGATTATACACCTGACAGCAGTGTTGGCGGATTTGCCGCAGTAATTATCGGATTTTGATAGCATTATTGCTGTCCATTGAATCTCCAACTTCTCTGAATTTCTCGAGTATTATAACCTGACCATTGTGTAAAAAAAAAATCCTCTGTAGAAAAACCCAATATAGGTTTTGTATCTGTTTGAGCTTAGCTCTACAGTTCGTCTCCAAACCATACCAAGCAGAACACTATAGTTAGTTTTCTGTATGTCGAGTTAGATTGGAAATTTAATTTCGATATTTGTCGAGCTGAATTACACGTTTCATTTCTCCTGAGTTAAGCATTGGTTAAGTTTTCTGTGTGCGAAAGTGAATTGCACTTTAAATTTCTATTTTAGTCAAGTTGAATCAGTATTTTCGTCTAACTCTCAGGAACTTCTTATTTTGCCCCTGAGTTGAATAATTTATTGAGTTTTTCGGGATGTTTTCTTTATAGAACAACATTGATCTTTTCGTTTTCTGGTCGAGCTGCATTTGGCGTTTCATTTTCTTTGTCCAGATGCATTTAACATTTTATGCTTTGTCAAGTTGCACTGAACATTTAATTTTTCTTTATCGATATGCATTTATCATTTCACTTTGTTTTTTTTAACTGTATTTACATTTAATATTCTTCTTCTTGTTGCATTTGACATTTCATTTTCTGTTGGAGTTGCATTTAACATTTTGTCTAACGTTCTTTGTCTAACTGTATTTTCATTTTTATTTATTTTGTTTTGTAGAATTACATAGAAAATTTCATTTTTTTTGTGAGTTGTATCTAGGATTTCACTTTCTTTGTCGAGTTGTATTTAACATTTCACTTTCTTTGTCGAGCTCTATCTAGCATTTCACTTTCTTTGTCGAGCTCTATCTAGCATTTCACTTTCTTTGTCGAGCTCTATCTAGCATTTCACTTTCTTTGTCGAGCTCTATCTAGCATTTCACTTTCTTTGTCGAGTTGTATCTAGCATTTTGTCGTTTCCTGGGTTTGGTAGAATATAACTGATTCTCGGCGCCCACAGCGTAAGACGTAAATTTTGGTTCGTTCTCTGTTGGGCTTTCGACGTTGGAGAATTGCAACGAGATAACTAACTCCAAGTTTAAAACAAAAACAAAAGGTTTGTTATGGAAAATATATACAGAATCTCCCCGAGCACTGACGTTGGCTACTGGCTAAGTTGGCTACAAACAATCATATTCACATTGCTTAACAGGCTGCGATGCAACGCACCTAACAGAGGAAAACCTCCTCTGGTGAATATCTTGGGGCGGGGTGGCTCAGTCGGTAGCGCGCCAAGCTCGTAATCTGTAGTTCCCAGGTTCGAGTCCCAGCTGGGTCAGCGTTGAGATTTATCTCCGCAAAATTTCCCCGCCCTGCCCACTGTCAGTAGGGGACACCGATGGGCTTGGAAAGGCCGCCGTCCGTCGGATGGGACGTTAAGCCCTGGTCCCGTGTGTGGGAGAGCCATACCCTGTGCACGTTAAAGAACACGCTGGATGGCCTTGACGGGAGGCTACCATCTGTCTCCCAACAGCTGTTCCAGTGGGGTCCCCTCTCCCAACCTTCTATGAGTCTTCGGGGTCCTTGTGACCTGGCCATTTAGCCCATGGTGTGCAAAAAAGTGCCGATCAGAGGTAAAACAACCCAACCCAACACGTGAATATCTATTCACCGAGCACCTCCACATGTCAGCTCCAGCCAGCGTCTCGTTCAGAACTGTCTTGACCTTCTCACGGGCCTTACGACGTCCGGCGCTGACCTCCCTGTCTCACGGGACGGTCATTTGGCATAGTGCTCCTGGATCAATCGAGCTGGGCCGGAAAAGCGGGCCGATCACCGAGGATCAGGTACAGTCGCTCAAAAAAGTATCCGAACACTACGGTTGATTACAGAATTCAGTAAAATATGGCGAAAATATAACACGAAAGTTGCCAGATCACTAATTTCTAAAAATTCGTTGCCGGATATTTTTTCTGAACTCTGTAATCAACCGTAGTGTTCGGATACTTTTTTGTGCGACTGTACCATAAATCTGTCATGCTGATTACAGCAAGACATACTATCAATAAATATAATATCATACTATCATACTCTGGGATAATTCACTATAATAGTTAATATAATCATACTATCAATAGTATTTCCATCTTTTCAACTGTCTTGGCATTTCATTCTCTGCATCCACTAATCTGATTTTGCAAATTGTATTTTAAAATCAAGAAGAATGAAACCCCTAATTTGATGAAAAACTGGAAGCTTGAATTAATTATTTCAGGGAACGACTTCTATTAACCACTTCAACGTAAATATTCAAAAGCAAAAATTAGCACTGTTTAATTTTTTTCTTGCCTTTCGTTTTACGCTGGATTGGAAAAAAAAAATGTAAAAATACTCCTCCCTATCTTGACAATAAATAAGTTGCTATCTCTGTAACTATTTACAAATGATATTAACAGAATCATACATCAAAAAATATCTTTTAAACGCATAAATATGCGATGAAACTAGGCTGAGATATCTTCGCTTCTCGGTCATCAGACCACTCATCTTTGAAGATTTCCTCAAGTCCGGTGGGAACAAGGAATCAGGCAGGCCTCCTCAATGCAAGGTGTGTAATGACGGCGTGAAGTTCACGCGCCCATGCGAAGTTAGCGGCGCCGTGGCCTGTAATCAGCAGCCGCCGATAAATGGATGTCATACATGATTGATGACTAAATTCAATCCTAGGCGCATAAGCATAACACTTGAGGACGCCGGTGCTCTAGAGGGACTGCCTCTCACTTTGACCTGGGTTGAAGCCTACGAAGTCGATTCCATCTTTCGTGGACATGCATCTGGGAAGTAAATGCGATGCTGTTTTAAACGCTCACCCACATCGATAGGTAACACGATTTTCGGGATGTTGGGCTGTATTATCTGACTCTTTAAGAGTTTACATGTGGGTGTTTATCCAAAACCATCTGTATCATACCAAGGCCTAGACAATGCAATAGCAAGAAAAATGCTTTTTGATGTATCGGTGCTTATAATTATATTTTTATCTTTTAAATGAGAACTGTTCGTATTTAAAAAGCAATTGGTTAAAAAATTTAAAATATTCCTAAATATAATAAAGTGTAATAAATAAATTATTTTATTTCACTGTTCCGCATTCTATTCTTTTGTGAGGTGTTAATCTTGGTAACACTTCCTATAAAGGAAAGCCAGTGGACTACTTATGACGTCAGTTTATATAGTCCTACTATACAACTAATTATTATATTTTTGATTCTAATATTATTATTGGTGGCTTCTTGTGTTAATCTTTATTCTAATGTTTATCTATAAATATATTTTATTTAAAAAGAAAATTATTCGTTTTTATCTTTAAATATCACAATGCTAATAAATACAAATAATTTTTCTCCTAAATAAAATATATTAATAGATAAACATTAGTATAAATATTAGCACAAGAGTCCACCAGTAATATTATCAGAATCAAAAATATAAGAAATTGATATATGGTAGGACTACTTAATTTGACGTCATAAAATTGGTCCTCTGGCTATCTGTTATAGGAGGTTTTGCCTAGGGGACTCTGGGATAATTCACTATAATAGTTAATATTTTTTAAGTGTCATCGTTATCATCAATTTATTAAAATTCTACTGATTAATTTCGAAACATTCCTCATCATTTTAATCAAGTCGTAATAAAGAAATTATTTCACATCATACTGTTATATACTAAATGAATTGTAGTTAAATATTTAGGTAAATTAATGCAATAAATAGGTAATAAGGTAATTAATGCAAAATAAAATAATTAGGTAATTAATGCAAAATTTAGGTAATTAATTTATGTGCAATGTACACCTTTTACTAAGCACATGACAAATAAAAAAATAAATATCCCCTCAAGCAGCTGCTTGCCACAGAGGTCTGACAGGAGCCTGTCAGTTTATATGCCACAGTAGGAGATCTAAGAGGATGGCAGGACCTCAGCAGAAAAACGACACACACATCCATGCCTAATCCGGGGCTCGAACCCAGGTCCCTTAGATCAATAGCCAAGCGTGCTAACCACAGAAAATTTAACAATTGTAATTAACCTATCATAATCTATATGTTTCAACAGCATTTGTTTGATATTTAAAGGGTTGTGGAAACTAAAACATATAATAACAGCAATGCCACCATCATGAAATCTATATAAAATTGATGAGCATTTTAATATCTTTCCTAAACTTTTAAAACATAAGTTTATTCCTTAAAATTTTTAATTCAAATTTTACTTGACTTCTGCGATAATATTACAAGACTGGAATTGTTTTTGATAGTTACCCAAACTTTCAAAAAAATTATTTCAGGAAACGACTTCTGTACCACTTCAACGCAAATATTCAGGAACAAAAATTAACACTGTTGAATTCTTTCCTGCTTTTCGTTTTACGCTGGATTAGGGGGGGAAAGTGAATGCTTCTCCCTATCTTGACATTAAATAGGTTGCTATATCTGTAATAATTTTCAGTCGGTAGCGCGCCAGGCTCGTAATCTGTAGTTCCCAGGTTCGAGTCCCAGCTGGGTCAGCGTTGAGATTTATCTCCGCAAAATTCCCCGCCCTGCCCACGGTCAGTAGGGGACACCGATGGGCTTGGAAAGGCCGCCGTCCGTCGGATGGGACGTTAAGCCGTGGCCCCGTGTACGGGAGAGCCATACCCTGTGCACGTTAAAGAACACGCTGGACGGCCTTGACGGGAGGCTACCATCTGTCTCCCAACAGTTGTTCCAGTGGGTACCCTCCCCCAACCTTCTCTGAGCCTTCGGGGTCCATGTGACCTGGCCATTTAGCCCATGGTGTGCAAAAAAGTGCCGCTCAGAGGAAAAACAACTCAACCTGTAATTATTTACAAATGATATTAACAGAATCATACATCAAAAAATATCTTTTAAACGCATAAATATGTAATGAAACCAGGCTGAGATATCTACGCTTTTCGGTCATCAGACCACTCATCTTTGCAGATTCTTGCTAATTCAAAATATAGGGGTGGGAGTGGCTCAGTCGGTAGCGCATCAGGCTGCAATTCCCAGTTTCGAGTGCTACCTGCGACAGCTTTGTACTTATCTCTGCAAAACTCCTCGCCCTGCCTTCAGCAAAGAATGTAGAGGGAGAAGAAGCTAAGCTTCCATAGAGATTAATGTAAAATCGAGTATCGTGCATATGACGTAGAGGTGAAACGAACATTACAGGGGACGAACGCTTTTGTAATTACATGTTACTGTCAACTTCCATTCTCTTCGCTTTTCCTATGTAACAATTTCCCATTGATATCCTTGCAGAGTATATTAATATCAGTTCTGGTCCCTGTTTCTTTGCAACCAAGAAAGCTTCTAATTGTAATAATTTATTCTATAAATTAACTTCAGGCTAATTTCAAATCTTCTCTATCCGTTCAATTTATAATTGTTGGTTCAACGAAAAATAATTCCAATGGAGAAAATAAACCTTTATTAAAATCATGATATTATTTTTTTTTTTTTTCAAATACAAAGTGCAGTTACTTTTTTTCCTTCTTTAAAATATAAATATTTTGATGCATAATTACTTTGCCCCTTATTGTTTGCTTCCCAGCTTAAACAAATGCACGATACGAATCGAAACACCACTTGAGGTCGCCACTTACGCTTTGTCAAAGCTGAACTTCTTTTCCTTATACGTTCTTTGGCCTTCAGTTAGTACGGGACACTTGATGGGCTTGGAAAGGCTGTCATCCATCAGATGGGACATTAAGCCATGGTGCCATATGCGGGACGGCCATACCAAGGCAACCTCGATGTAACAGGCATGGACAATGTAGTAAAAGACCTAATTTTCAAAAATACAGCAGTTTTAATTATATCTACTTTACTAAAAATTCAACAGGCAATTATTTATTTTTAAAATTTGGTCATTAAGTTTATAATAATCTCACATGTTTTAATAAAATACTAATGAAGAAATTATTTTAACTAATTTGAAAATAAATGGCTTTAACTTAAAATTTAAACCAATTAAATCAATCGCATATTTTTATATAATTAATTTCCTTCCTTTCGTTCAAGGCTGTTCAGACCTGGTATAACAAGGTAGCCTTGGCCATACGCAGTGCATGCTAAAGACACACTGGATAGCTTTGAGAGGAGATTGTTTGGTCTCCTAACAGCTGCCCAATGGGGGTCCCTTCTCCCAACCTTCTCTAAGCGCTCGGGGTCTTTGTGATCTGGTCATTTAATCCATTGCACAGGGAAAAGGTGCCCTCAGATGTAAAACAACCCAACTTTCAAATTACTCTTAAACAATAGTGTTAAATTTTGATACAGATGTTTAACTTTGACAGATTTCTTTATTCAGAAGGTTTTCTTATAGAAGTGTTTAAAAATTCTTTTAATTTATATAAAATATTTTTATTTCTTAATTGGTAACTATATTCTTTTTATTTTTCTACTTTTGACCAACTATTTTCGTTTTAAAAAAATCACTTAATTATTCTAAATTTCTGTCATCATACTCCTAAGGTTTTACTGCGAATTAAAAAAATATCAAAACATCGCACTAAATCTTAGAAGAAAAAATCCTTTTATCAACTGTCGTGTAATCCGGCTTGCTTCATACAGACCTGTCGTCATGAATACTAAACACACTCAGCAACGGAAATGTATTATGCAAAAGGAGCTTTCTTTGTGAAACTGATTTAAGTAATTGTTCGCAAACCGCATTTCGTTGGCCTGGCATTGCTGACCTTTTCATGGTTTTATGTTAGAGCATATGACATAAATTGCAATCTAGGAGGATTAAATGCTGAGTAATCTCTCTAAGCCCACAAACCATTCCAGTTGTATATGCTTGTATTTTTTTTTTCATTTTTTTTTTTTGTTTAATGGCTAATGTTAATCAATGAAATCAGAGCATCATTATTTGTCTTCCAGGGGAATTGTGTGCAAGGTTTAGCTTAAAAGATGAACGTATATTATTTACTTCAAGGTCAGATTTAATGCTTACAATATTACACTTTTATTAGTCTCCATTTCATTTCCATAGTTCCACTTTTACGAAGGAATAATAAAAAATGTACTAAAAAAAAAGTCGTACCAGGAGTGGATGTTAAACAGAGACTGGATAGTACTGGAACTGAACGGATTTCCACCAAAAAAAATAACTTATATTTATAAGTATTTCTTAAAATTAAATCGGAAGTTTTTAGATCGAAAAAACTTTAGAATGATATATATGTATATTTTTAACGATTTTATCGTTTTATCAAAATATTACGAAATTCTCATCTACACGACTTCTAAAATTTGCAGTTAATGAAAGAATGAAACTGAAGAAAAAGATCATAATCAAAATTATTTAATTTTCGATTTTCAACAATGTTCGTTAAGTATTTAAAGAGTTATTAAAACTAGAATATTTCAAAGCACTAACAGTCCCGTGGCTGAGTGGTTAGCGGGCTTGGCTATTCATCAAAGGGACCTGAGTTCAAGCCCTGGGTAAGAAAAGAATATCTGTGTTGTTTTTCTGCTTAGGTTGCGCT
This sequence comes from Ryuthela nishihirai, assembly GCA_038380435.1. Taxonomy (NCBI): domain Eukaryota; kingdom Metazoa; phylum Arthropoda; class Arachnida; order Araneae; family Heptathelidae; genus Ryuthela; species Ryuthela nishihirai. The sequence continues at coordinate 105,394,878 of JAWZYU010000006.1, forward strand.
ATCCTCACAGACCTTCTACTGTGACATAAAAAAACTGACAGGCTCCTGTTCAGACCTCTGTGGCAAGCGGGTTGGGTTGTTTTACCTCTGAGCGGCACTTTTTTGCACACCATGGGCTAAATGGCCAGGTCACATGGACCCCGAAGGCTCAGAGAAGGTTGGGGGGGACCCACTGGAACAGCTGTTGGGAGACAGATGGTAGCCTCCCGTCAAGGCCATCCAGCGTGTTCTTTAACGTGCACAGGGTATGGCTCTCCCGTACACGGGGCCGTGGCCCCGTGTACGGTACGTTAACGTCCCATCCGACGGACGGCGGTCTTTCCAAGCCCATCGGTGTCCCCTACTGACCGTTGGCAGGGCGGGGAATTTTGCGGAGATAAATCTCAACGCTGACCCAGCTGGGACTCGAACCTGGGAAGTACAGATTACGAGCCTGGCGCGCTACCGACTAAGCCACCCCCGCCCCATGTGGCAAGCGGGTGCTTGAAGGGGTAGTTTTTCATTATAATGCTGCATAAAAAATTAAATCATAAATAAATTAAAACTTAAAAAAGTATTGTTTCAAACCAATTAATAAAATAAATACACATTTTAGAAGTTTGCGTAATGATTATTTCAATATTAGACTTCTTTTATTAGAATATTATTATTAGGCAGGAATTTTATAAAACAAGGAAATTTATTGTTAAATATAACAACTTTCACAGCGTGTTAAATACTGAATGAAAATTGTTGGAAATCGAGAATTAAATAGATTACGATCTTTAATTCATTCTCAGTAAAATATTCCCATAAATGCATATTTTAGGATTCGAGATTTAAATAGATTTGATTACGATCTTTTAATTCATACTCAGTTACATTTTCCCAATATATGCATATTTTAGGAGTTAAAATTAGTCCTCATTGGTTTAACGTAGAAATTCTCTACTATTTTGGTAAATCAGCGTATGAGCATATATTTAGTAGTTTGTCTACAAATCATATTAATTTTCAATAGAATGTGTTCTATGGTGTGTTGAGCCTGTACTTGACTGTGCATTACTTCTTGTCATCAGTGTCATCTGTTATTAGGGATATGGTGATTCAGTCAAGGCTATCTCAACGGTTAAGGCAACAACTCCTCTAACAGAAGGCCGATGAACAAAGTTATGACGTCAACGTATCTAGAAAAATACTTAGAAATTAATTTCTAATTTTATTACTGGTGTATTATTATGTGGAATAATAATAAAAATAATAATGATAATAACCACTACCACCACCACCACAACAACAACAATATTTATTTATATATATAGATACCTTATTTAGAAGGAAAATTTTTCATATTTATTAGAAATTATCATAATGCTAATACGTACGAATATTCTTTCTTCTAAATGTGGTATATTTATAAATAAACATTAATACAGATATTATTACAGAAGTACACCAATAATAATAGAAATATAAATTTTCTAGATTACAGGACTATTAATACAGACGTCATCACTTGGCCCATCGGTCTTCTGTTGTAGGAGGTGTTGGTTAAGACCATAACTGTGGTTATAACATCATAGAAGAAATTTTTAGAACTTTTGGCCCAATATTGCTGCAGGTAGTGTTAAAATATACCTACAAATTAGTATAGTATTTAAAATATAATTTTTTGCAGCAATAAAATAATAAAAGCAATAAATAATAAAAAAATTAAAACATTTAGTACTTATAATATATATATAATTATTGTTAATTTAAATATTAGTATTAATTATTCTTTTATATGTATATTATATATATATATATGCTAAAGTTACCAGCAATAATATTATACTTGAAATTCTTTAAATTATTCTTCCAATGATTATTATACCTAAATTGTTGTAATTTCTTTAATTTTGACTGAATTCTTGTAGTAGGTAAAGACGAGATGCTACTGCTTGTCACTATTTTAATCGTTTACCAAAACTCTGACAGTAAAACAATTTCTTTTTTTTTCCTTTTAGGGAGACGATGGAGACACTAATGACAGAACACACCTATTCTCGCACTCCTTTGAGGCCTTTCCTGGACATTGAAAGAGACGAACTCAATTGTGTATTAATGCGCGAAAAGGCCGAACTCTTTGGACTACCTCCTCGACCACCATTTCTCTGGCGTCCCTCCATGCCTGGTTTTCCTGGGAATATGTCTAGTGATCCTTACCCACTAATGGCTTCACAAGCAAGCTGTCTCCCTCACCTTTATCCGATAACGCGTGCTACACACCCTTCCATGGTGATACCACCCCACCTGTGGCAGCAGTGGGCCACAAACCAAACCTCACTTCCGGGAATCAGCCAGTACAACATGCTTATGAACAACGTCACTTCTGGTTCCTGCCCACCTCCTGTTGGGGCACTTCGACCTCTAGCTAGTCATGCAGATAGTGTCCAGATGCAAAACTTGAGCGGACTTCATCGTTACATGCCTTATTTCTATGCGAGGAAAGAGTCCACACCAGGAAGTGGTTTGGATGGCAGTGAACTCACGCCTACATCGTTGAGATGAGATATGAGGTGTCAGGAGTGTGAATAAAAAGTATTGAAGAAGAACGTTGCATGATTCGCGCTATTGTTTTAACTGTGATCACCTACTTCTTGCTCACACTTTTTGGACTGAAATTTGTTTTGTCTTTCACAAAAGAAAAGAAGAAAAAAAGATCTCCATAGAGATCTTTCACCAACCAAAGATGGATTAAGGATTCTTCCTAAATGCGAAAAAAACAATAGAGATAAGAAAGAATTGGTTTATATAAGTATGTGTGTGTGAATAAAAAAAGACCAGTTCTGCATTTTTATGGCCTGGTTATTCAGCAAATTGTCTTATATTTATGGACATGAAATTGAATTTCATATTTCCTTCACAAAGACACATACCAAAGTTCGAAAAAAAAAAACTAAACATGAACAATTTTTCAGCTCAGTTTGTTTACTGTTCCTCCAACATCCCCACCTCCCCACCCTCCCAAACATTGTATATAATATCTGTAAGCGTTTTATGTTCAATTTTATTCCCCCCCCCCCTCTGTTAAGGACTTATGTCCACAACTCTCTGTAGATAGCTCTTTAGAATTGCCTCTCAGTGAAAAATGATGGCAATTGATAAATGTGGGATTAAAATATTTATATTTAGAATAAATGATGATGGAAGATTTAATTTAAGTAAATAAACTTTCTCTGAGAAAAAATCAGCACTAAATAAATGGACCTGGAGGAAACCACAGGATAAAATTAACTTAAGAAAACAGGAAAATCGCAAATGTGAGACGACTGCTAAATTTCCCACGGACTGATTCTGGAGTTGAATGTGTATAATTTAACGTGGCATGCTCTTCAGAAAAGTGGGGGAAAAACTTTCTTTCCCTCTCTGGGTAATAGAGTGGCAACAATTGTGAATAAAAGGAAAATAAAAGATTTAGGCACCAAAAAAATGTGTATGTGTGATTCAATTATTATATGTGTTTTAAGTTAATCATTTTTTATATATGTCAACAATTCATTTGGGGGATCTTTTTTAAACATAAAAATGATTGAATAAATATAGAAAAAAAAATGTGAGATATTGTTTCTTAATCATCCTAGATTATTGGTTTTAAGTATTATACCATAGAATTAGTGATTGGAAATGGATCTGATTGTAATGGCTGTAATTCCAATGACTAATTCTATGTACAATGCTAAAAGCCTGCATCAAAGGATGATTATTTGATCCAAGCCAAAGAATGTAGAGGGAGAAGAAGTTAAACTTCCATAGAGATTAATGTAAAATCGAGTATCGTGCATTTGGCGTAGAGGTGAAACGAACATTACAGGGGACGAACGCTTTTGTAATTACACGTTACTGTCAACTTCCATTCTCTTCGCTTTTCCTATGTAACAATTTCCCATTGATATCCTTGCAGAGTATATTAATATCAATTCTGTTCCCTGTTTCTATGCAACTAACAAAGTTCTTAATAGTAATAATTTATTTTATAAATTAACTTCAGGCTAATTTCAAATCTTCTCTATCCGTTCAATTTATAATTGTTGGTTCAACGAAAAATAATTCCAATGGAGAAAATAAACCTTTATTAAAATCATGATATTATTTTTTTTTCAAATACAAAATACAGTTACTTTTTTTCCTTTTTTAAAATATTAATTTTTTTATGCATAATTCCTTTGCCCCTTATTGTTTGCTTCCCAGTTTAAACAAAAGCACGATACGAATCGAAACACCGCTTGAGGTCGCCACTTACGCTTTGTCAAAGCTGAACTTCTTTTCCTTATACGTTCTTTGCCCAAGCTGCCAATAAAGGATGATTGTTTGACCCAAAGAACGTATAAGAAAAAGAAGTTCAGCTTTGACAAAGCAAAAGTGGCGACCTCAAGCGTGTTTAGATTAAGCTGGGAAACAGACAATAAGAAGTATATGAATTATGCGTATAAAAATTTATATTTAAAAAAAAGATAAAAATTTCATTTTTTATTTGAAAAAAAATAATATCATGATTTTAATAAAGGTTTATTTTCTCTATTGGAATTATTTTTTGTTCAACTAACAATTATAAAATGAGCGAATAGAGAAGATTTCAAATTAGCCTGAAGTCAATTTATAGAATAAATTATTACAAATGAAAGCTTTCTAGTTATAAAACACATAAGGAATAGAATTGATATTAACGCTCTTTAGGATATCAATGGGCAATTCTTACATAGGAAAAGCGAAGAGAATTGAAGTTGACAGTAACATGTAATTACAAGTGTTCGTCCCCTTTAAAGTTAGTTTCACCACTATGGTAAATACACGATACTCAATTTTACATTCATCTCTATGAAAGCTGAACCTCTTCTTCCCGCACATTTTTTGGTTTGACCGCCGGTAGCTCAGTGGTCAGATCACATGAAATGGTACCAGGAGGTCATTGATTCAGATCTCACCCAGCTAATGACATTTTATACGCTATATTTATTCAACATATCACCGACAGTGATTTACCTGTGATTTCTTATTATTTCATCAAAGTGATTCAACTCTGGAACAGAATCAAAAATGGAATTTTATGAGAGTAGATATGACGGTTTGGTGTTGTTTTTTATTTCTGAATGACATTTTTCGCACACAAGGGTTAAGAAGCCAGCTCACAAAGACCCCAGGGTCGGGGGTTGGCTCAATAGATAGCATGCCAGTCTCATAATCTGAAATTCCCAGATACAAGTCCCATATGTGCTAGAGTTGATATTTAGTTCTGGTAAGCCCTTCACCGTGTCCTTGGTCAGAACGGGGACGCCGATGGACTTGTAATGGTCACCGTCCATCGGATGGGATGTTTACCGTGACCCATGTGCAGGGTTGGGTTGTTTTACCTCTGAGCAGCAGTTTTATGCACACAATGAATTAAACGACCAGGACACAAGAACCCCGAAGGCTGAGAAAATTGAGAAAGGGAACCTAATGGAACAGTTATTGGGAGACAGATGGTAGCCTCCCGTCAAGGCCATCCAGCGTGTTCTTTAACGTAGGGTTGTTTTACCTCTGAGCTGCACTTTTTTGCACACCATGAGCAAAATGGGTAGGTCACAAGGACCCCGAAGGCTCAGAGAAGGTTGGGGGAGGGGACCCACTGGAACAACTGTTGGGAGACAGATGGTAGCCTCCCGTCAAGGCCATCAAGCGTGTTCTTTAACGTAGGGTTGTTTTATCTCTGAGCTGCACTTTTTTGCACACCATGAGCTAAATGGGTAGGTCACAAGGACCCCGAAGGCTCAGAGAAGGTTGGGGGAGGGGACCCACTGGAACAGCTGTTGGGAGACAGATGGTAGCCTCCCGTCAAGGCCATCAAGCGTGTTCTTTAACGTAGGGTTGTTTTACCTTTGAGCGACACTTTTTTGCACACAATGGGCTGAATGGCCAGGTCAAAAGGACCCCGAAGACTCAGAGAAGGTTGGGAGAGGAGACCCACTGAAACAGTTCTTGGGATACAGGTGGTAGCATCCCGTCAAGGCCATCCTGCGTGTTCTTTAACGTAGGGGTGTTTTACCTCTGAGCGGACTTTTTTGCACACAATTGGTTAAATGGCCAGGTCAAAAGGACCCCGAAGACTCAGAGAAGATTGGGAGAGGAGACCCACTGGAACAGTTCTTGGGAGACAGATGGTAGCATCCCCGTCAAGCCAATCAATGTGTTCTTTAAAGTGCACAGCTGATGGCTCTCCCTCACACGGGAACGCGACAGCGAACATATATCGCAGACCGAACTTTACGCGCCACAAGCAAGGAGTGATTTGGGTTGTTTTACCTCTTAGAGACACTTTTTTTTGCACACAATGGCTAAATATCCAGGTTCCAAGGACCCCAATGGTCTAGAGATGGTTGAGGGAAGGGGTTCGTTTGCGTTGTTTTACCTCTGAGTGACACTTTTTTTGCACACCATGGACTAAATGGCCAGGTGTGCAGATGACAACAGCGGACAGTGGACAGATATCGCAAACCGAACTTGACGCGCCGCAAGCCAAAAGTTGGATTAGGTTGTATTAATTCTGAGTGACACTTTTTTTGCACACAATGGACGAAATGTCCAGGTCACAAGGACCCTGAAAACCCAGAGAAGGTTGGGGACGGGGACATACTGGACAGCTGTTGGGAGACAGATGTTAGTTCCCCAGTAAGGTCATCCAGAATGTTCTTTAACTTGCACAGGATATGGTTCTCTGGACACGGGGCTACGGCTTAACGTCCCATCTGACAGACGACGACCTTTCCTAACCAATCGGTGTCCCCTAGTGACCAAAGTCACAGTAGGGATTATTTTATGGGTATAAATCTCAATGCTGATCCAGGCGAGATGCGAACTGGGAACTTCAGATTACACTATTGTCGCGTTATCAACTGAGCCACTCCCAGAGTAGAGAGAAAAAATTATATAAATACCCCCTCAAGCAGCTGCTTGCCACAGAGGTCTGACAGGAGCCTGTCAGTTTATATGCCACAGTAGAAGGTCTGAGAGGATGGCAGGACCTCAGCAGAAAAACGACACGTACATCCATGCTCTTACCCGGGGCTCGAACCAAGGTCCCTTAGATTTGCAGCCAAGCGCGCTAACCACTCGGCCATGGGACGGCTAGAATAATACGGCCTTAATTTTCAACACATAATGATATGTTTAAACAAGTCTTCAAACAAGTCGTAGCTCGTTAATTTCGGAGGAACGAGTGAGATTCTACAGACACGTTTCAAGAACTTTTTGAACGCCCCCACCGTGTTTGGTGCATCGGTCTTTCGGGATATTTTGACTTGTGAAGTGTAAATTAAATAAATATTTCATTTACGAGTATTGGACAATTAAAATTTTGGCGGAAGCCTTTCAGTGAACAATAAGCGCATGTTTTTGTTGGAAGAATATGATAATGATTTTTCTCAAGTAGATAGGATCCTGCCATCCTCTCAGATATTCTACTGTGGCATATAAACTGATAGGCTCCTGTCAGACCTCTGTGGCAAGCAGCTGCTTGAGAGGGTATTTATTTATTTATTTTTTTAGATAGCGTAAGAGATTGTGGCATATTAATGGAACATTAAAAGGAAATATTGAGGAAAACACGGAGACAAGAAATGAAATAACTTTAGGTTCTTTCCTTAGTAAGAAAAAAAATATTGAAATTAGCTTTTGGACTGTTTTACCCTTGATTACAAAGTTACAAGGACACCATTGGTCACCAGGTCTTCACATAATCTTCATCTGAAGATTTAGGTTCACACCTAATCTTCAATTCCCTGGTTCAAGTCCCACCTGAGGACTCGAACCAAGAAACTATAGCAGCACAAATGGACGAGATCGCAAGTCACAAGAACCCCGAGGGATCAGAGAAAGTTGGGGAATGTACACCCAATGGAAAATTGTTAAGAGTCAAATGGTACAGTCGCTCAAAAAAGTATCCGAACCCTATGGTTGATTACAGAAATCAGAAAAAATATCTGGCAACGATTTTTTTTTAGAAATTAGTGATCTGGCAACCTTCGTGTCACGTGACACTAATAATGTGTTGAACCTCCTCGAACAGCAATACAAGCTTCTAATTTAACATGCAATCATTAATGCTGGATATCACGCTGGGGGATACCATTTCATGCGCTTTCAACTTGGACGCGTAATTCAGCAATGGCCATTGCCTGCTTGAAGAGACTGTCCGATCCAGTCCCAGACATGCTCGATTGGAGACAAGTCCGGAGAGCATGCTGGCCAAGGGAGTTGGTGCGCTGTCTGAAGAGCATGTTGAGATGCCTAGGTGGAGTACGGGCAGGCGTTATCCTACTGCAATATCGCATTTGGGATTACACTCAAATATGGCAGGACGACCGGCTGCACAATATCGCTGACGTACGTATTGCTATTCAATGTACCCTGTACAAATACCAGACATGTACGAGAGCTAATCACTCTCCACACCATGAATCCCGGCGTGGGCCCTGTGTATCACTGGCGGATCCACAATGGAAGAAACTGCTCACCTTGTCGTCTTTGGACGCGTAAACGACCATCAGACGCTCCTAAGCAGAATCGGCTTTCATCACTGAAGACCACAGACTGCCATTCTTCCCTCCAATGAAATCGTTCTTGACACCACTGCAAACGTTTACGACAGTGACGAGGTGACAGTGGTAACCATTCCAGCGGCACATGGGTCCGTAGTCCTGCTCCCAAAAGACAATTGTGTATCGGTCTTATAAACACTTTTGTTATGAGAGAGGATCGATTTTTTGGGTTGGGTTGTTTTACCTCTGAGCGGCACTTTTTTGCACACCATGGGCTAAATGGCCAGGTCACATGGACCCCGAAGGCTCAGAGAAGGTTGGGGGAGGCGACCCACTGGAGCAGCTATTGGGAGACAGATGGTAGCCTCCCGTCAAGGCCATCCAGCGTGTTCTTTAACGTGCACAGGGTATGGCTCTCCCGCACACGGGGCCACGGCTTAACGTCCCATCCGATGGACGGCGGCCTTTCCAAGCCCATCGGTGTCCCCTACTGACTGTGGGCAGGGCGGGGAATTTTTTGCGGAGATAAATCTCAACGCTGACTCAGATGGGACTCGAACCTGGGAACTACAGATTACGAGCCTGAAGCGCTACTGACTGAGCCACCAACATCCCGGTGACAGTGGTAACCATTCCAGCGGCACATGGGTCCGTAGTCCTGCTCCGAAAGGAAAATTGTGTATCTGTCTTATAAACACCCTTGTTATGAAATAGCCGTCCCATGGCCGAGTGGTTAGCGCACTTGGCTACTGATCTAAGGGACCTGGGTTCGAGCCCCGGATAAGGCATGGATGTATGTGTCGTTTTTTCTGCTCAGGTCCTGCCATCTTCACAGATCTTCTACTGTGGCATATAAACTGACAGGCTCCTTTCAGACCTCTGTGGCAAGCAGCTGCTTGAGGGGGTATTTATTTATTTATTTTTTTGTTATGAAAGAGAATCGAATTTGTGATGCAGTAGTCATCCAGTCTGCTACAGCTGCCCTCCTGATATGCCGATCCTCTCGTGCGTTCGTAACTGTGTTGCCTGGAACCACATCTGCAAGTGGGTGAACGCTGTTCTGACCATCGAGGCCACCATCACACCACTGCAGATAACTCTCATCCAACGCAGTGGACAATTTGACGAAAAGACCCACTATATAACTTCGCTCAAACTCTGCTAACTCAACAAATGTTACGCACCTGCATCGTTCAGGCATGATAACTTCTTCAAAGAGCACTAGACAACACGACACAAGACGAATAACTTCTTTTTTCATGCCCTAGTCCTTAAACACGCGCTGCGTACATTTGCATGTTGTCGTCCTCAGTGACATCATTATTTCATCCAATGACTTTCAATCTTGGATCACAGTTTCTGCTGCCCTTAACCATTAGCATATTATAATATGACGTTTCTAAAGGAATTCCTTCTGGGTGTTCTTTCTTCAATTTCCTTCAGTGTATATTATAATACTGATCTATATATTAATGTGTATTTATATATATATATATCAGTTTAGAATGAAAATTATGCGAATATGTTTTTCTAAATACTGTATATTAATAAATAAATATTAGTATAAATTACACCAGTAATAATAATAGAAATAAATGTATAAGAATAGTATAGATGTGTAGGAGCGTAAATGACGTCATATCTTAGCTCTATGGCCTTCTGTTATAGGTGTTGGTATGATTCTGCTGCACACGACGCTGCCTGTCGGGTCTTCTGACCAAAGGCATGGTGAGGGTTTACCGGAGATAAATCTCAACGCTAGCTCAGGTGGGACTCGAACCAGGGAACCGAAGATTAGAAGCCTAGAGTGCTAACGACTATAGCAATCCCTGCCCTTGGAAATTACTGAATAGTGTGCCTAAAGACAGTGTCAAACAGGGCCATATTAAACTGTCTGCAGTAGTCAAATGCAACAGCTGTTGCTCAGGATAAATGTACTTTGGATGATTAAATTAAAGAGTTTGAATTGGGCTTTCTTAGTCTATGACTATTTCTTCCTTAGTCTATTACTACTTGAAAATTACGTATGTATGTATGTGGTATTTAGTATTTCCCAAACACTCAGCAACTGAAGTTAAATATTCTATTCGTAAAGAATGATTTATTTTCCATGACATGAGAGATTTTAAACAATTCTTCCTAGCCAATGATGTATCATTAATATAAGGATCGATGACAGACAAGAAACAGAAGATTAATCGTTTTTGGTAAGAGTTTGTGAATCAGCAAATTCCGTAGCCTCGTTACTGCAAAGGCAAAATTTTCGTATGTAGAAACAGAGAGCTGGCTTGATAAGAAATGAAATTGCGATATTGTAGAGAATGCTTTTGTCACGAAAAGTCAGCCAAAGTTAATGAAGTCAATTCGTCGACTGCTTAAAAGGATGTGACACGTATAAATAGAAGCATCTCAATGCTTAAAATTCACTGATACCATTGTAGTCATTTCCAAAAAAATATTTTTGTAGTACTTGCTAATAAAAACATAATCCGTCAGTTCTAGGTTATTGAAAGTGTTTGATTATTTAACCAGTTTCAAAAAAATATTTCTCTTAATATTGTCGTTTGTCCATTTGTAAATATTCGAGTTTTATTTTTTAGGGATATTTTAGGGGAAAATGGAAAATTTTTTAGGGTTGGATACCTGCTAAAACAGAAAGCCGGTGAATAAATTATGACGTCGTCATAAGTAGTCCAATAATTTGGACAATTCTTATTTATTTATTTCTATTATTATTATTACTGGTGTACTTTTATACAAATTTCTTATACTAATGTTCATTAATAAATATAATAACAGAAGACCGGTGGACCAAGTTATGACGTCAGCATAAGTAGTCCAATAATTTGGACAATTCTTATTTATTTATTATTATTATTATTACTGGTGTACTTTTATACAAAATTTTATACCAATGTTTATTTATAAATATGATAACAAAAGACAGGTGGACTAAGTTATGACGTCAGAATAGGTAGTCCTGTAATTTGGACAATTCTTATTTATATATATCTATTATTATTATTACTGGTGTACTTTTATACAAAATTTTTATACTAATGTTTATTTATAAGTACAGTGGACCCCCGATATAACGCGCATTTCGGGCGGGAAACAACACCCGCGTTATAAGGTGAACCGCGTTATACCGAGCGGCGCGGTGGCGACACAATAAATTTCACGCTGTAAGCTTTTCTTTTACTCATCATGCATACAATAATTAAACACTATTCAAAATACATGCAGGAACTCAATACATACACAATTACTCAATACGCAGTAACAATAAAATGCGATACTCACTAACGCCGCACGGACCTGTATAAACATGTTTGAACTTACCGCGAATATCGCCCGCGCTATAACCGAGTGCGCGGTATAGCGAGCAGCGCTATAACGAAGGTCTACTGTATAATAATAGAAGACCAGTGGACCAAGTAATGACGTCAGCATAAGTAGTCCTACAATTTGGACCATTCTTATTCATTTATTTCTATTACTATTACTGATGCACTTTTATACTAAACTTTATAATAATATTTATTTATAACTAAAGTAACAGAAAGCCGGTAGATCAAGTTATGACGTCAGCTTATGTAGTCGTGCAATTTAGGCAATACTACTATATTCATTTCTATTTTTATTACTGGTGCATTTTTATACTAATATTTATACTAATGTTTATTTAAAAAATATAATAAGAGAAAGCCGTTGGACTTAGTTATGACATCAATCTAAGGAGTCCTATAATTTAGACAAATCTTATAAATTCATTTCTATTATTATTACTGGTGAATTTTTATATTAATCTTTGTATTAATGTTTATTTATAAATAAATCTTATTTAGAAGAAAAAATATTTGAATTTATTAGCATTGTGGTATTTGTTAATTAATATTAGTAAGTCTCCTTCCAAAGGGCGGGGGTGGCTCAGTCGGTAGCGCGCCAGGCTCGTAATCTGTAGTTCCCAGGTTCGAGTCCCAGCTGGGTCAGCGTTGAGATTTATCTCCGCAAAATTCCCTCGCCCTGCCCACGGTCAGTAGGGGACACCGATGGGCTAGGAAAGGCCGCCGTCCATCGGATGGGACGTTAAGCTGTGGCCCCGTGTGCGGGAGAGCCATACCCTCTGTACGTTAAAGAACACGCTGGATGGCCTTGACGGGAGACTACTATCTGTCTCCCAATAGCTGTTCCAGTGGGTCCCCTCCCCCAACCTTCTTTGAGACTTCGGGGTCCATGTGACCTGGCCATTTAGCCCATGGTGTGCAAAAAAGTGCCGTTCAGAGGTAAAACAACCCAACCCAACCATTCTCATCTTGAAAAGTGAGTCGTTCAAGAGTGATGCATCTGTTCTGAATCTGGTGATGCACACTAAATTTCTTCTTGAGAGGTGTAGATCCATTATTGGAAGGATCTTCTCTATTAATTGTCGATGATTTGTCTTTCTTTCAGCGATGGCTTGGGAATGACGTAGAAAGGTCTCCTTTAATTTTTCTCTATTTATCGCCGATGGCATGTAGCATGTAGAATAATTTTTATTATTCGAAGAACCAGGATAAAGTTTCCCATAGCTTTCTCCATCTGAGGGTATCCAAAAAGTCTCATGAGTTACAAAGGACAAGAAAAGAAACGCGTTCCATTCCCCAAGGGGCAGAATCGCTGATGGTTGACATCTGATATCTTTAAAAAATATTATGAGCTCCAAGCATGTGGCTTATATCTCGAAGTCTTATATGGTACCTGATTGGCAACAACAAAAGTTAAAAAAGATAAACCACAAAGGGGCCACAAGGGCAAAATAAATTTGCTAAAAAAGCACAACTAAAGATAAATATGCGGGTGTGAAACATCACAATCTTTGAACGCTTGAATTGGTTTAAAACCAATAAATAAATAAAATAAATAAATACCCCCTCAGGCAGCTGCTTGCCACAGAGGTCTGACAGGAGCCTGTCAGTTTATATGCCACAGTAGGAGATCTGAGAGGATGGCAGAACCTCAGGAGAAAAACGACACACACATCCATGCCTAATCTGGGGTTCGAACCCAGGTCCCTTAGATCAGTAGCCAAGCGTGCTAACCACTCGGCCACGGGACGGCTAAATAAATACCCCCCCTCAAGCAGCTGCTTGCCACAGAGGTGGATCGCAATTAATCAAGGATCTAATTATATCATAAGGATTGTCTTCCACTGCCTCGAAAAAGGTCTGCGCGAGCTTCCGAAAATGAGTGTAAATGTGGTCAGTGCTCAAATCAGTGTGAATGGTCGTGTTTTTCACAAACCACAGAGCACTGACCACAGATTTGAGGATTTTATTTTGAAAGCTCTGAAGCCTCCTGACATTGACGCTGGTAGTATTACCCCACAAGTCGGTAGCGCGCCAGGCTCGTAATCTGTAGTTCCCAGGTTCGAGTCCCAGCTGGGTCAGCGTTGAGATTTATCTCCGCAAAATTTCCCCCGCCCTGCCCACGGTCAGTAGGGGACACCGATGGGCTTGGAAAGGCCGCCGTCCGTCGGATGGGACGTTAAGCCGTGGCCCCGTGTGCGGGAGAGCCATACCCTGTGCACGTTAAAGAACACGCTGGATGGCCTTGACGGGAGGCTACCATCTGTCTCCCATCAGCTGTTCCAGTGGGTCCCTCTCCCAACCTTCTCTGAGCCTTCGGGGTCCTTGTGGCCTGGCCATTTAACCCATGGTGTTCCAAAAAGTTCCGCTCAGAGGTAAAACAATCCAATCAATTACCCCACACTGGTGAGGTATATGTCATGACTGGCCACAGAAGAGTCTTGTACAGAAATAATTTCTTTTCTGGAGGCAGTTTCGATCTTCACCCTGTCAGGGAAGCAAGTTTACACCTGATGATCTGAGCCTTTGAGAGCACATGATTTCAGAGGATGTTTGAACTCCAAAAAGTTTAGGAGAATCAGGATTAACAATCTTCTTCCTGGAGACTGACTGACACTTATGTGGTTTAATCTCGATTTTCCATTTGGTATACCAACGCTCTACTTTGTCCATCCCAAGCCGAAAGCTTTTGATGGCTAGGCTGGGGCTCAGGGATGAAGAGAGTACAGCAATGTCATCAGCGTAAAATGCAGTCGTTTGGTTTGGTTTGTTTTACCTCTGAGCGGCACTTTTTTGCACACCATGGGCTAAATGGCCAGGTCACATGGACCCCGAAGGCTCAGAGAAGGTTGGGGGAGGGGACCCACTGGAACAGCTGTTGGGAGACAGATGGTAGCCTCCCGTCAAGGCCATCCAGCATGTTCTTTAACGTTGGTTTGTTTTACCTCTGAGCGGCAGTTTTTTGCACACCATGGGCTGAATGGCCAGGTCACATGGACCCCGAAGGCTCAGAGAAGGTTGGGGGAGGGGACCCACTTGAACAGCTGTTGGGAGACAGATGGTAGCCTCCCGTCAAGGCCATCCAGCGTGTTCTTTAACGTGCACAGGGTATGGCTCTCCCGCACACGGGGCCACGGCTTAACGTCCCATCCGACGGACGGTGGCCTTTCCAAGCCCATCGGTGTCCCCTACTGACCGTGGGCAGAGCGGGGAATTTTGCGGAGATAAATCTCAACGCTGACCCAGCTGGGACTCGAACCTGGGAACTAAAGATTACGAGCCTGGCGCGCTACCGACTGAGCCACCCCCGCCCCAAGTGTAGTCGTGACAGGATGGAGATCGTGCCTATAGAAGTTGAATAGAGCAGGGTCCACAAGGAGCCTTGTGGGACACCTGCATCTATGTTTCTTTCAGTGGAAAAGCAGTTGCCAATTCTAACACAAAATGTTCTTTCATCAGGTATGACTGTAAAATGTGGGTCTTACCCGAAGCGAAGTTAGCTTGAATCATTTTAAATATGAGGCCGTCGATCCAGATCTTCTCAAAAGCTTTCGCCACATGAAGAAATGTGGATGCGACGGTCTCCTTATTTAAGGATGCGGCAACTCTTTCCACAACCCGTAGCATTTGGTAAACTACTTTAGATCGCTTCCGCCTAAAACCAAACTGTTCTTCTGGAATTAAGCTATTCTGATCAGTATGCTCCATTGGGATATTTAAGATAATTCTCTCAAACTCTTTACCCAAACGTAGAGAAAAACTAATCAGTCGATAATCGCAGATGGCTGTTCCATATTATTTTTTAAAGTATTTTGTTATATACTGATAGCTTAATATCACGACTGGTAGTTTTAATGTCATTAGAAATAGATAAATATTTATATAAATATTATTAGTTCTAATAATAATATGAATGAGAAAACAAATTGCATTTAATTTTACTGGAAAGAGTTTATTTAAAAATTTGAAATAATAAAATAAAATGTGCGAGTCTTAATTATTACGTTCCATTAAGTAAAATTTTACTACGTTCCATTATGTAAAATTTTATTACGTTCCATTATGTAAAATTTTTGCATTTCTTTAAACATCTTCAGCTCTCAGACTTTATTTCTTTACTAATTATTCAGTGTTCTTTCACCACATTTAAATGCTTTCTCTTTTATCCTCATCATCGTTAAAAGTCATTAGAATTATCCTAGTTATTTCCGTTAATGAAGTTTGTATTAATTTTCAAACTTTTCAAATTAGCATAATGTAAACTTCACCTGCAGGAAGAAACACTCACTGTTTTGCTTCATCAGGAAAACGAATTAAACCTTTAGCAAATCGCATAAATTTTTACTGTAATTACACTTACGATGCCAGCAATAACAGTAAAAACAAGGTCATTACCTTAACTCCGACATGCTGACTCCGGCCGCTTCTATGACGTTAAATTTGTTCCCCATTCTTCTTGGCATCCCCTTCAGCTCATTTCATGCACAAAAAACCGATTCCTGCGCGTGACACGAAAAAACTTCAGTGCCTTGAATTATTTAAAGTGTCAAAGTCATCGTGTAGCTCGTATCCGATAGTTTTCTCTCTATTTTCCCAGATCTCAGTTCCTTTCTACATTGCAGGATTACACGAGCGATGCTATTGGTGGTTTTATTTCTTCGTAGAAGAGAGCAGAGCTTCTTTTGACGTTCTGAGCGAGAAGGATCAATGAAGAAGTAAAAAAAGAAATACACAAAAAAAAAGAAGAGTTTAATGTCTCGCAGAAAAACAGGGTCTCTATCTGTAGACGGCCATAGTACCTATTTCCATCCTCTTCCAGCCTTCACTCACCCCATTATCATGGACAGCAGAGCAGCTCCAAATCAAAGTGCGTATATTACCCACCTCCCACTAACGGTCCACGTAGTACAATGGGGCCATCATCTCACCACTACCAATCCTATATTACCATGCATTTCTATCTACAATGGCACCGCTATATGTGCAGCAGTTTAGCCCAGTATTACCTGTTCTCTTCTTCTCAGATCCCATGCGTTATCCCTTCTCGTATGTTGCAGTGAGAGAGCAGCACTTCACTGAAATCAATGCTACATGGTAATGGGATACCCGATCAAGATGCTCTTTCGCTGGAGTGGGATAAAAAGAAAAGAAGGAGAATAAAAAAAAAAGGATGAGAACCGGAGAGCTTGGGGGAGGGAGAGGGGGAGGAGAAAAAGCGAAAACAAACCCTCGTACTCACGTGAACTCGTGAGGCTGCAGGTGCGGAGATAAGGGTCATCCAGAGATGCTGTGGAGCACCCAGGAGAGGGTGTAGTAGGATGCCCTGGAGAAGCAGACCATTCCCTCTAAAACGATTTATTGGGCGATAAATTTAACTGTCTTGGGTTGGACAGAGGTAGTGGCCAATGTGTGCAAGTGTCTGTGTGTGTATGTGTGTGTTTGGAGTAGAAGGTGGAGCCTCAAGCTCGATGCTATTGGAAGCAAGAAATAAATGTTATGTTCTGGGAAAGTAGCCGAGCAATCTGCCAACTGAAGGCAAGGAGATAAAAGTTTATGACGTCATTCGTTTCGATAAGGAAGTCCGGGTACGACAGCTGTGACGTTGTTTGCTGGACTCATGTGGTGACATTCGTTCCTGATGCTGCCGAATCGTTCAAGAAAGGGGTGGAAACAACACCTCCTACAGGAGAAGGCCATACAACTAAGATATGACGTCATCATAGTCTTAAAAAAATGTTGACATATCCCATATATTTATATCTATCATTATTTCTTGTGTATTTTAATGATCTTTATGCTAATGTTTTTCTATAAATATACCTTTTTTAGAAAGAATGTTTATTCGTATTTTTTAGCATTATCAGAACTCTAATACATACGAATAATTTGCTTTCTAAATAATATATATTTGAATATAGACATTAGTATAAAGATTAGTGTTAAAATTACCAATAATAAAACAGAAATAAATATGTTCTATCGATGACTCAAACTAACACATCCTATAGCAGAAAGCCGTACAACCAGATACGACGTCATCATAGACTTGAAAACCTAGATATTTCTTATGTATTTTTGTCTATTATTATTTTTACTGGTGTATTTTAATACTAGCTTTATGCTAATGCTTATTTATAAATGCACTTTTTTTAGAAGGAAAAATTATTCGTATTTATTAGCATTATCATAATTCCATTGTATATGAATAATTTATTTTCTAAATAATGTTTCTGTAAATATAAACAATAATATAAATGTTAATGTTAAAATTTACCAATAACGATAACAGAAATGAATACATAAGAAATTTCTAGAGTTTTAGGACTACTATACTGGCATCATAACTTAGTTGTACGGCCTTCTGTTCTGGAAAGGTGTTGATCCGTTGTTGAAGCTGCCTATTGATGTACAGTCTCTCAAAAAAATATCAGAACACTATAATTGATTACAGAATTCAGAAAAATATCTGGCAACGATTTTTTTAGAAATTAATGATCTGGCAACCTACGTGTACGTACACGAAGACTGCCAGATCACTATTTTCTAAAAAAATCGTTGTCAGATATTTTTTTCTGAATTCTGTAATGAACCATAGTGTTCGGATATTTTTTTGAGCGACTGTAGCTTTAATAGCGCACAAAACAGCGCTGTTCATTTGGTTTTCATGAAAACTTTTATTTTTTTTTTACCTTCTGGGTTGTGTTTTAATAATAAATAAGGCTCCTTATTTATTAAACTTTAACACTTAACAAACAATTAAAATAAAATAAATATATTTATATCCCAAGTAGCAACTTGGCGCAAAATAAAAGGAGCTTCTCAGTAAACACGCCATAGAGCAGACCTGTGAAGAAAGCGAAACCTCAGGATAAAGGCAATACAAGAAAGTAAAAAAAGTTTATGACGTCATAAACCCAGTCATTGTTTACAAGGAAACGTCCTTGTTTTATCTGGAGCTCGAATTCGGATCTTTTTGAGCGTAGTCAAGCACGCTAACCAACAGGCTACCTGTAGACACACCTAAATAAGCCTACACAGTCCAGTAGAGAAAATATGTAAGTAGTGAAATATGATTAAAGATTTAATTTGTCTAAAATTTAGTTGCAACTAATTTTTTTAAATAGTGTAAAATAGAATAATTTATTTATTTCAACTATAATGAAGCAGATGTGAATTTTTAAAAATAATTTCAAAATATAAATCAAACATACCTTCTTGTTTTACTTTAAGTTCATTTTTAGATTTATTTATATATATAAGTAAATACTAGTTTTATTTGAAGTTCATTTTTTATGTTATGTTTATATATCTATATTCTCGTTTTATTTTTAAGTTCATTTTACGTATATGTTGTTTTAATTATTATTTTGAATTAGTCAAAGAACTTAGAAGCCATCAAAAGGGTATCACTCCATAAATAAATAATAAATACCCCCTCAAGCAGCTGCTTGCCACAGAGGTCTGACAGGAGCCTGTCAGTTTATATGCCACAGTAGGAGATCTGAGAGAATGGCAGGACCTCAGCAGAAAAACGACACATACATCCATGCCTTACCTGGGGCTCGAACCTCCATAGAACTAATATAAGATCATGCCCCTGGAGCTTTGCTTCTCTACATCACTACATGAACCTTCAAATGAAATTGGCCAACAAAGGGCGGTTTCAAACAGCTTCTTTCCTGGAAAAGAATTGAACAAAGACACGATAATTAATATAACAGAAAGATTGCTATTAATTGTTTATTCAGAACATATTTTAAATATTTAGATTAAAATATTCAATATTAATAACGGTAGATTAAGATAATGTATATTGTAAACCTACATTTATTATTTCATAATAAGATTTTTATGCTTAACAACTATTGTAGCCGTCCCATGGCCGAGTGGTTAGCACGCTTGGTTACTGATCTAAGGGACCTGGGTTCGAGCCCCGGGTTAAGTCATGGTTGTGTGTGTCGTTTTTCTGTTGAGGTCCAGCCATCCTCTCAGATCTCCTACTATGGCATATAAACTGACAGGCTCCTGTCAGACCTCTGTGGCAAGCAGCTGCTTGAGGGGGTATAACAACTACTAGCATAGAAGTAAAAAAAAAACAGATGAATTATTTTGGGATTCATTTTGAAATAATCCGTAGCTCATGGCTGCTTGAGGATGATTATGAATCACTTTAATGTTGGATGCATGCCCTTAAAAGCGATTTTTTCTGCACTAGGATCTAAACCATAGAGTAGAATTTGCCGCCAGATGGCGCCCTTTACGGTTTTTCTCGATGTCCCTTTTTGTCCCTTATACGTTCTTTTAGCACATGGTGTGCAAAAAAGTGCCGCTCAGAGGTAAAACAACCCAACCCAACTCATCAACCACTGAAATAATTTTTATTTAACATCACAATTTTTTTTAAGTTTACGATTTCTGTAGGAAGCAAGTTAAATAGATAAGGAATTTGATATTCTTCGGAATTTCGTCCGTAATTATTATAAAATTTTGGTTGTTTCAAAAACTCTTAGCTTTTTTCTAGTTAACTTATTGTGGCAAATATTTTTCGTTTAGGTATTATCAAAGAAGTTATTAATAACACAAACAAACACATATAAACTTTCAATACGTAAAATTTTGAACAACTAAATATATCATCTTTTGTTTTAAGGGAATTTTTAATTTCTGAATTACACAATCCTTTTAGCAGACTAATTTGTATTCTTTTAATTTTATTTAATTCTCTCTTATAGGCTGACCCATAAACTGTTATTACATATCTAATTATAGATTCAAAAAGTGTTTTATATAGTAAAATAGTTAGTGTGTATCAACAAACAAGTTAAGTTTCCTAATTTTAAATGCTACAAATCGTAGTTTTGAACACATTCAGTCAACATGTTTATTCTATTTCACTTTCGAATTCATTTTCAAGCCTAGGAAAATTATTTCGACAATTGCATATACCAGGTAATAAACCATCCAACATCGTACAACTTATTCGATACTTAGTAATTCTTCTATTAAGTGTAGGTTGTTGAAAACCAATACACAAAAATTTAGTTTTTTCTCGTTTACATTCAATTTGTTAAGAGCAAACCATTTAACTGCTTAATTAAAATCATTTTGTAGATTGCAAATAGCATATTCTCAATCTGAGTGGAAGTTGATTAACACTGTATCATCATCATACATATATAATTTACTATTAAAATTAATATTGGCTAAATCATTTATGTGCATTTGAAATAGCATAGGACCGAGAATAGATCTTTGTGGAACTCCAAAATTGATCTGAAATTTATCACTAAAATCACGACTCAGCCTAAGTACTGAATCGCGATCTAAGATGTATTCGCATCTGGAGAGAATCAGGTACAGTCGCTCAAAAAAGTATCCGAACACTATGGTTGATTGCAAAATTCAGAAAAAATATCTGGCATTGATTTTTTTAGAAATTAGTCATCTGGCAACCTTCGTGTCACGTGACACGAAGGTTGCCAGATGACCAATTTTGCAATCAACCATAGTGTTCGGATACATTTTTGAACGACTGCACCCGCAACATCAGAGAAAGGGACTACTCTGGTGGCCGTGGAGTGATGGA
The DNA here is from genome assembly GCA_038380435.1 of Ryuthela nishihirai. Taxonomy (NCBI): domain Eukaryota; kingdom Metazoa; phylum Arthropoda; class Arachnida; order Araneae; family Heptathelidae; genus Ryuthela; species Ryuthela nishihirai. The sequence continues at coordinate 105,416,348 of JAWZYU010000006.1, forward strand.
TGGGGCAAGAATCTTGACGAACAGGGGGTACAGATTGATGTATCATTTCGAGTGGTTCTGTTATTGGCCTGCTGTACAGAGACAAGTTCCTGAACCCATATGTCAGGCCATTCCAGCGAGCCGTCGGTCCAGATTTTATTCTTGTGGACAATAACGCCTGCCCTCATGGATCTCATGTGGTCGACGATTTTCTCAAAGACGAACGTATTCGGCGAATGGAATGGCCACCGGGATCTTCTGACCTCAATCCCATTGAGTATGTATGGGATGCTCTACGGAGACGCATTGGAACTCGCCAGCCTCCTCCCAGAACACTCCATGAACTCAGAACAACACTTGTCGAAGAGTGGTCATTAATACCTCAAGAACTCATCAATACTCTCATAAACAGTACGAGGAGTCGTTACTTGATCTTCATGGTTGTCAGGGGTGATCATATTCCATATTAACATACCGCATGTCATACATAACCATCTTAGCTAACGTAGTGAAAAATTACAATCCAAACCAACGAAGTAAAAAGGTAGAATCCAAACCTAGACATTAGAACGATGTAATCCAAGCGAACGTAGCAAAAGGGTAGAATTCAAACCAACGCATTAAAACGGTAAAATCCAAAATGGATTGGGTTACTTATGAGCGACACTTTTTGCACACAATGGGCTAAATAGCCTAGTCACATGGACCCCAAAGGCTCAGAGAGGGTTGGGCGAAGAGGAAGCACTGCACTGCTGTTGAGTGACAGATGGTAGCCTCTCGTCAACACAATTCAGCGGGTTCTTTAGCATGCAGTGATATGGCTCTCCGGTACACGGAACCATAGCTTAACATCCCATCCGACGGAGAGCGGCTTTTCCAAGCCCATCGGTGTTCTCTACTGATCATGGGCAGGATGGGGAGTTTTGCAGAGATAAATCTCAGTGCTGACTTAGCTAGGACTCGAACCTGGGAGCTGCAAATTACAGGCCCGGGACATTACCGACTGAGCAATCCATCCCATAAAATCCAAACTAATGTGGTGAAAGAACAGACTCCAAACCAACGAAGTTAAAAAGTAGAATATAAACCAATGCATTAAAAGGTAGAATCCAAACCAATGCAATAAAAAGGTAGAATCCAAACGAACTAAGAGTAGAATCTAAGCCAATGTAGTGATAAAGTAGAATCCAAACCAACATAGTGACTATGAAGAATCCAAACCAACATATTAATATGATAAAATCCAAACCAACATAGCAAAAGAATAGAGTCCAAACCAATGTTGTAAAAGGTAGAAACCCAAGCTAATGTATTAAAATGGTAGAATCCGAACCAAGGTAGTAAAAAGATAAAAGTCCTATCCAAAGCAGTGAAAAAGGTAACATCCAAACCAATTCATTAAAATTGTAGAATCCAAAACCAACGCAACAAAAAATTGTACAATTCGAATCAATGCTGAAAAAGGTAAAATCCAAACCAAAGTATTAAAATGGTAGAAGCCAAGCCAATGCAGTGAAAAAAAATGTAGAATCCAAACCTATGCTTACAAAGTGAAAAAGTGAAATCCAAATCAAAGCATTAAAATGGTAGAGTCTAAATCATCGTAGTAATAAGGTAGAATCCAAACCAACGCATTAAAATGTAAAGTCTAAACCAATGAAGTAAAAACATAAAATTCAAACCTATACAGTAAAAAAAGGCAGAATCAAAACAAATGCAGTAAAAAAGAAGAATCCAGCCTAATGGAATCAAAAGATAGAATCTAAACCAATATAGTCAAATAAAGTAGAATCCAAACCAATGGAGTAATAAAATCCAAATCAAAGCAGTAAAAAAGGTTAAATACAAACCAAGGAAAATGCAGTAAAATAAAGAAGCATCCAGACCTATGGAATAAAAAGGTAGAATCCAAACCAATGGAGTAAAATATGAATGTAGTAAAAGGGTAGAATCTAAACCTATGCAGCAGAAAGGGTAGAATCCAAACTGATGCAGTAGAAAAGGTAGAATCCAAACTGATGCAGCAGAAAAGGTAGAATCCAAACTGATGCAGTAGAAAAGGTAGAATCCAAACCTATGGAATGAAAAGGTAGAATACAAACCTATGGAATGAAAAGGTAGAATACAAACCAATGGAGTAAAAAGTTGAATCCAAAGTAATACAGTAAATAGGTAGAATTAAAATCAAAGAAATAAATAAAGTGAAATCGAAACCAACAGAGTAAAGAAAGGGTAGAATTCAAACCAGCAGAGTAAAAAAGGGAGAATTTTATTTCTTTTATTTATTTCTTTACAGGTAGCTATAGTTTATTTAAAAATTAGCATTAAGCTTTAATTATAATTTTTCCATTATAAAATATTAAATGCAATTCAGTCTGTGTAACTTAGCACAAAATTTTGAATCTTCGGAAAAATTGAGCCAGGTCTTCCACATTCAAAAATTCCTTTAAGTATTATAAATTAGGTTTATAACACAATTTTGAATAACAGTTTCTTCAATACCTCAAATTTGGCCAATCAGGGCGTTACTACATAAGAAATGCCTACTTCGCATTTAACACATTTTTTACTATTTTTAAAACCTACAAAGAACTGTTTGAGAGAAAATCAATTTAATTTCAAACTTTCAAATAATAATATAAAAAAAACTGATAATTTATATTAACGAAAGTTTTTTAATATTAATATCCTATTTCTTTCATTTCCATTTATTTTTAATTAATTTTTGTAAATTATTCTCAGAATTTACCACCAAAAATATAAAATAAGATAATTATATATTTTTCTGCCCTCTCTTTCCTAAAGTATCGTAATTATATTATGGATGATAATTCCGATTATCACAAAGGGGACAAATCCTCAAGTAACAAATGCTCTAATAAAGGAACATATTCAGAAAAATATAAAGAATCCAAATCAATAATTTATAGAATCCGAAGAACAAAAGACATGAAGTAAAATTGCACAAATTAAAGAACAGATTCAGAAACAAGAGCATAAAGGTGAAGAAACCAATATATCAATAAAGAAACAAATCAGGAAACAAAAGAGCAAAGACATAAAGAAACTGTTGCAGAAATAAAGGAACAGATCCCGAAGCAAAATAACAAAAACATACAAAAACAAAAGAACATTAAATTGAACAGATCCAGAAAAAAAGAGCAAACATATAAAGAATGAAATTTGCAAACAAAGGAACAGATCCAGAAATAGAAAACGCCAGGCTTGTAATCTGTAGCTCCCAGGTTCGAGTCCCAGCTGTTTAAGCGTTGAGATTTATCTCCGCAAAATTCCCCGCCCTGCCTACGGTCAGTAGGGGACACCGATGGGTTTGGCACCGTCCGTCGGATGGGACATTAAGCCGTGACCCTCTGTGCGGGAGAGCCATACCCTGTGCACATTAATGAACACTCTGGATGGTCTTGATGGGAGGCTACCATCTGTCTCCCAAAAGTGTTCCAGTGGGTCCCCTCCCCCAACCTTCTCTGAGCCTTCGGGGTCCATGTGACCTGGCCATTTAAACCATAGTGTGCAAAAAAAGTGCCGCTCAGAAGTAAAACAACCCAACAAATCCACCTCCTCTTTTTTGGGGGGAGGAAAGAAAATATGGGTGGAATTTTCGCAGTGTATGACACTCTTCGCGTCACAAGCTTTCATTTGACACAAGAATCGCTGAGTTTGTCCGTCGAGTTCCAAAGAGTTGGGTTCTTTTACCTCTGAGTGGCACATTTTTTACACACAATGGGCTAAATGGTCAGGTCACAAGGACCCCGAAGGCTCAGAGAAGGTTGGGGGAGGGGACCCACTAGAACAGCTGTTGGGAGACAGATGGTAGCCTTCCTTCAAGGTTATCCAGTGCGTTCTTTAACGCGCGCAGGGACGGATACGCATACCGAGACACGGCTTAACGTCCCATCTGACGGATGGTGACCTTTCCAAGGCCCATCGGTGTCTCCTACTGAATGAGGGCAGGGCGTTTTACGGAGATAAATCTCAACGCTGACCCAAAACAAAAGAACATTAAATTGAACAGATCCAGAAAAAAAGAGCAAACATATAAAGAATGAAATTTGCAAACAAAGGAACAGATCCAGAAATAGAAAACGCCAGGCTCGTAATCTGTAGCTCCCAGGTTCGAGTCCCAGCTGGGTAAGCGTTGAGATTTATCTCCGCAAAATTCCCCGCCCTGCCTACGGTCAGTAGGGCGGGGAATCAAACAGTTCTCCTAAGGGACCTGGGCTCCAGAGATATGGGTGAACTGTTTTGTCACAAACACACAAACTGACAAATCAGCGAATGAACAAACCGACAAATGATGATCAAAAAGAAATTAATGTTCACTCTGGTTGTCATGCACGCGAGACTCAGTTTAATGTCCATTCTGACAGACGTCGGCCTTTCCAAGCCCATCAAGCTCAGAGGTAAAACAATCCAACCCAACCCAGAAATGGAAGAGCAAAGTCACAGAGAAACAAGTGCATAAATAAAGGAGCTGATCCAGAAATAAAAGGAGAAATTTTTAAAGAAACAAATGCACAATAAAAGAAATAGATCGAAAACTTAAAGAATATAGACATAAAGAAAACAAACATATGCATAGGGAGAAATTCATAAACCAAGAAACAAATGCTCAAGCAAATATCAAACAGATATGCGGAAAATTCCAAAAAGTCCAGTGAATTAGAAACCCTTGCTTCACTAGTAAATATCCTACCACGCAATTCTAAATTCCTCAGGAAATTCTACCAGCAGTAAAATCCTTGATTCTACGCAAATCACTCTTTCATCTCCATCATTAATGTCCTCACATCCATCTTCTTCCCTTTGCCTCCATCCATCCTCCAGCATCCCGAAACGACATCGCGCAAAAAGCGATTTTACGGCTCAAACTCCTCGGATTTCATGCCTTGTGGAAGACATGGAACCCTGAATCCTCTTCAAGAGTAGGATGAGTCTATCTACATTGCCTTCATCTATCAGTCCTGCTCTCAGTATTTCTGCATCCGAAACCGGAAGCCAACCCTCTTCTTGTCACGCTGCCCCACGTCACATCCGACACACATGCCACGAAGGAGGAGTGGAATTCTTCGGGTCAGACTTCCCTGTGGGTGGCAGCATTCCTTGTCAAATCGCTCACTGTGCACTTCTACTGAGGATGAGACTGTGGAGGATGTGAGAGCAGGATACAAGATGGAGTTGCCTCACCACGAATGTTCCGCAAAATCTACTGAATTTGCGTCGGCCATTAGGAAGCGCAGGAGATTAGTTTGCTTCTTTATGGTCTTAATGTTTTCCAAATGTTGCAAACAGCTTCACAATGCAAGGATTTTTTTTTAAAGAAAAAGTTAAGTAAAAGAGGAAACAGAATGAAAATATTGCTTGAGACAAGTCTGAAAGAAAAAGCGAAACTTACTGTATCTTGTGAAATGTGGGAATAAAAATGTATCGTAATCAGGAAAAAAGTAGATTAAATTTTTTTTTCGTCAAATCACTTTTCAGCGATCATTTAACAGGATTGTAAAATAATATTGATTTTTTTATCTGTTTCTAGCGCCGTCCCATGGCCGAGTGGTTAGCGCGCTTGGCTACTGACCTAAGGGACCTGGGTTCGAGCTCTGGGTAAGGAATGGATGTATGTGCCGTTTTTCTGCTGAGGTCCTGCCAACCTCACAGACCTTCTACTTGGCATATAAACTGGCAGGCTCCTGTCAGACCTCTGTGGCAAGCAGCTGCTTGAGGGGTGTTTATTTATCTGTTTCTTTGTCAGTCTGTCTTTAAATCAGCTTGTTTGTTTTTCTATATCAGTCAGTTGTCTGCCTGCCTGTTTTTTTGACTGTCTGTCTGGTTTTCTATAGATCAGCCTGTATGTCTTTCTATATCTGTCAGCCAATAAGTCTATCAGTCAAGCAGTCTATCAGCCGGTCAGATATAGGTCAGAAAATCAGACTGTGGGTCTTTTTTATGTCTTTCTGTCAGTCAACCTCTCTCTTTGCCTATCAGCCAGTAAATCTGTTAGTCAGGTAATCAATCAGCCTGTCAAATGCAGTCAGTCAGAAAATCAGTCTATCCGTACTAACTTCCAGGAGATATCCTCATAAAATCCTGCCATCATTCCCAATAATCAGGGTTCCAACTGGAAATATTTCTTGTCTACCGATCTTAAATACAAAGGTTCTCTGTCCAAAAAAAAAGCGGGGAATGGATTACATTATGAGTCAGCGCACCACACTCATAATCTTCAGTTCCCATGTTCGAGTCCCAAGTGTTCCAACATTGTTTATCTCCGATAAAACCTCACTTTGCTCTCGGAGACAAAAGGAAGAGACCGATGGGCTTTAAAAGACCACCTTCCGTCAGATGGAATGTTAAGCCGTGGCTCAGGTTCATTTGTTTTACCTCTGAGTGACATATTTTTTGCAAACAAATAGTTAAATGGCCATATCACAAGGTTGTTGGTTTTAGCAGAAGAGTTCACCAGTAATAATATTAGAATCGAAAATATAAGAATTTTCTGTATATATATATATCATGACTAAAATTCAGACCCTGATTCTCAGTTTCTTGGAGGAAAGTTCTTTATTATACAGAATCAGAATTCATCCTTTGCTGGGTTTTCGTTTTTCGAAAATAAGAAGAAGAGGAATTTAATATACAAATATGAAATATTGACTGTTCAAGAAAAATGTGTTTTTGCTTACAAACTTTCTCTAGTGGCCAGTATCTCAAGTGATAACCTCATGGGTATTGTTGTGGTGGAACTGAAGAAAGAACTGTGACTGTTATTTTTTATACCTTGTTTGAAGTGTTAATTTTGTTTTTGAAATCTCTTTTGGCTCAGAAAAGAAAAGAAATTAAGATCCAAGAGTATTGGATTACAGAAAGTCTACTCTGCATAAATAGGAACTTTTAAAAAATTCAGAAAAACTATTATTTTTATTTTCTACATTGTGATTTACACGTCCGATTCTTTGTTTGGGATAGCAGGAAGCCCATTGTTGAAGGGTTTCTAACCTTCCCATCACATTTTATCACATCACATCACATGACGTCAAAAATGAAGTACATTGGTTTTCTGTTACAAGAAATGTTGGCTTGTCGCTCCTTTCACCTAAAATAGTCTTTATTAATTACAATTAATAGATTTTGCTACTCTATGAAATATAGTGTTTTTCCCTCTATATATATATACTCAGTGCTGACTGAATTGGGGCGGGGTGGCTCAGTCGTTAGCGCGTCAGTCTCGTAATATGTAGTTCACAGGTTCGAGTCTCCAGCTGGGTCAGCGTTGAGATTTATCTCCGCAAAATTCCCCGCCCTGCCCACGGTCAGTAGGGGACACCGATGGGCTTGGAAAGGCCGCCGTCCGTCGGATGGAACGTTAAGCCGTGGCCCCATGTGCGGGAGAGAGCCATACTCTGTGCACGTTATAGAACACGCTGGATGGCCTTGACGGGAGGCTACCATCTGTCTCCCAATAGCTGTTTCAGTGGGTCCCTTCCCCCAACCTTCTCTGAGCCTTCGGGGTCCATGTGATCTGGCCATTTAGCCCATGGTGTGCAAAAAAAGTGCCGCTCAGAGGTAACGCAACCCAACTGACTGAATTATGACCACCTGTCTCCATGTTATGTCAGTGGCAGCTAACTTCGAGGCTCTATAAAAAAAAAATACCCCCTCAAGCAGCTGCTTGCCACAGAGGTCTGACAGGACCCTGTCAGTTTATATGCCAGAGTAGAAGGTCTGTGAGGATGTCATAACCTCAGCAGAAAAAACGACACGAACATCCATGCCTTAACTTCGGGGCTCGAACCCAGGTCCCTTAGATCAACAGCCACGTGCGCTAACCACTTGGTCACGGGACGGCCGAGGCTCTATAGCTTCTAGAAAAGAGTTTGGTGACAGAATGGAACTTAAGATAAAAATCTCAATCAGATTTATCTAAATCTCGATTTTTCAACAATACTTCCTTTGTTCTTAAAGAATTATGGACTTTGAATATTTAAAAACAGTGCAAGTCTTAGGAAAATTGAAAAATATCGAAAAATTATTTACATTAACTTTTCAAATATACATCTCTTGTATTAAATGGTGTGAAATAATTCACAAAAAATATCTGACAACGTTTTTTTTTAGAAATTAGTGATCTGGCAACCTTCGTGTCACGTGACAGATCACTAATTTCTAAAAAAAAACGTTGTCAGATATTTTTTGTGAATTCTGTAATCAAAAATAGGGTTCGGTATTTTTTTGAGCGACTGTACTTCTTATTCAAATTATAACTAACTTCTGAGTTAAACTTCATAACTATTCTAACTTATTCAAATTATAACTAATTCTGAATTAAGAATTCTAACGTTAGGCATTGTTGTTGTTGAATATTCAAACTTCTATAATTCTTTAAATACTAAATAAATACTGTTGAAAATGGAGATTTAAATAGATTTGATTGACATCTTTAATTTATCTTCAGTTCCATTCCGTCACAAAACTCTTTCTTTGGAAGTTATAAAAAAATAAAATAAATACCCCCCCCCCCCAAGCAGCTGCTTGCCACAGAGGTCTGACAGGAGCCTGTCAGTTTATATGCCACAATAGGAGATCTGAGAGGATGGCAGGGCCTCAGCAGAAAAACCACACACACATCCATGCCTTACCCGGGGCTCGAACCCAGGTCCCGTAAATCACAAGTCAAGCGTGCTAACCACTCGGCCACGGGACGGCTAATTGGAAGTTATAGAGCTTCGAAATTAGTTTCCACTGACAAAGTTCCTGCTTAAGGGCCTCAGAAAGAAGGGCAGACCTAGGATGCGGTGACAATGTCAAACAGGACCATATTAGAATTGGTGTGCAGTGGCCAGATGAGCAGATGTAGCTTTGGGTTGTTTTACCTCTGAGCGGCACTTTTTTGCACACCATGGGCTAAATGGCCAGGTCACATGGACCCCGAAGGCTCAGAGAAGGTTGGGGGAGGGGACCCACTGGAACAGCTGTTGTGAGACAGATGGTAGCCTCCCGTCAAGGCCATCCAGCGTGTTCTTTAACGTGCACAGGGTATAGCTCTCCCGCACACGGGGACACGGCTTAACGTCCCATCCGACGGACGGCGGCCTTTCCAAGACCATCGGTGTCCCCTACTGACAGTTGGCAGGGAATTTTGCGGAGATAAATCTCAACGCTGACCCAGCTGGGACTCGAACCTGGGAACTACAAATTACGAGCCTGGCGCGCTACCGACTGAGCCACCCCCGACCGCCCCAAATATGGACAGAAGTGGTCATAATTCAGTGAGCACTGAATGTATATATATATCAAGCTAATAACACCACAATTAATATCCCTATAACCGTAATAATAATTAAATATATATGTGTTTAAGAGTTTCACTATTTTTTACTTTGTTTTATTGCTGAAAAAGTAACATATTTGATGTTATATAATTTTTTTTAGATATATCTTGAAGCAGCCTGTGATAATATTAGAAAAAAATTTATAAAAAATTTTGCTCCATCCATAATATCATGAAAATTGATATGGAGTTTTTTTTTTTGAAAAGTAGATTTTCTGTTATTGCAGTGTCCAGGTCTATTCTATCGAGGTAACCTTGGTTGAAGCCAATTTAGGTAACCAAATTTGTATAAAATTTGTGGTTCAGTTGCCTTAAGTTTAACATTAAAACATATATAACATTAATACATATTAGATAATTATCTTTCAAAAGCATAAAATAAAATGATTTATTCATTTGTGTTTTATTAATATATTTACCAATATTTTAAGATCAAACACTAAATTTTTGTGAATAAATAACTACCAGTCAGTTTTAATAAATGTAACTATAATATAAAAAGCTATTAAAACGCTTCCAGTAGTAATCATACAAAAAATCATGCCATCATCACCTAATAGTCAGTAGTGCAACTTACAGTTTTCCTTGTCCTCTTCCGATCCCAAACACAAAGTGATCCCTGTCCAAAGGTGTCGACACATGAACGTCAGAATGTCGTCACCAGACAGCACCTGCATCTCGGAGAGGACGTGACGAAAGCCAGGGACATTTTGTGTCCGGAACCATAGCTCGTCGCGACGAAGGAATCTGACCCGTCCCCTTTCACCTTTTGACCCTTTCCCTCTTCTCCATCCTCCCTTCCCTCCCCTGATACAAGTGAGAGATGTTGTTCCCTGTCTGCAAAGCGGTTATTCTCCCCATCACCGCTGAAGGATGACCGTAGGCGGGAATGTTTTTAATTAGGATCAGATTTAGCCCACACACAGGGTTTAAGGGGACCGTGACCTGACCTCTTCCGCGTGGGGGAAATGGGGGTTACAGCACCCTCACTTACGATGAAGTGAACTAATGGGGTTAGCGTAGATTTTTTTCTTTTTTTTCATTTCTTTCGGATGTTTTGGCGGATTGCTCATTTTTACTCTTTGTTGTACAAGGTATATTATAAACGAATTTAATATTTTAAAATGGTAAATTTCATTAAATAGTTATGTAGTAAAGAAGTGTATATAAAGTATCAAAAAACTCTCAAAGTTTGGTATTCAACCAACATCTGCTATAACAGAAGGCCGGTGGACCAAATTATGACGTCAGCAAAGGTAACCCTATATTATAGAAAATTCTTATACGTTAATTTCTATTATCATTACTGGTGAGTTATTATTATTATTCGTATTTCATATAGCCGTCCCGTGGCCGAGTGGTTAGCACGCTTGGCTGCTGATCTAAGGGACCTGGGGTCGAGTCCCGGATTAGGCATGGATGTGTGTGTGTGTGTGTGTCGTTTTTTTGCTGAGGTCCTGCCATCCTCTCAGATCTCCTACTATGGCATATAAACTGACAGGCTCCTGTCAGACCTCTGTGGCAAGCAGCTGCTTGAGGGGTTTTTATTTTTTTTTATTTAACATAAATGCGAATAAATTTCTTTGTAAGTAAAGTATATTTATAGATAAACATTAGTATAAAGATTGGTATAAAAGTACACCTGTAATAATAGTAGAAATTGATATATGAGAAATATCTAGATTATAGAACTGCCAAGGCCGACGTCATAACTTGGTCTAGAGGCCTTCTGTGGTAGAAAGTTCATAAAAATAAATAAATATTCCCTCAAGCAGCTGCTTGCGCGCAGAGATCTGACAGGAGCCTCTCAGTTTACACGCCTTAATAGATCTGTAAGGAAGGAGAGTACTCAGTCAACACCTCCTATAACAGAAAGCCAAGGGACCAAATTATGACGTCACGTAAGTAGAAAAATCTTATATTTTTATTTTAATATTATTACTGGTGGATTCTTGGCTAATCTTTATACTAAGGTTCATCTATAAATATGTTTTATTTAGGAAAAAAATTAGTTGTGTTAATTAGCATTTTTATGTTTAATAATAAATACGAATAATTTTCTTCCTAAATATAATATATTTGTAGATAAACATTAGTATAAAGATTAGCCCAAGAGTTCACTAGTAATAATATTAATTAGATAGTAAGTAATAGTAATAATAATAATTAGTAAGTAATAATAATATTAGAATCAAAAATATAAGAATTGTTTAAAGAGAATATTACTCAGTGACGTCAAAAATTTTGTACATTGGCTTTCTGTTACAGATGTTGACTCAGCAGAAAAACAACACAGACATTCATGACTTACCCTGAACTCGAACACAGGTCTCTTTGATAAGCAGCCAAGCACGATAATAAAAGCTTAAAAAGTTCAATAGATTTCAATATGAACGTCATTGTATGTGTGATATTCATCTCCTGTACATATCGAACTCAACGTGTCCTGTGTAACATTTGGAACAACTGAAGGAATTTTTTCCCTTAAGTTTTGTAAGGTATGCTCTCTTTAATGAATGATTTTTTAAAATTAACCCTAAAAAACAACTTTCGTTTTTTCTGAATATTTGAATTTGTTACATTTGCTGTTATATTTGAATCGTATATTTGAATAAGAAGTAAGTGGTTTCAACTATAAACGAGTCACTGTTTGCCCTTTGTATAAAAAAGAGCAAAAACTCGTAATAACTCTGATGATCACTAACTGCTGTGATAGACTCTTTGATTACATATGTTGATTAGATTAACTCTTTGATTACAGTTGTTGATGACATGGACTCTGGTTATAGTGTTGATGAGGACTCTTTGATTACAGTTGTTGATGAGATGAACTCTTCATTATAGTATTGATGAGCTGGACGTCTTGTTTACAACGTTGATGAGATGGACGCTTTCATTACAATTATTGATGAATGAACTCTTTGGTTGTAGTGTTCATGAGATGGACTCTTTAATTACAGTTGCTGATGTGATGGACTCTTCATTACAGTTATTGATGAGCAGGACGTTTTGTTTACAGCGTTGATGAAATGGACCCTTTGACAGTTATTGATGAATGAAGTCTTTGGTTACAGTGTTCATGAGATGGAATCTTTAATTACAGTTGCTGATGTGATGGCCATTTTGATTCGATTTTCCATGAGCTCGACTCTTCGATTACAATTGTGATGAACTGGACTCTTTGTTTATAGTTGTTGACGAATGGATTCTTCTATTACAGTTGGTGATGAGATGGACTCTTCTATTGCATTATTGATAAGATGGACTCTTTTATTACAGTTGTTGATGGTTGGACTCTTTTATTGCAGTTATTGATAAGATGGACTCTTTTATTACAGTTGTTGATGGTTGGACTCTTTTATTGCAGCTATTGATAAGATGGACTCTTTTATTACAGTTGTTGATGGTTGGACTCTTTTATTGCAGTTTTTGATAAGATGGACTCTTTTATTACAGTTGTTGATAGTTGGACTCTTTTATTGCAGTTATTAATAAGATGGACTCTTTTATTACAGTTGTTGATGGTTGAACTCTTTTATTGCAGTTATTGATAAGATGGACTCTTTTATTACAGTTGTTGATGGTTGGACTCCTTGAATATAGTGGTGATGATATGAACACCTTGATTACAGCTGTTGATGAGCTAGACTCTACAGCTGTTAGTGAACAGGACTCTACAGCTGTTAGTGAACAGGACTCTACAGCTGTTAGTCAGCAGGACTCTTTGATTACAGTTGTTGGTGAGATGGATTTCTGATTACAGTTATTGATAAATGGATTCTGCATAAAAAGGGAAAACATAAAATTCTAAACATTGCATACAAAAAAAGAAAGAATGACCAATCCAATTAGTATCACTTTTCTTATAAAAAAAAATCCATCTCATCAACAATTCTAATGAAGTAGTTCATCACATTAACAACTCTAATGAAACAGTGCATCTCATCAACAACTCCAATGAAACAGTCCATCTCATCAACAAATCTAAAAAAAATCTATCTCATCAACAATTCTAAAAAAATCCATCTCATCAACAACTCTAATAAAAAATCCATCTCATCAAACAATTCTAAAAAAAATCCATCTCATCAAACAATTCTAAAAAAAAAAATCCATCTCATCAACAACTCTAATGAAACTGTCCATCTCATTAATAGTTCGAATCAGAGTCCATTTCATTTACATCTCTCATCAAAGAAAACATCTCATCAGAACAACTACAGGACTTATCCTGTGATTATTTACTACTGAACCATATCTTATCCTTACTCAGATAGAAAGACTGAAACAATTACCAATACATAAACGTAATAAAAATGTGTCTCAAATAACTAAGATAATTGAACATTGATAAGAACGGAAATCAGCACAGTTTGTTGATTGCATGCCGAAAATCTCGGTTCTGTACAGTCGCTGAAAAAAATATCCGAACACTATGGTTGATTAACATAAATAAAAAAAATAAATACCCCCTCAAGCAGCTGCTTGCCACAGAGGTCTGACAGGAGCCTGTCAGTTTATATGCCAAAGTAGAAGATCTGAGAGGATGATTACAGAATTAAAAAAAGAAGAAAAAAATCTGGCAACGATTTATTTTAGAAATGAGTGATCTGGCAACCTTGGTGTACAGTCGCTCAAAAAAAGTATCCGAACACTATGGTTGATTACAGAATTAAAAAAAGAAGAAAAAAAAATCTGGCAACGATTTATTTTAGAAATTAGTGATCTGGCACACCTTCGTGTACAGTCGCTCAAAAAAGTATTCGAACACTATGGTTGATTACAGAATTCAGAAAAATATCTGGCAGCGATTTTTTTTAGAAATTAGTGATCTGGCAACCTTCGTGTACGTACAGTCACTCAAAAAATAGCCGAACACTGTGGTTGATTACAGAATTCAGAAAAAATATCTGACAACGATTTTTTTTAGAAATTAGTGATCGTGCAACCTTCGTGTACGTACAATCGCTCAAAAAATATCCGAACACTATGGTTGATTACAGAATTCAGAAAAAATATCTGGCAGCGATTGTTTTAGAAATTAGTGATAACCTTCGTGTTACGTAACACGAAGATTGCCAGATCACTAATTTCTAAAACAATCGCTGCCAGATATTTTTTCTGAATTCTGTAATCAACCATAGTGTTCGGATATTTTTTTGAGCGACTGTACATCGTGAGATTCACTCTTCCAAATGATAAGTCACACCGGAAACTCCCAAATATTCTCATGTGCAAAAACCGCACACCATCAGATGTGAGAGAAAGGCCAGTCCTAGGAGTGATTAATCGCTAGACTCATATTTCGTTCAATGTAAGGGAGCAATCCCATCCCCAGCCTATCAGTTAATTGCGGCCACAACTTACAAGTGCAACCAGGAATGGGATCCTATAGGCCTGTCAGGAGCAAAAGCCAAAGCACTCTTCCTTTGCTGCTGGCGTGTAATTATTTTCTCCACCGAAAGCGCCGTGTTATTTTCTTAATGAAGTCATCAGAAACTAGAAGAGACAGAGAAAGAGAAAAGTGAAAGTTGGGGTGCCGTGTTTTATTGGAAAGAAAAGTCGTTTTAAGAAGGAAATATTTCTTTGAAAGAGAATGAATTACTTCCAAGTGTTATCCAGAAAGATTTAATATCAAGCAGCTTAGCTACGTCTAATTGGAAATCAAGGATCTTTCAAATGCCATCTTTTTGGTCATTTAACCCATTGTTACTTAATACTTGGATCAGAGTTCTGCGATGTAGAGACACCAGGTACGACAATAAACGATCGTTTATATAATTCGTGTGGTTTTTAAAATTTTATGCTCCGAAATAAAAAAAAATACACAGATTTTTAATAATATTTATTCTCTAAAATTATCCTGGTAGCTGTTTATTTTTAAAAATTCATTTATTCTAAAATAATTTGTAATATTTTAATATACTCATAGTAAATAAAATATCTTATTTTTCACCATTATAAATTAAATAGATTATAATTTAAAACTTTACCCATAATCAACATTTCTCCTTTCTTTGATGACTGTCTAGGAATGAATCCAGTCCATCGAAGTGACTCTGGTCATCACCTCCTATCACAGAAGGCCAGTAGATCAAATTATGACATCACATATGTAGTTCAATAACCAGACTTTACTTACATATTTATTTCTGTTATTATTATTACTGGTGGTCTTTTATATTAATCTTTATAGCAATGTTGATCTATAAATATACTTTATTTAGAAATGAATTTTTTGCATTGATTAATATTAAGAAAATTGCTAATAAATACGAAAAATTTTTCTTCTAAATAAGATATATTTATCAATAAACATTAGCATATGGAGTAGTATAAAAGCACACCGCTAATAATAATCATCATCATCATCCTCAAGCAGCCATGGGCTACGGAGGTCCAACCAGACCGCGCAGTTTAATTCTCCAAGCATATCTGTCCTGAGCTACATCTGCTGCATCCGGCCACTGTACACCAATTCTAACAAGGTCCTGTTTGACATTGTCTGCCCACCGCATCCTAGGTCTCCCCCTCCTTCTGAGGCCTCTAGGCACACTGTTCATAACCTTATTCGCCAATCTATAATTATCCATACGGGCAACATGGCCAAACCAGCGGAGTCTCTCTCTGCACAATATGCTGCTTAAAGGAGGTTGCAGACTCCTTTGCCTAACCTCATCATTAGTTACAAAGTTAAACCACCTAATACCCAAGATACTGCGTAAGCATCTGGAATCAAAAGCATCTAGTTTCCTGTTATCTTGCTTACACAGCGTCCAAGTTTCACTACCATAACTAACCCTAGAAAGAACCAAACTATTATACAGTCTAATTTTAGTCTTAAGGTGTATACGCCTATTTCTCCACAATCTCCATAGATTCTTAAAAGTCCCGGCAGCAATACCTATTCGTCTGTTAATCTCATGCCGCACATCACCAGTATCAGTTACGCAGCTCCCAAGGTAATTAAACTGTGACACCTGCTCAAGACTGCAACCATTCAGATTAACTGAATCACAACCTGCCTGACCAATTGTCATCACTTTAGTTTTCTCTCTGTTTATAACCAAACCTACTGTACTACCAGTCTCATCAACAGTTCGAATGAAAGAGTTCATCTCATCAACATCATTTGCCAAAAGGGCTAAATCATCAGCATAATCTAAATCAGAAATTTTCGTATCTCCAGCCCATTTAAGGCCAAAATCTTTCCCTTGATGTGAATTTCGCATAACATAATCAACAACCAAACTAAAGAGAAAAGGAGACAAAATGCACCCTTGTCGAACACCAGAAGTAATGCTAAACCAATTGCTACAAGACTTACCAACTCTCACACATGACTCAGTGTTATTATAGAGAGCTTTCATTATGTTAACTAACTTCTCTGGTATACCATATGATCTCACAATCAATCACAAATTTAAGACGTTCAACAGAGTCAAAAGCCTTTTTGAAATCAACAAAGCTAGCAACCAAAGGTTTCTGAAACTCTAAACATTTCTCAAGAATCTGCCTAAGTGAAAATATCTGATCTACACATCCCCTACCACTTCTGAATCCACATTGCTCATCACGCAATTGCCTGTCAACCAGATTCTTAATTCTATTAAGCACAATCATGGAAAGAACTTTACCTGGAACGGAGAGTAGGCTGATACCCCTATAGTTATCACAAGAACTGCGATCACCTTTTTTGAAAATAGGGATAATAATAGCTCTGGTAAAATCTTTAGGAACCATGCCTTTATCATAAAAGTTATTCAAAATTTCAGTCATCCAAATGGTAACTGAAACATTCCCAGCTCTAAGCATTTCCGTAGTAATTTCATCAACCCCTGGGGATTTATGAAGTTTAAGTTTAGAAATAGCCAAACTAACTTCAGATTGTGTTATAGGGCCAACATTAAAGCCAACAATGCATCTATCATCATTGCAAACAATGGGAGTAGAACTAACCACATTGTTTAGAACATCACTGAAATGCTCAGCCCACCTAGCTATGACAGAATCCTCACCTTCTATAACCTTGCCTTGTTTATCCTTCAATCCCTGTATACCTGTTCGTTTTCTACCACACAAAACATTAACTATCTGGTACAGCTCTCTGCTGTTGTGCTGTCTAACTGCTTCCTCAGCTTTGTCAGCAAGGCCATCAAGCCAAAGATTCTTATCAGTAGCTAACTGACCCTTCACACGAGAGAGGAATAAATTAGAAAAATATGGATTATAGGACTACCTATGTTGACGCTATAATTTGGTCCACCGAACTTCTGTTATAAGAGATGCTGTACTACCCAACACGTATAATGAAAGCAGATGGACCAAGTTATGACGTCACCATATATATATAGTCTTTCTTCTTCAAAAGAAACAGTTACTCTATAAATCACTCGTAGCAACACCTCGTATGATAGAAAACCAGAGGACCAAATTTATGACGTCAGCTTAAGTACTCCGACATAAATATATATATATTTTTTTTCTTATCCTTGGGTTGGGTTGTTTTATCTCTGAGCGGCACTTTTTTGCACACCATGGGCTAAATGGCCAGGTCACAAGGACCCCGAAGGCTCAGAGAAGGTTGGCGGAGGGGACCCACTGGAACAGCTGTTGGGAGACAGATGGTAGCCTCCCGTCAAGGCCATCCAGCGTGTTCTTTAATATGCACAGGGTATGGCTCTCCCGCACACGGTGCAACGGCTTAACGTCCCATCCGACGGACGGTGGCCTTTCCAAGCCCATCGGTGTCCCCTCTGACCGTGGACAGGGCGGGGAATTTTGCGGAGATAAATCTCAACGCTGACCCAGCTGGGGCTCGAACCTGGGAACTGCAGATTACGAGCCTGGCGCGCTACCGACTGAGCCACCCCGCCCTCTTTTTCTTATCCTTTTAATTCTAATATTATTACTGATGGATTTTGCACTAATCTTTATACTAATGTTTGTCTATAAATATATTTTATTTAGGAAAGAAATTATTTATATTAATTAGCATTATTATGTTTGATAATAAATACGAATAATTTCTTTCTAAATAAAATGTATTTATAGATAGACTTTAGTATAAAGATTAGTACATAAGTTCACCAGTAATAATAATTTATATTCTTGATTCTAAGAATTGTCTATTTAGTGGGACTACCTAAGTGACGTCAAAAAATTGGTACGTTGTCCTTCTGTTACAGGAGGTGTTGCTCGTAACCTTTTGCATCTCTCGTCCTGAAATTATATTCAGAAATGTCAGTGAACTGTGTGGAATAGTCGCATCAACCAAGGTTGCCTCGATAGGATGCTGCAATAACAGAAAATCTGCTTTTCAAAAAAATAGCAGTTTAAATTATATTTAAATTTCTAAAAACTAAACTGGTAATTATTTATTTTTAAAAATCTGGTAATTAATTTTATAACACTCTGAAATATTTTAATAAAATCCTAATGAATAAATTATTTTATTTCAACTGGTTTTAAAATAAATTGCTTTGTCTGCAATTTTAAATTAATTAAATCAGATACATATTTATGCATAATTAATTTCCCTCCTTTCTTCCCTCCTTTTGTTCAAGACTGTCCAGGATTGGATTGTTTTACCTCTGAGCGGCACGTTTTTACACACCATGGGTTAAATGGCCAGGTCACATGGACCCCGAAGGCTCAGAGAAGGTTGGGGGAAGGGACCCACTGGAACAGCTGTTGGGAGACAGATGGTAGCCTCCCGTTAAGGCGATCCAGCGTGTTCTTTAACGTGCACAGGGTATGGCTCTCCCACACACGGGGCCACGGCTTAACGTCCCATCCGACGAACGGCGGCTTTTCCAAGCCCATCGGTGTCCCCTACTGACCGTGGGCAGGGCGGGGAATTTTGCGGAGATAAATCTCAACGCTGACCCAGCTGCACTCGAACCTGGGAACTACAGATTACGAGCCTGGCGCGCTACCGACTGAGCCACACCCGCCCTTCTATTTGGGCAGTAAATTAAATTCTGTCAACCAATCATGTGTCCTTTAAAAACTGTAAAATTAATTTAGAAACTTTTTTTTTAAATTCCGATGTCCTAGTAGGTTTTCGAGCGTAAATTCCTTAATTTTAATTTCTTCCAGTGAGTGAAACATTTCCTCTCTATGAGTATCATATTTACTGCAATTAAGTAACACATGAGAGACTGTTTCTTTTGTTCTACATGTATCACAGGCAGATGACTCAGCTCGGTTCATCTTATGCATTTGATCATTCAGTCTTGTGGTCCCTGTTCTGAGCCTGGTAATGGTTACTTATGTCCTTTTTAGTCTGACTGAAATCTTGAAATGGGTAAATGGTTTGACTAATCAAACTCCTATGATTCAGATGTGAGGTAGAAAGAACTTTAAAATAATGCAGACAATTTCGCTTTAAAATTTGCTTATTTTTGTTATTTTAATAACCGAAACCTCTTGGAATATTCAGCTAGTTTTCAAGTAATAACACTTCTTTGGCTATTTTGTCAACAATTTCGTTTCTTCCAATGCCGAAATGGCTGGGAATCCACTGCGCTTTTCCCATCATTTGATTCGCCAACTGCCAAATACGACAGAAAAGTTCATTATTGCTAGATCTTCCTGGGTAGGGTTGTTTTACATCTGAGCGCACTTTTCTGCACAAAATGGCCTGAATACCAGTCACAAGGACCCCAAGAGATCAGGTAAGGTTGGGGGGGATGGGAGCCCACTGAACAGCTGTTAAGAGACATGACTTGACCTCCGTCAAGGTCATCCAGTGTGTTCTTTCATGTGCATCATCCAAGGTGCACAGGCGATGGCTCTCCCGCACACGGGGACCACGGTTGATGTCCCATCTGATGAACGGAAGCCTTTCAAGCCCATTTAGCATAAAAGAAAACTACCAGTAATTATAACAGAAATAAATCTATAAGATATGTCTGATTTCTGAATTGAAATTTCTTACTTTAGGGGCCCACATAAGGGTGGTTTACTTATATATTTTGTTCATAATCATGCCAAATAGGTATATTTTTATGATGAAATGGTTAGGGGTAAAATTATTACCCTGTACATCGAATATGATTATACGATCTACCAAATGAGATTTCTTCCTTTCGAAAGTTTTTTTTGACCAGAAGGAATTTAATCTGTATCGCCAGGCTCAGACTTCGGGGTCCATGTGACCTGGCCATTTAGCCCATGGTGTGCAAAAAAGTGCCGCTCAGAGGTAAAACAACCCAACCCAAGCCAGGCTCAGAAAGGGCTCCACTTTATTAAACGATTCCTTATTCAAAACGAAAATTCTCCGAATTGTGTTCATTGCGGTGTGAAAGAAACAGTATCACATGTGCTTCTTAATTGTGAAGAATATGAAAATCAAAGGAGAGAATTAATAAACAGTCTAAAGAGAAAGAATATTACTAAATTAAGTCTTAAAAGTCTATTAGGCCATGAAGAAGATTTTGTTTTCAAGAAACTTTTAAATTTCTACATAATTGTGATCTTTTTGAAAAAAAATTCTTTAAGAAGATTTTGTTTTCAAGAAACTTTGAAATTTCTACATAATTGTGATCTTTTTGAAAGAATTTAAAGGAACTTTGAATTAAGGTGAGGTTTTGCTTTTAGGGAATTACTCCATTCTTGACGATCTGGAAGAGAAGGACGAAAAGCCCCAAGTTTCCAAGAGTCTAGAGGTTTCTGACTGTTGGGTTGTTTTACCTCTGAGCAGCACTTTTTTGCACACCATGGGCTAAATAGGCAGGTCACATGGACCCCGAAGGCTCAGAGAAGGTTGGGGGAGGGGACCCACTGGAACAGCTGTTGGGAGACAGATGGTAGTCTCCCGTCAAGGCCATCCAGCGTGTTCTTTAACGTGCACAGGGTATGGCTCTCCCGCACACGGGGCCACGGCTTAACGTCCCATCCGACGGACGGCGGCCTTTCCAAGCCCATCAGTGTCCCCTACTGACCGTGGGCAGGGCGGGGAATTTTGCGGAGATAAATCTCAACGCTGACCCAGCTGGGACTCGAACCTGGGAACTACAGATTACGAGCCTGGCGCGCTACTGACTGAGCCACCCCCGCCCCGTTTCTGACTGACTGACTGAAATGTGTTGATGTAACCTAGTTACATGAGTTGATTATGCACTATTGGTCTATAGTAACACTGATGGTATGTGCAAAAGTTGATAAGGCTTCTTCTGAATAATTTATCACTATAATTAGAGTTATACGAGGTTGTTTTTTTTCTTATTTTATCTTTAATTTGGTTTTCATTATTGGCGCCAATAGAAATTTTTCCAGGGGGTAAGCAAGAAAATTATTATTTCAAAATGAAAATATTGATATCAAGTCGTTTATTAATGGGTGCAGCTGCAAACAATGATTCATATCACAAGACAACTAAAATTACCCAAAACCAAAGCATAAAAAAGAAATATATTCTTAAAAATATACGTAAAACTATTTTCCCATAATTATAAATAAAAACGAATCAACTGCTTCCTACAGCAAGAAAGGGGCGGGGGTGGCTCAGTCGGTAGCGCGCCAGGCTCGTAATCTGTAGTTCCCAGGTTCGAGTCCCAGCTGGGTCAGCGTTGAGATTTATCTCCGCAAAATTCCCCGCCCTGCCCACGGTCAGTAGGGGACACCGATGGGCTTGGAATAGGCCGCCGTCCGTCGGATGGGACGTTAAGCCGTGGCCCCGTGTGCGGGAGAGCCATACCCTGTGCACGTTAAAGAACACGCTGGATGGCCTTGACGGGAGGCTACCATCTGTCGCCCAACAGCTGTTCCAGTGGGTCCCCTCCCCCAACCTTCTCTGAGCCTTCGGGGTCCATGTGACCTGGCCATTTAGCCCATGGTGTGCAAAAAAGTGCCGCTCAGAGGTAAAACAACCCAACCTACAGCAAGAAAGAATGTAAATAAGAGAAACAAGATTTACGCCTTTTTTAAAGAAAAATAAATATTAGTTTTCGATACAACTGATATTAATTGACATAAATTAATTTTTCCATCATTTTTTCCCAGGAAGGGTGTTAGAGAGATAATCTCTCTCTCTCCCCTCTTTGGCCGGGGCGCATAATTTATTGATTATGTTTAGTGGAACATACCCCAAAAGGAAAACCAACAGGAGTCTTGATAATTTAGTGATTTCGAAATATTTCCCTGGTTTAGATTATGTGGACAAATAATGCTGACGAGCTTTCATTATAAGACTGTTGTTGAGACTGGAAATATGGTAGATTTGGCGATAAATATAGAAATTAGAAGTGATGAAACCTGGACAGAAAGGTGGTATTCCTTTTCTTCTGAATGGTTCAATTCTTGAGAAGGTTATCATCATCTCTATATTGGTGATCATCTCTATATATATCATATATATTTATCATCATCTCTATATTGGTGATGTGAGACATTAGATATACAGAAGAATGGGCACTGCCAGTCGGATTTTTCAGGAGCTATGAAGATCGTAGAGAAATAAGAAAACCAATTCAACACTAAAATTAGGCGATATAATAGGAAAAAATAATCTCTTCTCAAATATTCTACAGTTGGAAAACTTAGTCTCTTTTTAGCAAGATAAAAGAGAACTTGGTGTCTTTTATTGTAAAGCCCCTTAACCCATTTCACATACTCCTCAAAGAATTCTTTGGCGTATTTCACATACTCCTCACAGAATTCCTTGGTCCATTTCACATACTCCTCACAGAATTCCTTGGACCATTTCACATACTCCTCACAGAAATCCTTGACCCATTTTACATACTCCTCACAGAATTCCTTGGCGCATTTCACATACTCCTCACAGAATTCCTTGGAGCATTTCACATACTTCTCACACAGTTCCTTGTCCATTTCACATACTCCTCACACAGTTCCTTGCATATTTCACATACTCCTCACACAGTTCCATGGCGCATTTCACATACTCCTCACACAGTTCCTTGCATATTTCACATACTCCTCACACAGTTCCATGGCACATTTCACATACTCCTCACACAGTTCCTTGCATATTTCACATACTCCTCACAAAGTTCCTTGCATATTTCACATACTCCTCACAAAGTTCCATGGCCCATTTCACATACTCCTCACAATTCCTTGGCCCATTATATGTATTCTTTCCGCAATTCCTTGGCCCATTATATGTATTCTTTCCGCAATTCCTTGGCCCATTACACATATTCGTCACACAATTCCATGGCCTAGTTCACATACTCCTCACACAGTTCCTTGGTCTATTTTACATACTCCTCACACAGCTATTGGCCCATTTCACATACTCCTTACACAGTTTCATGGCCCATTTCACATACTCCTTACACAGTTTCGTGGCCCATTTCACATACTCCTTACACAGTTTCATTGCCCATTTGACATACTCTCACACCGTTCCTTGGCCCGGTTCACATACCCCTCACACAGTTACTTAGCCCATATTCGTCACACATTTCCATGGCCCATTTCACATACCGCTCACACAGTTCCTTGGCCCATTTCACGTACTCCCCACATAGTTCCTTGGCCCATTTCACATACTCCTCACAGAATTCCTTGGTCCATTTCACATACTCCTCACAGAATTCCTTGGACCATATCACATACTCCTCATAGAATTCCTTGGCGCATTTCACATACTTCTCACACAGTTCCTTGTCCATTTCACATACTCCTCACACAGTTCCTTGCATATTTCACATACTCCTCCCACAGTTCCTTGGCCTATTTCACACTCTCTTCCCACAGTTCCTTGGCCTATTTCACACTCTCTTCCCACAATTTCTTTGGTAGTAGATTATGTTAATGATGATGACTAATTAAAAATTGCAAGCTACTTTTCTTCTAACATTTTTTTGTGAATGCTCATTTATTTTACGCTATATATTTTGTAAGAATTTTTCTAAAAAGTCATGAATTACAAAGCTATTTTTCTCCTAAACATTCTTAACAATCTGAATCTTTTTTACTGCTCTACAGTGAAGAAAAGTGAGATAGAGCAAAAAACATTCATTTTGGCACTAATTTTCCAAAAATTTATTATTCTCTTAAAAGAAGTAAAAGTCATAGCAGAAATAAATAGAATTTTCCTTCCAATCCTTTGTCTAATTTACACTCCTACAACGAGAAAAAGTGAGGTAGAGCAACGAAAATAATCTTTCTTTTTTTCCATAAAATCATTTCTTCAAATCTTTACTCTCCTGGTAATGAAACTTGTACTTTTGTAAACAAGATAATAGGAAACTAGATGCTTTTGATGCTAGGTGTTTACGCGGTATCTTGGGTATTAGGTGGTTCAACTTTGTAACTAATGATGAGGTTAGGCAAAGGAGTTGGCAATCTCCTTTAAGCAGCATATTGTGCAGAGAGAGACTCCGTTGGTTTGGCCATGTTGTGCATGTTTTCCGTATGGATAATTCCGTATGGATAATCCATGTTGTCCATGTGGATAATTATATGCATATTGGCGAATAGGGTTATGAACAGTGTGCCATAAAGGCCTTAGAAAGAGGGGAAGACCTAGGATGCGGTGGGCAGACAATGTCAAACAGGACCTTATTAGAATTAATGTGCAGTGGCCAAATGTAGCAGATGTAGCTCAGGACAGACTTGTTTCGAGAACTAAATTGCACGGTCTGGTTGGTCTTTCATAGCCCATGGCTGCTTGAGGATGATGATGATGATGATAACTGGAAATAAAATGAAATGTTAAGGGGGAAAAAAGGTTTTGGTCAAATATTTTTTCTTTTTTCAAAATTTTACCCTACTACAACTCTAAAACCGTGAAAAATGAGATAAAAAAAAAAGCCTTCGAAATTTTTTGAAAATTCATTTTCTTATAACAGAAAATAAAACTTGAAAAATTGAGACACAGCAAAAAAAGAAAATAGTGTTTTTCTTCTAATATTCTTTTCAAAATTCCCTTATACTAAAAAAGAAGAAAAGGGTGAAGTAAAGCAAAAATAACTTAAAAAAAAGCAAAATATAGAATTTAATAACAAAATTTTCCAAAAATAGCAAAAATTTCCTTTCCAATAATCTTTTTCAAAATTTCTCTCTCCTACAAAAAATGAA
The DNA here is from genome assembly GCA_038380435.1 of Ryuthela nishihirai. Classification (NCBI taxonomy): domain Eukaryota; kingdom Metazoa; phylum Arthropoda; class Arachnida; order Araneae; family Heptathelidae; genus Ryuthela; species Ryuthela nishihirai. Next base: position 105,441,729 of record JAWZYU010000006.1, read on the forward strand.
AAGAGAGGAAAAAACTTTTTTTCCAATCCCCTTTTTCAAAAATTCTCTCTACTAGTAAAGAAGTGAGTAAAGCAAAAAAATGTTTTCCTTTCTAACATTTTTTTCAAAATTTCTCTCTACTGGGAAAGAAAAAAAAAGTGAGGTAATTCCTTCCAATCTCCTTTTTTCAAAATTTCGTTCTACTAGAAAAGTAAAAAAAAAATAGATAAAACAAAAATAATCAAGTTTTCTTCCTAATCTCTTTTTCAAAATTTTCCTCTCTTAAAAAGAAGAAAAAAGTGAGTAAATCCAAATAAATAAAGTTTCCCTTCCAATCTTCCTTTTCAGAATCACTCTTTACCAGGAAAGAAGAAATGGGTTAGGTAAAGCAAAAAAAAAAATCAAGTTTTCTTCCCAGACAATCTTTCTTGATATTTTCTTCCAAAAAAAAAACCCTACAGAGGAACAAAAAAGAGCTGATTTTTTGCACTCTTCGGTGGAGAAGCGCGAAATCACCGGTTCCTTCCGCGAAGGAAAGAGATCTGGCTACTTTGCACCTAGTCTTCGGGCTCCCCAATTCCAAAAAGCATCTACTTATATATCGAAAGTTACGACGAAGGGAGAAGAAAATAAAAAAAAATCGTATCCGAACTTGCTTTGTTCCTTTCCGTTCGCACTGCGATACTCCCAGTTGGACATGTAGGTAATCTGCTGAAGAATATAAAAGCACGCTCTTCAAACAACACTTGTTTTCTTTGCATGATCCTCATAGCAAAATGACGAGGAAGGACGTATGCAGAGAAACCAAAGGAAGAAGATAAGGGAGGGTGGGGAAGTGGAGGGAGGATGGGGGGGACTTATTCAATTCCTCCCCACACAGAGGTAGTCCCCAGAGTTGTTACGATTGACGGTTTGGTTGAAGTTTTCATCTGCTTAAAAGCCGACTACTCTGTGTGGTATCTGTGGGAGTGAGACAGGGGGATTACGGGAGGATGGAGAGGAGGGGAAGATGGAGAGGAGGATGGAGAATGTTAGGAGAAGGAGAGGGAGGAGGAGGAGCACTACAATAGCTAGCGAGAAAGAGAGAGAGCCGGAGTTTCCGACTTCAGCACGTTCTAAAATTTTGCATTCACGGAATCACGTGCTTGCGGGCGGATATGACATTAGGTGAGGGGGAAGCTTACAAACCCTCGAACGTGCTGCGGTCGGACATTCAGGCAAGTGATTCACGTTTTTTACTGACTGTTTTATTGCGTTATGATGGCGGAATTTCAGTGAAAATGTAAAATTCAGAGTGGGGGAAATGCCCGCCCGGTAACCGCCGACCAGTCCCTAGAGGGATGGGTCTCGGCGGTCGAGGTGTGATGCGGATCAGCCAGAGATGGAGACTGCCCTATCTTACACGCTCCTTTCCAGGAATAGGCAGCCAAAGATTACACTCCAACGCTGGACGATGAGCAATTTACATTCGCCCTCTGAATTATTGAACCGTATCTTGAACCGACCTGATGGATGGGTGTACTTCGCAGCATTAAAAAATTGATGCGGAAAATATTTTTGCGAGTCTGCGGCTAGCGACTCTCAGGTTATATAACTCCGATACACCCTTGGGAGAGTTGGGATGAGGGAGGCGAGTAGAGACGCTTTTTCATGACGTATATGGAATGCACCGTCGAATCCACTACTAAGAGTTGGTTTCACGTCACGCCACACCACGTGACAGTGGTTGATGACGGCTAGCCGTTGACCCTTGAAGAGAAAATGCGACGTTTTCACGTCTGCAGGCGATGTGTGCGGCTACAACACTTCACTCCCAAGTCGACTACGAGAACACGCCCGGTCCTGGCTTTTCCTTCTTTGCTGTTGTCGGTGCACCCAGGCTTAGCCCTCACGTAGCTAGTCATAAAATGGCAAAAATCGACTCTAAACTTACATCTTTTTTTTTAGGGATGGGGGGATGTTTTTATCTATTCACTCTCTTTCTCTCACTATTTTTTCTTCTTCTCTCTACTCTTCTATCGTTTACCGCTACCGAAGTTCTTATTTGATTTTCGTCGCGATGTTAAAATGCTTCCCGTGAGTCTCGACGTCCACGTTTGTAGTTGGGGGTATCACATCAGCCAGCCGGCATCGCTGATCGCTTATGCTACTGGTGGAACCACGCTCTTGTGATGATGGAAGTCCATTAAGTCCCACTGCTCCTATTTCCAAGTCCGACCACTTCTCTACCTACCGCTATTTTTTTAGATTCTTTTCTTCTTTTCTCCCGAGTGTTATCTTTTGAGTATTGATACTACAGACGCTACTATTGGTGCGGCGCTACTTCGTCAGTAGGGCGCTCAGGCTCGTAGTTTGCAATTCCCAGGTTCGGGAACCGCCTTGGTCAGGTTTCAGATTTATCTACGTAGATCGTGTATGCAAAGAACGTATAGGATAAAGAAGTTCATCTTTGACAAAGCGTAAGTGGCGACCTCAAGCGGTGTTTCGATTCGTGTCGTGCATTTGATTAAGCTGAGAACCAAACATTAAAGGGGCAAATGAACTATGCATCAAAAAATTTATATTTAAAAAGAGGAAAAAAAAACAACTGCACTTTGTATTTGAAACAAAATAATAATATCGTGATTTTAATAAAGGTTTATTTTCTCCATTGGAATTATTTTTTGTTGAACCAACAGTTATAAATTGAACGGATAGAGAATATTTCAATTAAGCCTGAAGTCTATTTATAGAATAAATTATTACAATTAGAAGCTCTCTAGGTACTATACAAAACAGGGAACAGAATTGATATTAATATACTCTGTAATTGATAATCAATAATTATTATTATTAATTATATATATTATTTTTATATATTATTATATTTATTATTATTTATTATTTATTGATTATTAATTATTTATCAATTTGTAATTCCTACGTAGAAAAAGCGAAGAGAATGGAAGTTGACTGTATTACAGAAGTGTTCGTCCCCTGTAAAGTTCGTTTCACCCCTACGCCAAATGCACGATACTCGATTTTACATTAATCTCCGTCCCGTGGCCGAGTGGTTAGCGCGCTTGGCTACTGATCTACGGGACCTGGGTTCGAGCCCCGGGTAAGGCATGGATGTTCGTGTTATTTTTCTGCTGAGGTCCTGCCAGCCTCACAGGCTACTATCACAGGCCAGGTCTACTATGGCATATAAACTGACGGGCTCCTGTCAGACCTTTGTGGCAAGCAGCTGCTTGAGGGGGTATTTATTTTTTTTCTATGGAAGCTGAACTTCTACCTCCACATTCTTTGGTGTATGGATATGTGATGTTCCAGGTAAAACATTACCCATTACCTCTCCATCTGAGAATATGCCCAGTTGGCATGAGTAAAAACATATAATAACCACCTGTGGGTAGCCCCTAGAGGCTAACATAATGATTTATCTATGCAAAACTTTCCTGTTCTACCCTCGGTCAGTAGGGATTGAAAAGGCAACCGTCCGTCAGATGGGGGGTTAAGTCGTGGATCGTGCACGTTAAAAAACACGCTTGGTGGTCTTGATGGCAGGATACCATCTGTTTCCCAACAATTGTACAGTTTATCCCCTCCCCCAAATATTCTCGGGGTCCTTGTGACCTGGTCATTTAACCCACTAAGTGCAAAAAAATGTCGCTCAGAAGTAAAACAATTCGGCGTTACTATTTTCAACTTTTGTCAACTCACATGCTGCATTTTTTTTTCGAACTGTAATCAGCTGTCGTGTCGTTATTTTGGACCATTTTGTTTTTGCTTAGTGATATACTGATAGGGCCGATTTACACAATATCTGCTGATGTCATAACTGCTGTTGTCAACAACTGAGTTATGACATCAGCTTAGGTAGTTCTAAATATTTAGACATTTATATATTTATTTCTTATTACTACTATTGCATCTTAATAATATTTATACTATTTTTTCCCCAAATTTACATTACTTAGAAAAACATTATTCGTATGCATTAGCGCTGTGATAGTGCTGAGAAAGACGAATCCAGCTTGTTTTTCAACGTGTAAAAAGGTATGGCTTTCCCGCACACATGGTCACGGCTTAACATCCCATCTGACGGACGGCGGCCTTTCCGAACCCATTAGTGTTCTCTACTGACCGAGGTTTGTTTGGTTTGTTTTACCTCTGTGCGGCACTAAATGGCCAGGTCACAAGGACCCCGAAAGCTCAGAGAAGGTTGGTGAAGTCGACCCACTGGGACAGCTATTGGGAGACAGATGGTAGCCTCCCATCAAAGCCATCCGGTTTGTCCTTTAACGTGCACAGAGTATGACTCTCCCACACACGGTACCACGGCTCAACGTCCCATCCTACGGACGGCTATTGACCGAGGATAGGGCAGGGAATTTTCAAGAGATAAATCTCAACGCTGGTCCAGGTGGGATTCGAACCTGGGAACTGCAGGTTACGAGTCTCGCACGTGAGAGGAATCTTGGGGTGGGAGTTATGTGCCTAACACTGATATGTTTTATTTTGTTATTTTGAATTTTACAGACCTTCATTATTTTTGCACTTTTCACATTTGGGTTGTTGTTTTACATCTGAGCGGCACTTTTTTGCACACCATGGGCTAAATGGCCAGGTCACATAAACCCCGAAGGCTCAGAGAAGGTTGGGGAAGGGGACCCACTGGAACAACTGTTGGGAGACAGATGGTAGCCTCCCGTCAAGGCCGTCCAGCGTGTTCTTTAACGTGAACAGGGTATGGCTCTCCCGTACACGGGCCACGGCTTAACGTCCCATCCGACAGACGGCGGCCTTTCCAAGCTCATCGGTGTCCCCTACTGACCGTGGGCAGGGCGGGGAATTTTGTGGAGATAAATCTCAACGCTGACCCAGCTGGGACTCGAACCTGGGAACTACAGATTACGAGCCTGGAGCGCTACCGACTGAGCCACCCCCGCCCCACTTTTCACATTCAAAAACAACCAGTTACGACTGAATTGTTTAGGCAAACTTGTTGCAATTGTAGAAAAAATTATGTGTTGGACAATACTTAATGGTAGCGTGTTTGATTAGTGATCAAAGAGGCCTGGGTTCGAGCCCCGGATAAGTTATGGATGTCTCTGTGTTGTTTTTCTGTTGAGTTCTCACCGTCTCACAGACTTCTTGTGTATATAAAAATAAATAAATACCCCCTCAAGCAGTTGCTTGCCACAGAGGTCTGACAGGAGCCTGTCAGTTTATATGCCATAGTAGAAGGTCTGAGAGGATGGCAGGACCTCAGCAGAAAAACGACACAAACAGCCATGCCTTACCCGGGGTTCGAACCCAGGTCACTTAGATAAGTAGCCAAGCGCGCTAACCACTCGGCCATGGGATGCTTTAAATTGACAAACTCTTGTCAGACTCTGTGGCAAGCTGTGCTTGAAAAGTAATTTTTTTATTATTTTGAGTACTTAAAAAAAATTCTTTCGAGAAAAGGATACTTTTTAAAACTAGGATTGATACAAAATATTTTAGACAATCATATTCAAGACAAAACAGTTTAGTGTTAAAACAACAACCCAAATCCTCTATATTTTCTTTTGCGTATTTATTCTAATATTTTAAAACAAAGTACATATAAGAAGAGATGGATTCCTATTTCAAGATGGCGTCATCACTTCTAATTCCCTTGGAGCGGGGGTGGCTCAGTCGGTAGCGCACCAGGCTCGTAATCTGCAGTTCTCAGGTTAGAGTCGCAGCTGGGTCAGCATTGCGATTTATTTCCGCAAAACTCCCCGCCCTGCCTACCGTCAGTAGGAGACATCGATGGGCTTGGAAAAGCCGCCGTTCGTCGGATGGGACGTTAAGCCGTTACTCCGTGTGTGGGAGAGCCATACCCTGTGCACATTAAAGAACATGCTGAATAGCCTTGACAGGAGGTGACCATCTGTTTCTCAACAGCTGTTCCAGTGGGTCCCTTCCCCCCACCTTCTCTGAGCCTTCAGGGTCCTTGTGACCTGGCCATTTAGCTCATGGTGTGCAAAAAAAGTACGTATGCGGGAGAGCCATACCCTGTACACATTAAAGAACATGCTGAATGGCCTTGACAGGAGGTGACCATCTGTTTCTCAACAGCTGTTCCAGTGGATCCCTTCCCCCAACCTTCTCTGAGCCTTCGGGGTCCTTATGACCTGGCCACTTAGCCCATGATATGCAAAAAACGTACCGCTCAGAGGAAAAAAAAAAACTTTAGAGAACATGCCAAATGGCCTTGATTGGAGGCTACCATCTGTCTCTCAACAGTTGTTCCAGTGGGTCCCTTCCCCCAACCTTCTCTGAGCCTTCGGGGTCCTTATGACCTGGCCACTTAGCCCATGATGTGCAAAAAAAAGTACCACTCAAAGGGAAAAAAAAAAAACTTTAGAGAACATGTTGAATGGACTTGATGGGAGGCTACCATCTGTCTCTCAATAGCTGTTCCAGTGGGTCCCTTCTCCCATACTTCTCTGAGCCTTCGGGGTCTTTATGACCTGGCCACTTAGCCCATGATGTGCAAAAAAAAAGTACCACTCAAAGGGAAAAAAAAAAAAACTTTAGAGAACATGCTGAATGGACTTGATGGGAGGCTACCATCTGTCTCTCAACAGCTGTTCCAGTGGGTCCCTTTCCCCAACCTTCTCTGAGCCTTCGGGGTCCTTATGACCTGGCCACTTAGCCCATGATGTGCAAAAAAAAGTACCACTCAAAGGGAAAAAAAAAAAAACTTTAGAGAACATGCTGAATGGACTTGATGGGAGGCTACCATCGTCTCTCAACAGCTGTTCCAGTGGGTCCCTTCCCCCAAACTTCTCTGAGCCTTCGGGGTCTTTATGACCTGGCCACTTAGCCCATGATGTGCAAAAAAAGTACCACTCAAAGGAAAAAAAACAAACTTTAGAGAACATGCTGAATGGACATTATGGGAGGCTACCATCTGTCTCTCAACAGCTGTTCCAGTGGGTTCCCTCCCCCATCCTTCTCTGAGCCTTCGGGGTGCTCATGACCTGGCCACTTAACCCATGGTGTGCAAAAAAGTGCTGCTCACAGGTAAAATAACCCACAATCCAACTCTGATTCCATTTGACACACAAAAAAATTCTTTGAAGGGTATTAAATGATTCGTTCTTTTGAAGACAGACATAAAAAAGACCAACGTAATATCTACTTCCTCGGTGGGCTTCTAAACCAAGCACAAAAAAAGGGATTAAATCGGTTCGTTACAATAGATCCCATCAACCAACGTCATGTACTTAATCTCCTACTCTCCAGGAAAGGAAAAAAAAAAGGTAAATCCTTCCTTTCAATGCTTCGCCAGCAATGAGTTATTGCACCATAGAAAAGCATCTTCTGGCGACTGAGCTGCATTTTGTAGTGCCGTCTTACTTGTCCTGTAGTGTCAACCAGCCAGTGGTTTAAGACCTGAAGGCTAAATGTGAATTGAACCTGTGGGTCTCACCTCCTCGTGGAGTGAGTTAAGTATTTTAAGGGTTAGGTCCTGATATGTTGCCTTACACTCCAGGCGATGATGTAGCTTTACTCATATTCAATCGGCCGTCGTTTGCCTTGTCACAGTTCCTTTCGGCAGGATTCCTGAAAGGTGTTCTCAGAGATTAAGAGGTGAGATTTATCACTTCTTTTGCTCTCCAGATTAACTTCGTGAGCGGAATACGGAAGCCGTAACTTCAGCCTGTCAAATTGAAGAGGAGTAAATGAACTGGGGGGAGGGGGGCGGACCAGATGTCTCTCAAGTAATCAGATTTTAAATTTAGTTTTTCCGAAATTCGTTTCGTATATGACTGTATGTTTTTAATAAGACTAAAGAGATATCAGGTTGAAGAAGAAAGTTCGATAGTTTTACTTCTGAACTGCACCTTTTTGCACTCAATGGGCCAGCTCACAACGGCTAATAATTGGATAAATGGACAGATCACAATAATCCCAAGGGTTGAGTTGTTTTACCCTTGAGCGGCACTTTTTTTCCACAAAATGGGCTAAATGGGACAGGTGAGAAGGATCCCAAGGGTTGCGTTATTTTACCTCTAATCGGTCTTTTTTTTTTGCGTTCAATGGGTTAAATGGCCAGGTCACAAGGACCCTAAGGGTTGGGTTGTTTCACCCCAAAAATTGAACTGCACTTTTTGCACTCAATGGGCTAAATGGGGAGTTCTCAAGGATAGAAAGGGTTGGATTGTTTCAGCACTGAATAACTTTTGTGGACCCAATGGGCTAAATGGACAGGTCACAAGGACCCCAAAATTGAGTTGTTTTACCTCTAACTTGCATTTTTTTTCTAATGGGTTAAATGGCCAGGTCACAAGGACCCTAAGGTTGGGTTGTTTTACCTGTGAGCTGTAGTATTGTGCGCATTATGATTTAAATGACCCTGCCATAATGGTGGCAGGGGTAGCCCAGTTGGTGTCGTGACAGGCTCGTAATTTGCAGTTTCCAGGTTCGAGTCCCAACTGGGCCAACGTTGTTGATTCATCTTCGCAAAACTCCCCGCCCTGCTCAAAGTCAGTAGAGGACACTGATGGGCTTGGATAGACCGTTGTCCATCGGAAGTAACATTAAACCGTATTCCCGTGTGTGGAGAGCCTTAGCCAAAAGTATCTTAAAGAACAGGCTGGATGGTCTTATGGGAGGCTACCATCTCTCTCCATCAGTTGTTCAGTGGGTTCCCAACTTTCTTGGGGTCCTTGTGATTTAGCCATTTAGCCCATTGTATGCAGAAAAGAGACGCTCAGAGGTAAAACTACCCAGCCCATATTCCATCTACCGCATATCGTTCATATGATTTTGTCGTCTCGTATTTTTATTTTTATCCGTTTTTTTAAATTTTATCCATTTTGTCAAGAGTGTCGTCCCATGGACGAGTGGTTAGCGCGCTTGGCTACTGATCTAAGGGACCTGGGTTCGAGCCCCGGGTAAGGCACGGCTGTTTGTGTCGTTTTTCTGCTGAGGGCCTGCCATCCTCTCAGACCCTTCTACTAAGGCATATACACTGACAGGCTCCTGTCAGATCTCTGTGGCAAGCAGCTGATTGAGGGGATATTTATTTTTCATTTATTTATTATTTTGTCAAGTATGCTTAACTTTTGGACACCAGTGTGCATCACTTGTGGCTTTGTCCATGTCTTAGTAAGGAATTCCTGGATGATTTTTCGCTTCGGAATAATTCTGAAAGCGCTGCCTTGATCATTCTCAATTTCTATTAATCTATCAATAATTCTCAACTTTTGTCAACAATTCTCATCTTTACAAAACCTTTACCTAAAACTGTTCAGAAAGTGTTGTGACAGTCTAAAACAGTGTCTCGCAAACTGTGTGCCGCGAGAGATTACAAGTGTGTCGCGAGACATTTTCAAATTGACACTAGATATTCCAAAAATTTCATTTTGACTTGACTTGTGTTATCGACGTGCTTTAATAAAAATCTTTCAGATTTTATCAACTGGGATGTTGTAAGTATTTATCAAGCTTTTTCCAAATTTTGGTATTAATTTTTGATTATTTCAAGCCATAGAATGGACAAATATTTAAAACAAACACCGAGTTATGAATTAAAGAACGAGAGCAAATCTTCAAGTAAAACCAGGCTGATGACGTCAACAAAGCGCAAATATAATGACGATTATATAGAGTTTGCTTTTATTCTTTTTTAGGTGTGCCGCGGAAAAAAATTAGATTCAGTGTGCCGCGGAAAAAAAAAAGATTCAGTGTGCCGCGGAAAAAATTAGATTCAGAGTGCCGCGGAAAAAATTAGATTCGGTGTGCCGCGGGAAAAAATTAAATTCAGTGTGCCGCGGAAAATTTTTAGATTCAGTGTGCCGCGGAAAATTTTTAGATTCAATGTGCCGCGGAAAAAAAATTAGATTCAGTGTACCGCAGAATAAAAAAGTTTGCGAGACACCGGTCTAAAACAGTTTGCATAAAAGTTGATCAGTATTAAATTAGTTCAGCTTTCCTCTTCATACAATGCGTCCGAAGCGCAAAGCTTAACATCTCAGGTGGTAGCGTGCCAGGCTCGTAATCTGCAGTTCCCAGGTTCGAGTCCCAGCTGGGTCAGAGTTGAGATTTATCTCCGCAAAATTCCCCGCCCTGCCCATGGTCAGTAGGGGACACCGATGGGCTTGGAAAGGCCGCCGTCCGTCGGATGGGACGTTAACAGTGGCCCCATGTGCGGGAGAGCCATACACTGTGCACGTTAAAGAGAACGCTGGATAACCCTGACGGGAGGCTACCATCTGTATCCCAACAGCTGTTCCAGTGGGTCCCCTCCCCCAACCTTCTCTGAGCCTTCGAGGTCCATGTGACCTGCCCATTTAGCCCATGGTGTGCAAAAAAGTGACGCTCAGAGGTAAAACAACCCAACTTTAAAGAACACGCTGGATGACCTTGACGGGAGGCTACCATCTGTCTCCCAACAGCTGTTCCAGTGGGTCCCCTCCCCCAACCTTCTCTGAGCCTTCGAGGTCCATGTGACCTGCCCATTTAGACCATGGTGTGCAAAAAAGTGCCGCTCAGAGGTAAAACAACCCAACGTTAAAGAACACGCTGGATGACCTTGACGGGAGGCTACCATCTGAATCCCAACAGCTGTTCCAGTGGGTCCCCTCCCGCAACCTTCTCTGAGCCTTCGGGGTCCATGTGACCTGGCCATTTAGTCCATGGTGTGTAAAAAAGCGCCGCTCAGAGGTAAAACAACCGAACCCCAAAGCAAAGCTTAACTACATTAATAAACAACGTCAATCAGTTCGATGTTAGCGAAAAACTTGATTTAATATCGAATGAAAATTACATCTAGCTTTGCTTTTTACACAACGCACGAATTGTTCTTTTAAATTGCTTCACGACAAAAATCACAAAACGTTTATTTTACTTGTGTCATTTGCATAATAAAAATCAATAGCCTGGAAAAACCTTTAAAGAGAGTTATTCAAATCTCTCTCATGTTCGTGCTCTATAAAGGCCAAAACGAAAGTCATCATGTCTATTCTTGAATAAACCAACGACTTTATAATAGCGAAGCCTTTGTGCATGAAGCACAATGATAAGTAAGCTTGCTATTGCAGTAGATTGTATAGGATCAATAAAATAAATAAGTCAATATGTGGTTGAATTTTTTTTTTTCGGTTCTTTCTAAACATACTAACCAAAGTCTGTTATTTAACCCACTATAACAATACTGTAAGCTCTAAAATAAGTCTGATCTTTATACTCTGTATAGATCCTAAATGATTCTACGATCTTTGCAATTCTCAATTGACAAATTCTTGTTGTTTATTAAGCGATACGCCAAAAATAATAACTCTTTTTGAATAATTTATTTGTGGTAGATTTATGCATTAAAAACACAACTGTTTGAATTTACTATAGTAAATACAAGAAATGACTATTTTGATAAATATTCTGCGGCTTTCAAACACTGTTTGAACTACTAAGTTTCTTATTTTCTTTGCAATAGTAAATTGGTCTTTAGGGCCAGAGTGGCTGGCCCTACCATCATTTGAATAATATATATATACTAAAAGATTAAACTAAGAATTTGAATAAATAATAAAAGTAATATTTTATATTTTATATTACAACCGCCAATAAAATAACAAATAATTATATAAAATAATATTTAGACATAAAGTTGTTCTCTAAAATATTTTTCCTCGTTTATTTCAATAAGAATTTTGTAATATAATACACTCGAAACTGTCTTGCGCGCCTTAATTATCAGCGCGAAATATTAACTGAAACTTTTAAGTCCCACACCTCACCCCAGATACCAAATTCTCTAACCTCCCTCGAAATAAATCCTGGGGTACTCATTTCTTGTATTTACTATACGAAATTCAATACAGTTGTGTTTTTAATGCATAAACTACCACAAATAAATTTTTCGAAAAAGCCATTACTTATGGTGTATTGCTTAACGAGTAACACCATTTGTTCTACATACTAGAACTGTAAATCTCGTAGAATCATTTAGTATCGATTAGAGGGAAGAAATATGCTAATAACAGAATAGTATCTTCAAGGACAATTTACACAGTCTAAAGATCAGCCTTATCGTAACGATCACTGCCCCTTCATAGTTGGTTTCTCCGTATAAAGATTATGTTGGTATCACCTATTTAGAAATTCATGAGTCACACACACACATAGGGGCGGGGGTGGCTCAGTCGGTAGCGCGCCAGGCTCCTAATCTGTAGTTCCCAGGTTCGAGTCCCAGCTGGGTCAGCGTTGAGATTTATCTCCGCAAAATTCCCCGCCCTGCCCACGGTCAGTAGAGGACACCGATGGGCTTGGAAAGGCCGCCGTCCATCGGATGGGACGTTAAGCAGTGGCCCCGTGTGCGGGAGAGCCATACCCTGTGCACATTAAAGCACACGCTGGATGGCCTTGACGGGAGGCTACCATCTGTCTCCCAACAGCTCTTCTAGTGGGTCCCCTCCCCCAACCTTCTCTGAGCCTTCGGGGTCCATGGGACCTGGCCATTTAGCCAAGGTGTGCAAAATAGTGCCGCTCAGAGGTAAAACAACCCAACCCATGAGTCACACTGATATTTTGGGGACTCAGTTTAGCGCACCTGGCTCACAATCTGCAGTTCCCAGGTTCGTTCCACCTTGGACAGCGTTGAGCTTTATCTCCGTAAAACTCCCCGCACTGCCCTCGGTCATTAGGAGACACGGTTGGGCTTGGAAAGTCAAAGGCCTTTCTAAGCCCATCGGTGTCCTTTGCTGTCCGTCAGATGGGACGTTAAATCGTGGCCCCGTGTAAGTGAGAGCCATGTGCAATTTAAAGGATACATTGGATGGCCTTGACAGAAAGATATCATCTGCCTACTAACAGCTGTTGCAGTGGGTCTCCTCCCCCAACTTTCTCTGAATCTTACCAGTAGTAATAACAAAGGTAAATATATAATTTATTATTATTTAATTCTAAATCGACATATTGCAACGTCATAATTCCGCTGGTTTGGCCATGTTGCCCGTATGGATAATTATAGATTGGCAAATAGGGTTATGAACAGTGTGCCTAGAGGCCTCAGAAGGAGGGGGAGACCGAGGATGCGGTGGGCAGACAATGTCAAACAGGACCTTGTTAGAATTGGTGTACAGTGGGCGGATGCAGCAGATGTAGCTCAGGACAGATATGCTTGGAGAATTAAACTGCGTGGTCTGGTTGGACCTCCGTAGCCCATGGCTGCTTGAGGATGATGATGATGATGATAATTTGTTTGTATGGCCTTAGCATTTTCTCTGTCGCACAGTTTGGAAACTACTGCTTTAATCTGTGTATTCATGAATAGTTATTAATTTTCAATTTAATTTTCTGACCACAAACATTATAGTGGTATTTTAAATATTGTGAAACATTTCTACGGTTGAGAAAATAAACAAAAACACCACGAAAGATTCTATGCTGCTTGAGAACAAGTTGTGTAAGAGTTCTGCTTCGTTTTGTACGGAACAGTAAAAATTAGAAGCATCAAAATTTTAATATATTGTTATGTTACAGTTATATTGCGTTGTTACAGATGTGTCTTTTTCCATCAAAAATTTAATATTTCTCTTAATGTTGCATATTCTGCAGTTATTGTCATCATTTTTTTTGTAAAACTTTTAATATTTAAATACATTCATGGAAAAATATATTCCAATTAATTAATTTATTTTTCCTACCGCAAGAATTATAGTAATAATTTCATGAAGTTGAACATTTCCGAAATAAAGAAATGCTGTTGAAGAATTAATGTTGGGCGAAAATAGAATCTTTGAAATCTGCTTAGTTCCACATGAACCATGAAATTACCGAGGTAATTACTGTAGAAAAAAATTATATAAAAAAATTAACAGTAGAAAGAAATGGAGTTAGGCACGTAATAAAATGAGAATTCCGTGAATTGAAAAGAAAGATAAAAACAAACTTTAAAAAACTGAATCGATAGTCACAAAAAATTTGAAGGAAATGGAGATTCTGAATGACTCGACCTCCACATAAAAAGGGGGAAAAAAAGAGAGTAAACAGCAAACAATGAGAAACAATGAAGTAAATCTAAATTACATCACGTAAATGTTAGATTAGGGCCAACATTTTTGGGTATATCTTTTCCTAACATGAAAGAAAGCAGCTGTTAGGAGAGAAAATCATTGAAATTATAACCTCCAGTAAAAATCGAAACCGAGCTTTTATTAGTGAATAAATGCTAAAAGAACAATAGATTTTTTTTTACATAGCTTCCTATTGCTTTTAGATGGTCGTTAGTCGGTTTGTGGATTTGTCAAAACAGTTGTTCTACACAAACTTAATGATTTATGTTTCAAATGATGGCTTATGATGCGGGGAGGTTGGGTTGGGTTGTTTTACCTCTGAGCGGCACTTTTTTGCACACCATGGGCTAAATGGCCAGGTCACATGGACCCCGAAGGCTCAGAGAAAGTTGGGGGTGGGGACCCACTGGAACAGATGTTGGGAGACAGATGGTAGCCTCCCGTCAAGGCCATCCAGCGTGTTCTTTAACGTGCACAGCGTATGGCTCTCCCGCACACGGAGCCAAGGCTTAACATCCCATCCGACGGACGGCGGCCTTTCCAAGCCCATCGATGTCCCCTACTGACCGTGGGCAAGGCGGGGAATTTGGCGGAGATAAATCTCAAGCTGACCCAGCTGGGACTCGAACCTGGGAACTACAGATTACGAGCCAGGCGCGCTACCGACTGAGCCACCCCCGCCCCGATGCGGGGAGTGTCATGGACTATAAAAATTGACCTCCATGCTTTCTTCCATCCTTATAAAGGGAAAATAGGTAAACGATTGTTGTTCTATATCTCCAGAACGCAAGTGGCGAAAGTAACAAACTATGCTTCTGTTATTGTTATCAGGTTCGAATATCTCTGAGCGGCACTTTTTTATACACAATGGGCTAAATTGCCAAGTAACAAGGACCCCGAGGACTCAGAGGAGGTTGGAAGCAGGGGCTGGACAGCTGTTACGAGACAGATCGTAGCAACCAGTCAAGGGCATCCAGCGTGTTCTTTAATGTACACACAGAATATGGCTCTCTTGTACACTGTGCCACGGCTTAACGTTCCATCCGAAGGACGGTGGCATTTCCAAGCATCATCGATGTCCAATACTCATCGAGAGCAGGGTGGAGAGTTTTGCGGAGATAAATCTCAAAGTTGGCGCAGGTGGGACTAGAATCTGGGAACATCAGATTATGAGCCTGGTGCATTACTGACAGCTCTGAAAGGGTCGCAGTTCCACTGGATAGCTGTTAGCAGAAAGTTGAAAGTCTCCGGTCAAAGCCGATTAACTTCTTCTTTAATGTTCACATGATGTAGCTGTCCTACACAAGTATTCACGACTTAATGTCCCATCCGACGGACGGTGGTCTTTCCAAGCTCATCGGTGCCCCCTTTCTGATTAAGCGAAAAGGGGGAACTAGCAGAGATAAATCTCAACTCTGGAACAGTTTAGATTCAGACTTGAGAATTATGACCCTGCAGATTGTGATCCTGGCCATCCTCCCATAACAGAAAACCGTACAACTAAGTTATGACTTCAGCATAGGTATTCCAGAAATCTAGACATTTTTAATATATTTGTTTCTATTATTATTACTGGTGTATTTAAATACTAATCTTTATAATAAATAATAAATAAATAAATACCCCCTCAAGCAGCTGCTTGCCACAGAGGTCTGACAGAAGCCTGTCAGTTTATATGCCATAGTAGAAGGTCTGTGAGGATGGCAAGACCTCAGCAGAAAAACAACCCACACAGCCATGCCTTACCCGGAGCTCAAACCCAGGTCCCGTAGATCAGTAGCCAAGTGCGCTAACCACTCGACCACGGGGGATACTAAAGTTTATTTACTCATCATCATCCTAAAGCAGCCATGGGCTACGGAGGTCCAACCAGACCGTGCAATTTAGTTCTCCAAGCAAGTCTATCCTGAGCTACATCTACTGCATCTGGCCACTGCACACCAATTCTAACAAGGTCCTGTTTGACATTGTCTGCCCACCGCATCCTAGGTCTCCCCTTCTTTCTGAGGCCTTTAGGCACACTGTTCATAACCCTATTCGCCAATCTATAATTATTCATACGGGCAACATGGTCAAACCAACGGAGTCTCTCTCTGCACAATATGCTGCTTAAAGGAGGTTGCAAACTCTTTTGCCTAACCTCATCATTAGTTACAAAGTTGAACCACCTAATGCCCAAGATACTGCGTAAGCATCTGGAATCAAAAGC
Organism: Ryuthela nishihirai; assembly: GCA_038380435.1. NCBI lineage: Eukaryota > Metazoa > Arthropoda > Arachnida > Araneae > Heptathelidae > Ryuthela > Ryuthela nishihirai. The sequence continues at coordinate 105,457,956 of JAWZYU010000006.1, forward strand.
ATCTAGTTTCCTGTTATCTTGTTTAATATTTAGTTGTAAACATATTATTTCGAAAATGAAAACAAAAACAACACCTTATTCTTATGCATTAGGTAATAATAATAAAAAATAATTTTTCTTCCGAATAAAGGTATATTAGTAAATAAACTAAAGTTTATTTACTAATATACCCAAGGTATATTAGTAACATTGTCTGCCCACCGCAGTTATTTACTAATATACCACCAATAAAGGTATATTAGTAAATAAACTAAAGTTTATTTAGTAATATACCTTTATTCGGAATAAAGGTATATTACTTTTCTTCCGAATAATTTCTTCCGAATAAAATTTTTCTTCCTTTTTAATATAAAGGTATATTATTTTCTATTATTTTTCTTTCGAATAAAGGTATATTAGTAAATAAACTATAGTTTATTTACTAATATACCTTTATTCGGAAGAAAAATTATTTTATATTATTATTACCTAATGCATAAGAATAAGGTGTTGTTTTTGTTTTCATTTTCGAAATAATGTATGTTTACAACTAAATATTAGTATAACGATTAATACTAAAATTCACGAATAATAATAAATATATAAGAAATGTCTAAATTTTTAATACTTCCTATACTCACGTCATAACTTTGTTGAACAGCCTTCTGTTATAAGAAATGTGGTCCTGACACGCTCCTAACAAAAAAAAATCTTGAAATACTGATATAATACCCAATAGAAATCTTCACATTAAAGTCCATAGTAGTTTCGTTACGTTCCAATTGTTGGTGAACTAAATATAGTGGTTTTCAATATTGATTTTTCCAATATTCAATGCAACATCAGAAAAAAAGTTGTATGGAAATCTGCATTATAAAGAGCAATTTGTGAGATAAATTGCGATTCCATAGAATATCTATGTTGCTTATCATGAATAGCTTCAACAGAACGACATAATATAATCCCAATACTTTAGTTCATGTGGTTAGTATACTTGGTAGAATCCTTCCCTCTAAGATATTATAATGAAGCAGATGTTTTGTGCATATTTCAATGGATGCAATTGCTACTTTACTCTCCGTTAGTCATAGCAGTAGTTTTAAAAAGAAGTCGGTAGCATTTCATTTATGTTTTCGATATCAAATCTCACAATAATCGGTTTCAAACGATCTTTATCAGTGTTACTCTTTTTTGCTTGTATGTACAAATGAAATTTCCTGAGTATGTTTAACCGAAGTCCCAATCATCCAGAAATATTCACTTTTGGGCTTATTGTTGTATGACGACTTCAAAGGAAATATACAGTTACGTTGTTAGTTTAATCATAGGTTTCAAGAAATTTCTTCCCGTCTAGTCACTTAAGAACTCTCTACACTTATGCGGTCAATACATTGGCATTATGCACTCAATATGTGTGCTCACTAATAACAATCAAAACTTGCCGGTGGTCTTAAGAGTGCACGCAAATATGGCAGCATTCAGTCCTTTTCAATAGCTAGTTGTTCCTCTGGTATTCAAGCAGGCATGTCACCCTATCATCAAGACTTACAAAGCAGAACAGTGGCGTTTAACCGCCGGATATCAGATTGTACCTATGTGGGCAACCATAAAGACAGCTTTTCAGCTGGCTTGCAGAACTACATTTGTAAGGGCTTCCAAACACATGTTCTTGCTGAAAAAGTTACAAACTTATCATTAAACTTAACAATCCAGTTTAATCATTTTTTCCAAAGGACGCACACCCAACGCAAACGTCCATTCTAGTTCCAAATATTCTGTTTTATTCTTTGTATATGGCTTTTTTTTGTGCGTGTGTGTGCGTATTGCTTATTCCGAATGCTACAATTGGTCTTTATGTAAGAATAGGAATAAGTCACATTCGTCACAAAAGAACAGCCGGACGTGCGTCGCAAATTAGTGTTAGGCATTTCGTCACCAAGCACGCTCACCGCTGCGAAAATTTTGATTCGTGAGTAAGTATTGAATAGACATAAAAATGCAAATTTTTGGAATTGATTTTTATCCTTTGACTAAAAAGTTGCAGAGATGTGGTTATTTGCATTCTTTTTATTAAAGCTTCCATCCCGTAACTGAGGAATATCTAGATGTATTTTCAATATTTTAGTTAAAATTGGCGAGGAAATTGGCGAAGGTGGTTATACCATGATATACCACCTTGATATATCATGCCTGGATAGGCGTTGAACAAAAGGAGTAATGGAGGAAAATTGCTTATGCGTAAAAGTTGAATAAATTAATTTCTATGAAAGGTAATGAAAGTATATTTGTTTTTAAAAAAACTACATAAAATAAAATAATTCATCTGTTTTTATTTTATTAAAATTTTAAGAATATTTTAAAACTAGTTACCAAATTTTTTAAAATATATAGCTACTAGTTAAATTTTTAAAGATAAAATTTAATAATGCTGATGCATGTCTTATAGTTAACTTTATATTTACTGCAATGCATAGTATGTGTGTATGTATGGTGTATCATAGTGGCCTTGGACAAGTCCTGTGAGTTAGACCAACTCCTCCTCTAACACAAAGCCAGAAGACCATATTTATGACGTCACCTTAAGAAGTCATACCATAGAGACAATTCTTATATTTTGGATTCCAATATTACTAGTGGTGGATTCTGTGCTAATCTTTACACTAATATTTGTCTACAAATATATTTTATTTAGGAGAAAATTTATTTGCATTAATTTGATAATAAATACGAAAACTTTTCTTTCTAAATAAAATATATTTACAGATAAACATTAGTATAAAGATTAGCACAAAAGTCCACCAGTAATAATATTAGAATAAAAAATATAAGAATTGTCTACATAGTTGAACTATTTAGTGGCCACCTCGGTGGCTCAGTGGTAATGCGTTGGCTAGCGGTGACACTGTGAGAATTAAAGTCCATGTTCGAGTCCCGGTATGGATGGCATGGTTGTTTGTTTTGTCCTATCTGTTGTGTTTGTACCTGAATATCAAAAGTGTTCAATATCGACATGTCGAAAAATTCTATGTTCTCTCATTGGGGCATAAAGCAGATAAATTGGCTATAAGTCCCAGCAACCAAATTTAAAAATAAAACTACTTAGTGATGTCAAAAATTTGGTACATTAGACTTTTTTTTATAGTAAGAAGTGTTAATTAAGACCATGAAAGTTATTTTAACGACGTCACGCAGAAGGGAAATTTTTTATAAATTTAACTGTTATATTATGACAGGTAGTTTTAGATATACTTAATAAATGTATGAAATATTAAATATATTACTGTTATGGTAATAAGGGGAAATTGAAAAATACTATAACTCTTATCGGAATTGCATAGTTAATTATTCTTACATTAATCATTATAATTCATTATTATTTTAGTCATTTGTAAGGTATAACTTAAAGCAACCAGCAGCAATATTACTTCAACATGAAAATAGTTTCCTTCCATATATGACATCATCAAAAGAGTTCTCATGGCCTTTATTTTCAACCTAGCCTTGTCCTGATATTCACAGTTGGGACTCGAACGATGACTGCCTCAATTATTAAGTCCATGATAACTATTCCAATGACGTCAAATACAGAGGGAAATTTTTATAAAACATTTACTATATTATTATTGCAACTAGTTACATGATAAACCAAATATATGAATTAAATATTAAATATATTATTCTTATATAAATAATGAAAAAATTAAGTAAAATTCTTAACTAAATACATATTTGATTATTGTTACATTAATTGTTGTAACTTGTTATTGTTTTATTCAGTAATTGAGTGAAACTTAAAGCAACCGGCAGTAATATTATATCAAAATTTAAAAGTAGTTCCTCTATACGTGACGTAGGCAAAAGAGCTCTCACGGGCTTCATTCTCAAGATAACGGTGCTCGACCTGGTAACTGCAAATTACGAGCCTGGCGTACTACTGAATGAATTCACCGACACCTCTAGTACTAATTAAGTCTTAAATTTAATGATACAATAAAAAATAGAAAAATCTAGTCCTTCCTGCTGAAAAGGCGATAAAAAAAAGGGCAATTTTATGCTTCTTAAAGGGACATATGTAGAGTTGCTCCAGGAATAGAATCGCAGAGTTTCTCCACCAAATATTTCTTCATCTCCGAAAGAATCTTGATGCTCCAGATATGCTGATAGAGGCAAAAATAAGGGACGTCATGTCATCTTGTGATAACGTTTCAAAATCTCTCTTTAACTACGGTAGGGATGCTTATCAGCGTAGCATCTGCACTCATTAAGAAAATGTGGTGAGGACCATCCGCTCCCTAATGGCACCTCCTGTCCTCTCTATTTTCTTCCAACTCTCGTTCCTACTAAAGGGTGTATAAACAAGGGGAGACGAGTCTCCCAAAGTTGTTGAAACAAGATGAGCGAGATCGGAGTGATGAGTCACTATTTTAAGACATTTTCCACTCAAGAGTTGCGACAAAGTGAAAAACGATGTTGCAAGCTAAACTCGGAGAAACGGAGACCAGCTTTCAGCGTTGCATATCCCTTTTGCTCTTTAGCCACTTCGCCCAAAAATTTCTTTGCTCTTTTATCCTTCACTTCTTGCAACCCTGTGATCTTTGTGTTGGTGATCAAGTGTTGATATCTCGACGTAAATGTGAGAAATTTCTCTCTGTTCTCGTGTTTTTCTTTACGAAGTTCCTAAGTTTGCGAGGGATGAGGATGGGTCAGTCGGTAGCGAACCAGGCTCGTAATCTGCAGTTCCCAGGTTCGAATCCCAGCTTGGTCAACATTGAGATTTATCTCAGCAAAACTGCCCGACCACAGTCAGTAGGGGACACCGATGGGAAAGGCCACCGTCCATCAGATGGGACGTTAAGCCATGTCCCCCCCCCCTGTGAAGGAGAGCCATAATTGTACACGTTAAAGGACACGCTGGATAGCCTTGACTGGAGGCTACCATCTGTCTCTCAACAGCTGGTACAGTGGGTCCCCTCACCCAATCATCTTTGAACCTGCGGGATCCTTGTGACCTGGCATTTAGCCCATTGTCTGCAAAAAAAGTGCCGCTCAGAGGTAAAACAACTTAACCCTAAGTTTGCGATAAAGATTTAATGTCGTGATTGGTATTAAGTTTATTAAATCCTCAGCGTACTTTTTTTGATCGGTAATGAAGGGAAATTGGCTGGTAGAGTAACGGATTAATGCTATCTTGGGTCTTACCAACGGATCTTATCAACGGATTAATGCTATCTTGGATGATGTGTAATTTTTGCAAACGTAGGTGAGAATATAATTTTGTAGTCCTAGATAACAATGAGATTTTTCCAATCTCATGTGGCAACGTAAATTTGCAATCCTAGGTGATGTGAAATTTCTGCAATCCTAGGTGACAATGTGATATTTTAATACACGGTAATAATAAATTTGTTGCATTCCAAGGTATAAATGCAATATTCCAATCCTAGGTAACAATGCAATTTTTCCAATCCTTGGTAACAATGCAATTTTTCCAATCCTGGGTAACGATGCAATTTCCAATCCTTGGTAACAATGCAATTTCTAATCCTGGGTAACAATGCAATTTTCAATCCTATTTAGCAGAGATTTTTTTCCCCAATACTATGTTGTAATATAAATTTCCAATCCTAGGTAACAATGAAATTTTTCAATCATACGTAACAATGAAATTTTCCAATCTTAGGTAACAGTGAATTTTTTGCAATACCATGTTGTAATGTAATTTCCAATCCTAGATGAAAATGAATTTTTGCAATACAACGTTGCAATATAAATTTCCAATCCTAGGAAACAGCGAAATTTTTGCAACATTACGTTGCAATGTAAATTTTCAATCTCCGATGATGTGAAATTCCAGCTATCCTAGGTGGCAATATAATATTGTAATCCTATCGTGTACAATATTGCAACCAAAATTCGGAGAAATGGAGACCAGCTTTCAGCGTTAAATATGAAACTATGGCGTATTAAATGAGGAACCCTATTATCTAACGTATTAAGTGGTTTAAGCCTATATCTTGCGTATTAAGTGGTTGAAACCCTATTATCTAACACATTAAGTGGTTTAAGCCTATATCTTGCGTATTAAGTGGTTGAAATCTATTATCTAACATATTAAGTGGTTTAATCCTATACCTTGCGTATTAAGTGATTGAACACTATTAGCTAACATATTAGTGGTTTAAACCTATATCTTGTGTATTAAATGGTAGAATCATATTATCTAGCATATTAGGTGGTTTAACCCTGTATCTTGCGTATTAAGTGGTTGAACACTATTATCTAACATATTAAGTGGTTTAACCCTATATCTTGAGTATTAAGTGGTTGAACCCTATTATCTAACATATTAAGTGGTTTAACCTTATATCTTGGGTAAATGCTTTTATGCGCAATGTATTAAGTGGTTTAATCCTGTTTGCTAATAAATTAAGTGGTTTAACCCTATATCTTGCGTAAATGCTTTTATGCGTAATGTATTAAGTGGTTGAATCCTATTTTCTGACACATTAAGTAGTTTAACCCTATATCTTGCGTATTAAGTGGATTGTGTAAGTAACGATGATGTTAGGAGGAGTCAGCAACCTCCTTTGAATATCACATTACGCAGAGAGAGACTGCTTGGTTTGGCAATGTTTACCGTATGCATAATTACAAATTATCGAAAAGAGTTAAAGACTGTGTGCCTAATAACCTCATGAAAATGGAGAGAAAGATTTGGAATGTGATGGTCAGACATCTCCTACAACAGAAAGCCAGATGAGTTTATTTATGACGTCAGATTAAGTAGCCCTACTATATAGACACTTCTTATATTTTTTGTTTTAATATTATTACTGGTGGATTCTGTGCTAATCTTTATATATATTTTTTATCGATAAATATATTTTATTTAGGAGAAAATTTATTTGCATTAATTAGCATTATTACATTTGATAATAAATATAAATAATTTTCTTCATAAATAAAATATGTTTTTAGATAACATTAGTATATAAATTAGCACAAGAGTTCACCAGTAATAATATTAGAATGAAAAATATTAGAATTGTCTATATGAAAAGATTATTCAGTGACGTCAAAAATTTGGTATATTTGCCTTCTGTTACAAGAATAAGAGGTGGATGGGCAGACTCCATGAAAAAGAACCTTTTCGGAATTAGCATGTAGTACTCATATGCGTTTATCAGAAGTGTTTATACGACCAAATTGTGGAATCTGATTAAATTGCCGAGTCCATGACTGCTTAATGATTATGCATGTTAGATTGTTTTACGTCTGAGTGGCAGTTTTTGCACACAATAGGCTAAATAGCCCAGTCACAAAGACCCCAAGGGCTCAGAGAAAGTTGGAAGAAGGGGACCACTGGAGAACAGTTAGGAGGTTGAGTTGGGTTGTTTTACCTCTGAGCGGCACTTTTTTGCACACCATGGGCTAAATGGCCAGGTCACATGTACCCCGAAGGCTCAGAGAAGGTTGGGGGAGGGGACCAACTGGAACAGCTGTTGGGAGACAGATGGTAGCCTCCCGTCAAGGCCATCCAGCGTGTTCTTTAACGTGCACAGGGTATGGCTCTCCCACACACGGGACCACGGCTTAACGTCCCATCCGACGGGCGGCGGCCTTTCCAAGCCCATCGGTGTCCCCTACTGACCGTGGGCAGGACGGGGAATTTTGCGGAGATAAATCTCAACGCTGACCCAGCTGGGACTCGAACCTGGGAAGTACAGATTACGAGCCTGGAGCGCTACCGACTGAGCCACCCCCGCCCCACAGTTAGGAGACATTTGAAAACATCCTGTCAGAGCATTTCATTGTGTACTTTAACGTGCCCAATGTATGACTCTCATGCAGCACATAGACCCACGACTTCTACGTTCTATCTAATTATGGGAATTTATTAACGGGAAAAAAATTCAAAATTTTTATCTGAATCCTTATACTTTCCGAGATTGTAAATTTCAGTCAATTATAATGCTTACTATTATGTTTGTTTGGGAGAATAGTAATAATAAAAAAAATTACCATTAGAAAAATAAAGTAAAAAATTACAAATTAGCGCATTGCATAAAAAAAAAACGAAAAAGGATAGTGACAGCGTAAAAGTTAATGATTCTCAGATTAGAGAGATGTAGAAAATTATTTGTAGATTTTGCATTATCAGTGAGAATATTCCAAAGATTTTGTTTTTATCCCAGTCAAAATATTTTTGATAATGTATTTTTATATCAATCGTAACATTTACTCCATACTTTAATACATATTAATAATAATATCCATAATTTTTAAATATAATAATGAAGAATAATGGAAAATAAAAACTTACCGTCAAATAAATAAATTAAATCTCTAAAATATGTGCCTTGAATAAAAGAAAAAAAGGAAATGAGTAAAAAGGAAATAGGGAAGTCGACAACTCGAACATAAAAGAAGGTAAAAAAAAAGTAAACAAAAAGATAAGAAAACAAGAAAAGTAACAAAGCAAGAAGTTGGTACTTTATGGAATAGAGGAGAAATAAATTATATGGATTATATATTTTTCAACGGAAAAGATTCTAATTCTTATTTGGCTAATGTTTGATATGAATCCTAACACTTATCCCACACTTTGTGTTAGTGATATAAAAAAAACACGGAGAAACTACCCGTGAAGAAAATAAAATTATAGATTGGAAAAATAGCACATTGCATAAAAACCTAAGGAGAGAAAAGTAAAGAAAAAGTCGACAGCTGAAACAAATAAGAAAAGTGACAACGAGAAGAAGCTGATGCTTCATACAGTGGAGAGAGATGGAGGGGGGGGGGAGGAAGGAGGGAATTTTCATCTTCGTGTCTCTTTGTCTTCTCCCGCGCTTCCGTCGCTCTCCTCCAACATCAAGTCGACCACCCTGGCTGCAGAACACACGCATAGCCACATCCAATCCTCCGCTGGAATGTCTCTAAGAAGGGACTCGAAAATTGTGGCACTGATCTGGAGTCCACATTCCTCTCGGGCTTCAGCCGACGTGCCTCGGATGACACGAAGGAGGAGAGAGCAAGGAACAGATGACGTGGGTAATGGATGGAGACGGGTGCAGAGATGGGAGAGATAACTGTCAGTGGGGAACCCCTGCCACTGAATGAGTGATGAGCAGATGACGTCACCCATGACGTCATGGGAGATTTTTTTTATGTATTTATACCTAAGCAGGAAGTTCGGTGGTCGAGGTGGAAAAGAGCCAAGTTGAGTTATCAAGTTAGCAAGATCTTCTTGACGAAGAGTTTATTTTGTGGTTCATTGCCAATTTTTATGGGATTTTTTTTTTTCTGTGAAGGAAATGTGTTATCTCTTGAAATGATCAACAGTCTCTATGAGTGTGGAAGTAGTGAGACTGACAGATAATATAAAAGGAAAAAAATTGTAAATACATTAGACAAGAAATTTCTTACGAATTATGAGATATCTTAACACATTTCTTAATGTTAAACTAGTTTTATGCGTAATTGTCAGTTTGGTTGGAGAAGTGTTTATCTCTACTCTTCGGGGGGAGGGGAGGTTTTGTTTTACCTCTGAGCTGAGTTTTGGCAAAGAATGGGCTAAATGACCTGTCACAAGGACCCCAAAAAGGTTGAAGGAAGAGGGCCAACTGTACAGCTGTCAGATCGTAACCTCCTCTCAAGGCCATCCAGCGTGTTCTCTCCGTTTTTAGGGAGGAATAAATCATGGGGAGGGGTTGTTTTTTTTGTTGTTGTTGTTGTTGCACATAATATTCTCATATCAGAAGCTTTCATTTTATAGAAAACTTGTTACCTTTGGCCCTCGTGTTCGAAAGATATACTAGAACAATCCTTCACATAACCTCCTCCCCTGGGGCGGGGGTGGCTCAGTCGGTAGCGCGCCAGGCTCGTAATCTTCAGTTCCCAGGTTCGAGTCCCAGCTGGGTAAGCGTTGAGATTTATCTCCGCAAAATTCCCCCCCCCCTGCCTACTGTCAGTAGGGGACACCGATGGGTTTGGCACCGTCCGTCGGATGGGACATTAAGCCGTGGCCCTCTGTGCGGGAGAGCCATACCCTGTGCACATTAAAGAACACGCTGGATGGCCTTGATGGGAGGCTACCATCTGTCTCCCAACAGTGTTACAGTGGGTCCCCTCCCCCAACCTTCTCTGAGTCTTCCGGGTCCATGTGACCTGGCCATTTAAACATGGTGTGCAAAAAAGTGCCGCTCAGAGGTAAAACAACCCAACAAATCCACCTCCCCCTTTTTTTGGGGGGGGGGGGGGAGGAAAGAAAATATGGGTGGAATTTTCGTAGAGTATGACACTCTTCACGTCACAAGCTTTCATTTGACACACGAATCGCTGAGTTTGTCCGTCGCGTTCCAAAGAGTTGAGTTGTTTTACCTCTGAGTGGCACATTTTTTTACACTCAATGGGCTAAATGGTCAGGTCACAAGGACCCCGAAGGCTCAGAGATGGTTGGGGGAGGGGACCCACTAGAACAGCTGTTGGGATACAGATGGTAGCCTTCCTTCAAGGTTATCCAGTGCGTTCTTTAACGCGCGCAGGGACGGATACGCATTCAGAGACACGGCTTAACGTCCCATCTGACGGACGGTGACCTTTCCAAGGCCCATCGGTGTCTCCTACTGAATGAGGGCAGAGCGTTTTACGGAGATGAATCTCAACGTTGACCCAGCTGGGACTCGAACCTGGGAACTGCAGATTACAAGCCTAGTGCGCTACCAACTGAGCCACCCCCGCCCCGTTCCAGAGATATGGGTGAACTGTTTTGTCACAAACACAAAAACTGACAAATCAGCGAATGAACAAACCGACAAATGATGATGAAAAAGAAGTTAATGTTCACTCTGGCTGTCATGCACGCGGGACTCGGTTTAATGTCCATTCTGAGAGATGTCGGCCTTTCCAAGCCCATCGGTGTTCCTTTTCTACTAACGTCAATGTGAGGGTTAGGGAAAATAAACGTAATTTCAAGCACAATTGCCACTCGAACATGGGAACTACAATTCACGAGCCTGGTGCCGTACCGACTGAGCCACCAAAAACCCTATTTCCAAAAAAAAAACACAAGGGAATTAAATATAAATGAAACTAAATTAAATAATAAAGATGAAACTAAAATGTCTCCACATTTAAATTTTATTAATATAACTTTGTTGCATAATTTTTTTTATTATATTATTGAAAAGTTGCATTTAATGCAACTTTTTGTTAATTTCATTAACATTAAATTTTCACAATTTCGTAACATTATCTTCAGTATTTGTTGACGATTTTATCTTCAACCAGAGCTAACGATCACAATGTACACTAAGTGTAGTTAGAAAAATGTTTACAGTGGTGTATTATGTGTCTGCTACCTTTGGATTGGCTTAGGTAGTTTTGGCTCTGAATTGCACTTTATTGCACACACTGGGCTGATGGTCAGGTCACAAGCAACCCAAGGGCTCAGGAAAGGTTGGGAGAAACTCGAACCTGAGAACTTCAAGTGAGATTTGAACCTGGGAATTGCTGTTCACATGGACCCTGAACCTGAGAACTGCAGATCACAAAGACTTCGAAGTTTGGAAGGACTAAAACCTGGGAACTGCAGGTTACAAGGACCTGGAACTCAGAAACTGCAGGTCACAAAGACCTCGAAGTTTGGAAGGACTCAAACCTGGAAACTGCAGATTACAAGCACCCGGAACTCAGAAAATGCAGGTCACAAAGACCTCGAAGTTTGGGAGGACTCGAACCTGGGTACTGCAGGTCACAAGGACCCCAAGAGCTCAGATAAGGTTGCGGAAAAGGGGCCCAATGGACAGCTGTTAAGATACAGATGGTTGCCTCCCGGCAAGGCCATAGAGTATGTTCTTTAACGTGCACAGGGTATGGCTCTTCCACACTTGGTACCGCGGTTTAAAGTCCCATGCGACGGACAACGACCTTTCCAAACCCATCGGTGTCCCCTACTGGCCGAGGGCAGTGTAGGGAGTTTTTTCAGAGATATATCTCAACGTTGACCCAGTTGAAAATCGAACCTGAGAACTGCATATTACGAGTCTGGCGCGCTAACAACTGAGCCACCCCTGCTCCTGACCTAGCATAATTCTTTATGTGAAGAAATTGTTGGCCATTTTACGATAATTCCGGACACTTCGATCCTCAGCTCTTTCCGAATTTGGGTTGGGTTGTTTTACCTCTGAGCGGCACTTTTTTGCAAACCATGGGCTAAATCGCCAGATCACATGGACCCCGAAGGCTCAGAGAAGGTTGGGGGAGGGGACCCACTGGAACAGCTGTTGGGAGACAGATGGAAGCCTCCCGTCAAGGCCATCCAGCGTGTTCTTTAACGTTGGGTTGTTTTACCTCTGAGCGGCACTTTTTTGCACACCATGGGGTAAATGGCCAGGTCACATGGACCCCGAAGGCTCAGAGAAGGTTGGTGGAGGGGACCCACTGGAACAGCTGTTGGGAGACAGATGGTAGCCTCCCGTCAAGGCCATCCAGTGTGTTCTTTAACGTGCACAGGGTATGGCTCTCCCACATACGGGGCCACGACTTAACATCCCATCCGACGGACGGCGGCCTTTCCAAGCCCATCGGTGTCCCCTACTGACCGTGGGCAGGGCGGGGAATTTTGCGGAGATAAGTCTGAACGCTGACCCAGCTGGGACTCGAACCTGGGAACTACAGATTACGAGCCTGGCGCGCTACCGACTGAGCCACCCCGCCCCACTTTACGAATTGTTTATCCTCGAATTTCGCTAGCGACTGAAGTAAGTAAGCCCTTCAAACGTTTGCAAGAAAAAAACGGAACCAAAACAAAAAGACGGAAATGAAACCCTCCCCGCAATATGTCGTCCGGAGCGTCAAACCTCATTTCTTGACATGCTGGTGACCTTTGACCACTTGTCATTCGGCGCTTGCAGTCGGCCTAACGAGGTTCCGGAGAAAGGGCATCGGTTCGTTTCCGGTACTTCAACGTCGATGGGCCGTAGCGGGATTTTTGGTGCGCATGCGTAGAGTGAATAGGAACCGCCAACTGGTGTAGCGGAACCAATCCCCCATTTCCCGTTTTGGTGTGCCGAAAAGGGGGTAACTCTACGAGTGGGAAAGGTGGCAGGAGGGAAGTGAGTTTTAAGGTGTTTGGTGTCAAAGCGTGAAGTGAGAATATGTCCATCGTTTGGACGAGAAACAGTCAGGAAAAAAAAAACGAGAAGCTCGATGCCTTCTGCACGCGAATTCGTGTAGAAGACCGTGCACTGCAAAGGCCATAATATCTAATGGAAATGAGCTGGGGCTCGATTTTTCGAGCCTCCCAAAACTTCCTACATCGTATCATGCAGAGAGAATATAGCAGATACAGAGGTTATTCCTCAGCAAATAGGCAATTCCGTAGAAGACCATTGTAGCACAAGATTGATGCTGACAATATTATCTATCTATATGTTATATATATATACACACACACATCTATCTGCTTTATATAATTTAAATTTTTTTAAAACACTACAGGTAGGTGTTATTTTCTAAAAATCAACAATAAATTTTAGATTTTTTTTTTCTATAAAATTTTTAATAATAAATAAATATTCCCTCAAGCAACTGTTTACCAAAGAGGTCTGATAGGAGCCTTCAGTTTATACGCCACAGTAGATTTGGTTTGGGTTGTTTTACCTCTGAGCGGCACTTTTTCGCCCACAATGGGCTAAATGGCCAGGTCGCAAGGATTCCGAGGGTTGAGAGAAGGTTAGGGGAGTGGACCCACTGGAACAACTGTTGGGAGACAGATGATAGCCGCCCAGCAAGGCCATTCAGCGTGTTTCATAGGGTATGGCCCTGCCTCACACGGGACCACAACTTAACGTCCCATCCGACGGACGGCGAATTTTCCAACCCTGTTGGTGTCCCTTACTGACCCGGGATAGGGCGAAGAGTTTTGTGGAGTTAAATCTCAATACTGGCCCAGTGGGACTCGAACCTGGGAACTGCAGATTACGAGCCTGGCATGCTATGCTTCAGCAGAAATCAAATACATCCATACCTTACCCGGGGGTCGAACCCAGGTTCGTTTGATCAGTAGTAAAGAACGCTAACCACTGGGATGCAGAACGGCCTATAACATGGGCGTCCGCAGAAAATTTTCCAGGGAGGGGGGGGGGGGGGCAAAGCTTGGAGACAAAAAATTACATCAAAAAATTTTTATTCAATTTTTTAATTTTTAGGGATTTTTTTACAAGTAGATTATAGAATACAGTATTGCATCAATGCAAAATCACATACATAATGTATATAAATTAATTACGTTTAAATTGTTACGATTATAATTTGTGGAATTTTTTCTCGATCCCAGGGGCGGGCAAGTGCTCCTTTGCCCCCCTCTGCGAACGCCCATGGCCTATAATATTAATATTATTATATAATCTTAATGAAAAGTCTCTAGTACTTTTCATTTTCCAAATAATTTCCGAATTGTGTGGATATATTCCTTTTCTTTCTGTTTGTATCTGATTATTATTTGATTTTTTAAATATTTTTTACAAAAAATAGAATTTTTTTATTAAGATTATATAATATTCTTATAGCCGTCCCGTGGCCGAGTGGTTAGCACGCTTGGCTACTGATCTACGGGACCTGGGTTCGAGCTCCGGATAAGGCATAGCTGTTTGTGTCGTTTTTCTGCTGAGGTCCTGCCATCCTCTCAGACCTTCTACTCTGGCATATAAACTGGCAGGCTCCTGTCAGACCTCTGTGGCAAGCAGCTGCTTGAGGGGGTATTTATTTTTTTTTTATTAATATTCTTATACAATATACCTCGAATGATAATATTTTCATAATATTAATTCTCATAGTTTAACGACGTCAGAAGTTCAAAAACGAACTTACGCAACATTGGACTAAATGCTCTTTAATCATTTTGCGAAATATTTATATTTATTTAATACTGTTTAATTTCTGCAGATTGTTATATATCTTCGAAAAGCTAGTAATTAATTTATCTTATTATATTTTTAATAATGATTAAAAATAAATTATAAACTTTCATATTTCTTTTAAGTTATATGGAATGCAACAATTTGAAGCTGTAGACAGTTTCAAAATGTGCAAATGTAGTTCTGTTACCAACCGTTCGTAACACATTAAATTTCCCAAAAAGTAGAGTTAATGCTCTGTATATATTATCCTGTACAATCCACAAAGAAAGGTGTACAGATGTTACACTCCGGATACCACTAATAACAATATTTGCACAATGTTAAAGTCTCATAGAGTAGCGCTCCTGTGGCGAACTAATGAACTAAGCCTCAGTGAAACAAATTCGATACTTCATTCATTTTGTGCAAATAAAAATATATATATATATGGAATTCTTAAATTCTACTGGTAGTTTTAGTTTTTTTTCATACAAATAAATACTTTCAAATTATTTGATAATTTTTATATAATCATAATAAACAATATTCCTCTATTTCATACTGGTTTTTAATTGTACGAAACTTTCAGTCTATGGCTCTACGCAAGGCCATGGTAGATAAAATTAGTTCTATAATCTAACCTTGGTGGCGTTAATAATTGCCAGAAAAGTAGATGAGTAGACCCTCTGTATTTCCTTATTCTGTAGTATTATTTAGCCTAGAGAATGCAGTATACACCTAAAGACTAAAATTACTGTATAACAGTTTGGTTCTTTCTAGACTTCGTTATGGTAGTGAAACTTGGATGTTTTGTGAACAAGACAACACGAAACTAGATGCCTTCGATTCTAGATGCTTGCGCAATATCTTAGGTATTAGGTGGTTCAACTTTGTAACTAATGATGAGGTTAGGGAAAGTAGTAGGAAACATCCTTGAGCAGCATATTGTGCAGAGAGAGACTCCGTTGGTTTGGCCATGTTGCCCGTATGGATAATTATAGATCAGCGAATAAGGTTATAAACAGTGCGCCTAAAGGACCTAGGATACGTGGCAAACAATGTCAAACACCTTGTTAGAATTGGTATGCAGTGGCCAGATGCTGCAGATGTAGCTCAGGACAGATATGCTTGGAGAAATAAATTGCACATTCTGGTTGGACCTCCGTTGCCCTGGGGCGGGGGTGGCTCAGTCGGTAGCGCGCCAGGCTCGTAATCTGTAGTTCCCAGGTTCGAGTCCCAGCTGGGTCAGCGTTGAGATTTATCTCCGCAAAATTCCCCGCCCTGCCCACAGTCAGTAGGGGACACCGATGGGCTTGGAAAGGCCGCCGTCCGTTGGATGGGACGTTAAGCCATGGTCCCGTGTGTGGGAGAGCCATACCCTGTGCACGTTAAAGAACACGCTGGATGGCCTTGACGGGAGGCTACCATCTGTCTCCCAACAGCTGTTCCAGTAGGTCCCCTCCCCCAACTTTCTCTGAGCCTTCGGGGTCCTTGTGGCCTGGCCATTTAGCCCATGGTGTGCAAAAAAGTGCCGCTCAGAGGTAAAACAATCCAATCCAATCCTCCGTTGCCCATGACTGATTGAGGATGTTGATGATAAATTTTTGGTAAACTAAAGCACTTCAATTTTGATGCATACTTAATTTCCCTACTTTCTTCCCTCCTTTCGTTCAATGGCTCTTCAGGCCTGCTCAGCCATTGATCACGGGAGCTTAGGCCCTCCAGAGTGCGAATTTATTGAGTCCAAGTCCATCACAGCATTTTGACAAATGCTGAGCCCAATTTTGGAAAAAAAATCGTATGCATCATAAGACATATATAGGGAAAATGCGTGTTGCTAATAATTTATTTTATTATATTGTTATTAAAATAATATTATGACAAAATTGAAATGTTAATCCTATTAGGAATGAAGAATATTAAAAATACTAGTAGAAACTGAAATTTTGTGGGTAACTTCATTTTACTCTTTCTAATTATTTTTTTTAATTTCGTGGGTTCCATACATTTATTAAAGATAAGAAATCAAAAGCTTCGCGGTGATTATGTTTTTTACTAAACATTAATTAAATGGTTGAAATTATAAAAAAAATATTTTTTTATTTTTACTTATGGTTTTCAAAATTAGAAGAAATATTTTAAATTTAAATTATTCTGACCCCGAAATAATCTGTGACGGAAGTGTCGTTCATTAGCGACTACCGACTCCAAAAATCTAGTCATTTCTTATGCATTTCATCATCATCATCCTCAAGCAGCCATGGGCTACGGAGGTCCAACCAGACCGTGCAATTTAGTTCTCCAAGCAAGTCGGCCTGAGCTACATCTGCTGCTGCATCTGACCACTGCACACCAATTCTAATAAGGTCCTGTTTGACATTGTCTGCCCACCTCATCCTTGGTTTCCCCCTCTTTCTGAAGCCTTTAGGCACACTGTTCATAACCCTATTCGCCAATTTATAATTATCCATACGGGCAACATGGCCAAACCAGCGGAGTCTCTCTCTGCACAATATGCTGCTTAAAGGAGGTTGCAGACTCTTTTGCCTAACCTCATCATTAGCTACAAAGTTGAACCACCTAATGCCCAAGATACTGCGTAAGCATCTAGTTTCCTGTTATCATGTTTACAAAGTGTCCAAGTTTTGCTGCCATAACTAACCCTAGAAAGAACCAAACTATTATACAGTCTAATTTTAGTCTTTAGGTGTATACACCTATTTCTCCACACTCTCCATAGATTCTTAAAAGTCCCAGCAGCAATCCCTATTCGTCTGTTAATCTCATGTCGCACATCACCATTATCTGTTGCATAGCTCCCAGATAATTAAACTGTGACACCTGCTCAAGACTGCAACCATTCAGATTAACTGAATCACAGCCTGCCTGACCAATTTTCATCACTTTAGTTTTCTCTCTGTTTATAACCAAACCTATTCTACTACCAGTTTCATCAACAGCTCAAATGAGAGAGTTCATCTCATCAACATCATTTGCCAAAACGGCTAAATCATCAGCATAATCTAAATCAGACATTTTCGTATCTCCAGTCCATTTAAGGCCAAAATCTTTCCCTTGAAGTGAATTTCGCATAACATAATCAATAACCAAACTAAAGAGAAAAGGAGACAAAATGCACCCTTGTTGAACACCAGAAGTAATGTTAAACCAATTGCTACAAGCCTTACCAACTCTCACACACGACTCAGTGTTATTATAGAGAGCTTTCATTATGTTAACTAACTTGTCTGGTAAATCATATGATTTCACAATCAACCACAAATTATGATGATCAACAGAGTCAAAAGCCTTTTTGAAATCAACAAAGCAAGCAACCAAAGGTTTCTGAAATTCAAACATTTCTCAAGAATTTGCCTAAGTGGATCTGATCTTCACATCCCCTACCACTTCTGAATCCACATTGCTCATCACGCAATTGACTGTCAACCAGATTCTTAATTCTATTAAGCACAATCATGGAAAGAACTTTACCTGGAACAGAGAGTAGGCTGATACCCCTATAGTTATCACAAGAACTGCGATCACCTTTTTTGAAAACAGGGATAACAATAGCTCTGGTAAAATCCTTAGGAACCATGCCTTTATCATAAAAGATATTTAAAATTTCAGTCATCCATGTGGTAGTAGAAACATTCCCAGCTCTAAGCATTTCCGTAGTAATTTCTTCTACTCCTGGGGATTTATGAAGTTTAAGTTTAGAAATAGCCAAAATAACATCAGATTGTGTTATAGGGCCAATGCAAACAATGGGAGTAGAACTACCCATATTGTTTATAACATCACTGAAATGCTCAGCCCACCTAGCCATGACAGAATCCTCACCTTCTATAACCTTACCTTGTTTATCCTTCAATCCCTGTTTACCTGTACGTTTTCAACCACACAAAACATTAACTACAGCTCTCTGCTGTTCCCTACCTTTCTTCCTGCCTAACTGCTTCTTCGGCTTTGTCAGTCAAGCCATCAAGCCAAAGATTCTTATCAGCAGCTAACTGACCCTTTACACGTTTATTAAGCTCTCTGTAATGCTTTCTATTAGGACTAGTAGGGTATTGATTAAGGACATTCCTGTAGTTCTTTCTTTCTGAAATAAGCTCAAGTGCCTTATCACTCAAATAATTCTGCTTCCTCTGCTCCTTTTTCCCTAAAAGAGTGCTGTTAGTTTCCAAAAAAGCCTGTTTAAAATGGTCCCATTCTTTCTCAACTTCAGTAGTAAGCAAACCATGACTGTCATAATGACAAAGTAACCTACCATGGTAAGCTTTAGCTATAACTGGGTCTTTCAGAGCTTCAATATGAAAGGTAAATTTTTTAACTTTAGCATAACACTTTTTAAGTTTAAGTTGCAAGACACTTTTAACAAGGTAATGGTCAGATCCAATTTCAGCTTCCCTATATGACCTGGTATTCCTAACAGAACTAGCCCATTTGCTGTTAATTAATACATAATCAATCATATTCTTATGCAGCCCATCGGGTGAAACCCATGTGTACTTATGTATGTCGCACCTACCAGCTTGTAATAAGTGTTAGTTATTCTGAATCCATTGAGCTTACTTACCTGTAGGATACGTTGCCCATTGCCATTGCAGCTACCAATACCAAAAGGGCCTATTACCCCTCCCCAAAGGTTAGAGTCAGTACCAACTTTGGCATTGAAGTCACCTAGAACAAGGGTAATATCTCCTTTCTTGGATATTTTGACAGAATTCAAAATATCCTGAAGTTGTCGGTAAAACCTATCCTTCTCATCCTCATCAGCATCCTTAGTGGGGACATAACAGCAGATAACATTCAAGTCTTTAATACTTGTCCGGTACTTTGATGTAGAAATCTTTCATTAATGCACTCATATCCTAGAAGAGCATCACTAGCATGTCTGCTGAGAAGCAGACCCACGCCTTTGTGATGCTTTCCATCCTCCCTCCCTGTAAAGAAAAACTTAAAATCCTTTTAAGTATCTCACCTTTACCTGTCCATCTGGTCTCTTGCAAGCCTAGAATATCTATTTTATAGCGCTGGAATTCCTGCATGAGGACATCAAGAGAAAAAGCTCTGTGCAGAGTCCTCACATTCCAACTACCTATGGAGAGAAAATGGTTAGTGGGATGTTTAAAGAAACTACGTTTATTGAGAGAGGGAATGCCGACAATATCAAACAGCCCCCTAAATCGCAGACATGGGGCAAAGATCCGTTCCCCTACCACTAAAGGCTGAAGCCATCTACACTGGAAGACTTCCTCCAATGTAGAATTTGACGATGCCAATAGAAGCAAAGAGTTCAAGTGTTTTCGATGACCTCTACTCAGGATTATCCACCAGCTGATAAACATATCCTGTGAATCTATTCACTTGGGGCTGTCAACCCACAAACAAACAGAAAACACAGCGGAAGATTTTCCCTCCACAGAAACCCACCAGTGCAGCAAAATCAGGATCCATAATCAAGCTCAGAGCCATATATCTGTCCAGTCCAGTGGGTTTATATGATCAGCACCAGGACCCTGTGTAGTTGACAACTCCTCAGCAGGGTAGAAAAAAAAGAAAAGTAGCCAGAGTTCTCCAGATCAGTAGGCCACACTAATCTGGCAGCCCTCCCCTTCCGTTCACTTCCACAAGACAGTATCTCTTTTGAAAGGTACTAAAGGTCTGTACCACGTGAAGGCGGGGTCGGACATTAGGTGCTAGGCCTGGCCGGTTCTATGCATCATCACAGGGGATTGGTGCATAGCTCTCCTTCCAGTGACTACCTAGCTACCATTTACAGACCTTACATTTATTTCTTCTATTATTACTGTTGAATATTAATACCAATCTTTATACTAATATTTATTTATAAATATGCATTATTTAAAGAAGAATTATTCGGATGTATGAAAGTTCTGATAACATCAATAAATACAAAGTAAAAAATTCCCTTCTAAAAAAGGTATATTGGTAAATAAATATTAGTGTAAAAATTAGTAGTAAAATTCACCAGTAATAATAATAGAAAAAAATATCCAAGAAATGTCTTTCTTTTATAACCACTTATGCTGACGTCATAATTGTTGTACGGCCTTCTGTTATAGGAGCTGTTGAGCAAGGCAACCCTACAATTAAAAATTTTACGCTTCGAATGGAAGTTAACATTTTATGAATTTTAATACAATAATGTTGCAAGTGACTTTGGGACATAATAAATAAATGCAATATTAAATATATTATTTTTGCAGTAATAACAAAAAATTAGAAACAGTAAAATTTTGAGATCTATATATATTTAACTATTGCTACTTTGTATATTGTTATTAATTTTTTATTCATTTCTTAAATATGTCCCATAGCCACCTGCAATAATACTGTTCATAAAATTCTAAATGTTTTTCCTTCCAATCATTGCTTCATACAATCGTTATCATGGTTCTAATTTTGGCTGGGACCAGGCTACCTCGATGGTGAAGGCCATGAGATCCATTTTAATGACGTAACATATGGAAGGAAAATTTTTTAAATTCTACCGTTATATTACTTCAGCAGCTGTAGCATATAGCTAATAAATGAAGTATTAAAAATATTACTCTTATGGCAATCATATAAAATCGAAATACAGTAAAACTCTTAATTGAATGCATATTATATTAGTATTACATTAAGGATTGTAATTAATTATTGTTTTATTCATTCTTAAGGAATAATTTAAAAAACTTGCAAAAATATAAAATCAAAATTAAAAAAAATTTCTTCCGTATGTGACGTCATTTAAAGAGTTGCCATGGCTTTCATTGTAAAGGTAGCCTTGGTCAAGGCTACTGATGGTTAAGACCATGACAGCTACTTTAATGATGAAATAATTACAAAATTAATCAATAATTACAAAGTGGAGTTCCAGAGGATTCCGTTTCTGGACCTTCGCTTTTTTTTTTCACATGGAAAGAAA
Source organism: Ryuthela nishihirai (assembly GCA_038380435.1). Taxonomy (NCBI): domain Eukaryota; kingdom Metazoa; phylum Arthropoda; class Arachnida; order Araneae; family Heptathelidae; genus Ryuthela; species Ryuthela nishihirai. The sequence continues at coordinate 105,479,775 of JAWZYU010000006.1, forward strand.
GGTTTTTTTATACTTATAAATCTGCTATAATATTAAGGAGGGTTGTTGTAGGATATAACTAAAGAATGAATAAAATGTTAAATATACACAGTCGTATCAGAATAATATGACCACCTATCATAGTATATGTATGGTAAGTGGTCATATTATTCTGATACGACTGTGTATTATTCTTATTATCGTTGAGTTATTTTACCTCTGAGAGACACTTTTTTTGCAACAATAAGCTAAATATCCAGATCACAAAGACCCAAAAGCTCAGAGAATTTTGGTGGGAGGGGACCCACTAAACAGCTATTAGGAAACTGATAGCAGCCTTCCGTAAAGGTACAATCGCTCAAAAAAATATCCTAACATTATGGTTGATTACAGAATTCAGAAAAAATATCGGGCAACGATTTTTTTAGATATTAGTGATCTGGCAACCTTCTTTTACGTAGATGAAGTAATAAATTTTAATGCCGTATAGTGGATCCCCTCCCCCAACATTCACTGAGACTTCAGAATTCTTACGACCTGCCCATTTAGCCCATTATGTACAAAAAATTCCCGCTCAGAGGTAAAACAACCCTATGCTTCCCTCAACCTTCTCTGGACCAATGGGATCATTGTGACCTGGTTATTTAGCCATTATGGCAAAAAAGTGTCGTTCTGAAGTGAAACAAGCGAGTAATACCTATAATCTTGTGACCTGGTTATTTTCCCGTTTGTTTTAAAAAATTATGCGTTTCTGAGGTAAAATTCCCAACCTAAGTGTTATTTGATTCTTGATCCCTTTTATATTTTAAAAAAATAACCATTTAATTATTGATTATCTGCCCTTTTATGACATTCCCGAAAAATAAAAAAAAATTAAAATTGTCGAAACAAGATCTGTTTTGAGAAAAGTAAGCAATTAGATGTGTTATTTCAAAGAAAAATAAGCAGAGCGTTCTGCTTTGAATAAAGGTAAGCAATAAGAGTTGTTGTAGATTCAAGAAAACGGAGATCTGTTATGAGAAAAGTTACCAATTACTGTTGTTATTTCATAGAAAAATAAGCGGAATTTTTCTGCTTTGAAGAAATGTGAGCAGACTTCTGCTTTAAAGAAAAGTAAGTAATAAGAGTTGTTCTATTTTAAAGAAAACCAAAATCTGTTTTGTGAAAAATGAGTATTTAATATTGTTATATCAAGGAAAATTAGGGAAAGATTTTCTGCTTTAAAGAAAAGTGAGGTGAATTTTTTCAATTTTAAAGAAAACGAACTATAGTTTTTTCTGCTTTAAAGAAAAGTAAGCAGAATTTTTTCCCCATTAAAGAAAAGTAGGCAATAAGAGTTGTTTTAATTTTAACACACTTTGATCTGTTATGAGAAAGCAAGCATTTACCGTTGTTATTTCAAAGAAGAGTAGGCAAAGTTTTTCTGCTTTAAAGAAACGTAAGCAAAGTTTTTCTGCTTTAAAGAAAAAAGAAAAAAGTTTTTCTACTTTAAAGAAATGTAAGCAAAGTTTTTCTCTTTTAAAGAATTGTAAGCAAAGTTTTTCTGTTTTAAAGAAATGTAATCAAAATTTTTATGTTTGAAAAAAAAGTAAGTAAAGTTTTTCTGTTTTAAAGAAAGTAAGCAACGTTTTCCTGCTTAAAGAAATGTAAACAAAGTTTTCCAATTTTAAAGAAAACTAATAAAAGTTTTTCTTTTTAAAGAAACCTGAGTAATAAGAATTATTCTATTTAAAAAACTGTTTTGTGAAAAATTAGCAATTACTGTTGCTATTTTAATGAAAAGTAAGCAATAATAGCTTTATTTTCGAGAAGACCCAGATCTGTTTTGAAAAAAGTAAGCAACTACCGTTGTTATTTCAAAGAATAGTAAATAGAGTTTTTGTACTTTAAAAAATAAGCAGAGTATTTTTCAACTTTAAAGAAAAGTAAGCAATTAAATTTGTTCTAATTTCGCTTAGGTTTACCGAATGATAGCTCAGCACGTTAACAAGCACAGCAAACTTTTTCTAGTAAAGAACTACCACTTCTAAGATAAGAAACTCAAAAACTGCTTTTACTTGCCTAAGGGGCGTTGGAGGTTCGGTGCACATCAGTGGAGGAGGATTTCTTTCTTACATCCGGGGTAGCTATTAATCACGTAATCACGACTTGAAATCTCAATTTGCTATCTTTACAATCAGATACTAATCTCAGGCCATACTAATATTATCCGTCCGCTAATTCGTTTCACTCTTTGAGGCTCTTCAGTTGTAATGCAAAATATAAAAGCTGGTACGAGTAGCATAAGCAGCAGTTTTGGAAAGTTTTTTTTTTCTGTAAAATTTGCTCTTAATTTTTTCCTTAATGTATATTGATAAAATACCGATTTAGAAGAAAATTTTCCTCAAGGAGAGGGGATGATTATATCTCTAATATCTTTTGTCGCGTCACTGGTTAATACATTGAACGGCTCAAATGTTTCGATTTCTTTGAAAATCAATAATTACAAAGTGGTGTTCCAGAGGATTCTGTTTCTGGACCTTCGCTTTTTTTTTTCAAGGAAAAACAACAATCAGAGCAACTAGCAAATTCAAACTTCTATCGAAAATGACTTTAAATTTCATACGATATAATTGTAATTTGAATATAACTTTACCAATTCAGAACAAAGGGTGAATTAGTCCGGTTGTTTCTACAATTGTCACTTTTTTACACACAATGTACTAAATAAGTCAGGTCAAAAGGATCCAAATGGTTCAGAGCTTGATAAGAAAGAGTATCTATTTTAAAACTGACGGAATGAGTTGGATTGTTTTTCCTCTGAGCTGTACGCTTTTCCACACAATGGGTTAAATGGACAGGTCAAAAGGACCCCGATGGCTGAGAAAAATTTGGGGATAGGGAACCCACTGGACAGCTGTTGAGAAACAGATGGCAGTCTCCCATCAAGTCCATCCAGTATGTTCATTAACGTGCACAGATTATGGCTCTCCCGCATCCTGGGCCATGGTTTAACGTCCCATCCAATGGATGGCTGCTTTTCAAAGCCCATCAGTGTCCCCCCCTATTGACCGAGCGGAGGGCGGGGAGTTTTTCGGACACAACTCTCTTTAGTTAAAAACGAATTAAAAGAAAATTTAATAGCTATTTTAAAATAATTTTTAAATTTAATTAATGATACTGTGTACCCTCCGTAGCAAACGATGTTCACATATTTTTTGTTGAAGATAATTCGAATTTTATATACGTATATCCTTAGTTTACATATACATTGGTTTCTATAAGTTAAAAAATAACTTTTTAATTAAGGAATTTTTCGAAGCTATACACGGTGATGGGCGTAAGAAAAGTTACAACCCAATGCTATGATATTGAAAAGCTAACGTCGAAGCTCCAAAACTACTAAAGTTAGTTTTTATTTTTTTAAAAGTGTGATGGCGGATAACGATCTGAATCAAATATATACAAACCTCGATTTTCAATAATATTTGTTCAAGATTTAATGAGTTGTGGATTTGGGTTGGGTTGTTTTACCTCTGAGCGGCACTTTTTTTGCACACCATGGGCTAAATGACCAGGTCGCATGGACCCCGAAGGCTCAGAGAAAGTTGGGGGAGGGGACCCACTGGAACAGCTGTTGGGAGACAGATGGTAGCCTCCCGTCAAGGCCATCCAGCGTGTTCTTTAACGTGCACAGGGTATGTCTCTCCCGCACATGGGGCCACGGCTTAACGCCCCATCCGACGGACGGGGACCTTTCCAAGCCCATCGGTGTCCCCAACTGACCGTGGGCAGGGCGGGGAATTTTTGCGGAGATAAATCTCAACGCTGACCCAGCTGGGACTCGAACCTGGGAACTACAGATTACGAGTCTGGCGTGCTACCGACTGAGCCATCCCAGCCCCAATGAGTTATGGAAGTTTGAATATTTAACAATAACAATGCTAGTCCTTATACAAAAGTGATGAATAGTGAAAGAATCCTTTACACCAGTCGTGTCCAACCCGCTGACCGCGGGTCGCATGAGACCCTGGACAGCTAGTAATGCAGCCCACAAAATCGTAAAGTTTACGTGGTTACGACATAAGCTTTCAAAATGATTATGAGATTCTCAGAGAGTTTTTGATATCCCACTAATTTCATGTTGCCCTTTTTTTAATTTTATAATAAAAAACATAAGAAAATAAATGAAGTTTTATTATTCATATACATTTACAATATTACATATTTTATGTGCGGCCCAAAACAATTCATCTTCACTCAATGTGGCCTAGGGAAATCAAAAGGTTGGACACGCTTTACACAAATTTCTAAAACACAAACTTATTTTATTAACCACTTTGATACAAGTCAATTTTTGCGATTGGCATTGTTATTGCTAAATATTCAAACTTCCATAACTCATTAAATACTGAACGAATGTTGTTGAAAATCGAGATATTGATACATTTGATTGAGATCTTCATCTGCCTAATTTTAGCAGTTTTAGAGCTTTCACGTCAGCTTCCCATTTACCTAACATAGAATTTTTCCTTAATTTATGGGAACCAATATACAAAAATATCTTAAAGACAATACTTTCATTTGTGCATATCTACAATGTACATTAGAAAACCTAATATTGTTATTTCTTAGACATTTTATTATTCTGCTTTGAAGTTCGATTATTGGTTTGATTGTCATATCATTTGTTTTTCTTCCGTATTAAAAATAAATCTCGATATGGTTGTTTTACCTCTGAGAGGCACTTTTTTTGCCCACAAGGACCAAATGACCAGGTCACAAGGACCCCGAAGGCTCAGAGAAGGTTGGGGGAGGGAACCCACTGTACAGCAGTTGAGAGACAGGTGGTAGTTTCCAGTCAAGGCCACCCAGCGTGTTCTTTAACGTGCACAGGGTGTGGCTCTCCGTCACACGCGGTCAAGGCTTAACGTCCCACCCGACGGACGACAGCCTTTCCAAGCCCATCGGTGTCTACTACTGGCCAAGGTTAAGACAGGAAGTTTTGCAGAGATAAATCTCAACCTTGGCCCAGCTGTGACTCGAACCTGGAAACTGCAGATTACTAGCCTGGGGATAGAATACCGGTTAACAGAAATAATTCTCAACTCTGTCACAATGGAGACTCCAATCTGAAAACCGAAAACTACCACAAATAAAATAATTCTAAACGACTGACTTTGTAAATCTTCCTTGAAATTACCCTCTACTTCTAATGAAAATAGGAGCTCCATAAAAAAATTGTTGCTTTATGACTGTGTTCTGTAGACAGACACTGCCACTGCTCTAAGCATGACAGAACGACCATATCAAGCATCCCAAAGCCAAAATAACAAACGCTTAAGAAAGTTTAGAGGCAACATTTGTGGATAAGTGAGTTGCACTTGGTGTAACGAATCATTTTCGAACAATAGTCACCTGACAAGCAGGTAAAATAGAATTCCATCTTTCCTACCAGTTACGTAACTTTTTTTCCCCCCAAACTCAAATCTGTTCTCATAAATGCGTTTGATCCTTAACGTCAAACGCGTGATATACGATTAAAGCATATCATAATTGGTGTGGTGTAATCAGAAGGTATTTTTCAACCACCAGGTCACAAAAGGCATTCATTTTGGCGAATTTTCTTTCGTCTGCGAGCGTGAAAAGGGGGAAAACAGCCCTCTAACGCAATCCGTAACCGCCATAATTCACGAGGCACGTGCGGCCCCGTCTTCAGAAACTTACGATAATTTTAGTGGCAACAACTGGCGAATCGGGTGAACCATTCGATAGATGCGAACAAAAGATTATAAATTAGGGTTAAGTTTAAGTACTTTTTATGCTGTTTATTCTTACAGCTCGCAAATAAAACTGCAGAAAGTAATTTTGAAAGCTGAAAATTCTTACGACAAGAACGAAGAAGCGTAAAACCGATGACTCATCGTCCATCATTTCTAAATATAAGTTATTATATGATACATAAAATAGATTTATGATTCTACGTTGTTGTTTTTCCTTTTCTTAGAAAGTGTTTTTGATAGTTTCTATCTACGCATTAGAATTAAATGATTTTTTGATGGAATCTGACGAAAAATATATATATTCTGCATTACTCATGTCAGTCACTTTTTTATTAGTTAATAAAATAAAAATATAATTTCCCTCTAAGTAGCTAGTTGCACATACTAGCAATCATCATCATCAGTCAGAAAACAAATGTTCGAGTTGATAAACGATGATTGCAAAATATATCGTACATTACAATTATTATGTACAGGGTGGTTATAATTAAACTGAAAGTACTCAGAGCGATATAGAGAAGGATCTGCTCGACGGATCACAGCAAAAAGTGGTGGATATCTTAATAAGAACATGGGGTAGAGAATTTGCGAATAAAAAATTAGTTAGTGTTAGTGCCACCAGGTGGCGTGGGTGGAATAAAATAAAGAAAATACCAAGTTGAACAAACATGATCTTTATTTTACTAATCAAGACTCTCAACACGTGAACCATCCGTGTGCAAAATGTGCTGGAAACGTAATACGGCATGGTCCACAGTTGCTTGAAACATGTCTCGGGGAATGGCTGCAACGTGCTGTGTTATTCTTGCCTTCAGTTCAGCAGCAATTCAACATTGTCTTGGTAAACTCGGCTTTTCAAATAACCCCATAGCCAAAAATCTCATTGGTTTAGGTCAGGGGAATGTGGTGGCCAAGCGTTGGAAAACATTCGAGAAATTATTCTACAAAATTATTATAAAAAATTATTCTACGCAAATAATTATTCTACGCAACAATTGTGTTGCTGTACGTGCAATATGGGGTAGCGCCCCATTCTGCTGTGGCGGGGGTGGCTCAGTCGGTAGCTCGCCAGGCTCGTAATCTGTAGTTCCCAGGTTCGAGTCCCAACTGGGTCAGTGTTGAGATTTATCTCCGCAAAATTCCCCGCCTTGCCCACGGTCAGTAGGGGACACCGATGGGCTTGGAAAGGCTGCCGTCCGTCGGATGGGACGTTAAACCGTGGCCCCGTGTACGGGAGAGCCATACCCTGTGCACGTTAAAGAACACGCTGGATGGCCTTAACGGGAGGCTACCATCTGTCTCCCAACAGCTGTTCCAGTGGGTCCCCTCCCCCCAACCTTCTCTGAGCCTTCGGGGTTGGGTTGGGTTGTTTTACCTCTGAGCGGCACTTTTTTGCACACCATGGGCTAAATGGCCAGATCACAGCCTTCGGGGTCCAGGTGACCTGGCCATTTAGCCAATGGTGTGCAAAAAAGTGCCGCTCAGAGGTAAAACAACCCAACCCAACCCCATTCTTCATGAAGGTTATGGAGTGTAAGCAATTTCTTTCTTGCAAAACCGGAATAATCTTGCGATGGAGACGATCTGTGAAACGTGGTCCATTCATCGATCGACACATGGGACCTTGAGGCGTAATCTCCTCAACGAAAAATGGTCCGATTATAAAGTTTGCGGTAAACCCGCACCATACAGTTACATAGTCGGAATGTAGGGGCACATCATGCAGGCATTATGGATGTGTAGGTCCACATATTCGGTAGTTGTGCGTATTTACTGCTCAGTGTGGGCGGGGGTGGCTCAGTCGGTAGCGCGCCAGGCTCGTAATCTGTAGTTCCCAGGTTCGAGTCCCAGCTGGGTCAGCGTTGAGATTTATATCCGCAAAATTCCCCCGCCCTGCCCACGGTCAGTAGGGGATACCGATGTGCTTGGAAAGGCCGCCGTCCGTCGGATGGGACGTTAAGCCGTGGCCCCGTGTGCGGGAGAGCCATACCCTATGCACGTTAAAGAACACGCTGGATGGCCTTGACGGGAGGCTACCATCTGTCTCCCAACAGCTGTTCCAGTGGGTCCCCTCCCCCAACCTTCTCTGAGCCTTCGGGGTCCATGTGACCTGGCCATTTAGCCCATGGTGTGCAAAAAAGTGCCGCTCAGAGGTAAAACAACCCAACGTTAAAGAACACGCTGGATGGCCTTGACGGGAGGCTACCATCTTTCTCCTAACAGCTGTTCCAGTGGGTTCCCTCCCCACAACCTTCTCTGAGCCTTCGGGGTCCATGTGACCTGGCCATTTAGCCCATGGTGTGCAAAAAAGTGCCGCTTAGAGGTAAAACAACCCAACCCAACTGCTCAATGTAGGGAAAAATGCGCCACATCCGTCCATAAGACTTTCGAAGGCCACATGTCATCGAGTTACATCCTCGCCAGAATCACAAAGTGAAGTCGATGCGCTGTTCAGGGTCACGTGGTTACAGCTGTTGCACCCTATGAATTTTATAAGGATACTATTCAGGATGGATCATATAATTTTACAGACAGTTGACCACGGAAGTTGCAGTTACCGGGATACTTGTCTCGCAATAACTATGGGTAGCTCTGATTGTGACTGGATTTCTGCAAATGTAAGTGCGACGTCTTCCACATTGCTTTCTGCAATAGGCCGTTGGCATCTACCTGGAGCCACACACCAACGCGATTGTTTCTTCGAATTTCTGTATCATTATTCTTCAGCATTAGTTCCCTGAATTAGGACCTGAAGCATTAGTCCCCCCCCCCCAACTCTGGAGAAGCTGAGGAACAAATCCTCGCAACATTGGAGGAGTGAGACATGAGTTGTGGCAACTGTGTAGGACCTAGAGTTTTAGTTCCCCCAAACTCTGGAGAAGCTGAGGCACAAATCCTCGCAACAACACTGGAGGAGCTGAGGCTTGAGATCCTTGCAGCAACTGTGGAAGAACTGAGACATTAATTCCTCCCCAAATGTGGAGAAGCTGAGGTATAAGATCTCCTGAAAAATCTTAGAAATTCAAAGGAGTGGGATCGTCGTAGATATTTTGGAGTAACTGAGGTATTAACACCTCACTAGCTCTGGAGAAGTTGAGTGTGAAACGTGGAGAAATTTCCATACCCAATTTAACCACACATCAATATATTTACATATTTTATTAAAGTCTAAAATATATATAAATTTTTAGGGACACTTTGTTAATGTGAGTTGGGTTGTTTTACCTCTGAGCGGCACGTTTTTGCACACCAAGGGCTAAATGGCCAGGTCACAAGGACCCCGAAGGCTCAGAAAAGGTTAGGGGAGGGGGACAGATGTTGGGAGACAGATGATAGCTTCCCTTCAAGGCCATCCATCTTTAACGTGCAGAGGATATGGCTCTCCCGAACACGGGGGCACGGCTTAACGTCCCATCCGACGGACGGCACCCTTTCCAAGCCCATCGGTGTCCCTTACTGACCGTGCGCAGAGCATTTTTCGGATAAAAAATCTCAACCCTGACCCAGGTGGGACTCGAAACTGGGAACTACAGTTACGAGCCTAGCACGCTACCGATTGAGCCACCCCTTGTTAATTTGATAAAAGTTCAATATTCCTGTTAACCACAATTAATACGATTAGATGTTTTAAGAAAATCCGAAATACGTATAAATTTTAGGGATTTTTTTCTGCATTTAGAGAAATTTGAATATCCCACTTAACTAGAACCAGTGAATGTACATTTTTTATGAAAGTCCAAATGTATACACTTTTTTAAACGACACTCTATGTTTGAAGAAAGTCCTGTACCCTATTTAACCACAATCAATCACAAAAAAGAACTACCCGAATCCTCTTTCCAATTCTCTCTTTAAATAGAAATCTCCAGCCATTATACCGGTGCAAAATGAACCACAGACACTAACATGAGCTTCAAACTCATCAGACTAATTCAATCGCTACAGACAATTAAAACTTTATGTAAAAATCGCAAATTCAGTATCATTAACAATTAACGAAACGAACTCTGCCAAGTTAATTTGCAACGAATTCTTTTAATCTCTTAATTGATCCAAATTATCGAGTCTAATTTTCTCTGCTGTTTTTTTATTCCTCATCTGTTGCATCCTCCATCTCCTCCCACTGATTCCCGCATCACTCTCCTGCACCCTTTCCCACCGCGCTACAACCCATGCTTAGAAAATGGAGCCAAAATCAGTGGAATCACAGAGTACACAGGCTATGATCCTTAATTAAATTTCCCTGCTAATCACCCACAACTGCCGGTTTTCTGGGTGTTTTTTATGCATTGGAAGTCTCTTACACATGAACTCGATAATTACAAAAAAAAGAGAGAGCTGGGGAAAATGATCCAGTCGTTCATCAAGAAAAAAATGGTGTAAAAAACGCTCTTTTCCTAATGCCATTAATGAACTGATGGCTTTTTTTAATGTGGTGATTATTTCACTAATTATTCTTAGCGTCTGAATGTGATCGTATGTGTAAGACATAATTGGTAATTTAGGTTGGACACTGAGGCGAATCAGCTGCAAAAATGACATTTAGAGTCAAGAGGCAAATGTTTGCGGGTTCGTGGCACAAACATGTGTCTTTACTCAGTGGAGGGTGTTTTAATTATGCCTTTGGTCATTAAGACGGGAGACTTTAATTGAGAATTTCCACTGACAGCAAGAAGAGAATAAAAATTCTTTTCCTAGCTGAAGTTTCGTGTCATCTAAAATACTTTTTTCCTCAGAACGAAAAGATTTTTGGCAAAGTTTAAATATATAACCAAAGAATTAAAACTGTCTTTAATTTCTCTATAATTTATCGTTAATTTAATAAATTTTTGGTTTTAAAACTACACTGGTAATTATTAATTTTAAAATATTCATGAATATTTTTATAATCTTAATTAATAAATTGCTACTTTTTGTGTAATTAAATTTTAGAAAAATTGTTTTTCATTCTTTTATTAATCCAATAATAATAATTTATCCAGGAACAATCTAAAGGGTGAAAATAATAATAATAATAAAACAATATGTCTGCAGTCATAACTCATAGCAAAATTGTGGAAGACGCTTCAAATTTTCCCAGTGTGTCCTGGTTGTTTAATCGGGTTGCAGTGTCCAATTTCAAATTGAGATTCCTAAAGGGGGACTTTGCTAGAAGCACAAATATTTACCATGCTATTTCTATGGGAAACTGAAGTCGCTGCAAAATCCATTGTTGCTATTTATGCTTACGCAGTGTCTTGGGAATAAGGTGATTCAACTTCGTAATTAATGATGAGGTTAGGCAAAGGAGTAGGCAACCTCCTTTAAGCAGCATATTGTGTAGAGAGAGACTCCGCTGGTTTGGCCATGTTGCCCGTATGGATAATTATAGATTGGTGAATAGGGTTATGAACAGTGTGCTTAAGGGCCTCAGAAAGAAGGGCAGACCTAGGATGCGGTGACAATGTCAAACAGGACCATATCAGAATTGGTGTGCAGTGGCCAGATGAGCAGATGTAGCTTTGGGTTGGGTTGTTTTACCTCTGAGCGGCACTTTTTTGCACACCATGGGCTAAATGGCCAGATCACATGGACCCCGAAGGCTCAGAGAAGGTTGGGGGAGGGGACCCACTGGAACAGCTGTTGGGAGACAGATGGTAGCCTCCCGTCAAGGCCATCCAGCGTGTTCTTTAACGTGCACAGGGTATGGCTCTCCCGCACACGGGGCCACGGCTTAACGTCCCATCCGACGAACGGCGGCCTTTCCAAGCCCATCGGTGTCCCCTACTGACCGTGGGCAGGGCGTGGAATTTTGCGGAGATAAACCTCAACGCTGACCCAGCTGGGACTCGAACCTGGGAACTACAGATTACGAGCCTGGCGCGCTACCGACTGAGCCACCCCCGCCCCGCCCCAAACAGATGTAGCTCAGGACATATATGTTTGGAGAACTAAATTGCATGATCTGGTTGTACCTCTGTACCTCCGAAGCCCATGGGTGCTTGAGAATGATGATGATGATGAACTATGATCATAAGAGACAACATGACAACATTTAAATCTGTTGTCGCTGTCAGATCATCACTTTCCTAAAGACATTATTACTGACTCCCATTGCACGAAGGAACCTGAGATTGAAACCCGAAATTTGGGGACACAAAGTACCAAAATCTATCAAGTCTGTTGTTTTACCTCTCAGCGTCACTTTTTTGCACACAATGGGCTAAATGGCCAGGTTACAAGGACCCCGAAGGCTCAGAGAATGTTGGGGGAGGAGACCCGCTGCACAGCTGTTGGGATACAGATGGAAGCCTCTCGTTAAGGCCATCCAGCGTGTTCTTTAACGTGAACAACGTATGGCCCTCCCGGCCACAGGACCACAGCTTAATGTCTCATTCGACAGACTGCGACCTTTCCAAGTCCATCGGTTCGCCTACTGACCATGGGCAGGGCGGGCAGTTTTGCAGAGATAAATCTCAATGCTGGCCTAGGTGGGAACTGCAGATTACGAGCCTGGCGATCTACCGACCCAAAGGCAATATTAATGGATCCTTTTGCAGGTAGGAACCTGAGTTTAACCAATACGTGATCACACAAGGAGGAACTCGAGTAAAAAATTTGGACAAAAGGTATCAGATTCTGTCAAACGAGTATAAAAACATAATTCAGGTAAAAGGAGTAATTTACTCATTATAACTTTCTTGACATTTTTGAATATTTTGAAAAGTAATCGCCATATTTAAATGAAATCAGTAGTTACCTGTAACTTTTTAAAAGATGGAAATCAATAAAATTAACCAAACCCAACTTTCGCGAATTATTTAGTGGTTTCATTTAGTTTACGCAATGAAGGTTAAAAACAAAAATAAAACTCCGATAGTTTAAGTAAAAAAACAAATTTACTTATGACTTTGTTGATATTCATTAATTTTAAAAAAATAGCTACCAGTGATATTTTAATAGAAATTAATTAATTAATTAATTTAACCAAACCAACTTTCATAAAGAATTCAGTGAACTCGTTTACTTTTACTCAGTCAAAGTTAAAAACAAAAATTCCCAATAGTTTAGTAAAAAATATAAATTTTCTTATGGTTTTCTTAAAATTTATTAATTTTGAAAAAATTGCTACCAGTGACATTTTAATAGAAAATAATTAATTTAACCGAACGCAACTTTCACAAAAGGTTCAGTGGTTTCCTTTACTTTTCCCTCGCAGCTAAACTAACGAAACGAATCGGTTCTCGATATCCATAAACTTGAGCGTTCTTTTACTGAATCTACCTGTCCACAAGTGCACCGTGTTCGCAAGGAACAAGCAGGTACTGCCGTGCCTGGCCCACCGGGATAGTTCTTCCCGACGCATTTCATCAGAAGGGGCTCCCGGTGTGACGTGGGCGTGTGAGCGCGTGACATGGCTTGCCAGCCCTCTTCTCTGCCGGCGTGTCCTTAATTACAGGGCCGGCCGTCTGCTCTTCACAATTTATGAGTTGTAATTATACCATTGGCGATTTTTCACTTTACTGTGCCCGCCTTGTACCCCAAGCATTTCATCAGGATAGCTCGCTCTGCAGCAGAGCAGACCAAAGCAGCCTCTCTTTATATTAATCTGCAAACAGCACACAATAAAGAAAATTGCTACATTCTTCTTGGCTTCGAGAAATATTTGACAGCCTCCCCCTAGTCCTCCCCCTTTTCACCCGCCCGATTCTTGTTTATTCCCCCCTCCCCCTCCTTTCTTTTTTCCGTCTTATTTTCTATGCAGGTTGCTCTCCTCCCAAGGATCGGGGTCGAGTGTCTTCTCGTTAATGAGGGGGCTTGACGCAGTTGTTGTGTCTGATTGTTTTCCTTACATGTAGGGACAAAATTGTTGACCTGCCTACTTTAAACCTGCGCATACGCAACAGATGACGTCAGGCTTTAATGACGCCATCGAGATGCCTGTGGTCATGCTTGCTCAATTATCCAATGAGAGTTATGGAAAGTATAGATTTTTATCAACCACATCCTTTAAAGGAGTATTGGTTGGTCAGTCAGTACAAGAGTTTTCAAAAACAGACTACTTTTGATTGTTTCAATGACAGGCCACCGCCAGGGCATCTAGATTTAACTGGTTTAGACAGACGTTTAACAAAAAGAGAAAAATTGAACATGTGTAGAAATTTCAGTGATTTAATTTTTTGAATTTAATTAAAAACCATATTTTAAAACAACATAAAATAGATGAATTTATTTTTTACTACTTTATTAAAATGTTCAGAATATTTTAAAACTAATTGTAAACTTTTTTAAAACAAATAATTACCAGTAGAATTTTTAAGTGAAAGAATTATAATAAATTACTTTACTCATATAGTTATTTTTTTTTAATGTACTGTTGTACCTGGTAGTCACATAGCTTGACTGGGCCCGTACATTTAATTAACAAAAAAATGCAATATTTAAATATATAGCTGTTTTAATTAAAATATATTTCTTAAAATGAAACTGATAGCTTTGTATTTTCAAAACGTTAGTAAAATTAATTATAAATTATTGAATAATACTTTAATGACTTTATAATAAGTAAAATATTTCATTTTAAACTAATTCGAACTGATCAATTCAGGGGACAATTTAGGGGAGGACGTATTTCCCCCCGTCAACATTCAATTAAGGGTAATAGAAGCCAAAAATTATTAAATTTTGTTTATATTCTATCCATTTGTCAAAAAATTTTTAGACCTGTAAAAATAATAAAAATAAATACCCCCTCAAGCAGCTGCTTACCCCAGAGGTCTGACAAGAGCTTGCCAACTTATACGCCATAACGGGGAAGAAATATTATGCTGAATTCGAAATCCAATTTTTTTCTTTTTTTACATGCGAGCCTTGACTAGTTTGCAGTAAAATTTTGACCAAATTAAAGCACTTAAAACATTACGCATATTAAACTTCACTCCTTTTGTTCGACTATTACATGGGACCAGTGTAACCAGATAATCGTGAATTGGGTTGTTTTACCACTGAGCAGCGCTTTTTTGCATACAATGGGCAAATTAAATTATTTAATTTCATCATCATTATTCTTTAACAGAGTCACAAGGACCCTGAGAAGGTTGGGGGCAGACTGGAACAGCTGTTGAGAGACATTTAGTGTTAGGGTTATTTTACCTCTGAGTGGCACTTTTTTGCACACCATGAGCTAAATGGCTAGATCACATGGACCCCGAAGGCTCAGAAAAGGTTGGGGGAGGGGACCCACTGGAACAGCTGTTGGGAGACAGATGGTAGCCTCCCGTCAAGGCCATCCAGCGTGTTCTTTAACGTTCACAGCGCATGGCTCTCCCACATACGGGGCCACGGCTTAATGCCCCATCCGACGGACAGTGGGCAATTCCCTGGTTCGAGTGTCAGGTAAAATATACTTATGAAATAAATCCCACTAGTTCTGCCTAAAACACAACCAGTATAGGGAAATGCCATATTCACCACTAACTACGGTCAGGGCAAGACAGTACCATATAGATACAGCTCATCCCCGACTACCTAATGGCGAGCAGTACTATAGGAGTAAAGCTCATCCATCGGTCAAAACCTAAATTTAATCTGCTCCCCGGTTAGCCACAAACAAGGATATATAGATCCAAGTTGCCTCGGCTCCCGTGGTGGGAACTCTTAGTCGCGCCCGAAATTCGGGGCCCTGTCCGACCTAACGGACCAAGTCAGTCAGCAGGGCCCCTAAAGACTCCCCTGAGATGAGGTTTTAGCCTGTCCAACCGGGGCCCAAACTCGTCAGCAGAGCCTTCGACCTCAATGGGCCCTCAAGTCCTTCCACCACCACCACCACCACCACTTCAAGGTGGTTCCCTGTCGTTGAGGGGTCCAGCAGGGTCACCGTTGAGACCTATCTCCGCAAAACTCCCCGCCCTGCCCAAGATCAGTACGGGACACCGATGGTCTTGGAAATGTCCCAGACCGTCGGATGGGACGTTAAACCGTGGCCCCATGTGCGGGAGAGCATACCCTCTGCACGTTAAAGAACACGCTGGATGGCCTTGACGGGAGGCTACCATATGTCTCCCAACAGCTGTTCCAGTGGGCCCCCTTCCCTAACCTTCTTTGAGCCTTCGGGGTCCTTGTGACCTGGCCATTTAGCCCATGGTGTGCAAAAAAAGTGCCCCTCAGAGGTAAATCAACCCAAACCAACCGACGGATGCCTGCTTTTCCAAACCCTTTGGTATACCTGCTGACCACGGGCAGGGCGGGGAGTTTTGCGGAGATAACTCTCACCGCTGTCCAGTTGGAACTCGAGCCTGGGAACTGCAGATTACGAGCCTGGTGCGCTACCGACTGAGCCACCCTCGCCCCAGGGAACCCTGGACAAGCTGGAATCTAGAAGAAATGAAAAACAAATGTAGGGGGGGGGGGGTGAACAAGTAATTGGTTCGAGCCGGATAAAATAAATTGGAGGGTACTAGTGGCAAAGTTCAACATGTATAAAACAGATAATTTATAGTCGAAAATCGAGATTCAAATAGATTTGATTTTGATCTTTAATTCATCCCGAATTTCATTTTCAGATTAAATGAATATTTTATAAGTTATACAACTTCGAAGTTATATTCCCATTAACATGGAAATTATCTTAACATTTGAGTAGGCCATGTATTTTTAACATAGATTTCAACATACATTAATTTTTATTTTTCATATACGTTTTGGTAAGGCAAAATTAACTAAGTAATTGTTCTAATTATAGGCGCGTGGATCCACTTTCTTAGCCAGTTCTCCTTTGGAACTGGATCTGATCCCTATGATCCCTCGGGATCCTTGTGACCCGGCCATTTAACCGATTGTGTGCAAAAAAAAGTGCCACTCAGAGGTAAAACAATTCAGTCAGCTGGATCAGCGTGAGTTTATCTTGCAAAAACTCCCGCCCTGCGGGGGTGGCTCAGTCGGTAGCGCGCCAGGCTCGTAATCTGTAGTTCCCAGGTTCGAGTCCCAGCTGGGTCACCGTTGAGATTTATCTCCGCAAAATTCCCCGCCCTGCCCACGGTCAGTAGGGGACACCGATGGGCTTGGAAAGGCCGCCGTCCGTCGGATGGGACGTTAAGCCGTGACCCCGTGTGTGGGAGAGCCATACCCTGTGCACGTTAAAGAACACGCTGGATGGCCTTGACGGGAGGCTACCATCTGTCTCCCAACAGCTGTTCTAGTGGGTCCCCTCCCCCAACCTTCTCTGAGCCTTCGGGGTCCATGTGACCTGGCCATTTAGCCCATGGTGTGCAAAAAAGTGCCGCTCAGAGGTAAAACAACCCAACCCGACCTCCAAACTTCTCTGAGCCCTCATGGTTCTTGTGACCTGTTCATTTAGTCCATTGTGTGCAAAAAAAGTGCAGCTCAAAGGTACAACAACCCAACCCAATTGGAAAGGCAGCCATCCATATGATGGGACGTTAAGCCGTGGGTCCGTGTCTGTGAGAGCCATACCAAAGCCGGCTGAAGAGAAAGCCTGATGTCATGAGACCAGCACAGCTACTGACGTCAGAAGCGGAGTCCGTGCATCGCATCATAGCTTTCCGTCAATGGAACTTATTTATTTCTCTTCGATGTGTGCGTTTTTTAAAGGATTTCATTTCTTCAACTGAATTGAATCAAATATCAATTATAAAGCAAATTATAAAAATGCGGAGAAGCAATTCATTCTTGCAGGAAATATTTTGCACAGACATAAAAAAATTTAATTTCTCGATGTGAAAAATATTCAATAAACATATTATCTAGAAATACTTAAACATTTTTTTAATGATTATATTTAATTGTAAACCATATTTCTAAGAAAACGGGAAACAAATGAATTTTAAGTCAAAATTTTATTTTTTTTTTATATTTTGTCGAAAGATTTTGGAACGTAATATAATGAGCAATATTACCATAAATATTGGTATTGATAAATTATTTATTCTCAGGTTAGCAAAATGTATTCATAGTAACGTTAGATAAGGTTTAACAATCATCATAAATATCACATATACAGTCGCTCACTAAAAGTATGGTTACATTCCATATAAAACTTTTAAATCTCACATAGTTTAGGTTGTAAGTAAAAAGCTACTGAGATCAGAATTTCATTCACAGCTGACGAAATGATTAGGTGCAATAATTATTTTATTAATAAGACTAGAATTATCTTACTAAGATTAAAATCATCAGTATCACATAATTCAAATAAAAGCCAATACAAACACCAAAACAAGACTTGATTGAAAAACATGATGACATGAAGAAATTATTACAAAGATTACATTTAAATATTTACAACTAAATATACTGAAAACCTCAAAAGAATTAATTTTCGCTTCAGATATGAGGTCAGTATGAATCTGCAAGACAATCATTTCAAATAATGTTAAATGAATAAAAAGAAATAATATTGCTAACAGTGGCAGCACATATTCCAAAAAGAGAAATAAATGTTTGAAGTGCACATCAAATATACAAAATATAACTCAATCATATGGTATGCTTCAGAAAATAGTTTGCAACAAAAATGTCTGTCATTAACACATACCAGTAGAGCAATGAAATTTCAAGAAATAGAATGAATGAGCAGTATATCATTATGTTACTGAAACTTATATTGTAGAAAAAAAATTACAAAATTCACTGCAACATCCAGGAATATTACATAATCACAAAAATTATAATTGATACAACTTAACATTAAGAAAAGTATATATTGATGCATATGAGTACTATATTATTGTCTTACTGAAGCTTATATCATAATATATTGGCATATAAAAAAGTTACAAAATTCAGTGCAACATCCAGGAGATTTTCATAATCACAAGAAATATAACCCATATAGTTTATAACAAAAATGGTAATATTGATTACTTTTTACTGAGGTTTGATGATAAATAACAAGACAAATAATTATTTGAAACCCACATCAGATATACCAATGATAAATCAATCATATGTATGTTCCAAAAAATAGTTTGCGAAAATAATGTCTATCATTGAGACATATCACTAGACTTAAATGAATAAGTACAGTCCCTCAAAAAAATATCCCAACACTATGGCTGATTACAGAATTCAGAAAAAATATCTCGCAACGATTTTTTTAGAAATTAGTGATCTGGCAAACTTCGTGTACAGTCACTCAAAAAAATATTCTAACACTATGGTTGATTACAGAATTCAGAAAAAATATCTGTCAACGATTTGTTTAGAAATTAGTGATCTGGCAACGATTTGTTTAGAAATTAGTGATCTGGCAACCTTCGTGTACAGTCACTCAAAAACATATCCGAACACTATGGTTGATTACAGAATTCAGAAAAATATATCGCAACGATTTTTTTTTAGAAATTAGTGATCTGGCAACCTTCGTGTACAGTCACTCAAAAAAATATCCGAACACTACAACAAATATCCTATGGTTGATTACAGAATTCAGAAAAAATATCTGTCAACGATTTTTTTATATATTGGTGATCTGGCAACTTTTGTGTAAGTACACGAAGGTTGCCAGATCACTAATTTCTAAAAAAATCATTGCCAGATATTTTTCTGAATTCTGTAATCAACCACAGTCTTGGGATACTTTTTTGAGCGACTGTACACCAATGGGAACCGATATTATTGTCTTACTGAAGTTTCTAACAGAATTCATAGTAATATAACAAAAATTACAGATTTCAGTGCAACTTTGAAGAATGTTCCGCAATAACAAGAAATATAACAAATGCAGTTTGTTAAGGAAAATTATAACATTGAATACCATATACTGATAATAGTAACTACAAGGCAAATAAATATTTGAAATCATCATCAAATATGCCAATGATAACTCAATCATACTGTATATTTCAAATAATAGTTTGTGATAACCAAAGTCTATCACTGAAACATATCAGTAGACAAGTAAAAATTAATAAGTATACCAATGGGAACCCTATATTATTGCCTTGCTGAAGTTTCTAACAGAATACACAGTAATACAGCAAAAATCCCAGATTTCAGTGTACCAGTGAAGAAAGTAACTTAATAGCAAGAAATATAACCCATATTGCTTGTTAAGGAAAATGATAATTGAATACAATATACTAATGATAATAACTACAAGAAAATTAATTACTTCAAACCCACATCAAATATATACTAATGTCTATCATTTTTAAACATGACTAGTAGACCAGTAAAATTTAACAGATAGACATAGATGGCATATTATTAATCATTTCCCCAATTTTTCACCATTCACCATTTCTTTGGTGCTTATTTGGATTGGGTGTAATTATGCATATACACATTTCCACATGTTAATATAATTTAATATCAGAAATCAATTATTTTATTCCCACATGGATACTGAAAATCGGTGCTAAACACTGTTTCTCGTGCTTTACAATATTAACATATGTCAATAATCGATTTTTGCAGTTCAGAAATTGTTGCTCTACATTACAAGATATCAATGTTTAAAAAACAGTGTAGCATAATATTCACACATTTATTGAAACTTCAGTAGGATCGGTTAGCCCTCCACGGTCACACATATTAATTAGCTGCTGAGGCATCCAATACTAAATTCGCTTTTGTTGTTAAATGAATATGCGAAATATGTATAAACG
Organism: Ryuthela nishihirai; assembly: GCA_038380435.1. NCBI lineage: Eukaryota > Metazoa > Arthropoda > Arachnida > Araneae > Heptathelidae > Ryuthela > Ryuthela nishihirai. The sequence continues at coordinate 105,500,122 of JAWZYU010000006.1, forward strand.
AAAGACAGTTGCATATGGCGATTGAATCTAATTACTAAGGCAGCCAGGAACACATTTACCGGCATGGTAACAATAATAATTACCATAAATACACTTAATTATAAACAATAATATTTACCATAAATACACTTAAATACGAACAGTAATAATCACCATAAGCACACTTAATTATAAACAATAATAATTATTATAAATACACTTAGATAAAAACAATAATAATCACTATAAATATACTTAATATAAACAATAATAATTACTATAAATACACTTAATATAAGCAATAATAATTACAATAAATATATTTAAATATAAGCAATAATAATTATTATAATACACTTAATATAAACAATAATAATTACTATAAATACACTTAAATATAAACAATAATAATCACTATAAATACACTTAAATATAAACAATAATAATTAATATAAATATACTTAAATATAAAAAATAATAATTACAATAAATACACTTAAATATAAACAATAGCAATTACTATAAATACACTTAAATATAAACAATAATAATTATTATAATACACTTAAATATAAACAATAATAATTATTATAAATACACTTAAATATAAACAATAATAATTACTTTAAACATACTCAAATATAAACCATAATAGCTACTATAAATACACTTAAATATAAACAATAATAATTACTATAAATACTACATACAAACAATAATAATTACTATAAGTACACTTAGATAGCCGTCCCATGGCCGAGTGGTTAGCACGCTTGGCTACTGATCTAAGGGACCTGGGTTCGTGTCCCGGGTAAGGCATGGATGTATGTGTCGTTTTTCTGCTGAGGTCCTGCCATCCTCTCAGACCTTGTACTGTGGCATATAAACTGACAGGCTCCTGTCAGACCTCTGTGGCAAGCAGCTGCTTGAGGGGGTATTTATTTTATTTATTTTTACACTTAGATATAAACAATAATAATTACTATAAATACACTTAGATATAAACAATAATAATTACTATAAATACACTTAAATATAAACAATAATAATTGCTATAAATACACTTAATATGAGCAATAATAATTACTATAAATATACTTAAATATAGGCAATAATAATTACTATTAATTCACTTAGATATAAACAATAATTATTACTATAAATACACTTAGATAATAACAATAATAATTACTATAAATACATTTAAATATAAACAATAATAATTACTATAAATATACTTAAATATAAACAATAATAATTATTATAAATGCACTTAAATATAAATAATAAAAATTATTATAATTACACTTAAATATATACAATAATAATTATTATAAATGCACTTAAATATAAACAATAATAATTATTATAAATACACTTAAATGTAAACAATAATAATTACTACAAATCCACTTAAATGTAAACAATAATAAAATAATAAATAAATACCCCCTCAAGCAGCTGCTTGCCACAGAGGTCTGACAGGATCCTGTCAGTTTATATGCCATAGTATCAGGTCTGACAGGATGGCAATACCTCGGCAGAAAAACAACACGCACAACCATGCCTTACCCGGGGTTCGAACCCAGGTTCCTTAGATCAGTAGCCAAGCGTGCTAACCACTCGGCCATGGGACGGCAAACAATAATAATTACTATAAATACACTTAAAAAACAATATATATATATAATACAATTTTAATATTTATCTATACAACAGAGTTAAGAAATAGCACCTGCTTTTAACACAAAGGTTAAATCTATCTATTAAATATTACTAGTCTAGTAGTCATGTCTAAAATTATAGACATTGGTATATATTTGATTATTTTTCGTATAGTTTAACACAAAGGAACAAACAGCATGGCGAGGTACAAACTTCGCGCTTCGACAGAGCCTCTGTTCTTAAAGGACTCCGGTACAGGACTCCAGACAGGGTAATGGCACAGCTCATATCACGTGACATCAGGCTTTGCCATCAGACGGTTTTGGCCATACCCTGCTTACATTAAAGAACAAACCGAATGGCCTTGATGGGAGGCTACCATTTGTTTTCTAACACCTGTTTTAGTGGGTCCCCTTTCCCAACCTTCTCTCATCCCTCGGGGTCATTGTGACTTGGCCATTTAGTCCATTCTGTGCAAAAAAGTGCAGCCCAGAGGTACAACAACCTACCCCAATAGAAAAGGAAGGCGTCTGTCGGATGGGACGTTAAGCCGGGCTACGTGTGCGGGAGAGCCATACTCTACTCACGTTAAAGAACAAACTGGATAGCCTTGATGGGAGACTACCAACTGTCTCCTAACAACGTTTCTAGTGGGTCCCCTACCCCAATTTTCTCTGAGCCCTCGGGGTCCCTGTGACCTGCCATTTAACCCATTGTGTGCAAAAATAGTGTCACTCAGATGTAAAACAACCCAACGCTTAACAATTCTGATTCAATGGCTGACAAAATTTTCCAGTGAGAACAATAAAAACATTGACTGCAGATTACGGATGATCCATCCGATAACCAACCTCCATTTGGAAAATATTTCATAAAGAGCAGCTCCCGCAGATTTATGTGAATCATTTGTTTTCAACAATGACGCGTGGTATTGTCATCAGAGAATCGCTGGAACATGTCTCAACTGAAATCACTTTCCCGTGTTATCTGTTGTCGTCGTATCACTGTGTGCCAAGCACTGTTTGTTATTTATATTTTCTCTTACACTCATCCATCATGATTATTTCGAAATGAATTGCCAGATTGTTGCCTGTCTTGTGTCAACGATAGATGCCTACTTACCTCCTAGGCATAAATCGTATACATTCAATGTTGGAATAATGTTAAAATTCCTCTGCAGACAGTTACCTTTCTATTTATTCAATCTTTCTGCCATTGATTATCGAAATTCTTTCTCAATCAGTAATGTGCTGAAAGAGTTAAATAACATACACTGGCGAACAAAATTTAAGTTACAACATGCTATTATGGGTTGGGTTGTTTTACCTCTGAACGGCACTTTTTTGCACACCATGGGCTAAATGGCCAGGTCACATGGACCCCGAAGGCTCAGAGAAGGTTTTGGGAGGGGACCCACTGGAACAGCTGTTGGGAGACAGATGGTAGTCTCCCGTCAAGGCCATCTAGCGTGTTCTTTAACGTGCATAGTGTTAGGCTCTCCCGCACACGGGGCCACGGCTTAACGTCCCATCCGACGGACGGCGGCCTTTCCAAGCCCATCGGTGTCCCCTACTGACCGTGGGTAGGGCGGGATATTTTGCGAAGGTAAATCTCAACGCTGACCCAGCTGGGACTCGAACCTGGGAACTACAGATTACGAGCCTGGCGCGCTACCGACTGAGCCACCCCCGCCCTTATGCTATTATGTAAAGAGGATTTTGAGTTTGGTTGCTTTATCTCTGAGCGGAACTTTTTTGGCGCACAATGGGCTAAATGGCCAGGTCACAAAGAACCCTAGAAGATTGGGGGATGTGATTCACTGGATAATGTTAGGAGACAAATGGTAGCATCCCGTAAAAGTCATCGAGAGTGTTCTTTAACGTGGACAGGAAATGGCTGTTCCTGACACGAGACCATGACTTAATACTCCATCCGAAGGACGGCTACCATTCGAAGCCCATCGGTGTTCCCTACTGACTGGGAGTTTTTAGGAGATGAATCTCAACGCAGAATAGGTTTACTTCTGAGTGGCACTTTTCTGCACACAATGGGCTAAATAGCTAGGTCACAAGGACCCCTGAAGGCTCAGAGAAGGTTGGGTAAGGGGACCCACTGGACAGCTACTACGAGACAGATGGTAGCCTCCCGTCAGTCCATCCAGCGGGTTCTTTAAGGTGCACAGAGTATGGCTCTTTGCTCAAGAAGCCACGGATCAATGTTTCATCCGACGGACGGCGACTTTCCAAGCCTATCGGTGACCCGTACTGACCATGGGCAGGATGGGGAGTTTTGCAGAGATAAATCCCATCATTGACCTGATCGGATTCAACTGATCGGAGATCAACGACACACACATCCATGCCTAAATATTAAAATCAAAAATATTAGAATTATGTATATGGTAGATGTACCTAGCTGACATCATAAATTCGTCCCTTGGCTTTCTTGTTATAGGTTCATCATTGACCTGATCATTGATGATCAGGTCAAATCCGATCAGGTCAATCTGATCAGGCCTGATCGGAATTCAAAATCAATGATGATCAGGTCAATCATCATTGACCTGATCATCATTGACCTGATCGGATTCTACCGGTGATCAAATCAATTTAAAAAAGACACCTCATATAACGAGCCAGGCGCGCTACCGACTGAACCACCCTCGTATGTGAATAGGAAGCCAACATACAAGATTTATAACTTCTAAGATTTTTTTAAATATAATATCAGATAAAGATCTGAATCAAATATATCAATATCTCGATTTTCAATGATATTAGTTCAGCATTTCATGAATTACGGAAAATTATACGATGTTAAAAATTATTTGAGTGGTTGATGAAAAAGTGATGTTTTAATCGGAAATGTTCATTAATTTATTGGTATTCTCTTTATTTATTTTTTCACCTCCTTCATGTTATGCCATAATATTAATGTAAACTAGATCTTATTTATTAAACCAGGCATGTCAGTAGTTTGTTCCCAACCTGGGTCATCCCCACGCACTGTGCTTTCCACCCTATGACATCTCTGACCACGTCCCCCTATGACGTATTAATAAGGGGGCGTGGTCGGTTACGTCATAGGGGGACGGTTACGTCATAGGGGAGTGGTCAGTGACGTCATAGGGGGAAAGCACAGTGCGTGGGGATGACCCAGGTTGGGAACAAACTACTCATGTCAAACTCGTTAACCACCGAGGGCCATATTAAGTATTATGTATTAAATCGAGGGCCGCAAAACAAAAAAAAAAAAACAAATGGAAATAAAGATGAAGCATAGCTTTTATTATAAACAAATCAATACATTCAAAATAATAATACACAGAATATAGAGATATTAAAAAATACATATGTATGTAGGAAAGTTTCTTTTTTTCAATTTAACATTATTTAAATAAAATAATATCCTTTTTTTTTTTGAAGAAACTTGGCAACGTTTTTCATTAACCAAATCCTCAAAATTTGGTTGAATTTGTTGAGCTGTAGTTATTTTTAAAATTGCTTGCACATGCTTATCTGTTAATCTTGATCTTTCCGCAGTTTTATTATTTTTTAAAGTGGAAAATAGTTGTTCGCACAAAATAGTTGTTCGCAATTCTACGATCGGGCTCCGACATATACATTTATGCGCAATAGTTTCCCTTATATATATAAATGGAAATGTTTTCTGAAATACGTTTATTTAATTCATGTACCGTGTACGTACTTATAATTTTAATTAAAGAATCCAGTGTTGTCAAAAGGTAAATAAACGTATTGGTTATCAATCTTGGCGGGCCGCGTGTTTGACATGCCTGTATTAAACCAATACCTCCTGTAACAAGAATGCTAGGGGACGAATTAATGATGTCAGCTATGTAGATCTACCAAATAGATAATTCTAATATTTTTGATATTAATATTTCAACCGGTGATGATGTGATGTGATAAAATGTGATGGGGAGGTTAGAAACCCTTCAACAATGGGCTTCCTGCTATCCCAAACAAAGAATCGGATGTGTAAATCACAATGTAGAAAATAAAAATAATAGTTTTTCTGAATTTTTTAAAAGTTCCTACTTATGCAGAGTAGACTTTCTGTAATCCAATACTCTTGGATCTTAATTTCTTTTCTTTTCTGAGCCAAAAGAAATTTCAAAAACAAAATTAACACTTCAAACAAGGTATAAAAAATAACAGTCACAGTTCTTTCTTCAGTTCCACAACAAAAATAACCATGAGGTTATCACTTGAGAAACTGGCCACTAGAGAAAGTTTGTAAGCAAAAACACATTTTTCTTGAACAGTCAATATTTCATATTTGTATATTATTAAATTCCTCTTCATTTTATTTTCGAGAAACGAAAACCCAGCAAAGGATGAATTCAGATTCTGTGTAATAAAGAACATTCCTCCAAGAAACTGAGAAACAGGGTCAGAATTTTAAATCTATTGCTTTTACTGTAGCTTCTGCAGAGAAGAGATTTCATTGACAATTCTTCATCAATAATCTTCTTCATCTTTTCCTTCAGAATTTGTCGTTGAAATTGATAGAGAGGACAATGTAAAAAGACATGAGAAACATTTTCTGGAGTTTTACAGATGGCACGAAGTGGAGAGGGTTTTATGTTAATTTTGAAGAGCTTTTCATTTAAAGCACAGTGATCAAGGTTAATCCTGAAAAGAGCTGTTTCTTGTCTTCTGCTCAGATGAGATGTTTGAAGTTGGGGTGGGGGGCTATTAAAGATGCTGCAATAGAATAGGCCAACATTTTTCCGACTATTTTGAAAAAGTTTAATCCATTCAGAGTGAGTTATTTTATTTTCTCTAATGCAGAAATCTTTGTATGTAATGATGTTAAATATGTTTGCGGTTTTCTGTAAGTTCTCTCTAGCAGTTTTGTCAGCCTCTTCGTTCCCATGGATTCCTATATGGCTAGGAATCCACTGGATCACAATTTGTTCAACCCGGTGATCTTTTGTGCTGATATTTATACTAATATTTAAAATATATTTTATTTAGGGGAAAAATTATTTGTATTAATTCATCATCATCATCATCATCATCCTCAAGCAGCCATGGGCTACGGAGGTCCAACCAGACTGCGCAGTTTAATTCTCCAAGCATATCTGTCCTGAGCTACCTCTGCTGCATCCGGCCACTGTACACCAATTCTAACAAGGTCCTGTTTGACATTGTCTGCCCACCGCATCCTAGGTCTCCCCCTCCTTCTGAGGCATCTAGGCACACTGTTCATAACCCTATTCGCCAATCTATAATTATCCATACGGGCAACATGGCCAAACCAGCGGAGTCTCTCTCTGCACAATATGCTGCTTAAAGGAGGTTGCAGACTCCTTTGCCTAACCTCATCATTAGTTACAACGTTAAACCACCTAATACCCAAGATACTGCGTAAGCATCTAGAATCAAAAGCATCTAGTTTCCTGTTATCTTGTTTACACAGCGTCCAAGTTTCACTACCATAACTAACCCTAGAAAGAACCAAACTATTATACAGTCTAATTTTAATCTTTAGGTGTATACGCCTATTTCTCCACAATCTCCATAGATTCTTAAAAGTCCCGGCAGCAATACCTATTCGTCTGTTAATCTCATGCCGCACATCACCAGTATCTGTTACGTAGCTCCCAAGGTAATTAAACTGTGACACCTGCTCAAGACTGCAACCATTCAGATTAACTGAATCACAACCTGCCTCACCAATTTTCAACACTTTAGTTTTCTCTCTGTTTATAACCAAACCTACTCTACTACCAGTCTCATCAACAGCTCGAATGAAAGAGTTCATCTCATCAGCATCATTTGCCAAAAGGGCTAAATCATCAGCATAATCTAAATCAGAAATTTTCGTATCTCCAGCCCATTTAAGGCCAAAAGCTTTCCCTTGAAGTGAATTTCGCATAACATAATCAACAACCAAACTAAAGAGAAAAGGAGACGAAATGCACCCTTGTCGAACACCAGAAGTAATGCTAAACCAATTGCTACAAGACTTACCAACTCTCACACATGACTCAATGTTATTATAGAGAGCTTTCATTATGTTAACTAACTTGTCTGGTATACCATATGATCTCACAATCAACCACAAATTTTGACGATCAACAGAGTCGAAAGTCTTTTGGAAATCAAAGGTTTCTGAAACTCTAAACATTTCTCAAGAATCTGCCTAAGTGAAAATATCTGATCCACACATCCCCTACCACTTCTGAATCCACATTGCTCATCACGCAATTGCATGTCAACCAGATTCTTAATTCTATTAAGCACAATCATGGATAGAACTTTACCTGGAACAGAGAGTAGGCTGATACCCCTATAGTTATCACAAGAACTGCGATCACCTTTTTTGAAAATAGGGATAATAATAGCTCTGGTAAAATCTTTAGGAACCATGCCTTTATCATAAAAGTTATTCAAAATTTCAGTCATCCAAGTGGTAACTGAAACATTCCCAGCTCTAAGCATTTCCGTAGTAATTTCATCCACCCCTGGGGCTTTATGAAGTTTAAGTTTAGAAATAGCCAAACTAACTTCAGATTGTGTTATAGAGCCAACATTAAAGCCAACAATGCATATGTCATCATTGCAAACAATGGGAGTAGAATTAACCACATTGTTTAGAACATCACTGAAATGCTCAGCCCACCTAGCCATGACAGAATCCTCCTCTTCTATAACCTTACATTGTTTATCCTTCAATCCCTGTATACCTGTTCGTTTTCTACCACACAAAACATTAACTATCTGGTACAGCTCTCTGCTGTTGTGCTGTCTAACTGCTTCCTCAGTTTTGTCAGCCAGGCCATCAAGCCAAAGATTCTTATCAGTAGCTAACTGATCCTTTACACGTTTATTAAGTTCTTTGTAATGCTTTCTATTAGGACTAGTAGGGTACTGATTAAGGACATTCCTGCAGTTCCTTCTTTCTGAAATAAGCTTAAGTGCTTTATCACTTAAATAATTCTGTCTCCTCTGTTCCTTTTTCCCTAAAAGAGTACTGTTAGTTTCCAAAAAAGCCTGTTTAAAATGGCCCCATTCTTCCTCAACTTCAGTATTAAGCAAACCATGACTGTCATAATGACTAAGCAACCTATCATAGTAAGCTTTAGCTATAACTGGGTCTTTCAGAGCTTCAGTATTAAAGGTAAAATTTTTAACCCTAGCACAACACTTTTTAAGTTTAAGTTGCAAGACACTTTTAACAAGGTAATGGTCAGATCCAATTCAATGACTGACAATTCATCAATCTTTGACTTCAAGGTAATGGTCAGATCTTTTTCAAGGTAATGGTCAGATCCTATATGCCCTGGTATTTCTAAGAACTAGCCCATTTGCTGTTAATTAATATATTATCAATCATATTCCTATGCAGCCTATCAGGTGAAACCCATGTGTATTTATGTATGTCGCGGTGTTTGTAATATGTGTTAGTTATTCTGAAACATTGAGTTTACTTACCTGTAGGAGACGTTGCCCATTGCCATTGCAGCTACCAATACCAAAAGGGCCTATTACTCCTCCCCAAAGGTCAGAGTCGGTACCAACTTTGGCATTGAAGTCACCAAGAACAAGGGTAATATCTCCTTTCTTGACAGAATTCAAAATATCCTGAAGTTGTCCGTAAAACCTATCCTTCTCATCCTCATCAGAATCCTCAGTGGGGGCATAACAGCAGAAAACATTCAAGTGTTTAATGCTTGTCTGAAATTTTGCTGTAAGAAACCTTTCATTAATGCACTCATATCCTAGAAGAGCATCACTAGCATGTCTGCTGAGCAGCAGACCCACGCCTTGGTGATGCTTTCCATCCTCCCTCCTTGTAAAGAGAAATTTAAAGTTATATTTAGGTATCTCACCTTTACCTGTCCATCTGGTCTCTTGCAAGCCTAGGATATCTAGGTTATAGCGCTGGAATTCCTGCGTGAGAACATCAAGAGAATAATCTCTATATAATATCCTCACGTTCCACATTCCTGCAGACAGAAAATGATTAGTAGGATTTTTAAAGAAACTAGGTTTATTGAGATAGGTGGTGCCAACCATATCAAACAGCCCCCTGATCGCAAGCATGGGGCAAAGACCTGTTCCTCCTCCGCTAAAGGCTGAAGTCACCGATGCTGGTAGAAACTTCAGGCACCACCTTTTCAAGTGGACTTTTTCAAGAGCCATATGGCCTGCCTGAGACACATTACTCCAGTTTAGGCTTGACGATGCCCAACTAGCTAAGTAAGGTTCAGGTACCTGCGATGGCCTCTGATTAGGATTATCCACCAGCTGATATAAGGTATCCCATGCCTCTGTTCACTTAGAGCTGGCAACCCAGAAGCAAACAGAAAACACAGCGGCAGATTCTCCCTCAACAGAGGCCCACCAGTGCAGCAAGTCCAGGATCCATAATCAAGCTCAAATCCATAAACAAGTCCAGTCTAGTAGGTATAAATGGTCAGCACCAGGACCCTGTGAAGTTGACCACTCCTCAGCAGGGTTGAAAAAAAAGTGGCCATAGATGACCAGATCAGTAGGCCATACTGAACTGGCAGCCCTCCCCTTCCGTTCCCTTCCAAAAGAGAATATCTCTTTTGAAAGGTACTAACGGCCTGCACCACGAGAAGGCGGGGTTGGACATTAGGAGCTAGACCTGGCCGGTTCTGTGCATCATCACTAGGGATTGGTACACAGCTCTCCTTCCAGTTTACGCCTAGCTACAGTATTATGATATTTGATAATAAATACGAATAATTTTCTTTCTAAATAAAATATATCTTTCGATAAACGTTACGAAGTAGATTAGCAAAAGAGACTACCAGTAATAATAGCATAAACAAAAATATAAGAAATATATTGATGTTAGGACTATCTATGCTGACGTCATAAATTGGTCCCGTGGCTTTCTGTTATAGAAAGTGTGTGTTTTTTTTAAACCCTATGTATCCAGCTGATAAGCTTTGACTTATGGATTTTTTTTTGTGTAAAATAATTGTATAGCTGGTACTTTAAAAATAAATTTTAATTTGAGAAAAAAAATATTTAAGAAAACAATGGAATTTCCTAAGAAATCATACCAAACTGACGAATACCAAAATATTAATTGACACAAACTTCTAATATATGTATGAACTTATTTAAAATAATTAATGGTTTGAAAGAACAATACTTATTAAATCTTAAGTCTGCGATAAATTGCTCTATCTATGAGCGGTACTTTTTTGCACACATTGGGCTAAATGACCAAGCCACAAGCACCCCAAAGGCTCAGAGAAGGTTGGGGGAACCCACTGGAATAGCTGTTGAGAAACAGATAATAGCCTCCCATCAAGGCCATCCAGCGGGTTCTTTAACGTGCTTAGTGTATGTCTCTCCCGAACACGGAACCGCGGCTTAATGCCCCATGCGACGAACGGCGGCCTTTTCAAGCCCAGCGGTGGCCCCCTACTGACCAGGGGAAGGGAGAGTTTTGCGGAGATAAATCCAAATGCTGACCCAGCTGGAAGTCGAACCTGGGAATTGCAGATTACGAGCCTGGCGCGCTACTGACTGAGCCATCCCCTCTGACCAGCATTATTATCATTAAATATTCTAACTTTCACAACTTATTAAATAGTGAACGAATATTGTTGAAAATGACGATATTGACATATTTCATTCAGATCTTTATTTATTACAGAGTTTCGACATTATTTTTCCAATATCTTAACATAGAGTTAGTTTTACTTAGTTATGTCCACCATTGTGGTATATATTCAAAATGTTAAAAAGAATTACGTTTCCTTCTTATAGAATTCTGAAAAATTAAAAACTTCCGGTTGAAATGTTATCAACGAATATATATTAAATGAATTCGTAAAACGTAAAATAATATTAGTGTTACGGTTTCTTTCGTTGGACAGAACTATCTAAATTTACTGGACCCGCACAGTGCACAAACAGATGAATAAATTTCGAAATATTTTAATAAAATTTTCATCTTTTAAATTCTAATTTATTTAATTATTTTAAATACATTCAGAAATTTTAATTTTGTTACTAATAAAATATATTTTTCGATAAACGTTAGTAAAAAGATTAGCAAAAAAGTCTACCTAAAGAATATAACAGAAACTAAAATATAAGAAATATCTAGATGTTAGCACTACCTATGCTGAGGTCAAACTTGGTCCCATGGCTTTCTGTTATAGGAAGAGTTTCATAACTCATTGAATAGTAAGTTCTAATAAATATTTTTTTTTCATTTTGTGGTAATAAAAAAAATACCTTGTTGTTAAACTTTACACAAATTAAATCACTCAATCTTTACACATAATTAATACCTTCTCTTTTTCCAAAGTCAGGGTCGTAATCTGCAGTTCCCAGGTTCGAGTCCCATCTGGGCCAGAGTTGAGATTTATCTGCGCAGAATTCCCCGCCCTGCCCTCGGTCAGCAATGAACACCGGTGGACTTGGAAAGCCAGCCGTCCATCGGATGGGACGTTAACCCATGATCCGATGTGCGGGAGATATGCATCGTTCAGCAGTAAAACAACCCAGCATTCCCTGCCAATTTCTTTTTTTTACTATTTAGGGAACATAAATTTTCAGGCATATGGCAGGCAAATAGGATTAGGTTTGGGTTGATTTGTTGGTTGAGCGGCAGTTTTTTGCACACCATGGGATAAATGGCCAGGTCACAAAGTCCCCGAAGGCTCAGAGGAGTTTGGGGGAGGGGACCCACTCGAACAGCTGTTGGGAGACAAATGGTTGCCTCCCGTCAAGGCCATCCAGCATGTTCAGGGTATGACTCCAGCACACGGAGCCACAACTTAACGTCCCATCCGATGGACGGCAGCCTTTCAAGTCCATCGATGTCCCCTAGTGATCGTGGGCAGGGTGAGGAGTTTTTCGGAGATAAATCTCAACGCTGACCCAGCTGGGACTCGAACCTGGGAACTACAGATTACGAGCTTGGCGCGCCACAGATTAATCCACCTCCGCCCCAATAAAATCAGGAGTTGGCTCATTCGGTAGTGCGCCAGGCTCGTAATCTGCAGTTCTCAAGTTCGGGTTCCACCTGGACCAGCGTTGAGATTTATCTCCGCTAAACTCCCATTCAGCACCCGATCAGAAAGAAGACACCAATGGGGCTCGGAATGGCTGCTGTCCGTCCATTGGATGGGAAGCTGAACCATATCCTGTGCATGTTAAAGAACAGGTCGGATGCCCTTGAGGAAGGCTTCCATCGATGACTAAGTTGTCATTAATGACAAAAAAAAAACTAGTTTTTATCTGTTTAGAAGCAAACACCACTGCTGAATGGGATAAACTAATACACTCCAATTTCTGAAAAACTGTTGAAGTCTATTTTCCAGTTACCAACCAGAAGAATATTCCTATTATTTTTTTAAATAATTCCCAGAACAAAGTTGGCAGCCTAATTGGGTGCCGGCTATCATATGCCACTACTAGAGTTTACTTTAAGTACAGTGGTTCTTTTAAGTTTTATTTTTAAAAGTATACCGGTAGCTATTTATTGAAAAAAATTAAAATATAATTAAAAAGAAAAAAGAGGATATATAATGCTTGCCGGTCCGTGTGTATCTAGGTAACCCTGCTCTAACCACTGTTCAGCGGATTGGACCGTCTTATCTTTGTGACCTAGTAATGTTGTCTTTTATTCAAGCAAAAAATTCATCTTTTCTGAGAAACACAAGCACCCAAAAATCCTTACAGCTATCTCTCCGTTAAAATCAACATAGGTACAAACACGTGTTTCTCATATTAACATATTTTTCTCCAACTCTTCGAGACTCTATACTTCATTCCACTCTTCCTTCTCACCAACCTCTTATATTCCTTATTCCTTATCGCATCTCTGTACAGCCTCTATCATCCTACTTTGCATCCTCTCTATCCATCTTTACATCTTTCCTTTGCAAAGCAATTCAGCCCCAAAAGAAAAAACATTAAGGAATAAATAACACGTATCTCGTCACATCCCCACTGCATTTTACCTCATAACAATGCTGAATTCTTTTTTTCTCCTCACCACGAAATATGTTTTCAAGTTTTTTTTCCCCATTCTGCTTATTATTCTCATCACTTTCTCTGGATGTATGAATGCAAAATATATTCAGAGTAAATCCGCCGAATTCCTCACCGACAAAATGTTTCAGTTTAAATCTCTCTCATCATCCTATAGTCGAGGGTTGTGAAAGTGGAAAACGACGTGGAAATGCGACAAAGAAAACTATTTGTTTATCTTCAAAAGCAAGTAATAGAAATGTTAAAATTTTATTCGAATCTTTTGTATTTTGCCTTTTTTCGTGTACTAGTTTGTCATATTTTCAGAATAGGGGGAATAGCCCACAGAACACAATTAAACAAATTTCCACATATTAATATATAATTTTAATTTTTTTTAATTATACAGGTAATTTATTTTTTTTTTAATTCAGCAACTAATTTTAATTATTTAATAATATTCTTATATAATCTTGATATATAAATAAAATCTCTTTGATATATTTGTAAAAGACATAATATTAAGATAAAAGACTGAAGAGTAAGATGTTCAAAACCTGAAAGTTAGTGAGAAAATGAAAATTACGGATCTCCTCTGGTCTTACAGACCGCACTGCTGTAAGCAGAATTATTGAGTCGTCCTTCATACCACTAGTTATCCTATGGAATAGCCAGGATGAAATTTTTTACCTGGATGGACTAGCAAAGATCATATAAGTCAATAAAGAGATGTAAGAGTACTAAGTAATACCTTGAAAGACTTCGAGTCTGAATTACTTTTTAAACCCTCAAGTGAAAATGGCCAAAAAAATTGATCTTTACACTTTTGAAAACTCGTTTATTGGGAATAATTGATGATGACCAATCTTCAATAATACCATAGTATTAGCCATTAAAAACTTGGGTGTCTTAAAAGAAATTGGATTTCAATCACTTTAAATCTATAAAAAAATATTACTAACGGTAATTTTCAATGTAATGCATATTATTGCGAAGTTTTACCATAATGTTTATTTGAGAGCACTGTATAGTGAGTTCGAATTCCCCAATACTCTCTGAGCCAGCAAAGTCTTTGTGACCTGATCATTTACCTCATTGTGTGCAAAAAAAAGGGTCTTTGAAAGGGAAAACAACCCAATCTTCTCTGAGTCTTAGGCTGCTTGTGACCGCTATTTAGCCCATTGTGTGAAAAAAGTGCCGCTCAGAGGTAACATTTATCTAATATTTATCTAATATAACATACCCAACTAAACATTTATCTAATATTCTCTGAGCCCTTTGGGGTTTTTCTGACCTCGATATTTAGCGCATTGTGTGCTAAAAAAAGTGCCGCTCAGAGGTAAACATCTAATCCAGCTAATCTAATATTCTCTTAGATTTTGAGCTCCAAGTAACCTGGCCATTTAGCGCCTTGTGTGCAAAAATATTGCCACTCAAAATAGGTAAAACAATTCAACTACTCTCGAACCTTCTCTGACTTCTTGTGGTCATTGGGACCGCTTTTTAGCCCATTGTGTGCAAAAAATGGGCTGCTCAGAGGTAAATCAGCACAAACTTTCTCAACTTTCTCTGAGCGCTTGGGGTCTTTTTTTATCTGATCATTTAGCCCATTGTATGAAAAAAGCGCTGCTCAGAGGTAAAACAATTCACCCCTTCCCCCAATCTTCTCTGAACCCTTGGGGTCCTTGTGACCTGGCCAATTTAGCCCATTGTGTGCAAAAATAGTCTGCTCAGAGGCAAATCAACCCAACACTTACCCAACCTTCTTTAAGTTCTTGGGGTCATTGTAACCTGGCCATTGTGCAAAAAAATTCCGTTGAGATTTACAACAACCCAGCTTAAAATTGTTAACACCTGTCTGCGCTAGCCTCTCGTTATTAATACTTCCATTTTTATGAACGCATCCTGTTCAAAAGAATGTGATCTCTCACACTCCAGAATCTCATAAGCATTCATCTATTATTTTGAATTTGAATTAAAGAGGAAAAAAAATAATTGAGATCATACTTAGGAATTAACAAACTTTCAGAAAGGAAAAAAAAAACACGAAATCTATTGCGAACAATTACACTAAAAAACTACGCTACCAGTAAAAAAATAAAGTGTTCTAATATATCATCAAAGCACACTTTTAAGTGCATTGCTTTATCCAAGGGAATAGCGTGATTGTTTAATTGGTTTGGTTAGAGTCCCAGTTTCTGGAAGTTTTCTTGATGAACTTTGAATAATGGACCACCCATGTGGCAGCTAGATGACATGGAGCAAAAGCTCTCCTAATGGCCTCCTGTAGATGTCCGGTCGTCTGAACCGACACCTTCCTTGCTACTTCTGACCCCCTGATAGCCGACTTATCAAACAACCGACAGCATACTAGGAGGAGGGATGGAATACGTGTTAGGGGAGGGAGAAAATACGTGTCCTATTGGCAACATGCAGCTGGAAAGGTGGCTGTCAAGACAGCAGTCATGAGTCGCTTAGTTTTCTGTTGTTTTTTTTTTATAAAAGAAACGATAGTTATTGGATGTCTCGCGTTTTATCTGTAAAACGGTTTTTGTACCTTAAAGAAAAGAACTAAATTTATTTTTTGAAAACTCTCAAGTTAGGCTGATTCATAAAAAAATAGTCAAAATGTTATATTTGTTCACCTTTACTCACGCTTTCGAGTTGTTGGGTTGAGTTGTTTTACCTCTGAGTGGCACTTTTTTGTACACCATGGGCTAAATGGCCAGGTCATATGGACCCCTAAGGCTCAGAGAAGGTTGGGGGAGGGGACCCACTGGAACAGCTGTTGGGAGACAGATGGTAGCCTCCCGTCAAGGCCATCCAGCGTGTACTTTAATGTGCACAGGGTATGGTTCTCCCGCGCACGGGACCACGGCTTAACGTTCCATCCGACGGACGGCGGCCTTTCCAAGCCCATCGGTGTCCCCTAGACCGTGGGCAGGGCGGGGAATTTTGCGGAGATAAATCTCAACGCTGACCCAGCTGGGACTCGAACCTGGGAACTACAAATTACGAGCCTGACACGCTACCGATTGAGCCACCCCTGCCCCCACGCTTTCGATAAAGGGCCCAATCCATTATCAAGAATGCATCTACAAGCAAATAAAATTACAATCCTTGATTGTATTGCCATGTTGTTTCCAATCCAAGAAATTTAAATAATTCTTAAGGAATGTAATTTATTTCAGCACCGGTAACTTTAATTCATAGACTTTTACAATCTACAGGCATGGCACAAAAGCAGAACATTTATAAATATTTATTCTAAAAAATGTCATAATATATTTTTTGATTAATATTGCAAGAAAACTGAGATTGTTCACAAAAATTGAATATATATTCCAGCAAAAGCTATTTGTGCATATATAAAATAAAGAAATTTTTCAAAGCGAAATTTTCGGTCATGTTGGAAAATTTGACTGAATTCTTTACGATCTGACAAGTTTGCATATGTACATTTTATAGGCTAACTTTAGTGTATTATATTGATCGTCAATCTGATATTTTCTGCTTTCTAACTAAAATAAATTTTATAGAATTTTTCTACAAAATATTATTTACGTATTGTATATTTTTACGTATTCAAAACTTGCCTAATAAATAAATCCGCCAATTGTAGTTATCGGTACAGAATTGAAGAACCTAGCAACAGATATATTAAAACTGTTTTGTATAAAACTGAAGTAAAAATTCATGCAAGATTACTTGCGCTATTTGCATTCATATGCACACTTGATAATGGATGGGTCTCTTAACACTGTATAGTGAAATGTGCGCTGTGATTTTTGTGAGGTCACAATTCATGATTATTCTAGCCTTCTGCACTTTTCTAAAAAAGAAACGGTAGTTACTGAATATCGTAGGTTGATGAGCTTGGAAAGACTGCCGTCCTTCGGATGGGGAGTTAAGTCGTGGTCCCATGTGCGGGAGACCCACACACTGTGCTCGTAAAGAACACAATGGATGGCCTTGATGGGAAGCTACCATCTGTCTTCCAACAGTTGTTCCAGTGGGTCCCGTCCCCCAACCTTCTCCGAGCCTTTGGGGTCCTTGAGACCTAGCTATTTAGCCCATTAAGTGCAAAAAAAAGTACCGCCCAGAAGGAAACACAACTCAACATTAATAATTAAGCGATTTTTTCTAGCACCCTCTCATCCTGGATAGAAAATCCTGGCTAGCCCTGGGGCGGGGGTGGCTCAGTCAGTAGCGCGCCAGGCTCGTAATCTGTAGTTCCCAGGTTCGAGTCCCAACTGGGTCAGCGTTGAGATTTATCTCCGCAAAATTCCCCGCCTTGCCCATGGTCAGGGGACACCGATGGGCTTGGAAAGGTCGCCGTCCGTCGGGTGGGACGTTAAGCCGCGGTCCCGTGTGCGGGAGAGCCATACCCTGTGCACGTTAAAGAACACGCTGGATGGCCTTGACGGGAGACTACCATCTGTCTCCCAACAGCTGTTCCAGTGGGTCGCCTCCCCAAACCTTCTCTGAGCCTTCGGGGTCCATGTGACCTGGCCATTTAGCCCATGGTGTGCAAAAAAGTGCCGCTCAGAGGTAAAACAACCCAACCCAACCTGGCTAGCCCAGTGAGCGGGACAGCCATACCCTGTGCACGTTAAAGAAACCCTGGATGGCCTTGACGGAGACTATCATCTGTCTTTCAACTGCTGTCCAGTGGGTTGCCACCCCCAACCTTCTCTGAGCCTTCGAGGTCCTTGTGACCTGGCCATTTTGCAAATTGTGTGCAAAAAAAAAGTTTCGCTCAGAGGTTAAACAACTCAACTGACTGTAGTAGTATGTTAGTTAGAAATTTTGCATGCATTTGCATATTTCATGGTATTTCACACATGAAGCAGTACTCGTAATAATTTCACCAGGCAACGCATTTAGAGCAGAACGTAAATCACAAGTCGCCATTTTTATTGGAATACTATGGATAGTCATTTTTTTTACAAACCATACACAACTATATAAAAATAACTTACCCTCCGAGGCATTCAATGTAAGTTGCGATTAAAAATCATAACGCAAGATTTCGTTTACTATTACATAAAAATAAAAAATAAATACCCCCTCAAGCAACTGCTTGCCACAGAGGTCTGACAGGAGCCTGTCAGTTTATATGCCACAGTAGAAGATCTGAGAGGATGGCAGGACCTCAGCAGAAAACAACACCACGAACATCCATGCCTTAATCGGGGCTCGAACCCAGGTCCCTTAGATCAGTAGTCAAGCGCGCTAATCACTCGACAACGGGACGGCTGCTATTACATATAGTTCTATATTTCCTGCTACAAACGTTAAAAAATTTCTTAGACAAGTTCAAAAGAGACGGTTATTTTGCTTATTAAGAAACGTAGTTCACATTCATATTTACACAGTTAAACACTATGTTGAAAAAAGTGTCCCAACACTTCCATGTTAGGTAATTGGAAAGCCACTTTCAAAACTCCCTAACATTGAAAATAAACTCACGCAAAATATGTTAATGGGGATAAATTGTAGATGTTATTCAAATCTATCTAAATATATTTCCAATAATAAATAAATAAATACCCCCTCAAGCAGCTGCTTGCCACAGAGGTCTGACAGGAGCCTGTCAGTTTATATGCCATAGTAGAAGGTCTGAGAGGATGGCAAGACCTTAGAAGAAAAACGACACATACATCCATGCCTTACCCGGGACACGAACCCAGGTCCCTTAGATCAGTAGCCAAGCACACTAACCACTCGGCCATGGGACGGCATAAAATAATAAATACCCCCTCAAGCAGCTGCTTGCCACAGAGGTCTGACAGGAGACTGTCAGTTTATATGCCATAGTAGAAGGTCTGAGAGGATGGCAGGACCTCAGCAGAAAAATGACACATACATCCATGCCTTACCCGGGACACGAACCCAGGTCCCTTAGATCAGTAGCCAAGCACACTAACCACTCGGCCATGGGACGGCATAAAATAATAAATACCCCCTCAAGCAGCTGCTTGCCACAGAGGTCTGACAGGAGACTGTCAGTTTATATGCCATAGTAGAAGGTCTGAGAGGATGGCAGGACCTCAGCAGAAAAATGACACATACATCCATGCCTTACCCGGGACACGAACCCAG
Organism: Ryuthela nishihirai; assembly: GCA_038380435.1. Taxonomy (NCBI): domain Eukaryota; kingdom Metazoa; phylum Arthropoda; class Arachnida; order Araneae; family Heptathelidae; genus Ryuthela; species Ryuthela nishihirai. The sequence goes on from JAWZYU010000006.1 coordinate 105,519,873, forward strand.
GTCCCTTAGATCAGTAGCCAAGCACACTAACCACTCGGCCATGGGACGGCATAAAATAATAAATACCCCCTCAAGCAGCTGCTTGCCACAGAGGTCTGACAGGAGACTGTCAGTTTATATGCCATAGTAGAAGGTCTGAGAGGATGGCAGGACCTCAGCAGAAAAATGACACATACATCCATGCCTTACCCGGGACACGAACCCAGGTCCCTTAGATCAGTAGCCAAGCACACTAACCACTCGGCCATGGGACGGCATAAAATAATAAATACCCCCTCAAGCAGCTGCTTGCCACAGAGGTCTGACAGGAGCCTGTCAGTTTATATGCCATAGCAGAAGGTCTGAGAGGATGGCAGGACCTCAACAGAAAAACGACACAATACAGCCATACCTTACCCGGGGCTCGAACCCAGGTCCCTTAGGTCAGTAGCCAAGCGCGCTAACCACTCGGACATGGGACGGCTATTTCCAATAATATTCGTTTGATATTTAAAAAATGAATGGAAGCTTAAGCATTTATCTTCAACTTTTCACACTTGTGAAAAAAATACTTCAATAGATAAAACACAACTCTTGTAACAATTTGTTCACTAACATAAATTAAATATCTGAAGTTTGTATGACGATTTTTTAAGATTTCATCAATTTGGAGGCAATGTGACAGTGTCAATTTTCAACAATCTTCGATCAATATTTGAAGAGTCATTGAAGCAGAACCATTGAACAGCAGACGACATTGTCACATTATCTCATTTTGCGAAAAAAAAAAAAACAAGTGCTGAGAGGTAAAATAACCGAAATCCTAATAAAATACACACCGAATATAAATCAATAAGATTTGGGTTGGGTTGTTTTTCCTCTGAGCGGCACTTTTTTGCACACCATGGGCTAAATGGCCAGGTCACAAGGACCCCGAAGGCTCAGAAAAGGTTGGGGGAGGGGACCCACTGGAACAACTGTTGGGAGACAGATGGTAGCCTCCCGTCAAGGCCATCCAGCGTGTTCTTTAACGTTGGGTTGTTTTACCTCTGAGCGGCACTTTTTTTGCACACCATGGGCTAAATGGCTAGGTCACATGGACCTCGAAGGCTCAGAGAAGGTTGGGGGAGGAGACCCACTGGAACAGCTGTTGGGAGACAGATGGTAGCCTCCCGTCAAGGCCATCCAGCGTGTTCTTTAACGTGCACAGGGTATGGCTCTCCCGCACACGGGACCACGGCTTAACGTCCCATCCAACGGACGGCGGCCTTTCCAAGCCCATCGATGTCCCCTACTGACCGTGGGCAGGGCGGGGAATTTTGCGGAGAAAAATCTCAACGCTGACCCAGCTGGGACTCGAACCTGGGATAAATCAATAAGAATAATAATCGGAGTTGGAATTGGCTAAGTTGTTAGAGCGCCAAACCAACGGACAAATTTGTGATGTCGACATAAGTAGTCCTACCATATAAAGATTTCTTATATTTTTTATTCTAATATTATTACTGGTGAACACTTGTGTTGAACTTTATACTAATGTTTATCTATAAACATGTTCTATTTAGGAAAAAATAATTTGAATTAATCAGCATTACGATATTTGATATTAAATGCGAATAATTTTTTTCTGAATAAATAATATTTATAGATAAACATTAGTAAGCAGATTAATACAAGAGTCCACCAGTGATAATAACAGAAATTAAAATATAAGAAATGTCTTGATGTTAGGATTAGGGATGCTAACGTCATAACTTGGTCCACTGGCCTTCTACCATAGGAGGTGTTGGCCCAGACCTGGCTAGACCAATCTACTTCGATAGTTAAGGTTTAGTTTAGGGTTTTATGGCCCAAAGGCAACTGCCATATTGAGTGAGCTTCCATAGTTAAGGTTATTTTAATGAGCGTGATCCTAATGAAGTATGATTTTTTAATGAACATAGGAGTATGGAAGGTTTTTTTAATAAAAATTTCGTTAATATTACTGCAGGTAGTTTTATGATCTGTTTAACAAGTTAATAAAATATTAAATATATAATTGTATGGCAAAACGCAAATTTAGATAATAGTAAAACTCTTAACTAAATACATATTTAATTTTCGTTAAATTATTTATTGCAATTAATTACTGTTTTATTAATTTGTACAGTATAACAAAGCAAACTGCAATAATATTATATCAAAATTTAAAATGAATTTACCTTTATAAATAATGTCATCAAATGGCCTGTTTTTGCCTTCATTTTCAAGGTGCATGGCCAGGCTGGTAAACTGCAGATCCTGGATTCGAGTCTCATTTAGTCCTGCGTTAAGGTTTATCTTTTTTTCCAATGGACTTAGAAAACTAGCTGTTTATAAAGTATATATATTAACTCGCAGCTCCCTGTGCAGGATAGCCATACCCTCTGTACTTTAAAGAACATGCTGGGAGGCTTTAACATGAGGTTTCAATCTGTCTCCTAGTAGCTTTTTAGACCTTGAAGTCAGGTCATTACGGGGTTCTCTAGCGGAAAAGGTATAAAAGACTCGACCTTGAAATTCCAGGGAGGCTTAAAGGGCTGCAAGAGGATTCCTCGATAATTTTTTGGAGTTGATCAATTGAGTTTTAGCGTGAATTTGAAGTCATTTTTGCTTACTTTTGCAGCAGGAGGCTAATTTTTTAGGCTGCAGGGCTCTCCTGGGGATTCTGAAGGAGAACTATTGGTGCTTTTTGGTTTTAACCTATATTGGGTTTAACCTATAGGGACTTTTTCCATACATTTTACGTATTTTATGTGCATTTTGAGGCTTTTTTTGAATGAACCTATGAGTTATTATGACAAGTGACAGAACTAGGATGAAGTTAACAGGGTCGCAGCCCCTGGTGCAAAAATCTTAGGTAAGCTTTGTTCTGTTTCGATATTAATTTTTCTCAATTTAAAAATGCATTGCTTATTCTTCATTACAGTTACACTATACACCACTTAAATTCTGTGCCTAATTTATAGAGTTAGGTAACGTAATTTTGATGTAAATATGCAATTTTAATGATTGATCATAAGCTTTTACTCTATGATATGATCATCAGACCGGTTATTCTCTATGCTTTACCCATATGGGCGAATCCTACACCCACCAATATTCGTAAGATTCAGGTCTTACGAAACAAGATTTTGAGAACTGCGGTTGATGCCCCCTGGTTTGTCAATAACAGACAACTCCATAAAGACCTGAGCATCGACCATATATACACACATATAAAACGCACCTCAAAAAGATTTTGTGAGGCTGTCAGCAATAATCCCAATGAGATTATTTCTTCTCTGATTCTTTACAATCATCTGTTTCGAGCAAGTGCAAAGGGCCTAAAACGGTAGCGTTCTATGAGATCTACCCGTTTTAGGTTTCTTATACAATTTTACTGCTATTCTTAGCTTTTCTTATGTTTGCCCTTAGGAGCCCACCTAAGGGTGGTTTACTTATATATTTTGTTCTTACTCATGCCAAAGAGGCATATCTTAATGATGGAGATGGTTAGGGGTAAAATTATTACCCGGAAATATTAATTATTAATAAAATTATTAATCATGTAATCGAATATGATTATATGACCTACGATCTACGATAATCTCTACGTAAATATGCAAAAATGGGCTGCTTTTGTATCTATTATTTTGTTCGTCATTATAGATTTACAACAAAATATTTGCGATTTTTATATAGGCAAATATTTTATCTTATATATTATTTATTTCGTGGTAAAGTTACTTTTGTGCTAAACTGTAGAATTATTGTATTATTTTGAAATTTTATTATTTCCTAAATTGTTGGGGAGGAGTGAGCCAGCCAGTAGCGCCTCTAGTCCGTAATCTGCAATTTCCAAGTTCAAGTCCTAACCTCACAGGGACGGGTTGGGTTGTTTTACCTCTGAGCGGCACATTTTTGCACACCATGTGCTAAATGGCCGGGTCACTTGGACCCCGAAGGCTCAGAGAAGGTTGGGGGAGGGGACCCACTGGAACAGCTGTTGGGAGACAGATGGTAGTCTCCTGTCAAGGCCATCCCCAGCGTGTTCTTTAACGTGTACAAAGTATGGCTCTCCCGCACACGGGGCCACGGCTTAACGTCCCATCCGACGGACGACGGCCTTTCCAAGCCCATCGGTGTCCCCTACTGACCGTGGGCAGGGCGGGGAATTTTGCGGAGATAAATCTCAACGCTGACCCAGCTGGGACTCGAACCTGGGAACTACAGATTACGAGTCTGGCGCGCTACCGACTGAGCCACCCCCGCCCCACACACGGCACGGGGTGGCTCAGTCGGTAGCGTGCCAGGCTCGTAATCTGCAGTTCCCAAGTCCGAGTCCCAGCTGGGTCAGCATTGAGATTTATCTCTGCAAAATTCCCCGCCCTGCCCACGGTCAGTATGGGACACTGATGGGCTTGGAAAGGCCGCCGTCTGTCTGTGGACCTTAAGCCGTGATATAGAAGTTAAGATATGATATTCGATATCGATTAAGCCGTGATATGGTCGTGATATGAACAGGATATAGCATCCTGTGCACATTAAAGAACACGCTGGATGGCCAGGAAGGGAGGCTACCATCTGTCTCCTAACAGATGTTTCAGTGGGTCCCTCCCACAACCTTTTCAGGGTCCTTGTGACCTAGCCATTTAGTCCATTGTATGCAAAAAAAAGTGCCGCTCAGAGGTAAAGCAACCCCCCCAACCCTACCCCCCCCCACAATCACAATCTCTAGAAAATATCTAAGATAAGTAATGGATATCTGTTTGTCTTCTTAGATATCTTATGAATAGATTCTGGAAGTTGTGATTTTGGGGACTACGTTAGTGTCGAGATTTTTCTCCCTCTAAACTCCTACTTTTCATTTCGTGAGAAAAGAGAATCAATGAACTTGGAAATGCCGTCCTGTATTGGATGGGGCGTAAAGCCGTGGTCCAATGTGCAGGAGAACACTACCCTGTGCACATTAAAGAACACTTTGGTGATCTTGACGGGAGATTTCCATCTGTCTTCTAACAGTTCTCCCGTGGGTCTCCTTATCCTATCTCTTAGCCTCTTGGGATCTTTGTGACCTGGTCATTTAGTCCATTGTGTGCAGAAAGTACCACTCAGAGGTGAAAGTCGCAATCCATTAATTGTAGTGGAAGGGAGGGGGACACATTTCAAGATTTTTGTCACTGGTGAGAGAATACTGTGTTCAGATATTGCTTTTGACCTGACTGTTTAGCTTTTCGTGTGAAAGAAACTTCCCTCAAGCAGTTCACGCAACTCAATACAAATAAACAAAAATCACACGGTTATATTCCCCGCCATTTATATTTAGAAAACTGGCCTCAAAAGACTAGTGTGCGCCGACGCACACTAGTCTTTTGTCCTGAAGTCACAGTGAATTTCTTATGTATGTTTTCTACAGCACAAGATATACTAATGTAATTTCTTTGTTTTAAAAATAAACCGGTAGGTATTTTATCCTAATGATTTCAGTTCATTTTAGATTATTCTGTAATAATCTTCTATAATCTTGGTAAATAAATTTTTATTGTTCATAATTTTGGTAATGAGCATGAAAATAATAAATGATATTAAGATAGTAAACTGCAATCACAATCAGCCCACACATTTTGAAAATTAGTGGGAAATGAAAATTACGCCCTGATGCCACATATGGCGCTGCAAGCAGTAGTATTGAGTCGTTCATCTGTACCAGCTACTTATCCTGTGGCCACAAGTATGCCGTTTGTTGTGATCTTCCCATTTAACACATTGTGTAACAAAAGAAACATCTCACCCATCAAAGCTTCTCGACCATTATTGCTTCTCCTGTTCACAAACAGGTTGCGGTTCTTGCAAGAAAGAGAGCAAAAAAAATTGATCACCCCCAGCATCTATCCTCGACCACTGCTTCTCCCCCTGTTCGTAAACAGGTTGCAATTCGCCGCGTGAAAGAAACCACCACTGCCGCCGTACGTTACCTGCCAATCACCATCTGAAAGCAGCTCGAAACGTTTTCTTAAAACCAAATGAGTGGGCGTGGAAACACTCCATCGACAGTGACTACCTGGTGATGTCACTGTTCAGTAGTCGGCTATTTCTTCCGTCTCTCGTGATGCCCAACATTGACTTGTCCACCACGTGAAATGTCAGGCGTGGTCTTTAAAGATTGACAAGAAGCCATTCTGAGCGTTTCTCCTGGGTGGTCCTCCTCACACACCAGTGACCTCGTGGTCAACGTCGAAATCACATTAACACGTTCTCTTCTGACGTTTGATATAAAAGTGAAAGGAATTCAAAAATGTCATCTTACTGATTTAGTAGAGTGAGGAGTGAGAGGATGGAGATCTAGGAATGGGGCAAGGCGGCCATGCCCCCCCCCCCCTTTGAAAATGCTGGTAAGGGTAAAAGAGGCAAAATATTATTAAACTTATTTATTTTTCATGTATTTTTGAAAACTTTTTAAAACCCTAAAACCGAGAGGAAAATGTTAAACTATATTTTTCACCTTTTTCTGGCTCAATTTTGTTTCTTGCCCTCCCACTCGATTTTTTCTAGATCCGGGCCTTGTCACCTATATATTATCGTGGCTGGATAGGGAATTTCTTTTATCATACCTTGCCTGGTAGGGCCTTTCTTTTATCATAATTTGCCTGGATAGGGCCTTTCTTTTATCATAATTTGCCTGGATAGGGCCTTTCTTTTATCATACCTTGCCTGGATAGGGCCTTTCCTTGATCATACCTTGCCTGGATAGGGCCTTTCTTTTATCATACCTTGCCTGGATAGGGCCTTTCTTTTATCATACCTTGCCTGGATAGGGCCTTTCCTTGATCATACCTTGCCTGGATAGGGCCTTTCTTTTATCATACCTTGCCTGGATAGGGCCTTTCTTTTATCATACCTTGCCTGGATAGGGCCTTTCTTTTATGATACTTTGCCTGGATAGGGCCTTTCTTTTATCATACCTTGCCTGGATAGGGCCTTTCTTTTATGATACTTTGCCTGGATAGGGCCTTTCTTTTATCATACCTTGCCTGGATAGGGCCTTTCTTTTTATCATACATTGCCTGGATAGGGCCTCTCTTTTATTATTCCGGACCTGAACAATGCAGCAAAAAAAAAAGATTAATTTTCAAATATCATTTATTTCTTTTATTGAAATGATTATTACTTTTATTGAAATTCATATACTGGTAACTATTTCTCTGGTAATACTCCTGGTAACTATTACTCTAAATTTAATGGTAACTACTTCCAAAATTTTGAAATTAATTTTAACGTATTCCTAAATATTCTAATATGTTAATATGAATAAAATATTTTTTTACTGTTTAAACTATAGAAATTAAATCACTTAGTTAATTATGTATACTTAATGCATACTTAATTTTCCAGATTTCCCTCCTGTGATTCAACGACTGGCCAGGAACAATGCTTGTACAAAGAACGTATAAGGAAAAGAAGTTCAGCTTTGACAAAGCGTAAGTGGCGACCTCGAGTGGTGTTTCGCTTCGTACCGTGCATTTGTTTAAGCTGGGAAGCACACAATAAGGGGTAAAGGAATTATACATAAAAAAAATTATATTTTAAAAAAGGAAAAAAAGTAACTGCACTTTGTATTTGAAAAAAATAATATCGTGATTTTAATAAAGGTTTATTTTCTCCATTGGAATTAATTTTCGTTGAACCAACAATTATAAATTAAACGGATAAAGAAGATTTGAAATTAGCCTGAAGTTAATTTATAGAATAAATTATTGTAATTAGAAGCTTTCTTGGTTGCATAGAAACAGGAAACAGAATTGATATTAATATACCCTGTAAGGATATCAATGGGAAATTATTACATAGGAAAAGCGAAGAGAATGGAAGTTGACAGTAACATGTAATTACAAAAGTGTTCGTCCCCTGTAATGTACGTTTCACCTCTACGCCAAATGCACGATATTCGATTTTACATTAATCTCTATGGAAGCTTAACTTCTTCTCCCTCTACATTCTTTGGCTTGTAGGTGGCTTTAGCCAACACCTCCTATAATAAAAAGCCAATGGACCAAATTTATAATGTCAGCATAAGTAGTCTTACCACATAGAATTTCTTATATTTTTAATTTTAATATTATTGCTGGTGGATTCTTGTGTTAATCTTTACCAAATTTTGTATTAATTAGCATTATGATATTTGATAATAAATACAAATACACCCAATTCTGTTTTTACACGGATTTTTTTACACGATTTTGATTTAACACGGTTTAGAAAAAAAAACTCCAATTCTCTTTTTTACACGATTTATTTTGGTCTAACACGGTTCAAATTGCGCCTTTTTAAAAAATCTCCATTTGAATTTAATTCTGAAAAAATATTCCTATTCAAGAAAAAATTCCTAGAATTCTCATTTAAAACAAAGATGCCGCTTTTAAGGTCACATTTTTCGAAGTAGTTTTTACTTTGAAAATGTACTATAGATACACCATTGGAGTAGGAACACGAGAGCATTTCACCATTGGAGTATGAACACGAGAGCATTTCACCATTGGAGTATGAACACGAGAGCATTTCACCATTGGAGTATGAACACGAGAGTATTTCACCATTGGAGTATGAATACGAGAGCTTTACACAATCACAATTGGAGTATGAACACGAGAGCTATTCACAATCACAATTGGAGTATGAACACGAGAGCTTTTCACAATCACAATTGGAGTATGAACACGAGAGCTTTTCACAATCACAATTGGAGTATGAACACGAGAGCTTTTCACAATCACAATTAGAGTATGAAACGAGACATTTCACCATTGGAGTATGAACACGAGAGCATTTCACCATTGGAGTATGAACACGAGAGTCTTTCACCATTGGAGTATGAACACGAGAGTCTTTCACCATTGGAGTATGAACACGAGAGCATTTCACCATTGGAGTATGAACACGAGAGTCTTTCACCATTGGAGTATGAACACGAGAGTCTTTCACCATTGGAGTATGAACACGAGAGCATTTCACCATTGGAGTATGAACACGACGGCCAAAAAAGCGATGGAAAATTCAATTCAAAAAATCTTGAAAAAAATCAAAAAAATTCTTGAAAACCAATTCAAGAAAAATTCAAGATTCAAGCGATGAAAGTGATTTAATTGCAGTCTTATACAAACGAATGCGTTTATTGTCAGAAAGTGACAACGAATAAAATCTAATTACTACGCATAGGTAAGTCATTTTTTTTTGCACTTTTGTATTCTTGAATTAGTGACATATTATTTTCTTTATGAAGGATAATTTACTTTATATATGTACATATAATTATCTTTATAAATATAAAAAAATACCCCCTCAAGCAGCTGCTTGCCACAGAGGTCTGACAGGAGCCTGTCAGTTTATATGCCACAGTAGAAGATCTGAGAGGATGGCAGGACCTCAGCAGAAAACAACAGGAACATCCATGCCTTACCCAGGGCTCGAACCCAGGTCCCTTGGATCAGTAGCCAAGCGCGCTAACCACTCGGCCACGGGACGGCTAATTATCTTTATAAGTTTATAAAATAAAAAATGTGTGGTTCGAGCCCCGGATTAGGCATGGATGTGTGTGTCGTTTTTCTGCTGAGGTCCTGCCATCCTCTCAGATCTCCTACTGTGGCATATAAACTGACAGGCTCCTGTCAGACCTCTGTGGCAAGCAGCTGCTTGAGGGGGTATTTATTTATTTTTTTTTATTCAAATGAATAGAAGTCAAATAAAGATTTAATTAAAGATTTTGATATGATTTGTTTGAAAACAATTTATTATTTGTACTGGGTTTTCAAGTCTGCCCAATCTTTTATTTTTTTCATATGCACTGTATTTTTTTTACACTATTTTTTTTTCACGGTTTTTCGCGAACCTATCTACGTGTAAAAACAGATTTGGGTGTAATTTTCTTTCTAAACAAAATATATTTGCAAAAGAGAAGCGCTAAAATGCATCTGTTCCCAATATATGTGTCTGATCTTCCTTTGCTTAACAACAGGATCAGCAGTCACTGAAATTCATCTCTTTTGTATACATGAAACAGAACTTTTTCTTAAAAACGATATCTGCAGCTCCTAAAATGCATCTGTTCCCAATATATGAGTCTGATTTTCCTTTGCTTAACATTAGCTTCCTATGATTTACAGGATCTGCAGTCATTAAAATGCATCTATTTGCAATATATTGGACTGACCTTCCTTTGCAGTCGTTAGCGCGCCAGGCAAGTAATCTGTAGTTCCCAGGTTCGAGTCCCAGCTGGGTCAACGTTGAGATTTATCTTCGCAAAATACCCCGCCCTGCCCACGGTCAGTAGGGGACACCGATGGACTTAGGAGGGCCGACGTCCGTCGGATGGGACGTTAAGCCGTGGTCCGTGTGTGGGAGAACCATACCCTGTGCACGTTAAAGAACACACTGGTTAGCCTTGACGGAAGGTTACCATCTGTCTCCCAACAACTGTTCCAGTGGGTCCCCTCCCCCAACCTTCTCTGAGCCTTCGGGGTCCTTGTGACCTGCCATTTAGCCCATGGTGTGCAAAAAAGTGTCGCTCAGAGGTAAAACAACCCAACCTCCCTTTGCTTAACAACAGAATCTGCAGCTACAAAGAAATGCACTCTTCCAACACAAGAGTCTTCTGTCCCTTTGCTTTTGTCAACAGAATCTGCAGGCACTAAAATGCATTCAATTGCAACACACGAAAAGTCATTAAAATGCATTTACTATTGTACATGCTCTTTCTTTGCTTAAGAACAGTATCTGCAGCCACTAAAATTCATCCATTCCTATGCGTTAGTGTATTCTTGAGCAGTGAAACTCCCTCCATTAAGCCACTTGTATATAATCGAAAACAAAAGAAAATGCCGCAGAAAAGATGTCTGATCAACAGCCAACAAAGTTGTTGAGAGCTGGAAGAGAAAGAAGGACAGAAAGGGAGGGTGGGAGAAAAAAAAAGACTCGGGAGACGGCTTCTCGCGAGCGAAAAAGAAGTCCAACTTGTCGAATGACCAGTGGAAGGGAATGACGTCGCCCAGTAGCCAATGTGTTGCCAAGACAACGAGGCTCGTGCCACAGCAGGCGCAGCGGCGCGGTGTCAATCCGTTGTGAAGCAAATATTGGCAAAGCCATTAGTTGCAGTAGCAGCTGATACAGAACCAGGGAATTATCCAGGATTTCGACTGATATCCCTCCCTTGTTCTTCCTCTTTCGCTTCCTACGTCTGTGGGGTGGAAAGCCGAGGGGGAACGAGTGCAGAGGGGTCGGTCCCTTCGTCCACCCTGACCACCAGACGGCGGGGATCTATCCATCTCCTTCAAGGCCTCCTCCGACGGCCTCTTCATACGAACGCTCACATACAGTCGGTGTGGAATTATTGGCCCAGGACCACATGCCTAACACGATTATAATGGACCTGTGCGGGGCACCGCTGACACTGGGGACACGAACGAGAGGGGTCGAGACAGGAGGGGGGGTCGAAAGAGAATCAAATTGGCCGTCATTGATACATGTGTCGCGGCTCGCTAGGGGTCGCTGGAAGCTAGCGGATTTCGTATCCGTGTTGATCCTACACCACTCAGAGAAGGGATCGGCCTTTTCCTCATCCTTGCACCGATTTTCCCTGATCTGCCGCGAAGGGGTGGGATTCGGAGCGGGATTTGAGGTGACATATTGGATCGTAACGTGTCCGGGCGTAACGATAGCAACACGAATAAATGGCTGCGGAGGAAAAGATATGGTGCAATGGGCGAATAATAGAGTTCGGCGTGTGGAGATTCGTTCGTGAGATAGAGGTGAAGATTTTGGCGTTTCTAGAGAGGACAGGAGAATTTTATTTATGTATTTATTTTTCTAGTTTATTGGTTGGTACTTGGGTTTTTGTTTATGAATGTACAGTCGCTCAAAAAAAAATATCCGAACACTATGGTTGATTACAGAATTGAGAAAAAATATCTGGAAATGATTTTTTTTTTAGAAATTAGTGATCTGGCAACCTTCGTGTACAGTCGCTTAAAAATATTCGAACACTATGGTTGATTACAGAAGTCAGAAAAAATATCTGGCAATGTTTTTTTTTAGAAATTAGTGTTCTGGCAACCTTCGTGTACGTACAGTCGCTCAAAAAATATTCGAACACTGTGGTTGATTACAGAATTCAGAAAAAATATCTGGCAATGGTTTTTTTTAGAAATTAGTTATCTGACAACCTTCGTGTACAGTCGCTCAAAAAATATCCGAACATTATGGTTGATTACAGAATTCAGAAAAAATGTCAGGCAACGATTTTTTTTTTTAAATTAGTGATCTTGCAACCTTAGTTACATACAGTCGCTCAAAAAAGTATCCTAACACTATGGATGATTACAGAATTCAGAAGAAATATCTGGCAACCATGGTTTTATATGGCAACCGTTCAGAAGAAATATCTGGCAACCTTTGTGGTCTAAATTCGACAAGTTGAACCACAAAGGTTGCCAGATCACTAATTATAAAAAAAATCGTTGCCAGATATTTTTCTAAAAAAATCATCACCAGATATATTTTCTGAATTCTGCAATCAACCATAGTGTTCGGATATTTTTTTGAGCGACTGTATGTGGGTGGGGATTTTAAGAGAAATATGAGCATGTGGTGTTTGAAAAAATATCAGTGTTCATTAATTAAAAAACACATGAGTGTGCGTTAATTAAAAAATATATGTTTGTTACGATTTAAAAAAATGAATGTGCGATGATTTCAATCAAATGTGAGGACGTTTTTTTTAAATGAGGGTGCCTTAATTAAAAAGTGTTTAAATGCGTTGTGATTATAAAATATTAATGTGTGATGATTTTAATCAAATGTGATCATGTGCTTACTCTTTTAAAATGAGATTGCGTTAATTAAAAATATATGAGTGTGTTGTAATTTAAAGTTGTAATTTTGCATGTGGTTTTTTATTAATTAGCGTGCGTTAATTAAATAATATGAGCTATTGATTAAAATATGAGTGAGGTATGATTTTAATCAAATGTAAGGAAGGATATTATGATTTGAAACAAATAATAAGCTTGTAATGATTTTAGACAAATATTAATGTGTGGGAATTTTAGAGAAGTATGAGTAAGTGGTGATTTTAATAAAATATTAAAATAAATACTCCCTCAAGCAGCTGCATGCCACAGAGGTCTGACAGGAGCCTGTCAATTTATATGCCATAGTAGAAGGTCTGAGAGGATGGCAGGACCTCAGAAGAAAAACGACACATACATCCATGCCTTACCCGGGACACGAACCCAGGTCCCTTAGATCAGTAGCCAAGCACACTAACCACTCGGCCATGGGACGGCATAAAATAATAAATACCCCCTCAAGCAGCTGCTTGCCACAGAGGTCTGACAGGAGCCTGTCAGTTTATATGCCATAGTAGAAGGTCTGAGAGGATGGCAGGACCTCAGCAGAAAAACAACACATACAACCATCCCTTATCCGGGGCTCGAACCCAGGTCCCTTAGATCAGTAGCCAAGCGCGCTAACCACTCGGCCATGGGACGGCTAATAAAATATTAAATAAATACCCCCTCAAGCAGCTGCTTGCCACAGAGGTCTGACAGGAGCCTGTCAGTTTATATGCCACAGTAGGAGATCTGAGAGGATGGCAGGACCTCAGCAGAAAAACGAAACACACATCCATGCCTAATCCGGGGCTCGAACCTAGGTTCCTTAGTTCAGTAATAAAATATTAGTGTTCATTAATTAAAAATATATGAGTGGGTGTTAATTAAAAAATAGATGAGTGCGTTCTTATTAAAAAATATGGATGGGTGATGATTTTAATCAAATGTCAGCATGTGATTATTTAAAAATATATGAGAGTGCGTTAATTACACATTATGAGTGTGTTGTAATAATAATAATAATAAATACCCCCTCAAGCAGCTGCTTGCCACAGTGGTCTGACACGAGTCTGTCAGTTTATAATTAAAAAAAATGAGGGCGGGTTGATTTTAATCAAATGCAAGGTATGATGTTTTCAAACAAATAATAAGCGAGTGATGATTTTTAGACAAATTTGAGTGTATAGTGGTGTTCAATAAATGTAATGCATGATGATTTGAAATATATATGACCGTGTGGTGATTTTAAAGAAATATGAGTGTGCATTAACAAAAAATATGAATGTGTTGCGATTTAAATATATGAATGTGTGATGATATTAATGAAATGGGAGCATTGTTATTTAAAAAAAAATGAGCGTGCGTTAATTGAAAAATATGTGTGTTGTGATTCGAAAATAAACGTGTAATGATTTTAAATAAATATGACTGTGTGTGTGGTGATTTTAAAAAATATGATGCTGTGATGTTTTCAGACAAATAGGTTTAGTAATATGACTGCGACGATTTCAAGCAAATACGAGTTTGTTGTGATTTTAGGCAAAAAAGAGTGTGTAGTGATTTTAAACAAATATGAGTGTATGTGGTGATTTTAAGCAAATATGAGGCTATGGTATTTTCAGACAAATATGTTAAGTAATATGAGTGCGACTATTATCAAGTTCAAATACGAGTCTGTTGTCATTTTAGGCAAAAATAGGTGTTTAGTGATGAGTGTGTAGTGATTTTAGGCAAAAATTAATGTGTAGTGATTGTAAACAAATATGAGTGTGTGTAATGATTTTAGACAAATATGAATATGTATAGTTATTTTAATCAAATATGAGGCTATGGTTATTTCAAACAAATAGGTTTATGTGGTGATTTCAGACAAATACGAGTGTGTGGTGATTTTAAACAAACGTGTGTGGAGTGTTTTCGAACATATATGAGTGTGTGATGATTTTTTGCAAATATGAACGTGTGGTGATTTTAAAGAAATATGAGTGTGTGTGTGTGTGTGTGGTGATTTTAAACAAATAATCGGTACCTGGGTTCGAGCACCGGGTAAGGCATGGATGTTCGTGTTGTTTTTCTGCTGAGGTCCTGCCAGCCTCCCAGACCTTCTACTATGGCATATAAACTGACAGGCTCCTGTCAGACCTCTGTGGCAAGCAGCTGCTTGAGGGGGTATTTATTTTATTTTTTTAATCTAATGAGGCTGTACCGATTTCAAACAAATATGTTATGTGATGATTTCAGACAAATACGAGTGTGTCGTGACTTTAAATAAATTTGAGTGTTTGGTGATTTTAAACAAATATGAGTATATGGTAATTTTATACAAGCGCGGGTTTGTTGAGATTTTAATCAAATGTTACGAATTGGAAATGAATTATAGACCAAAGTAACTTCTGTTAAATTTGCTAGTTTAACTTAAAACAAATGTCATTTACTGGGCTCTAGTGAAAATCAAAATCATCATCGTCTTTGTTATATATCTGTAGTGTGAATAAGGCAATAAATATAAAGCACTGATAAACATTTCAGCTTTTTGTCGATCCAGACTGCAGATCGTAGATTGTTACATCATAAAATGAAGTACCAGGTATAATAGTAGCCATAACCTTCTTCATCTGGAAATATGCCTAATTGGCATCAGTTTGAAAAAACAAAAGTAAACCACACAATGGTGGGCCCCAAAGGGCAAAAGAGCATAAAACAAAAGAGTAGTAATGATGCACAAGAGACCTAAAATGGATAACTTTCTTTAGCGAAAGCCATCATCTTAGGCCTCTTGTATCTGTTAAGGACTTCATGATCGTAGTCCAGAAGGCAGGATATAATCTCGTGCGGGTTTCTCTGCACTGACTCGTAGAAACCTCGCGAGACAAACTTAAGACAATATGATCAATGCCCAGATCTTTTTGCAATTGTCTATTGGTTACAAACCAGGGGACATTGACCACAAATCGCAGGATTTCAGTCTGCAGAATGAGAGGAAATTTTTCTAATTCTTCGTTGAAATAAAAAGTTACTGATAGCTTCTGCGTTCTTTGAGTCAATTAGCAAGTTCAAAATCTTTTCATTTTACACTTGTCACTTTTTACAATATTCTTTCTGCAACATGTCTCTACACCTGCAAAAAGTAGTAAAAGAATACCTACAGTCTAGTTCACTGCTGCAATTCAATGCAGCGAAATAAAATAAAAAAATGTAGCAATATCTGAAAATTTTGGAAAAAATTGCAGAACAAAGGTCTAAAAATTATGGCTTCTTTTTATACTATTTTGTCATATTCAATAGGCCTGAGCAAACTATGAACTCTCACCTCTTGTTTTGTGCAGCCAGCGAGCTATTAAAGTCAAATAAATTATTTTTGTAAAAGACAAAAAGAACTTAGGAGGACAAAAAGTCGAAATTCGGGGAAGCGAATTCTCATTAAAATAATTAATTTTAATAAAATAATAATGTTTAGATTTCACTTTGTTTATTTATGTAAATTTGCGTTGTCGTTATTGATTATTGTCGTTATGATTGCAATAATACGTTATTCATTATTATTCTTTTTTTTTTGGCGATCCACTCTTCCATTTCAGTTTGGGGTGCCTCAGTTGGTAGCTCTCCAGGCTCGTAATCTGCAGTTTTCAGGTTCGAGTATCGCCTGAGCCAGTGTTGAGATTTATCTCTTTAAAAATCCCGCCCTGCCCTCAGTCAATAAGGGACACCGATGGACTTGGATAGGCCGACGTCCTACCAATGTGAATTTAAGCCTTGGTCCCGTGTGCGGAAGCATGGATGTCCTCGACGGGAAGCAATAATCTCTTTCCTAATAACTATCCAGTGGGTCCCCTCCCCCAATCTTCTCTGAGCCTTCAGGATTCTTGTGACCTGCCCATTTAGCCCGTAAATAAAAAAATAAATACCCCCTCAAGCAGCTGCTTGCCACAGAGGTCTGACAGGAGCCTGTCAGTTTATATGGCATTGTAGAAGGTCTGTGAGGATGGCAGTACCTCAGCAGAGAAATAACACAAACGTCCATGCCTTATCCGGGGCTCGAACCCAGGTCCCTTAGATCAGTAGCCAAGCGCGCTAACCACTCGGCGACAGGACGGCTAGTATGCAGAAAAGTGCAGCTCAGAGGAAGAACGAATCAACTCAAAATCCACTTCAATTTCAATACAAATCATTTTCAATTTTCTATGCGGCCAATCAGTTAAAACGTTTACCAGGTTGCAATTGATTATTAACTTTCTTGCTTCAACCGAAATATATTTCTTGAATCACTTCATCTGCCTTTTCCTGGAAAAATAATTTCAAATTTTTTGTCTCTTGAAGCAATCCTTTCCTATTTCTCATCATTTTCCATTTTTCGTCTCTTGAAGCAATCTTTTTCCATTTTTCGTCTCTTGAAGCAGTCCTTTTCCATTTTTCGTCTCTTAAAGCAATCCTTTCCCATTTTTCGTGGGGCGGGAGTGGCGCAGTCGGTAGCGTGCCAGGCTCGTAATCTGTAGTTCCCAGGTTCGAGTCCCAGCTGGGTCAGCGTTGAGATTTATCTCCGCAAAATTCCCCGCCCTGCCCACGGTCAGTAGGGGACACCGATGGGCTTGGAAAGGCCGCCGTCCGTCGGATGGGACGTTAAGCCGTGGCCCCGTGTGCGGGAGAGCCATACCCTGTGCACGTTAAAGAACACGCTGAATGGCCTTGACGGGAGGCTACCATCTGTCTCCCAACAGCTGTTCCAGTGGGTCCCCTCCCCCAACCTTCTCTGAGCCTTGGGGGTCCATGTGACCTGGCCATTTAGACCATGGTGTGCAAAAAAGTGCCGCTCAGAGGTAAAACACCCCAACGTTAAAGAACACGCTGGATGGCCTTGACGGGAGGCTACCATCTGTCTCCCAACAGCTGTTCCAGTGGGTCCCCTCCCCAAACCTTCTCTGAGCTTGGGGGTCCATGTGACCTGGCCATTTAGACCATGGTGTGCAAAAAAGTGCCGCTCAGAGGTAAAACACCCCAACGTTAAAGAACACGCTGGATGGCCTTGACGGGAGGCTACCATCTGTCTCCCAACAGCTGTTCCAGTGGGTCCCCTCCCCAAACCTTCTGTGAGCCTTCGGGGTCCATGTGACCTGGCCATTTAGTACATGGTGTGCAAAAAAGTGCCGCTCAGAGGTGAAACAACCCAACCCATTTTTCGTCTCTTAAAGCAATCCTTTCCCATTTTTCGTCTCTTGAAGTAATCTTTTCTCATTTTCCTCTTCTCGTTATTATTTCACTCTCCTTAAAATTACTATAATTAATCTTACTTCTATTGAAACCATTCATTTTCAACTCTCTTGAATTAGCTCTTTTCATTTTCATCTTTTACCCAAGAAGTACTCTTTCTTATCTTTTTTTCACCTAAAATAACTACTTTTCTTCCATTTTCTCTTTATTTTATAGTTGCATTTCGTTAAATTATTTCTTTTTCTTTAAAAATTTTTATCATCAACTTTAATTTCTTAAAATTCTTCTTCTTTTAAAATTATTTGTTATCAACCTTCTTCTCCACAAATTATAATATTTTATCTTTCGCCTCCTAAAAGTACTCCTCAGTTTCTTCATCTTGTAATTACTCCTTTTTACGACCAGAATTTCACCTCATCTTTTGCCTCCTAAAAAAACTCTCCCTCTTCTCTTCTTCGAATTACTCTTCATATTCCTTCTCCTGAATTAAATACTTCTCAACTTCTTTCCTCTGAATTTACTCCTTTCATCTTCTTCCCCATGAATTTCCTCCTCATCTTCTCCCTCCTGAAATTACTCCTCACGTATTCTCTCCTAAATTTAAAACTCTTTCTCATCTTCTTCCTCCTGAACTAACCCTCGTCCTTATCTTCTTCCTTCAATTTAGTTGCCCTCATCTTATTCCTTCTGAATTTACTCCTCTCTATCCTCTTCCTCTTCAATTTAGTCGTCCTCATCTTATTCCCTCTGAATTTACTCCTTCTCATCTTCTTCCTCCTGAATTCACTTCTTCTCATCATATTTCTTCCCTCTTCAATTTTCTTCTAAAAAAATTCCTTATTTTCTTCCGCTCAAAAACACTCGTCGTCTTTCATTTTCCAAATTAGTCCTTTTCTCATTTATTCTCCGAAAACAACTCTTAATCTTTCTATTTCTGGAATTGTTCCATTTCATCTTTCTTTTCCTAAATGTAAAAATTTCTTTACTCTACATCTAATCTTTCAATCTTTGAAGTTAATCTTTCTCATCTCTTTCACCTGAAAATACTCCTTCTCATCTTCTTCCTCCTGAATTTATTCCTTCTTTCGCCTGAATTTATTCCTTCTTTCGCCTGAATTTATTCCACTCAATTCTTCTTCTAAAATAGTTCCTTATATACTACCGCCCAGAATTATTCCTCATCTTTATTTTTCAAATTAGTCTTTCTCGCCTTTCTTCTCCTAAACATTCTTCAGCTTCCCATTCCTCGAACGCTTCATTTTGTAATAATTTCTTCTCTAGGCAATACAATCTCTCGTCTCTTGAAGTAAATTCTTGTCATATCATCAATGTAGAAATACCTCCTCCTCATCTTTCCTCTCTTAAAATTAGTTATCCTCAACTTTCTTCTTTTGAAAACGTTCTCTATGTTCCTCTGCCTGTAAAAATTCCTCTCCATCTTTCTCTCTAGCTTTTCTTTCCTTGGACAATCCTCATCTTTGTCCTAGAATTAATACTTTTCTTCTTCTTTCTCCTGGTATTTTCCTCTTCATGCTCCTCTACTGAATTTGTTTCGTTTTTTTTATCAGTTTTCAGCTCACTTACTCTTTCTCCGTTTTCTCGTCCAGAAAATATTTTTTAATCTTTTCCTTATCTGAAAATCCTCCATTTTTATCTGAAATAGCTATCAGATGTTTTCTTTCTCATAAAAAAATTTCGTGTCTTTTTTATTCTCTTGAAATTCCTCTTTTTTTTTCTTCATTCTCCTGAAATCCTTCCTTCTCCTCATTTTCATTCTTCTGGAATTGATCTTCTTCACTTTTCTTTACATGAAATTACTCTGCATCAACTTGCTCCTTTTCAAATTACCTTTTTCTTGTGAAATAACTACTCCTTTTCACTCTTTTTGAATAATCCCTTTCATCATTATTCCCTTTTAATTATTCCTTCTCATTTTCCTGCTCCAGATATTACATCTTCTCTTCATCTTTTGAGGTTTCACTTTATCCTTTTTTTCATTATTTATAAAACCACTCCTACTTTTTTTTTATCAAAGAAATCACTCCTTTTTTTTAATCCTGTTTAATATCTCTTCTTCTTTCATTTTCTAAGAAAGGGAAGACGAGAAAGAGGCTCTTTTCTTTCACTTTCCTTATTTTTCTTCCAGCGAAATAACTCTTTTATTTTTCTCCTAAAACACATCTTTCTCATCTTTATTCTCCTGAAATAAATCCTCATCTTTCTCCAAGTCATCGTTGATTTTCCTGAAACAACTTTTTCTCACTTTCTTTATCCTGACACTTTTTTTCTCACTTCTTTATCCTTTCAACTTCCTTGTCTTCAATTTATTCTATTCATCTTTTACCCATAAAACTCCTATTTAGTTTTATCTCCCACTTTAGTATTTTTTCATATACTTCACCATTGTATCTTCATTTTAGTTTAATTCTCCTAAACGACTAATTTTGACCTGTATTCTTCCAAGTATTTTTTCTCAATCATTCTCTCCTAAACAATTTTCTTAAATATATTGATATTTCCACCACTCTTTCTAAAAAACGGTTTTAGTAATCTTTTCCTCAACAGATTATTTTCAATTAAATAACTCATTTTACATTTTTTTCCCTATAAAACTCCTTCTCTTCTCCTAAATAATGTTAACTTTTTCTTTTAAGGAGTTTTCACTTCCTACTCGCCTTTGTTTTCCTATATTATTGATTCTCAGTCTGTTTCCTGCATCTTAGCTCTCTTTTCTTATAATACCTGATCCTCAACTTTCTTCTTCTATATTGCCTGCTTCTCAGTTCTATTTTCCTATAGAATTTGTTCTCTACTCTCTTTCCCACATTACTTGCTTCTCGGTTCTCTTTTTCTATATTGCCTGCTTTTTTAGCTTTCTATTTTTCCAAATTATCCTCTTCCCAGTTCTCTCCATATATCTCTCTTTTTTAAAATTATCCTCTTCTCAGCCCTCTTTTTCAAAAAATATCTGCTTTCCCAAATTATATGCTTCTCGGCTCTCTTTTTATATTACCTGCTCCTTTAGCTCTTTTTTTTCCAAATTATCCTTTTCTCAGCCCTCTGTTTTAAAAATATCTGCTACTCAACTGTGCTTTCCCAAATTATCTACTTCGATCCTCAACTCTCCTTTCCCAAATTATCTTTATTCTCGGCTCCTTTTTAATTTCTCCAAAATATTTTTCTTTACAGCTCTTTTACCATATTATCTCCTCCTCAGCTCTCTTCTCCCGGATTATCTTTTATCTGGGCTCTCTTTTTTATCCACAATTATCTGCTTCTCAGCTCTCTTCTCCCGGATTACCTTTTATCTGGGCTCTCTTTTTTTATCCAAAATTATCTGCTTCTCAGTCTCTTTCAAAAATTATCTTCTTCTCAGCTCTGTTTTCCCAAATTATCTGCTCTCAACTCTCTTTTCCCATATTATCTACTTCTCAACTTTGGGTCTGAGTTGGATCAGTCGGTAGCGGGACAGGTTTTCAGTCTGCAGTCCCAGATTCTAGCTTCAGCTAGGCTAGTGTTAAGATTTATCTCCGCAAAACTCTCCGCCATGCCCTCGCTCAGTAGGGGACATCAGTAGGCTTGTAAATATCTCCGTCCGTCGAATGGGATACGCCGGATACCGTGATACCTTGTGCGTTAGCGCTATGCCCTATGCATTGCATGTTAAAGAACACGCTGCATGGCCTCAACGGGAGGCTTCCACCTGTCTCCTAACAGCTGTCCAGTGAGTTCTTGCCCCCAACTTTCTCTGAACACTCAGGTCCTTGTGACCTGGCCATTTTAGCTCATTGTGTACAAAAAAGGGTCTCTTTACTGTGCAAATTAGTTGGGACAATAGGAAAATGCAGTAACAAAGACACAACTGAAATATTTATTTGTTTAATAGTGTACATAGTTAATAGTGAATGTGACCCCCCTTAGCTTTAATTACTTCTTCCACACTCTCAACCATTGATGCCACTAGCTTTCCACACATCTCCTTCACTTCAGGGTCGTGGTACTATACTCTCATGACACTTTCTATCATTTTGGTTTTCGTCGTGCAATCCGTCTTAGATGGATTGCACAGTAGTGTCATCCCAGAATAGTCCCCCCTTTGCACAGTGCTTTCCGCCTATGACGTCACCGGCCCCAAGTGCGAGGCAGCTTTGGACTTTGACCCCTATGTCGCAACTGCCCACGTATATAGGTGGGTCAACCAGGGGATCTGAAATCAAGAAAAATCGAGAAGGGGGCTTAAAATATTGGTGGGTCAACCAGGGGGTCTGAAATCAAGAAAATCGAGACTATTCGAGAAGGGAGCATGGTCGGTTGCGACATAGGGGTCAAAGTTCAATCTGAGAAGGCAACGTGGACGATTGCGACATAGGGGGTCAAAGTCCAGGGCGGTTGCGACATATCACGTGACTGGGTGGTGGTGCCATATCCCATGACAGTTGCGACATAGGGGTCAAAGTTCAATCTCGGAAGGCAACGTGGGCAGTTGCGACATAGGGGTCAAAGTCCAAAGCGGCCTCGCACTTGGTGTCGGTGACGTCATAGGGGGAAAGCACTGTGCAAAGGGGGGACTATTCTGGGATGACACTACTGCGCACTTTAATAATGGCCCACAAATTTTCAATGGGGTTTAGATCGGGTGAATTTCCTGGCCACTCCAATACCTTCATATGTTTCTGGGTAAAGAAGCTCTTAGCAAGCTTAGAATTGTGGCATGGAGCCAGATCCTGTTGAAATACCTCATCGCCATTAGGAAACAGCTTCTGCAGTGTTGGGGACATTTTCGCCTCCAGAACGCCTATGTACTTTTTGCTGTCCATCATTCCTTCAATGGGGTGAAGCGTCTGTTAGATTAGTTTAGACTTGCAGCAGAAGGTCACGAACAAGTTTAGACTTGAAGCAGTTTAGACTCTGCAGCGAAAGGGACTTAGCGTTCCTTCGCTCAACTAATTCACACAGTACTGTAAAACAACCAAATCCACATCAATACATAGTATGTGTCGGGGAAAGATTATCAGGCCAACGGATTAAGTCTTTAATTAACACCTGAAAAAAGTACAGTCGCTCAAAAAATTATCCGAACACTTTGGTTGATTACAGAATTCAGAAAAAATATCTGACAACGATTTTTTCAGAAATTAGTGATCTGGCAACCTTCGTGTACAGTCGCTCAAAAAATGTCCGAACACTATGATTGATTATAGAATTCAGAAAAAATATCTGGCCTTTTTTTTTAGAAATTAGGGATCTGGCAACTTTCGTGTACGTACAGTCGCTCAAAAAATATCCGAACACTGTGGTTGATTACAGAATTCAGAAAAAATATCTGGCAGCGATTGTTTTAGAAATTAGTGATAACCTTCGTGTTAGGTAACACGAAGGTTGCCAGATCACTAATTTCTAAAAAACCGTTGCCAGATATTTTTTCTGAATTCGGTAATCAACTATTCGGATATTTTTTTGTTCGACTGTACTGTAATGTTCTATATGTGTTCGGATATTTTTTTGAGTGACTGTACTATAGTGTAATAGTTAAAAATTAATTAGAATTTTGTACCTAACATCTGCACTCTGCTAATTCTATTGTCCTGGAACTTATTATAAACTCTAAGCATCCTTCATTATTGCCTTTGATGAAAAAATTATTGTCATTTTTTTCGTACATTAACACATTTTAAAAGCTTGCTACTTCAAACATTGCACGGTTAGGAAAGGGATTATGATTCTCGTGTTCTATGAGAAGCAGGAACGCGCGTTTTATGCGCATGCGTATCCTAATCCTGCCTTCATCCACTCGCCAGCTGTGCCTCGGCGGCCGTGAGCTGGCAGCAGATGGCGGGGTGGGGAGGTTCACGCCCCAAAACTGTCATGCATTGAGTATAACCTACGCCGCAGCCTCCAACCATCCTCTTGATGTAGTGTGGGTTCAAATAGGAGTAGAGTCGTCACCTACGTCAGACCCTCCTAATCTCCACTGTAAGGATCAGCATGGCTATAAAAGAGCAGTGATCAGATTGTTTCTCAGCATGAACGCTTACCACAAAGTTCTGACAGGAGTCTGTCAATAAATCCGTGAATTTCGCCATTATAAGATGTTCAGGTTGTCTGATTCGATAACTATCGAGTAATACAAGGCTACCTCGATAATTAAAGCAACACCTCCTATAACAAAAGGTCAATGTAACAAATTTATGACGTCACTTAGGTAGTTCTACCATATAGATAATTCTCATAATATTAGTTTTAATATTATTACTGGTGGATTCTGTGTTAATCTTTATACTTAACGTTTATCTATAATTATATTTTATTTAGGAGAAAATTTATTTGTGTTGTTAATTAATATTATTACAATTTTCTTCCTGAATAAAATATATTTGTAGATAAATATTAATATAAAGATTACCACAGAGTCCACTAGTAATAATATTAAAATTAAAAATTTAAGAATTATGTATTGGTAGGACTACTTAAGATGACGTCATAAGTTTTGTCTTTATAGGTTTTCTGTTATAAGAGGTGTTGGTTAAGGCCATTACAGCGATTTCAATGAAATCATATAGAGAGATGATTTATAAATTTATTTATAATATTACTGCAGGTAGCTTTAGAATACACCAAACAAATGAATGTAATATTATATATATGTATTACATTTTAGTAATAGTACCAAAAAAAAGGAAAACCCTTAAGTAAATATATATATTTAATTATTGTTATGCAATATTATAATTAATTATTGTATATTCATTTGATTTTTTAAGGTAACGGGGAATAATATTCTACTAAACTAATAAAAAATTTCCCTTAAAAAAGGCAATATCATCAAACTAATTGTAAAGGCGTCATTATTAAGGTAACATTGCAATCACTAGGTTGTTCCAGTGGCTCGAGTGTTTGACTTAACACTTCCCAAACAGGTCAGTGGGCCAAAGCCACCTCTAACAGAATGCCGTTCCAGGAAGTCAGAGATCATAACTGGATTTTCGAAATACCGAACAATATTATTGTCCATAACCTTCTTCATCGTCAATTAGGCAGTGTTCTGCATCACATATATCATAGTGTTAAGCTACACCTAGATAAGCGGGGCGGTGGTGGCTCAGTCAGTAGCGCGCCAGGCTCGTAATCTGTAGTTCCCAGGTTCGAGTCCCAGCTGGGTCAGCGCTGAGATTTATCTCCGCAAAATTCCCCGCCCACGGTCAGTAGGGGACACCGATGGGCTTGGAAAGGCCGCTGTCCGTCGGATGGGACGTTAAGCCGTGGTCCCGTGTGAGGGAGAGCCATACTCTGTGCACGTTAAAGAACACGCTGGATGGCCTTGACGGGAGGCTACCATCTGTCTCCCAACAGCTGTTCCAGTGGGTCCCCTCCCCCAATCTTCTCTGAGCCTCCGGGGTCCATGTGACCTGGCCATTTAGCCCATGGTGTGCAAAAAAGTGCCGCTGAGAGGTAAAACATCCCAACCTAGATAAGCTGGAAAAGTCCAGAACCCGAAGGTTGCATAACATAGCTCATAATAATATCGAACGTGGACGCTTGTGTCTTTGCTCACAAGTGTTGTCGTAGTTCATCAGATTAGCTACTAATTGGTTAGGATGATCTGCTACATTTTCGTCAAACTTGATAGAATATTCTTTGATCACGTCCTTGATACTGGAAATACCCAAATCTCTGTGTATGATTTCATTTCTTACAAACCAAGGTGCAGCAACTGCTGCTCTGAGAAACTTGTTTTGTAGCACTTGAAGTCTTTTGAGTTGACACTCATTAGCATAACCCAAAATAGCTGAAGCATACATGAAAATAGGACGGATGATTGTTCTGTACAATAGCAGCTTATTTTTAAGAGAAAGTTCAGAACCTCTCCTCAAAAGTGAATTAAGTTTGAACCTTACTCCTTGAGTTTTATTGGCAACATTTGTAACGTGGTCTCTCCAATTGAGTTTGTGATGTATGTTGAGTCCAAGGTATTGAACATTTTCTCTCCATTCTATCACATTGTTAAACAATTTGACAATGGGAATATAGGCCAATTTTTTGTCCGTGAAAAGAAGTGCTGCACTTTTGCTGGTGTTAATTTTGACACGCCAGTTAATGCACCAATTTTCAATCATATTCAGCTGTGCTTGAAGTCTTTCGATTGCTATTGCGTAGCTTAAAGATGACGCCATGATAACTGTACTGTCTGCATACAGAGCTAACTGAACTCTCTCCAACTTAGGAATGTCACTAACATAGATGTTAAATAGAATCGGATCAGGATATTGTGAAAGATCTATAAATTTTGATATTTTTTTTCTCTTATTATTACTGGTAAGTTTAAAATTAATCTTTATGCTTCTTTATATTTTAAATATATTTTATTTAGAAAAAATTTTTGTGTATATTATCTTATGTACATTTTATGATCTCATCATAATGTTTATACATATGAATGTTGTTTTCCCCTAAATAATGTATATTCGCAAATTTAAAGTAGTAAAAAGATTAATTTTAAAAGTAACCGGTAGAAATATCAGAAATAGGTTTATAATATTTTGACTTCGTAGGGAGTCCAAAGAAGAATTTTGGCAGGAGATTTAAATTCCAAAAATATTGCTTGGAATTCCAGAACTTGCAATAAAAATGGTAATCCACTCTTAGATTATGCCACGTCAAATGGCATCATTGTTGACGCTCCTAGCGAGCCTACGTTTTACCCGTTTAATTCCATGCATAGACCGGATGTTTTAGACCTGGTTATGTTTGGGAATTTTTTACTCACCTGTGAACATTTCTTAGTTTCACAGGTGGTCACAAAAAGTTCCCAAACTTTTTTTACCCACTTGTGAACTTAGTGTTCATAATTATCTGAATTTCGATCATCTTCCGGTTGCCATTGCCCTTTATCTGTCTGTTACTATTGTTACAGACACTTTTAGTGTTGTCAATTGGGAACTTTACAAAACAATTGTCAACGAAAAAGTTTCAGGATCATGCAAATCTCTTTCTCTCAGAAACATAAATAATTCCATTACATTTACTGATTTGTTGACTGATTCCAGAAATGAAGCCAGAACTCTACGAAAACCTCATAGAGACTTTTATATTTTTCCAAAGGATCTATCGGATCTTATTAAATTTTAAAACAGAGCCAGACATAATTGGCAAAGATCCAGAGATGCTCACGATAAAAATGTTTCTTACTCCCTCAAGATTGAGGTTCGTCAAAAGTTCAAGGATCACCGTAGCTTTATATGGAACAAAAAACTCAGCTCGCTCTCTACAAGTGACAATTCTATTTGGAAGATGGTTAAATCTTTCAAGAACCCTCGTTCTAAATTCCCCCCCCCCCATTCATGGGGAGTCAGGTTTATGTTACAGCGAAGATGATAAATCCGACGCATTTGCTGATGCCCTTGAATTACAGTTTCAAGAGAATTTTGATCGTTTTGATCATGACACCTGTGAAGAGGTAGAAGAAACTCTTTTTCGTTTCGGACAGGAAGAAAGATCAGAGCTATCCTTTACATCTCCTCTTCAGCTGTCTCAAGCCATCTAGAAATTGAAACCTAACAAGGCTTCAGGCCCCGATAATATTTCCATAAGAATGCTGAAACACCTTTCGAAGAAAGCCATTTCGCATCTCTGCGGGATTTTTAATTTCCTTCTCCGTCACCGTGTTTTTCCAGAAGCCTGAAAAACGCTTATATCAGACTGTTACACAAACCAGGAAAGGACCCTGTATTTCCTGACAGCTATCGTCCAAACAGTCTGCTTTCCAGCCTAGGAAAACTGAACGCATTATCCTCAATAGATTGGAAGAGTTCCTCTCAATCCATCCTGTCTTACCTGAAACCCAATTTGGTTTCAGGCGTAAAATATCGACAGAACATCAGGTCCTCAAAGTTGTGGAAACTATTTCTGAGGCACTGAACAAGAAGGAAACAGTTGCTGCCGTCCTTGTAGACGTGGCCAAGGCTTTTGACCGCATCTGGATGGACGGCTTCATTTACAAAGTGTCCAAGATTGGAATGCCTACGGGACTCACCTGTATCATTCAATCATATCTCTTAATTCGAACGTTTCAGGTTCATATTAAATCTTCCATTTCTACCAAGAGAGCAGTGGCCGCTGGAGTTCCTCAAGGCTCTCTCCTAGGCCCTACTCCCTTCTCATTATATCTCTCTTATATTCCTTCATTTGAGCGAATCGTCATCGCACAATATGCTGATGACATTGCTCTCATCTCCCCTTCCTTGGAAGGTGATTTTGCAATCAGAAGTCTTCAGAATTGCCTTGATAAAATGGATACCTGGTATGAAAAATGGAAAATAAAGATCGACACTGAGAAGAGTAACGCTATCCTCTTCAGTGGTAAAAGGATTAAAAAACCTCTAACTTTACACTTTTTAGATGAACAATTCAAGTGGCAGGAGACTGTCAAATATTTGGGAGTCACTCTGCATCAGAAGCTTAAGTGGGATCCCCATATACACGGGATCATCACAAAAGTTAACTCTGTCTGTCAGATGTCAACTGGGGACTCTTCTAGGAAGAAACTCAGTATTATCCATTGATAATAAATTATTAATTTATCACAAGGTCATTCGAACTATGATATCTTATGTTTCCCCAATTTGGGCGAACACAACTCCCACGAACATTCACAAGATACAGGTCTTTCAGAATAAAATCCTGCGATGTGTGGTCAAGACCCCCTGGTTTGTAACCAATAGACAATTGCATAAAGATCTGGGCATTGATCATATTTACACATATCTTAAGTTTGTCTCGCGAGGTTTATACCAGTCAGTGCAGAGAAACCCGCACGAGATTATATCCTGCCTTTTGGACTACGATCATGAAATCCTTAACAGATACAAGATGCCTTAGATGATGGCTTTCGCTAAAGAAAGTTATCCATTTTAGGTCTCTTGTTTATCGTTACTACTCTTTGTTTTATGTTCCTTTGCCCTTTGGGGCCCACCATTGTGTGGTTTACTTTTGTTTGTTTTTTCAAACTGAAGCCAATTAGGCGTATTTCCAGATGAAGAAGGTTATGGGTAGATCTTATTTTATTATGGGTAGATACTTCATTTTATGGTGTAACGATCTACGAGTCCAGAAAAAATCCCAATGAGATTATTTCTTCTCTGATTCTTTACGATCATACTGTTTCGAACAAGTACAAGAGGTCTAAAACTGTAGCGTTCTCTGAGGAGACCTACCCGTTTTAGGTTTCTTATACAATTTTACTGCTGTTTTTAGGTTTTCTTATGTTTGCCCTAGGGGTCCACCTAAGGGTGGTTTACTTATATATTTTGTTCTTACTCACCAAGAAATAGGCATATCTTTATGATGGAGATGGTTAGGGGTAAAATTATTACTCGGTACATCGAATATGATTATACGATCTACCAGTCCAGAGAAAGAATAACACTTCGTAGAGAGTCCGGTGGAAGAGTAAAACTTCGTAAGTGGTCTGCAAAAGGAATGAGACTTCATAGGGGATCGGCAGAAAGAGTAAAACTTCGCTGATAGTCTGCAAAAGTTTTTTCGTAGAGGATCCGCAGAAAGAGTGAGACTTCGTAGGGGTCTGCAAAAGGAATGAGACTTCATAGGGGATCCGCAGAAATAGTAAGACTTCGCAGGTAGTCTGCAAAAGGAAGAGACTTCATAGGGAATTCGCAGAAAGAGTAAGACTTCGCAGTTGGTCTGCGAAAGGAATGAACCTTTATAGAGGATCCGCAGAAAGAGTAAGACTTCGCAGATGGTCTACAAAAGGAATGAGACTTCATAGGGGATCCGCAGAAAGAGTAAGACTTCGCAAGAGGTCTGCAAAAGGAATGAGATTTCATAGGGGATCCGCAAAAAGAGTAAAACTTCGTAGGTGGTCTACAAAAGGAATGAGACTTCATAGAGGATCCGCAGAAAGAGTAAGACTTTGCATATGGTCTACAAAAGGAATGAGACTTCATAGGGGATCCGCAGAAAGAGTAAGACTTCGCATAGTGGTCTACAAAAGGAACGAACCTTTATAGAGGATCCGCAGAAAGAGTAAGACTTCGCAGTTGGTCTGCAAAAGGAATGAGACTTCATAGGGGATCCGCAGAAAGAGTACGACTTCGCAAGAAGTCTGCAAAAGGAATGAGATTTCATAGGGGATCCGCAAAAAGAGTAGATTTTGTAGGTGGTCTGCATAAAGAATGAGACTTCGTAGGTGGTCTGTAAAAAGAATGAGACTTCATAGAGGATCAGCAGAAAGAATAAGACTTCGAGGAGTCCACAAAAAACGCAAGATTTCATACGAGGTCTGGAGACAGAGTAAAACTGCCAAGTAGTCTGCAAAAAGAATAAGACTTCTGGCGTGGTCTACAGAAATAGTAAGGTTTCGTAAAGAGTCCACAGAAAGAGTAAAACTTCGTAAGGATTCTGCAGAAAGACTTCGTAAGGATCCCGTAGGAAGGGTAAGACTTCGTAAGAAGTCCACAGAAAGTGTAAGACTTCTTAAACTTTCTGGGATTCACAGAAATAATGAGAAGAACAGGACATCATTGTGAGGTGGGGGTCCTGGAGCAGAAAAGATCTAGATCCATTGCTCTATGTTACTGCAATAACGGTGCTCTATCATAATCACAGAGTTACACATCCAAAAACTTTAGAGTATGAGAGATCACCCACATCACGGTTGAATTCAGAGAGAATCGCAGCCAACTGAAAATCCAGAGAATCCTTGTCTTAACTCTAGTCATTTCGAATGTCAAAGTGTCCTTTGACATGCTAATCCCTTCGTAAAATCTCGATAAAACTCAAATCGGAGGAAAAAAAAATCCTCTCTTTCGAATTCATTATCGTCTTGTTTCTGCTGCTGTTATTCAAAAAAAAAAGTAAAACTATAAAAAGGACGAAAAAATAAAAACGCTTGAAAAGAACTGAAAAAAAAATAACTAAAGCTGCCAAGGAAATCCATCTTTTGATGCATGGATGACTGGGATACAGATGAGGATCCAACGAAGCTAAAAATATCTTCGTGCTCCTTCTTTTGTTCTCTTTTATCTCTTCGACTCCTTAGCTTCCAGATGGGACCAGGCAGATCGTCCTGACACTCGGGAATAACCAGGATTATTCCTCCATCCTGGTCGCTAATTCAGTGCATTCCGCACCATTGACTCAACGTTGGAGACAGAATCTTCCTTTTACCTTCACACATCACTGCACCATCGTGTGAGGAAGATGCTCGGCGCTGCAGAGGGCAGGGGCTGAGGCGGCTGCGGCGCAGGGTGGGGAAGAATGATCAGATCGCCGTAGTGGCGGTGCTGGGGCGGTACAAACAACGACGAACCGAAGGAGCGTGTGTCACTGTATCGAATCAAACAACGATCCCCTCACCTCTGCGCAGCTCCATCCTCTACAGTTGAATTATCTACGCTGTTTACCTCGTAATTCCAGGCAGTCAAGTGCTCTGAACTCGGAGGGAGAGTGTGCCTTTCTCCTCTTTGGTCTGATGGATGATCAGAGGCGGAAGCGAGCAGATCCCAGTCGACTTCCCTCCTTCATCCCGCTCTCCATCCTCTTCTCTCAGCGACAGAGCACAAGCTCAATAAAACAGACAATTAAACACCACATCAAAAGCGCGCGACGATCCCGTTGCTACGGTCTGTGAACCTGATTGCGTTGAGTCAAAGTGAAGGGATGTGAAACGAGAGAGCATGTCGACCCCCCCCCCCCACCTCTCTTTCTCTCCCTCCATCTCTCTCTCTTTATCTTCTTTCTATCTTTCACTGGATGCTGTAAAAGAAGACTTCGCTTCTAAAAGGTTCGTTGTTTCACTACATTAAATTAGATTAGGCTGTTTAGAGCCTGCGGATAATAAGAAACAGGGACGTAAGACTGCAGGGAAAAAAACAGGGCGAAATGATAGGATAGTGAATCTTGGAGGAGACTCTTGTGTCAGAAACTAAACCAGGGAGAACACGTGTGCCAGATGAAAGAGTGTCGTTAAAGTGAAGCGAAAATGCGACCAACAGGAACGAGATCGAGAAATTCCGAAAGATAAAAATAAATCTTCATGCGGAAAACGGTGATTTCCTTTCTTATTGCTTGGGCTAATTAATTGACGAGTTGTGTATGGGAAAACTCGTGCGGTTTAATTTGCTTTTCGTACTTTGTCTAATTAAACACTTACCTCTTGATTGTAAATCAATTCTTTGAAATGAATCGTTTCTGTTTGCAGATATATCCCAAGCTAACAACTTATCTGCAGGAGATTGTTCGATTGTTGGGTTGTTTACCTCTGAACGGCACTTTTTTGCACACCATGGGCTAAATGGCCATGTCACAAGGAACCCTTTTTTGCACACCATGGGCTATTGATATGGCACCATGTCACAAGGAACCCGAAGGCTCAGAGAAAGTTGGGGGAGGGGACCCACTGGAACAGCTGTTGGGAGACAGATGGTAGGCTCCCGTCAAGGCCATCCAGCGTGTTATTAAACGTGCACAGGGTATGGCTCTCCAGAACATGGGACCACAGCTTAACGTCCCATCCGACGGACGGCGGCCTTTCCAAGCCCATCGGTCTCACCTACTGACCGTGTGCAAGGCGGGAGTATTACGGTATCTGCAGGAGAGAATAATGCATTAACATAATTTATAACACCTTCTTTCTGCCTTAAATCTGCTTAATAGATAGAAATCTGCTTAATATTTAATACACCTTCTTTCTGCCTTAAATCTGCTTAATAGAAAAAAATCTGCTTAATAGAAATTAGTAATCTGGAAACCTTTGTGTCACGTGACACGAAGGTTGCCAGATTTTCTATAATCTTTAAACAAACAATATTATCTGTTTTTCAATGAAATTTTTTTTCTAAAATGACCGTTCAGCAATTTTAACATAAATCATATTGTTTAGATTTTTAAACGAAAAGATCACGTAAAATGACATTTTGGTACTCTTTATATAAACCATAACATTTACATTTTTCAAAGAAACAACCTTGTAAAATGATATTTCGGTATTCATTATATAAGCCATTATATATAGTTTTTCAACGAAACTTTGTAAAATGACAGTTCTAACTCTTTATATTAACCATATTATTTAGTTTTATCAACGAAAGAATCTTGTAAAATGACCTTTCAGTACCCTTTATTTCATCCTCCTCAAGCAGTCATGGGCTACGGAAGTCCAAATCAGATGGTGCAATTTAGTTTTCCAACTGTATCTGTCCTGCGCTGGGGCGGGGGTGGCTCAGTCGGTAGCGCGCCAGGCTCGTAATCTGTAGTTCCCAGGTTCGAGTCCCAGCTGGGTCAGCGTTGAGATTTATCTCCGCAAAATTCCCCGCCCTGCCCACGGTCAGTAGGGGACACCGATGGGCTTGAAAAGGCCGCCGTCCGTCGGATGGAACGTTAAGCCGTGGCCCCGTGTGCGGGAGAGCCATATCCTGTGCACGTTAAAGAACACGCTGGATGGCCTTGACGGGAGGCTACCATCTGTCTCCCAACAGTTGTTCCAGTGGGTACCCTCCCCCAACCTTCTCTGAGCTTTCGGGGTCCATGTGACCTGGCCATTTAGTCCATCGTGTGCAAAAAAGTGCCGCTCAGAGGTAAAATAATCCAACCCAACCTGTCCTGCGCTATATCTGCTGCATCCGGCCACTGCACACTAATTCTAACAAGGGCCTGTGTGACATTTTCTGTCCACTACATCCTAGGTCTCCCCCTCTTTCTGAGTCCTTTAGGCATACTGTTCATAACCTTGTTCGCTAATCTATAATTATCAATACGGGCAACATGGCAAATCAATGGTCTTTCTCTGCACAATATGCTGCTTAAAGGAGTTTGCCGTCTCCTTTGCCTAACCTCATCATTACTTGCATAGTTGAACCACCTAATACCCAAGATACTGCTTAAGAATCTCGAATCAAAAGCATCAAGTTTCCTGTTACCTTGTTTCACTACCATACCTAATCCTAGAATGAGCCAATCTATTATACAGGGTGTCTCAAAAATATAGGTACAAACGTTTAGGGGAGGTAGGTAACATTTAAAGGAATGAGAATTGCATAGGAACCCATAACAGGAAACGAATCCATCTCCAATCTTCACCAATTCCATATAGCTGTACCAATGGCCTCACTTCCATTCATTTCGTCATATCAGTAACACGTCTCCAATCTTCACCAAATCTGTAAAGCTATACCAATGATCTCACTTCCATTTATTTAATAAATACCCCCTCAAGCAGCTGCTTGCCACAGAGGTCTGACAGGAGACTGTCAGTTTGTATGCCATAGTAAAAAGTCTGTGGGGATAGCAGAACTTCAATAGAAAAACAACACAAACGTCCATGCCTTATCATCTCAAAAACACGTATCCAATATTCACCAATTGCACATAGCTATACCAATGGCCTCACTTCCATTCATTTACTCACCTCAAACCCATTTCCAATCTTCACCAACCCCATGTGGCATCACTTCCATTCATTTAGTCATCTTGATATCCCATCTCCAATGCTCACTAATTCCCTATAGCTATACAAATGGTCTCACTTCCATTCATTTAGTCATCTCGAAGTTCCATCTTCGATATTCACCAACTCCCTATGGCTATTCAAATGGCCTCACTTCCATTCATTTACTCACCTCAAAATCCATCTCCAATCTTCACCAACACCATTTGGCCTCACTTCCATTCATTTAGTCATCTCGAAATCCATCTCCAATCTTCCCGAACCCAATATGGTTATTCTAATGCCCTCACTTCCACTTCATTTACTCACCTGAAAATCCATCTCCGATCTTCCCGAACCCAATATGGTTATACTAATGCCCTCACTTCCACTTCATTTACTCACCTCAAAATCCATCTCCAATCTTCACCAACTCCTCCCTTCCATTCATTTAGTCATCTCGAAATCCATCTCCAATCTTCCCGAACCCAATATGGTTATTCTAATGCCCTCACTTCCACTTCATTTACTCACCTGAAAATCCATCTCCGATCTTCCCGAACCCAATATGGTTATACTAATGCCCTCACTTCCACTTCATTTACTCACCTCAAAATCCATCTCCAATCTTCACCAACTCCATATGGCCTCCCTTCCATTCATTTAGTCATCTCGAAATCCATCTCCAATCTTCCCGAACCCAATATGGTTATTTTAATGCCCTCACTTCCACTTCATTTACTCACCTGAAAATCCATCTCCGATCTTCCCGAACCCAATATGGTTATACTAATGCCCTCACTTCCACTTCATTTACTCACCTCAAAATCCATCTCCAATCTTCACCAACTCCATATGGCCTCCCTTCCATTCATTTAGTCATCTCGAAATCCATCTCCAATCTTCCCGAACCCAATATGGTTATTCTAATGCCCTCACTTCCACTTCATTTACTCACCTGAAAATCCATCTCCGATCTTCCCGAACCCAATATGGTTATACTAATGCCCTCACTTCCACTTCATTTACTCACCTCAAAATCCATCTCCAATCTTCACCAACTCCATATGGCCTCCCTTCCATTCATTTAGTCATCTCGAAATCCATCTCCAATCTTCCCGAACCCAATATGGTTATTTTAATGCCCTCACTTCCACTTCATTTACTCACCTGAAAATCCATCTCCGATCTTCCCGAACCCAATATGGTTATACTAATGCCCTCACTTCCACTTCATTTACTCACCTCAAAATCCATCTCCAATCTTCACCAACTCCATATGGCCTCCCTTCCATTCATTTAGTCATCTCGAAATCCATCTCCAATCTTCCCGAACCCAATATGGTTATTCTAATGCCCTCACTTCCACTTCATTTACTCACCTGAAAATCCATCTCCGATCTTCCCGAACCCAATATGGTTATACTAATGCCCTCACTTCCACTTCATTTACTCACCTCAAAATCCATCTCCAATCTTCACCAACTCCATATGGCCTCCCTTCCATTCATTTAGTCATCTCGAAATCCATCTCCAATCTTCCCGAACCCAATATGGTTATTTTAATGCCCTCACTTCCACTTCATTTACTCACCTGAAAATCCATCTCCGATCTTCCCGAACCCAATATGGTTATACTAATGCCCTCACTTCCACTTCATTTACTCACCTCAAAATCCATCTCCAATCTTTATCAACTCAATGTGAATGATGTATCGATAGATATCTCAAAAACCCGTTTCCAAATCATCGCAACGGAAGACGCTCCCCAACACCAGCTCATGAATTCGTCTCGGTGAATCTACACACGAATGACTCCAGCCGTAGAAATCTCTTTTAATTCCCAAGTGCCACACGCACAATCAGGTGTGATTTACAATCAGTCCTCACGGCATTTTGCAGCTATTAGGCAAACAGCGCCAAAAAAAAGTATCCTTGCTCCCAAACCATCAACGTAAAGTGGGTAAAAATGTAAAGGGAATAACGAGCACACATATGAAGGGGGAAAAAATTAACAGGTCATAGTCTGAAGACAAGATTGCATCAACAACCTAGAGAGAAAAAATCAGACACAAATCAAAGCCGTTCGCAGCCCACGAATGTCACAATCAGAACTCATTCTTTGGTGTGATCATGGCGCCAAAAGTCTCGCAACACAGCAGCTGCAAGAGCTTCAGTATAAGCCAGAGGGTACAGAAAAAAAGTCTTCACATGCACATTTTTTTTTCCTTTTAAATTCTTTTTCGTTTTGTTCTTCTGCTTGTATTTTGTCTTCATTTCAAACTTTCCCCCCTCCTCCATCATTCTTCCCCCCTCACACTTCGGTCGTACCTTTTGGCGCGCTTTCCATGTCTCTTACCAATTAATGCAATAATGCTGGTGCCATTTATTATTTGTCAGAAGCAATGCCATCGGCATCTTTGTAGTGGTAGCTCCTGCACAAACGCAGCCAGAGCGCGGCGGCAGCCGTGACAAGAAGGGGATGGTCTCCCCGAAAGGGGCTCGCCGGTGGCCGCAACGGCAAAGGTTCCGTCGTGGAGGCAGTAGTAGACAGAAGCGGCTGAAATCGTTACGGTTTTTGCGGCAAATGCTACTGGGAAAGCGGCACAGAGAGATCCGTGCGAAAAGCGATGAGTGTTACGTGCACCGCCTTCCGATATCTTTCGAGAATCTTTTTATTTATTCTTTTCTAACTCTGTTAACTTGTATCGGTGTCGCCAGATGGCCCTGCTTGATGGTTGGTATAGTGTTTGTTTCGCATTTCTAAGAGGGACAGGTTGGGTTGGGTTGTTTTACCTCTGAGCGGCACTTTTTTGCACACCATGGGCTAAATGGCCAGGTCACATGGACCCCGAAGGCTCAGAGAAGGTTGGGAGAGGGGACCCACTGGAACAGCTGTTGGGAGACAGATGGTAGCCTCCCGTCAAGGCCATCCAGCGTGTTCTTTAAAGTGCACAGGGTATGTCTCTCCCGCACACGAGGCCACGGCTTAACGTTCCATCCGACGGACGGCGGCCTTTCCAAGCCCATCGGTGTCCCCTACTGACCGTGGGCAGGGCGGGGAATTTTGCGGAGATAAATCTCAACGCTGACCCAGCTGGGACTCGAACCTGGGAACTACAGATTACGAGCCTGGCGCGCTACCGACTTAGCCATCCCCGCCCCAAGAGGGACAGGAATTGAGGAGATTTTAATTTTTTCAGATATCAATTTTTCTAGGTAGAAGAGGGGAAAAAAGGGTTCCATTTATTTTTTTTTATGATCAAAGGAATAAATAAAATAATAAATACCCCCTCAAGCAGCTGCTTTCCATAGAGGTCTGACAGGAGCCTGTCAGTTTATATGCCATAATAGAAGGTCTTTCAGGTTGGCAGGATCTCAGCAGAAAAACAGCACAAAGTCCATGCCCTATCCGGGACT
The DNA here is from genome assembly GCA_038380435.1 of Ryuthela nishihirai. Lineage (NCBI taxonomy): Eukaryota > Metazoa > Arthropoda > Arachnida > Araneae > Heptathelidae > Ryuthela > Ryuthela nishihirai. The sequence goes on from JAWZYU010000006.1 coordinate 105,557,796, forward strand.
CGAACCCAGGTCCCTTAGATCAGTAGCCAAGCGCGCTAACCACTCGGCCACGGGACGGCCAAAGGAATAAAATAAAATAAAATAAATACCCCCTCAAGCAGCTGTTTGCCACAGAGGTCTGACAGGAGCCTGTCAGTTTATAGGCCCCAGTAGGAGATCTGAGAGGATGGCAGGACCTCAGCAGAAAAACGACACATACATCCATGCCTTACCTGGGGCTCGAACCCAGGTCCCTTAGATCAAGTAGCCAAGCGTGCTAACCACTCGGCTACGGGAAGAATATAAATAAAATGTCCCCTCAAGCAGCTGTTAACACAGAGGTCTGACAGGAGCCTGTCAATTTTTACGCCACAGTAGAAGGTTTATGAGGATGGCGGAACCTCAGCAGAAAAACAACCATTCATTTCACGGGGCTCGAACCCAGGTCCCTCTGATCAGTAGCCAAGAGCGATAATCACTGGGCCATCGGACGGCTACAATATATAAAAATCATTTCTTTTTAACATCGAGTCAATATGATCATCAGACCGGTGATTCTCTATGCTTCACCCATGTGGGCGAATACTACACCCACCAATATTCGTAAGATTCAGGTCTTACAGAACAAGATTTTGAGAACTGCGGTCGATGCCCCCTGGTTTGTCACTAAAAGACAACTCCATAAAGACCTGGGCATCGACCATATATATATACACATATAAAACGCACCTCAAAAGGTTTTTTTGAGGCTGTAAGCAATAATACCAATGAGATTACTTCTTCTCTGATTCTTTACGATCATACTGTTTTAAACAAGTACAAGAGGCCTAAAACGGTAGCGTTCTCTGAGGAGACCTACCCGTTTTAGGTTTCTTATACAATTTTACTGCTATTTTTAGCTTTTCTTATGTTTGCCCTTAGGGGCCCACCTAAGGGTGGTTTACTCATATATTTTGTTCTTACTCATGCCAAATAAGCATATCTTTATGATGGAGTTGGTTAGGGTTAAAATTATTACCTGGTACATCGAATAAGATTGTGCGATCTACGATCTACATCGAGTCATTGAAATTCAGCATTCACATGAAAATGTAAAAAACGGAAACAAATGTGAAATGGGAAAAATTCTGATATTTCAGAAAGCAGTAAACAAAGAATCCAAAAATAATATTTATAATTTATATGCAGTTTGTCGTGATAAATATGTGAAATTAATGACACTTGAAAAATTAGCAAAATGGTTCTAATAATTAACTGTGAAAAACAAAAAAAGTTTTTGTGAATTCCTGTGAAATGGGAATAAAAGTTCTTGTGGTTTCATGTGAAAAATTTTTTGTGTTTTTTTGTGAAATGATGCAAAAGTGTTCTAGTGCTTTCCTATGAAATGTAGCAAAAGAGTTCTTGTGGTTTCATGTGAAAACATTTTTGTGTTTTTTGTGAAATGATGCAAAAGTGTTCTAGTGGTTTCCTATGAAATGTAGCAAAAGAGTTCTTGTGGTTTCATGTAAAAAACAGGAAAAAGTTCTTGAGGGATTTTCTCTGAAATAATGCAAAGAGTTCTTGTGGCTTCCTATGAAATGTAGCTAAAGAGTTCTTGTGGTTTCCTGTGAAATGTGGCAAAAGTGTTCCTGTCGTATCCTGTGAAATGTAGAAAAAGAGTTCTTGTACTTTCTTGTGAAATATAACAAAATAGTTCTTGTGGTTTCTTCTGAAACGTATCAAAAAATTCTTCTGCTTTCCTATGAAATGTATCCAAAAGGTTCTTGTGATATCCCGTGAAAGTAGCAAAAGAGTTCTTGTGGTTTAATGGAAAAAAAGCAAACCTTTCTTGAGGGATTTTCTGTGAAATGATGCGAAAGAGTTCTTGTGGTTTCCTATGATATGTAGCAAAAAAGTTCTTGTGGTTTCCTGTGAAATATGGCGAAATTTTTCCTGTCGTTTCCTGTGTAATGTAGCAAAAGAGTTCTTGTGATTTCATATGAAATGTATCAATAGAGTTATTCTGATTTCCCGTGAAAGTAGCAAAAGTGTTCTTGTGGTTTCATGCGAAAAGTAGCAAAACTTCCTTGAGGGATTTTCTGTGAAATGATGTAAAAAAAAGTTCTTGCGGTTTCCTATGAAATGTAGTAAAAGTATTCCTGTCGTTTCCTGTGAAATGTGGCAAAAATGTTCCTGTCGTATCCTGTGTAATGTTGCAAAAGAGTTCTTGGGATTTCTTGTGAAATGTATCAAAAGAGTTCTTGTGGTTTCCAATGAAATATATCAAAAGAGTTCTTGTGGTTTCCAATGAAATATATCAAAAGAGTTCTTGTGGTTTCCAATGAAATATATCAAAAGAGTTCTTGTGGTTTCCAATGAAATATATCAAAAGAGTTCTTGTGGGTTCATGCGAAAAACAAGCAAATTTTCTTGAGGGATTTTCTGTGAAATGATGCAAAAAAAGTTCTTGTGGTTTCCTATGAAATGTAGTAAAAGTGTTCCTGTCGTTTCCTGTGAAATGTGGCAAAAGTGTTCCTGTCGTATCCTGTGTAATGTTGCAAAAGAGTTCTTGTGATTTCTTGTGAAATGTATCAAAAGAGTTCTTGTGGTTTCCTATGAAATGTATCAAAAGAGTTCTTTCGATTTCACGTAAAAGTATCAAAAGTGTCCTTGTGGTTTCATGTGAAATGTAGCAAAAACACTTTTCGGATTTACTGTGAAATATAGCAAAAGTGTTCTTATGGTTTCATGTGAAATGTATCAAAAGAGTTCTTGTAGTTTCCTATGAAATGTAGCAAAAGAGTTCTTGTGGTTTTCTGTGAAGTGTGGCAAAAGAGTTCTTGTGGTTTCATGTGAAAAAAGGTAAAACTTTCTTGAGAGATTTTCTGTGAAATGATGCAAAAAGTTCTTGTGATTTCTTGTGAAACGTATCAAAAGAGTTCTTGTGGTTTCCTATGAAATGTATCAAAAGAGTTATTCTGATTTCCCGCGAAAGTAGCAAAAGAGTTCTTGTGGTTTCATGAGAAAAGTAGCAAAACTTTCTTGATGAGTTTTCTGTGAAATGATGCAAAATTGTTCTTGTGGTTTCCTATGAAATGTTGCAAAAGAGTTCTTGTGGTTTCCTGTGAAATGTGACAAAAGTGTTCCTGTCGTATCCTGTGTAATTTAGCAAAAGAGTTCTTGTGATTTCTTGTGAAATGTATCAAAAGAGTTCTTGTGGTTTCCTATGAAATGTATCAAAAAAGTTTTGTGATTTCCCGTGAAAGTAGCAAAAGAGTTTTTGTGGTTTCATGCGAAAAGAAGCAAAACTTTCTTGAGGGATTTTCTGTGAAGTGATGCAAAAGTGTTCTTGTGGTTTGCTACGCAATAAAGCAAAAGAGTTCTTATGGTTTCCTGTGAAATATGACAAAAGTGTTCTGTGGTATCCTGTGAAAAAAGCAAAACGTTGTTGACGGATTTTCTGTGGAATGAAGCAAAAGTGTTCGTGTGATTTCCTGTGAAATGTAGGAAAAGAGTTCTTGTGGTTTCCTGCGAAATGTGGCAAAAGTGTTCCTGTGGTATCTTGTGAAATGTAGCAAAAGAGTTCTTGTCGTTTTTTGTGAAATGTATCAAAAGAGTTCTTGTGGTTTCATGTGACAAAAAGCAAAACGTTCTTGGGGATTTTCTGCGAAATTATGCAAAAATCTTCTATTGGTTTCCTATGAAATGTAGCGAAAGAGTTTTTGTGGTTTCCTGTGAAAGTAGCAAAAAATTTCCTATGGTTCCATGTGCAAAAATGCAAAACGTTCTTGATGGATTTTCTGTAGAATCAATCAAATGTGTTCGTGTGTTTTCCTGTGAAATTTAGCAAAAGAGTTCTTGTGTTTTCCTGCGAAATGTGGGAAACGTTTTCCTGTGGTATCCTGTGAAATAAAGCAAAAGATTTCTTATGGTTTCCTGTGAAATGTAGCAAAATAGTTTTTGTGGTTTGCTGTGAAAGGTAGCAAAGTAGTTCTTATGGTTTCCTGTTAAATGTAGCAAAAGAGTTCTTGTGGTTTCATGTGAAAAAAAGCAAAACTTTCTTGAGGGATTTTCTGTGAAATGATGCAAAAGAGTTGTTGTGGTTTCCTATGAAATGAAGCAAAAGAGTTGTTGTGGTTTCCTATGAAATGAAGCAAAAGAGTTCTTTTGGTTTCCTGTGAAATGTAGCGAAAACGTTTTTGGGGATTTATTGTGAAAGGCTGAAATAGAGTTCTTATGGTTGCCTGTGAAATGTAGCGAAAACGTTCCTGCGGATTTACTCTGAAATGTAGCAAAAGAGTTCTTATCGTTTCCTGTGAAATGTAGCAAAAGTGTTCTTGTAGTTTTCTGTGAAATGTAGCGAAAACGTTCTTGGGGATTTACTGTGAAATGTAGCAAAAGTGTTCTTGTGGTTTCCTGTGAAATGTATCAAAAGAATTGTTGTAGTTTCCTATGAAATATAGCAAAAGACGTCTTGTGGTTTCCTGTGAAGTGTGGCTAAAGAGTTCTTCTGGTTTCAGGTGAAAAAAAGCAAAATTTTCTTGACGATTTCCTATGAAACGTATCAAAAGTGTTCTTGTGGTTTCCTGCGAAATGTATCAAAGGAGTTCTTGTAGTTTCCTGTGAAATGTGGCAAAACGGTTCCTGTCGTATCCTATGAAATGTAGCAAAAACGTTCTTCTGGATTCTTGTGAAATGTATCAAAAGAGTTCTTGTGATTTCCCGTGAAAGTAGCAAAAGAGTTCTTGTGGTTTCATGTGAAAAAAAGCAAAACTTTCTTGAGAGGTTTTCTGTGAAATGATGCAAAATTTTTCTCGTGGTTTCCTATGAAATGTTGCAAAAGAGTTCTTGTGGTTTCCTGTCAAATGTGGCAAAATTGTTCCTGTCGTATCTTGTGTAATTTGGCAAAAGAAATCTTGTGATTTCTTGTGAAATGTATCAAAACATTTCTTGTGGTCAAAGTCTTGTGGTTTCCTATGAAATGTATCAAAAGAGTTTTGTGATTTCCCGTGAAAGTAGCAAAAGAATTCTTGTCGTTTCACGCGAAAAGTAGCAAAACGTTCTTGAGGGGTTTTCTGTGAAATGATGCAAAATTGTTCTTGTGGTTTCCTTTGAAATGTAGCAAAAGTGTTACTGTGGTATCCTGTGAAATGTATCAAAAGAGTTTTGTGACTTCCCGTGAAAGTAACAAAATAATTCTTGTCGTTTCATGCGAAAAGTAGCAAAACATTCTTGAGGGGTTTTCTGTGAAATGATGCAAAATTGTTCTTGTGGTTTCCTGTGTAATGAAGCAAAAGAGTTCTCGTGGTTTACTGTGAAATGTTGCAAAAGTGTTCCTGTGGTATCCTGTGAAATGTAGCGAAAGATGTTTTGTCGTTTTTTGTGAACGTTCTTGGGGAATTTTCTGTGAAATGATGCAAAAATCTTCTAGTGGTTTCCTATGAAAAGTAGCGAAAGAGTTCTTGTGGTTTCCTGTGAAAGTAGCAAAAGATTTCCTGTGGTTTCATGTGAAAAAATGCAAAACGTTCTTGATGGATTTTCTGTGGAATCAATCAAATGTGTTTGTGTGGTTTCCTGTGAAATGTAACAAAAGAGTTCTTGTGTTTTCCTGCGAAATGTAGCAAAATAGTTTTTGTGGTTTGCTCTGAAAGGTAGCAAAAGAGTTCTTATGGTTTCCTGTGAAATGTAGCAAAATAGTTCTTGTGGTTTCCTGCGAAATGTTGTAAAAGTGTTCCTGTGGTATCCTGTGAAATGTAGCAAAAGAGTTCTTGCGGTTTCTTGTGAAATGTAGCAGAATAGTTATTGTGGTTTCCTGTGAAATGTAGCAAAAGAGTTTTCATGGTTTCCTGTGAAATGTAGCAAAAGAGTTTTCATGGTTTCCTGTGAAATGTAGAGAAAAAGTTCCTTCGGATTTCTCTGAAATATAGCAAAAGACTTCTTATGGTTTCCTGTGAAATGTAGAAAAAGAGTTCTTGTAATTTCCTGTGAAATGTAGGGAATAATTTCTTGGGGATTTACTATGAAATGTAGCAAAAGAGTTCTTATGGTTTCCTGTGAAATGTGGCAAAAGAGTTCTTGTAATTTCCTGTGAAATGTAGGGAATAATTTCTTGGGGATTTACTATGAAATGTAGCAAAAGAGTTCTTATGGTTTCCTGTGAAATGTGGCAAAAGAGTTCTTGTGGATTCCTGTGAAATGTAGCAAAAGAGTTCTTACCTGTGAAATGTAACGAAAAAGGTTTTTCGGATTTACTGTGAAATGTAGCAAACTTATTCCTTTGGTTTCTGTGAAATGTATGAAAAGTGTTCTTGTAGTTTCCTGTGAAATGTAGCAAAAACGTTTGTTGTAAGGCATTACCTCTTGCACTTTATTACACATACTGGGCTAATGGTCAGGTCACAAACGACCCAAGGGCTCAGGGAAGGTTGGGGGAAACTCGAACCTGAGAATTTCAAGTGAGATTCGATTCGGGAAATTGCTGTTCACAAGGACCCTGAACCCGAGAACTGCAGATCACAAAGACTTCGAATTTTGGGAGGACTCGAACCTGGGAACTGAAGGTTACAAGGACCCGGAACTCAGGAACTGCTGGTCACAAAATTGAAGTTTGGGATGACTCGAACCTGGGAACTACAGGTCACAAGGACCCCAAGAGCACAGAAGAGGTTGAGGGAAAAAGTCCACTGGACAGCTGTTAAGATACAGATGGCATCCTCTCGTCAAGGCCATCCAGCATGTTCTTTAACGTGCACAGTGTATATGTATCCTGCACATAGGGCGACGGCTTAATATCCCTTATCTCCGCAAAAATTCCCCGCCCTGCCCACGGTCAGTAGGGGACACCGATGGGCTTGGTAAGGCCGCCGTCCGTCAGATGGGACGCTAAGCCGTGGCCCCGTGTGCGGGAGAGCCATACCCTGTGCACGTTAAAGAACACGTTGAATGGCCTTGACGGGAGGCTACCATCTGTCTCCCAACAGATGTTCCAGTGGGTCCCCTCCCCCAACCTTCTCTGAGCCTTCGGGGTCCATGTGACCTGGCCATTTAGCCCATGGTGTGCAAAAAAGTGCCGCTCAGAGGTAAAACAACTCAACGTTAAAGAACACGCTGGATGGCCTTGACGGGAGGCTACCATCTGTCTCCCAACAGCTATTCCAGTGGGTCCCCTCCCCCAACCTTCTCTGAGCCTTCGGGGTTAATGTGACCTGTCCATTTAGCCCATGGTGTGCAAAAAAGTGCCGCTCAGAGGTAAAACAACCCAGCCCAACTTAATATCCCATTCGAACCCAATCAGTGTCTATTACATACCCAGGGCAGGGCGAGAATTTTCTGGAGATAAATCTTAACAGTTTCGTAGATGGGTCTCGATCCTGGGAACTACAGATTAAGAGCCAGGAGCGCTAAAATTGAGAAAAGATATACACTGGATATAATTTTTAGAAATTTATTTATGCAACTACTTTACAGTCAGGTGAAGAGGGAGGCGGGGGTGGCTCAGTAGGTGGCGCGCCAGGCTCGTAATCTGTAGTTCGTAGGTTCGAGTCCTGCCTGGGCCAGCTATTTATCTCCGCAAAACTCTCTGTTCTGCCCTCGGTGAATAGGGGGCACCGATGGGCTTGGAAAGACCACTGTCCATCAGATGGTATGTTAAGCCGTGGCTCCTTGTGTGGGGAACAATACCCTGTGCACGTTAAAGAATACGCTGGATGGCCTTGACGGGAGGCTACTATGTCTCCTAACAGCTGTGTCCTCCTAACAGCTCCAGTGGTAAACCTTAGTCTCGTCACCTTCTCTTAGCCTTTGGGGTCCTTGTGACCTGGCCATTTAGCGACTTGTCTCCAAAAAGTGTCATACTGTGTGCGCATTAAAGAACACGTTGGATGGCATTAACGGGAGGCTACCATCTGTTTCCCAACAGCTGTTTCAATGGGTCCCCTTCCCCAACAGCTGTTTCAGTGGGTCCCCTTCCCCAACCTTCTCTGAGCCTTCGGGGTCCTTGTGACCTGGCCATTTAGCCCATTGTGTTAGGAAGAGCCATACTCTGTGCATGTTAAAGAACATTCTGGATGGCCTTGACGGGAGGCTACTATGTCTCCTAACAGCTGTTCCAGTGGTAAACCTTATTCTCGTCACCTTCTCTTAGCCTTTGGTGTCCTTGTGACCTGGCCATTTAGCCCATTGTTTCCAAAAAGTGTCATGCTCTGTGCACTTTAAAGAACACGCTGGATGGCCTTGACGGGAGGCTACCATCTGTTTCCCAACAGCTGTTTCAGTGGGTCCCCTTCCCCAACCTTCTCTGAGCCTTCGGGGTCCTTGTGACCTGGCCATTTAGCCCATTGTGTGCAAATAGTGCTGCTCAGAGATAAAACAATTAAACCCAACTGGTCCTTTGGTGGCAAAGATGAAAATCAGTGACCAATACCAACTTCGTGACATACAAATTTTACCACAGAAATTTCAAAATTTTAATCTAATTACGTCTTTTGAAATATTCGTTCGAAATTTGCCTTTTAAAAATTTTTTCATCGTTAGAGGGCACAATTAGAGTTGCTGCGAGAGTCCGAAAGTGCGAATCGTAATATTTATCAATATCTATTCACCCAAAAAACAGACGACAAAGTTAATTTCCCTTTTTTTTTAATTAAAAACGAGATAAAAAATATTTATTGAAAAGTGTAATTATTCAATCTCTGCTCCTGAAAATGCTATTATTTTCCTACTATCATCAAATTTCGCCTAACTTCTCCACGAAGCAAAATTCAAGCATAAATTATCCAAAAAACAAAATCCAACTGCAAATGTCGCCAACAATAATTTGAACAGTCCACTCCACCTCAAACATGCAGATTTCTTTCCTCACTAACAACTCTCATTGGTCAGGAGCGTGAGCAAAGAATTCGGGGCGGATCGTAACGATTTTTGAATGGCTGATCACATCCCACTGCAATGCCATATGAAGACGGTCCCTCAATGGCTATTGAGGCTAGCAGCCATTACAAGCCATTATCATTACATTTCCAATCGCAAAGGTTCCGCGATCACTTAGGCCTAATTACTGTCAGGAGGATTAACTTCATCTAGAACTTCCCTAAGGCTAGCTGTCGACTTGGGGGTCTCTCACAATAGCTTATTTGCCGCCAGAGGCGCCACTAGTCACTTAGTCTCGTCACCAATGACAAGGCAATTAAATCCTGCACCTCGAAGTAGATACTGGATGGTTCGGAAGCCGAAAATTTCGCACACATGCAAATAGAGGTTCAAAAGTGGTTAAGGTGTTGCTTGCTGTGCTGACGGGAGGTTTGTATTCTTTGTTTGCGATTCTGTATGTCTGTTGAAGGAGCAAGAAAACTGGGATGAAATGATGGAATGGGGGTGAACATAAAGAGATGGGAGCATTTCCGGTTTTTTTTTTGGGGGGGGGGGGAATATAAAATCGTTAATTTGTGAATGCGGCATAACGAAAATATTCTGCTTTAACAGCACTGGGAAATATTGAAATGTTTGTCGTGTCCATCGACTTTTTGAAATCATCATTTGAATTAAATCATTGAAGCGTTGTCACAAGGAGCTGTTGTAAAGTGAACATTACATATCTGACGTCATGCTGTCCTAACCAACGGGGTAACGGGACTAAGGGAAAAAGATATTGCACATATATAAATAAAAGTTTTATTACGAAAATTTTTAGGGTAGTTTAATTTAGATTAAAAATTCATTTGTGCATGCGGTGCAATTAAATTTTTTTATAACTGCACTCTGCAATTATCATTCAAATGTGTGCAAGCAGGTGATTGAATAGTTTGTCGTAAGCTCTTGTAAACATTTCCAATGTGACGTCATGCTGTTTTAAAGTGCGTTTATCGTAGATCGTATAATCATATTCGATATACAGGGTAATAATTTTACCCCTAACCAACTCCATCATAAAGAAATGTCTATTTAGCATGAGTAAGAGCAAAATATATAAGTAAACCACCCTTAGGTGGGCCCCTAAGGACAGCTACAGAAGCTAAAAAGAAAGAAGAAAAGCTAAAAATAGCAGTAAAATTGTATAAGAAACCTAAAACGGGTAAATCTCATAGAACGCTACCGTTTTAGGCTTCTTGTACTTGTTCAAAACAGTATGATCGTAAAGAATCAGAAAAGAAATAATCTCATTGGGATTATTGCATATAGCCTCAAAAAATCTTTTTGAGGTGCGTTTTATATGTGTATCTATATATGGTAAATGCACAGGTATTTATGGAGTTGTCTGTTAGTGACAAACCAGAGGGCATCGACCGCAGTTCTCAAACTCTTGTTTTGTAAGACCTGAATCTTATGAATATTGGTGGGTGTAGTATTTGCCCATATGGTTGAAGCATAGTAAATCATCGGTCTGATGATCATAGTTTAAACTGCAGCAAAGAAAAGAGAAATTTAAAATATAATTGGCTTAAAAAAAACTTAGGGTAGTTGTTTCGTATATATATATAAATAGTTTTATTTATAAATATGGCGTAATAGAAATATTGTTTTATAACTGCACTCGGCAATTATTATTGAAATGTTTCTCCTATAAGATTATTGAACTGTTTGTCGCAATCAGTCTTAAGCTGAATATTACCTATGTGACGTCACACTGGGTAACCTATACCGCAAAAGCAGAAAATAAATTTTATCGTATAATGATGATTAAAATATTCCAAATGTAAAAAAACATTCAGTTTTTTTTTTTATAAATATAAATTATTAATTTGTAAATCTAAGCTAACTGAAATATTTTTTTTCTAACTGCACCCGGTAATTATCACTGAAATATTTGTCATATAAGGTCATTACAGCGTTTGTCGTAAGGTGTTGTTGTAAGGTGAGCTTTGCCTTTTGTGACGTCATGCTGCCATAATCCAACTGAAAAAGAGGAAAATAAAATTTATCGCATAATAATAATTAAAATTTTCAAAATGTGAAAATTTTCAGTGTTTTCGTGTTTCTTTCGTAAATATAAAGATATTGATTTGTGACAAGAGTTCAGAAGGAACACAAGACTCGGAATATGATATGATACAAAAAATGTACGGAATAGTTGGTAGGAGCCGAAGGATATCTTTCTAAATAAAGAAATTACAAAGAATAAAAAACTCAGAATTATTAGTATTCATGGATACTAATAATAAAATTAATGGTAAACAGAAAGAATACACCGATGGGGTTGGAAAGGCAAAATAGTGTTCATGGATATTAATAATAAAATAAATGGTAAACAGAAAGAATACACCGATGGGTTTGGAAAGACAAATGAGTGTTCATGGATATTAATAATAAAATAAATTATAAACAGAAAGAATACACCAATGGGTTTGGATAGGCAAAATAGTGTTCATGGATACTAAATATAGAATAAATGGTAAATGGAAAGAATACATCGATGGGTTTGGAAAGACAAAATAGTGTTCATGGATATTAATAATAAAATAAATGATAAACAGAAAGAATACACCGATGGGCTTGTATAGACAAAATGGTGTTCATGGATACTAATAATAAAATTAATGGTAAACAGAAAGAATACACCGATGGGTTAGGAAAGGCAAAATAGTGTTCATGGATATTAATAATAAAATAAATGGCAAACAGGAAGAATACAACGATGGGCTTGTATAAACAAAATGGTGTTCATTGATACTAATAATAAAATAAATTAATAATTGAGTTCGGGCCAACTTTCAGCCTTATATCCACTAATCGCCATCTTACCCTTGGTGAGAAAAGGATACTGAAGGGCACTGAAGACTCGAAGGGCTTTGAAGGACAAAATGGTGTTCATCGAAACTAATAATCAAATTAATGGTGAAGAGAAAGAATACACCTATGGATGTGAAAGAAAAAATGGTGTTCAATGAAACGATTAACCAAAATAATGGTGAAATAAAAAGAATACATCTATGGACTACGAAAGATAAAATGGTGTTTATACAAACTATTGAAATTAATGGTGAAAAGAATACAACGATGGACTTGGAAATGCAAAATGGTGTTCATGGATACTAATAATAATAAAATTAATGATAAACAGAAAGAATACACCGATGGGTTTGGAAAGGCAAAATAGTGTTCATGGATACTAATAATAGAATAAATGGTAAATAGAAAGAATACATCGATTGGTTTGGAAAGACAAAATAGTGTTCATGGATATTAATAATAAAATAAATGGTAAACAGAAAAAATACACCGATGGGCTTGTAGAGAAAAAATGGTGTTCATGGATACTAATAATAAAATTAATGGTAAACAGAAAGAATACATCGATGACATTGGAAAGGGAAAATAGTGTTCATGGATACTAATAACAAAAATAATGGTAAACACAAAGAATAGACCAATGTGCTTGGAAATGCAAAATGGTATTCATGGATACTAATAATAAAATTAATGGTAAACAGAAAGAATACACCGATAGGTTTGGAAAGACAAAATAGTGTTCACCGATATTAATAATAAAATAAATGATAAACAGAAAGAATACACCGATGTGCTTGTACAGACAAAATGGTGTTCATGGATACTAATAATAAAATTAATAGTAAACAGAAAGAATACACTGATGGCGTTGGAAAGGGAAAATAGTGTTCATGGATACTAATAATAGGATAAATGGTACATAGAAAGAATACATCGATGGGTTTGGAAAGACAAAATAGTATTCATAGATATTAATAATAAAATTAATGGTAAACAGAAAGAACACACCGATGGGTTTGGAAAGGCAAAATAGTGTTCATGTATACTAATAATAGAATAAATGGTAAATAGAAAGAATACATCGATGGGTTTGGAAGGACAAAATAGTGTTCGTGGATATTAATAATAAAATAAATGGTAAACAGAACGAATACACCGAAGGACTTGGAAAGGCAAAATGGGGTTCATGGATATTAATAATGAAATTAATGGTAAACAGAAAGAAGACACCGAAGGGCTTGGAAAGGCAAAATGGTGTTCATGTATACTAATAATAGAATAAATGGTAAATAGAAAGAATACATCGATTGGTTTGGAAAGGCAAAAGAGTATTCATGGATATTATTAATAAAACAAATGGTAAACAGAAAGAATCCATCATGGGCTTGTATAGACAAAATGGTGTTCATGGATACTAATAATAAAATTAATAGTAGGCAGAAAAAAACACCGATGGGTTTGGATAGGCAAAATAGTGTTCATGTATACTAAATATAGAATAAATGGTAAATATAAAGAATACACCGATGGGTTTGGAAAGACAAAATAGTGTTCATGGATACTAATAATAAAATAAATGATAAACAGAAAGAATACACCGATGGGCTTGTATAGACAAAATGGTGTTCATGCATACTAATAATAAAATTAATAGTAAACAGAAAAAATACACCGATGGGTTTGGATAGGCAAAATAGTGTTCATGAATACTAAATATAGAATAAATGATAAATAGAAAGAACACACCGATGGGTTTGGAAAGAAAAAGAGTGTTCATGGATATTAATAATGAAATAAATGATAAACAGAAAGAATACACCAATGGGTTTGTACAGGTAAAATGGTGTTCATGGATATTAATAATAGAATTAATGGTAAACAGAAAGAATACACCGATGGCGTTGGAAAGGCAAAATAGTTTTCATGGATATTAATAATAAAATAAATGGTAAACAGAAAGAATACACCAATGGGCTTGTATAGACAAAATGGTGTTCATGGATACTAATAATAAAATTAATAATAAACAGAAAAAATACACCGATGGGTTTGGATAGGCAAAATAGTGTTCATGGATACTAAATATAGAATAAATGGTAAATAGAAAGAATACACCGATGGGTTTGGAAAGACAAAAGAGTGTTCATGGATATTAATAATAAAATAAATGATAAACAGAAAGAATACACCGATGGGCTTGTATAGACAAAATGGTGTTCATGGATACTAATAATAAAATTAATGGTAAATAGAAAGAATACACCGATGGGTTTGGAAAGATAAAAGAGTGTTCATGGATATTAAAAATAAAATAAATAATAAACAGAAAGAATACCCCGATGGGCTTGTATAGACAAAATAGTGTTCATGGATACTAATAATAAAATTAATGGTAAATAGAAAGAATACACCGATGGGTTTGGAAAGATAAAAGAGTGTTCATGGATATTAAAAATAAAATAAATAATAAACAGAAAGAATACACCGATGGGCTTGTATAGACAAAATAGTGTTCATGGATACTAATAATAAAATTAATGGTAAATAGAAAGAATACACCGATGGGCTTGTATAGACAAAATAGTGTTCATGGATACTAATAATAAAATTAATGGTAAATAGAAAGAATACACCGATGGGCTTGTATAGAAAAAAAAATTCATGGATAATAATAATAAAATTAATGGTAAATAGAAAGAATACACCGATGGGCTTGTATAGACAAAATGGTGTTCATGGATACTAATAATAAAATTAATAGTAAACAGAAAAAATACACCGATGGGTTTGGATAGGCAAAATAGTGTTCATGAATACTAAATATAGAATAAATGATAAATAGAAAGAACACACCGATGGGTTTGGAAAGAAAAAGAGTGTTCATGGATATTAATAATAAAATAAATGATAAACAGAAAGAATACACCAATGGGCTTGTACAGGTAAAATGGTGTTCATGGATACTAATAATAAAATTAATGGTAAATAGAAAGAATACACCGATGGGTTTGGAAAGATAAAAGAGTATTCATGGATATTAAAAATAAAATAAATGATAAACAGAAAGAATACACCCATGGGCTTGTATAGACAAAATAGTGTTCATGGATACTAATAATAAAATTAATGGTAAATAGAAAGAATACACCGATGGGCTTGTATAGACAAAATGGTGTTCATGGATACTAATAATAAAATTAATAGTAAACAGAAAAAATACACCGATGGGTTTGGATAGGCAAAATAGTGTTCATGGATACTAAATATAGAATAAATGGTAAATAGAAAGAATACACCGATGGGTTTGGAAAGACAAAAGAGTGTTCATGGATATTAATAATAAAATGAATGATAAACAGAAAGAATACACCGATGGGCTTGTATAGACAAAATGGTGTTCATGGATACTAATAATAAAATTAATGGTAAATAGAAAGAATACACCGATGGGTTTGGAAAGATAAAAGAGTGTTCATGGATATTAAAAATAAAATAAATAATAAACAGAAAGAATACCCCGATGGGCTTGTATAGACAAAATAGTGTTCATGGATACTAATAATAAAATTAATGGTAAATAGAAAGAATACACCGATGGGTTTGGAAAGATAAAAGAGTGTTCATGGATATTAAAAATAAAATAAATAATAAACAGAAAGAATACACCGATGGGCTTGTATAGACAAAATAGTGTTCATGGATACTAATAATAAAATTAATGGTAAATAGAAAGAATACACGGAAGGGCTTGGAAAGTGCTCGAATCTCAGGACTGCAGATTTCGAGCCTTGTGCTACCGACTTAAAGGAGGAAATTTAGGAAAACATTAAAAATTAATTTTCGAAACCTTTAACATGTGTAAAATTTAATTGCAATTTCTTAGTTCAGAAACATTTTAAGTCAGAAAAAAATTTTGGAAACGATAGTTTTTTCAGATTGTCGTTCTGGAAAGGATTTTCTCCCTGGAAAAATATTTTGAAAGTGATGATCTTCTTGTAACACTTTCTGAAAATGAACATTTTTTTTCTGAATATATATAGTTCTGAAAAAGATGGTTTTTAACGACATTTTCCTCGTCGATCGTAGATCGTGTATAGATATGTGATGTTCCATGTAAAACATTACCCATTACCATCTCCATCTCAGAATAAGCCCAGTTGGCATAAGTTAAAACATATAAAGTTGGCATAAAAAAAAACATATAACAAGAAACTCCAAAATTGGATAGGTCCCTAGAAGCTAAAAATAAAACACAACCTAAAAAATAGCATATATCATGCACAAGAGACCTAAAACGAGTAGCTTTCCTCAGAGAAAGCCATCATTTTAGGCCTTAATTAAACAAAGAAGAAATAATCTCATTAGGATTATTTTTAACAGCCTCAAAAAATCATTTTGAGATGCATTTAATATGAATATATAGGGGCGGGAGTGCTCAGTCGGTAGCGCGCAAGGCTCGTAATCTGTAGTTCCCAGGTTCGAGTCCCAGCTGGGTCAGCGTTCAGATTTATCTCCGCAAAATTCCCTGCCTTGCCCACGGTCAGTAGGGGACACCGATGGGTTTGGAAAGACCGCCGTCCGTCGGATGGGACGTTAAGCCTTGGATCCGTGTGCTGGAGAGCCATACCCTGTGCACGTTAAAGAACAGGCTGAATGGCCTTGACGGGAGGCTACCATCTGTCTCCCAACAGCTGTTCCAGTGGGTCCCCTCACCCAACCTTCTCTGAGCCTTCGGGGTCCATGTCACCTGGCCATTTAGCCCATGGTGTGCAAAAAAGTGTCGCTCAGAGGTAAAACAACCAAACGTTAAAGAACACGCTGGATGGCCTTGACGGGAGGCTACCATCTTTCTCTCAACAGCTGTTCCAGTGGGTCCCCTCCCCCAACCTTCTCTGAGCCTTTGGGGTCCATGTGACCTGCCCATTTAGCCCATGGTGTGCAAAAAAGTGCCGCTCAGAGGTAAAACAACCCAACCCAAAATATGAGTATATATGTGGCGATGCCCTAGTCTTTATGAAGTTGTCTGTTAGTAACAAACCAAGGGTCATCTACCGCAGATCTCAATATTTTGTTTTGCAAGACCTGAATCTGGAATTATTCGTGGAAGTGGTGTTCGCCCATATGGCAAAATGTTTAGATAAAAATGATGGGGTACATGAAAGAATTGGTTTTATTTAATGATGGGTAGTTTTGTGTAGTTATTCAAACTTCTTAACTTGTGCACGTTACAACTTACAGTGATGAAAGTAAGAATGGACGAAAAATAATTATTCTGTTACATAAATGAGATATTTTCGTGAGGTAATCGTTTCCCACAGAGTTGGGTTGTTTTAATTTTGAACGACAATTTTTTGCACACAATGGAGTAAATAGCCTGGTCACAAGGACCCCGAAGGCTCAGAGAAAGTTGGCTGTGGGAACCCACTGGACAGCTGTTGGGAGACAGATGGTAGCCTCCCATCAATACCATTGAGCATGTTCTGTAATATGCATAGCATATGACTCTGCCGTACAATGACCACGGTTTAACGTCCCATCCAAAGGTTGGGTTGGGTTGTTTTACCTCTGAGCGGCACTTTTTTGCACACCATGGGCTAAATGGCTAGGTCACAAGGACCCCGAAGGATCAGAGAAGGTTGGGGGGGGGACCAACTGGAACAGCTGGTGTGAGACAGATGGTAGCATCCCGTCAAGGCCATCCAGCATGTTCTTTAGCGTTCATTAGGATATACCTCTCCCGCACACGGGCCATGGCTTAACGTCTCATCCGATGGACGACATCCTTTCCAACTTCATCTGTGTACCCTACTGACCATGGCAAAGGTGGGGAGTTTTGTGAGGATGAATCTCAACGCTGGCCCAGCTTGGACTGGAACTTGGGGACCAATGGCCAGGTCACAATGACCCCAAGGGCTCAGAGAAGGCTGGGGAGTCATTGGACAACTGTTGGAAGACATATGGTAGCCTCCCATCCAGGCCATCCACCGTGTTCTTTAATGTACACAAGGTCTCCCGCACACGGACCACGGCTTAACGTCCCATCGGAAAGATGACAGACTTTCCAAGTCCATCGGTGTCCCCTGATCGAGGCAGGACGGGGACTTTTGTGCAGAAAAATCTCAATGCTGGAAAACTGGGACTCGAACCTGGGAACTGCAGATTATAAAACTTGGTACGCTACCGACTGAGCCACCCCTGCCCCTGTCCAGGGGGAACCCTCCTCACAACCTTCTCTGAGCCCTCGGGGTCCTTGTAACCTGGTCATTTAGCCTATTGTGTGCAAAAAAGGGCCTTTCAGAATTAAAACAACCCAACCCAAACCCTGCCCACGGTAAGTAGGGGACACCGATGGGCTTAGAAAGGCCGCCGTCCGTCGGATGGGACGTTAAGCCGTGGCCCCGTGTGCGGAAGAGCCATACCCTGTGAACATTAAAGAACACTCTGGATGGCCTTAATGGGAGGCTACCATCTGTCTCCCAACAGCTGTTCCAGTGGGTCCCCTCCCCCAACCTTCTCTGAGCCTTCGGGGTCCTTGTAACCTGGTCATTTAGCATTTTGTGTGCAAAAAAGTGCCGTTCAGAGTTAAAACAACCCAACCCAAACCCTGCCCATCGTAAGTAGGAGACACCGATGGGCTTAGAAAGGCCGCCGTCCGTCGGATGAGACGTTAAGCCGTGGCCCCGTGTGCGGAAGAGCCATACCCTATCCACATTAAAGAACACGCTAGATGGCCTTAATGGGAGGCTACCATCTGTCTCCCAACAGCTGTTCCAGTGGGTCCCCTCCCCCAACCTTCTCTGAGCCTTCGGGGTCCTTGTAACCTGGTCATTTAGCCTATTGTGTGCAAAACAGGGCCATTCAGAGTTAGAACAACCCAACCCAAACCCTGCTCACGGTAAGTAGGGGACACCGATGGGCTTAGAAAGGCCGCCGTCCGTCGGATGAGACGTTAAGCCGTGGCACCGTGTGCGGAAAAGCCATACCCTATGTACATTAAAGAACACGCTGGATGGCCTTAATGGGAGGTTACCATCTGTCTCCCAACAGCTGTTCCAGTGAGTCCCCTCCCCCAACCTTCTCTGGGCCTTCGGGGTCCTTGTAACCTGGTCATTTAGCCTATTGTGTGCAAAAAAAGGGCCTTTCAGAGTTAAAACAACCAAACCCAAACCCTGCCCACGGTAAGTAGGGGACACCGATGGGCTTAGAAAGGCCGCCGTCCGTCGGATGGGACGTTAAGCCGTGGCCCAATGTGCGGAAGAGCCATACCCTATGCACATTAAAGAACACGCTGGATGGCTTTGACGGGAGGCTACCATCTGTCTCCCAACAGCTGTTCCAGTGGGTCCCAACCTTCTCTGAGCCTTCGGGGTCCTTGTAACCTGGTCATTCAGCCCATTGTGTGCGAAAAAGCGCTTCTCAGTGGTGAAACAACCCAACCCAAATGTAAAGAACAAACAGTGGAAAACAAAACAATAAACCAATCTGAGAACTAGCAGACAGAGTTGCAAAGGCGATGAATTTGTAAAACATTGACTGATGCAATCAATGTTCTCAAATTTACTGTTCATAATGCGATATTAATATCTTCGATAAAAACCCAGACTGTAATAAATCTTAATTTAAAACTCCACCGCAGTCTTCAGTCTTTCGTTGGAGACTGATTTATCTAGTCAGGTCACTAGGAGCATTTCAATTACTATAGCGAAATCTGGACGTCTGAGTATTTACATTGCCCCTCAAATTATATTCCAACCACTGTTATTAGATTTGTGTGTAAAGTAGTCATTTACACGAGTCTACCACCACGGAGTCACGTGAACACATCTCGATGTTGCTGATTTCTTTGTCAGTTTCCGCGACGTCACAATGAGCTGCGAACCCGGCACGCAACACTGGCTTGCACACGTGACCGGAATACTAACATCCTCATTGGCTGGAGGGTCACGTTGCTTGGCAACGCAGCAATAATACGTTCCTAACGGAGAACTTTTCCCTTCAAATAAGCCGCGAGCCAATGCAAGTTTAGACATGTGATGTTACATAATAAAACAATAAATTAAATGCGTTGTTCGCGGTTTGATCTCTAGAACTAAACAACTGTTTTTATTCATGTTTTTTTATCTTTTGTGCTTTGAATTCTGGTAAAAGGAAAACGAAAATTAGGTGTTTTTTTTAGCAGACTGCATTTTTTTTGGCTTCAAGCCACAATGTAGGAAATAACAAATAGCTACTATGACACAGCTGGGGCGGGGGTGGCTCAGTCTGTAGCGCGCCAGGCTCGTAATCTGTAGTTCCCAGGTTCGAGTCCCAGCTGGGTCAGCGTTCAGATTTATCTCCGCAAAATTCCCCGCCTTGCCCACGGTCAGTAGGGGACACCGATGGGCTTGGAAAGGCCGCCGTCCGTCGGATGGGACGTTAAGCCGTGGCCCCGTGTGTGGGAGAGCCATACCCTGTGCACGTTAAAGAACACGCTGGATGGCCTTGACGGGAGGCTACCATCTGTCACCCAACAGCTGTTCCAGTGGGTCCCCTCCCCCAACCTTCTCTGAGCCTTCGGGGTCCATGTGACCTGGCCATTTAGCCCATGGTGTGCAAAAAGGTGCCGCTCAGAGGTAAAACATCCCAACCTTAAAGAACACGCTGGATGACCCTGACGGGAGGTTACCATCTGTCTCCGAACAGCTGTTCCAGTGGGTTCCATCCCCCAACCTTCTCTGAGCCTTCGGGGTCCATGTGACCTGGCCATTTAGCCCGTGGTGTGCAAAAAAGTGCGCCTCAGAGGTAAAACAACCCAACCCTTGTGTGTATGGTTTGGTTAGTTTTTCCTCTGAGCAGTACTTCTTTTTTGCACACAAAGCGCCAAATGGCCAGGTCACGTGTACCCCGAGAGCTCAAAGAAAAATGGGGGCACCAGATCCACTGGACAGCTGGCGGGAGACAGATGGTAGTCTCCAGTCAAAGCCATCCAGTGTGTTCTTTAACAAGCACAGGTTATGGCTTTCCGGTACAGTCGCTCAAAAAAGTATCCGAACGCTATGGTTGATTACAGAATTCAGAAAAAATATCTGGCAACGAATTTTTTAAAAATTACTGATCTGGCAACCTTCGTGTCACGTGACACGAAGGTTGCCAGATCACTAATTTCTAAAAAGAAACCGTTGCCAGATATCTTTTCTGAATTCTGTAATCAACCATAGAGTTCGGATATTTCTTTGAGTGACTGTACACGAAGGTTGCCAGATCACTAATTTCTAAAAAAATAGTTGCTAGATATTTTTTCCTGAATTCTGTAATCAACCATAGTGTTCGGATACTTTTTTGAGCGACTCTACATGTCTACACTATCTACACCTCCTTTAGTTTGATTATAGTCCATAATCATGATTGGCTTCGAATGAACCTAATCAGAAATAGAATTATTTCGTATGTTGGAAACGAAAAAGACGTACCATCCAGTTTTTTATTGGAATATACAATACCATAGAAATGGATTTTGTAAAAGTGAATATCGAAGAATGCCCTTCTCTAGTTTTGTATAAATAAATAAATACCCCTTCAAGCAGCTGCTTGCCACAGAGGTCTGACAGGAGCCTGTCATAGTTTATATGCCATAGTAGAAGGTCTGAGAGGAAGACAGGACCTCAGCAGAAAAACGACACACACATCCATGCCTAAATCCGGGGCTCGAACCCAGGTCCCTTAGATCAGTAGCCAAGCGTGCTAACCACTCGGCTATACTTTCAGTTAATTAGGTTGTCAGTTTTATTTTCCCTAACATTTCCAAGGAGTGGTGAGAAGAAACTCCGTTAGATCAAAACTAGTGAAAAAATTATCGGTGGTTATACTTATTATCATCATCCTCAAGCAACCATGGACTATAAATGTTCAACCAAACCGTGCAATTTAGTTTTCCAAGCATATCTGTCCTGAGCTACATCTGCTGCATACGGCCACTGCACACTAATTCTAACAAGGTCTTGTTTGACATTTTCTGCCCACTACATCCTAGGTCTCCCCTTCTTTCTGAGGCCTTTAGGCACACTCTTCATAACCCTATTCGCCAATCTATAATTATTCATACGGGCAACATGGCCAAACCAACGGAGTCTCTCTCTGCACAATATGCTGCTTAAAGGAGGTTGCCGACTCCTTTGCTTATACCTATGAAGGATCCAAATAGAGATTCGGCCACGCGCATGTGGAAATGGCTTACTGGACCAAACTCGGCCTGACTTTGCAACATACTGATCTGAATCCTCAGAAAAATTAATGTCATCATCACTAACATCAAAATCAGAAAGTGCATCATCAGCTTGTTCACCTATTTTTTCAATTTCGTCTTCTCTGTATATTTCTGAGATTTCGCTGCAGTCATCCTTATCAGGTACGAAATTCGTGTCATCATCACCATCTATATCTGCTTCCGAATCACATGGATCATCCTCACTGTCAGTAATTGCATCCAAATACTCTTCCAATTGTTTTTGGGATAAATGTTTGTTGCGATTTCTCATTTTTCCTGTAAGAAAAAAACCCAAAATGTCTAACGTAAACTACGAATTAGGGTACTTGGGTCCCCCAAACGAAAAACTTACCTATTTCTTAAAAAATAATTAACCAAAATATAATATGAATATGTGCTTATATTAAATTTGCAATAAAAATCAACTACCTGAAAGAAGAATATTAGGAAAAAATTATTTACCAAGTTATTATAAAAAAAAAATTTGAGGGGACCCAAAGTCCCCCGTTCCATACTCTAAAGGTTAAGCAACCCAACTCTCTGCACGTTATAGAACATGCTGGAGGCATGTTCTTTAACGTGCAGAGTTCTTTAACGTGCATCTGTCTCTTAAAATTATCCAGTAGGTCCTATTTTCTGAGGGGGCGGGGGTGGCTCAGTCGGTACCGCGCCAGGCTCGTAATCTGTAGTTCCCAGGTTTGAGTCCCAGCTGGGTCAGTGTTCAGATTTATCTCCGCAAAATTCCCCGCCCTGCCCACGGTCAGTAGGGGACACCGATGGGCTTGAAAAGGTCGCCATCCGTGGGATGGGACGTTAAGACGTGGCCCCGTGTGTGGGAAAGCCATACCCTGTGCACTTTAAAGAACACGCTGGATTGCCTTGACGGGATGCTATCATCTGTCTTCCGACAGCTGTTCCAGTGGGTCCCTCCTCCAACCTTCTCTGAGAATTTGAGGTCCTTGTGACCTGGCCATTTAGTCCATGGTGTGCAAAAAAGTGCCACTCAGAGGTAAAACAACCCAACCCCATTTCTAAGACCTTAATGCTTCAGTTATGACCAATCCATTTTGGACAAAAAAATGTCTCTCAGCAGCAAAATAACATAAGCAAAATCTCGCTACGGGCGTAGTTGGGACTCGAACCTGGAGCATTAGAATCCTTGCGCGATATGAATTAAGCCCCCCCCCCAAACTCCACCCACTCAGAGGTAAAAAAAAAACACTGCTCAGAGTTGGGTTGTTTTACCTCTGAGCGGCACTTTTTTTGCATACCATGGGTTAAATGGCCAAGTCACATGGACCCCGAAGGCTCAGAGAAGGTTGGGGGAGGGGACCCACTGGAACAGCTGTTGGGTGACAGATGGTAGCCTCCCGTCAAGGCCATCCAGCGTGTTCTTTAACGTGCACAGAGTATGGCTCTCCCGCACACGGGACCACGGCTTAACGTCCCATCCGACTGACGGCGGCCTTTCCAAGCCCCATCGGTATCCCCTACTGACCGTGGGCAGGGCGGGGAATTTTTGCGGAGATAAATCTCAACGCTGACCCAGCTGGGACTCGAACCTGGGAACTAAAGATTACGAGCCGGGCGCGCTACCGACTGAGCCACTCCCGCCCCACACTGCTGAGAAACCGCAATACAGACGTAAAATATTTCCTGAGACAAGCCAGAACAGCAACAAGTCAGAATACAAGTCATCTCCCCGTCCTTCATCCAACCAACTTTCCTCCAACCCCCCCCCCTTCCCTCTTTACACCCTCCCTGTTGTGTACAGATTTGCATAGAGGATGAGCATGACCCTATTCTTCGAAGCATTACAGCAGACAGCAAGTCAATAGCGAATTTCTGTGGCTGTCAGATGGTGCTCCAAGAGGAGGCAAGCCTCTGCCTCCTCGCTCAGCCACCGCTACAAGAGCCAATTTCGATGACAATGGCAAAGCACGTGGCAGAGTGACACTTTGGCATAATAACTAGGATTACACGTGTGCAGCACTTTCAGAGCCAGTTGTACACTTTGGGGGATTACCACTGCCTTCCCACCATTTCCTTGCTGCTGTCAGTCAAAACGGCATCCCCCCTTCTCTTTCTCTCTCGCCCCCAATCTCCATCTTCCTCTGCTGCAGCCTCCAACATCCCTCTTTCCTCATTCAAGGTCTTGCTCTCGCTTTCCACGTTCATTCTCTACTGCCAGCTTCATGAATGTGCATCTCCCCCAGCAACGATGGCAGGTCGAATTTTAAAGCAGGAAGAGTAATCCTTCAATAACAACTCGCCACAGCATTGTCACACGAGGATTAATATCTAAATCGGCTCGTCGCTGACGAGTGTGACGTTGATCCCTCCCAGCGCGCGACGAAGGCGGCCATTGTTAGAGCGCTTGCGCCACACATTTGCCGCGAAAACGCCAGGCGCCCAAAACCTACGTCATTAATTGTCTTTTAGCTGCAAATGCAAGTTCGGAAGGAGATCGTTTGAATATTGGGACGGTTTCTAAGATGTTTCGACGTTAAAGTATCTTGATTTATCGATTTTTTCTTTTCTTCCGTCTATACACTATATCACAAAAAGTAACTGGACACTTGCAAGTTATATTAATGGATTGTTTGGGTTGTTTTACCTCTGAGCGACACTTTTTTGCACACCATGGGCTAAATGGCCAGGTCACATGGACCCCGAAGGCTCAGAGAAGGTTGGGGGAGGGGACCTACTGGAGCAGCTGTTGGGAGACAGATGGTAGCCTCCCGTCAAGGCCATCCAGCGTGTTCTTTAACGTTGGGTTGTTTTATCTCTGAGCGGCACTTTTCTGCATACCATGGGCTAAATGGCCAGGTCACATGGACCCCGAAGGCTCAGAGAAGGTTGGGGGAGGGGACTCACTGGAGCAGCTGTTGGGAGACAGATGGTAGCCTCCCGTCAAGGCCATTCAATCTGTTCTTCAACGCGCACAGGGTATGGCTCTCCCGCACACGGAGCCACGGCTTAACGTTCCATCCGACGGACGGCGGCTTTCCAAGCCCATCGGTGTCCATCATGACCGTGGGCAGGGCGGGGAATTTTGCGGAAATAAATCTCAACGCTGACCCAGCTGGGACTCGAACCTGGGAACTACAGATTACGAGCCTGGCGCGCTACCAACTGAGCCACCTCCGCTCCTATATATTAATGGAAAGCCACATTCATGTAGAATACATTATGCTTTGTACTACCACAAATATTGGGGACATATCCATAATAAATTGTGCAAAAAAGGGGTATCAATTTTTTTAACGAGATAAAACGAGGGATCAATAAGGATTCTGAAGGTTTATAATGCAAGCTGTAACCGTTTCCTTAATTATGTGATTAGAACTGACTTAACCTATTGTGCGATGTTTATAAATCACTTATCAAAATATAATTTTTTGGGGGGAAAATGGCAATCTGGATGACATAAAGTGGTCAAAAAGGGAACAAACTGAATACTTTTTGTTTCATTTCATTAGAAAAAATGTTGAAAACCTTCTTGTCTCGTTGGAAAAAAATTAAACATTTTGTGTCATTGCACTAGGAAAAAATTAACGCTTTTTACCTCATTTCATTAGGAAAAATAATTGAAAAGGTTTTTTTTTTCTCATCGGGGAAATTTTTTGAAAAATCTTTTGTCTCATTGCATTAGGAAAAATTCGAAACATTTTGTCTAATTGCATTAAGAAAAAAAATCAAAAACTTTTGTCTAATTACGTTAGGGTGAAAATGAAAACCTTTTGTCACATTGCATTGGGAAAAAAATTACAAAACCTTTCATTTCATTGACAAAAGTTTTTTTATGTTTTGTCTCATTGCATCAGTGGAAAAAGATTCAAACCTTTTATCTCATTACATTAGGGAAAAAAATTAAGCATTTTGTCTCGTTGCATTAAGGAAAAAGATTTAAATATTTTGTCTCGTTGCATTAAGGAAAAAGATTGAAATATTTTGTCTCATTGCAATAGAAAAAATATTGAAATATTTTGTCTCATTGCAATAGAAAAAATATTGAAACCCTTTTGTCTCGTTGCATTAAAAAAATAAAAATCCTTTTGTCTAATTGCATTAAGGAAAAAATTAAAACCTTTTGTCACATTGCATTAAGAAAACAAATTACAACCGCTTTGTTTCATTGCATTAATTGAAAAAAAAAATGAAAACCTTTTGTCTAATTTCGTTAGGGAAAATTTGAAAACGCTTTGTATCGTTCCATTAAAAAACAAATGAAAACATTTTGTTTCGTTGCATTAGGAAAAATTGAAAACCGTTCTTCTCATTGTTGTCGGGAAAAAATTAAAACCTTTTCAGTCATTGCATTAGGAAGAAAATTCAAACCTTTTATCTCATTGCATCGGGAAAAAAAATAAAAATTTTCTCTCATGGCATTAAGAAAAAATTTAAAACTTTTCTCTCGTTGAATTAGGGGGAAAATTTTGAAAAACTTTTTTCTCATTGCATTAAGAAAAATCTTGTCACATTGCATAAAAAATTTTTCAAAACTTTTTCTCTCATTGCATTAGAAAAAAAAATCTTTTGTCCCATTGCATTGAAAAAAAATAAAATCATTTGTCCAATTGCGTTAGGAAAAAAATGAAAACCTTTTGTCCAATTGCTTTAGGAAAAAAATGAAAACCTTTTATCCAATTGCGTTAGGAAAAAAAATGGAAACCATTTGTTCAATTGCGTTAGGAAAAAAATGAAAACCCTTTGTCTCCTTGCATTAATTATGTAGCAAACATTTTGTTTACGCAGAGTGACGAAAACTTCATGAAATAAATCCATATGCCTCAAAGTATGATGCGAGTTGATGAGACTTGCAAACCCTTCTATAACAGGCCATAAAACTCAGTTTTAACATCAACATGCACTACTTTCATTAAAAAATTTCTTATATATTTATTTCTATTATTATTACTGGTGTACTTTTGCATTTTTTAATACTAATGTTTATTTATAAAAATACATTATGTAGAAAACAATTAATCGTATTTGTTAGCATTACGATAATCCTAATAAATACGAATAATTTTATTTCTAAAAAAGGCATATTTGTTAATAAATATTAGTATACAGTTTAATGTTAAAGTGCACCAGTAATAATAATAATTAAATATTGAAGAAATGTCTAGTTTTTTTGGATTACATATTTGACGTCATAACTGTTACAAAAAGAGTTGGCCGTTACAGTAATTCGAAATATTTAGTCCCTGCGCCGACAAAAACTTGAGAACTACTAAAATGGAAAGTTTAATATTTAGTTAAACCAAGTGGTTAGCACGGTTGGCCACCGATCTAAGGGACCTGGGTTCGAGCTCCGGGTAAGGTATGGATGTGTGCGTCGTTTTCTGCTGAGGTCTTGTCCTCCTCTCAGACCTTCTACTGATTAGAAGGAGGAGATGAAGAGAATTCTAGAAATTCTAGAATCTTCTTCTATAGATTTGAAGGAGGAGATGAAGAGAAGGAAAATGAGTATAAGGAGAAAAGGAGGAGATGAGGAGAATGAAAATCTGACTGAGGATGAGCAAATGATTATGATGATGAAGAGGAGGAAGAGGAAACGTAAATGAGAATGAGTAAATAGCGATAAATAGGAAAGGTAGGGAGGAAGAAGAAATTAAGAAGAACGAATGTGAAGGAGAAGATGAGGAAAAGGAAAATCAGGATGACGAGGATGCAGAAATGAAGACATGGTGTTAAAAAGGAAAATGATTAGTAGATTAATTATTGTTATTAATTAATTACTTTAAGTAGATGATGGTGGTAATAATGACGACGACGACGATGATGTACATTGGAACAGTTCTCTTGATTCTATGATTAGAATTAACCTAACTTGTAGTTTCATTGTTTCTATTCATCATTTATCAAAATATAACTATTGGTGGTAAAAAAGCAATCTGGATTACAAAAAATGGTGCATTAGGAGGAGGAAGGGGAGATAACATCCACGCCGAGATGATGATGATGGCGAGGTGGTGATGAGAGTGAAGAAAATGTATTATTTAAACGAAACGTTTTCTTTTTTAGGAGAAGAGGATGAATATTTTTAAAAACATTCTTTTTTCAGCGATGATGGTGATGATGACGATAATCATTAGAGGGGTGTTGCTTGTTGATGTTGTCATGCTTGGTGATGATGACGATAATCATTAGAGGGGTGTTGCTAGTTGGTGTTGTCATGCTTTGTTGATGTAGATCAGTGATTTTTCAACCGGTGTGTCGTGAGAGGATCTTAGGTGTGCCGCGAAAACTTTTAAAGATCATTAATTAAATTATTTTCGAAAGAAGTCCAAAGCACAATAAGTGTACAGTCGCTCAAAAAAGTATACGCACACTAGGGTTGATTACAGAATTGAGAAAAAATATCTGGCAACGATTTTTTTAGAAATTAGTGATCTGGCAACCTTCGTGTCACGTGATTACAGAATTCAGGAAAAACATCTGGAGCGTGTACAGCAACTGTACACGCTCCAGTTACCGTTCACAGCAAACTGGAGCGTGTGCAGTTACTGCACACGCTCCAGTTTGCTGTGAACGGTAACTGCACACGCTCAATATTTCCATGATTGAGCCCACACGATCTACTATCAAAATAATATGACCACCTACAGTCGCTCAAAAAAGTATCCGAACACTATGGTTGATTACAGAATTTAGAAAAAATATCTGGCAACGATTTTTTTAGAAATTAGTGATCTGGCAACCTTCGTGTCACGTGATTACAGAATTCAGGTAAAACATCTGGAGCGTGTACAGCAGCTGTACACGCTCCAGTTACCGTTCACAGCTGCACACGCTCAATATTTCCGTGAGTGAGCCCACACGATCTACTCTCAAAATAATATGACCACCTACAGTCGCTCAAAAAAGTATCCGAACACTAGGGTTGATTACAGAATTGAGAAAAAATATCTGACAACGATTTTTTTAGAAATTAGTGATCTGGCAATTTTCGTGTCACGTGACACATCACATCACAAGTATCCGACACATCAACATATCAAAATTAAAACCTCTTTACATTGATTATACGAGTATATCATTGTTATAATAAACGCATACATAATATAGTAAAAATATATATGCATAAGCAAAAATATATGTGCATAACACCGGCTTATTTCTAAAGTGGGTCAGGTGTAGCCTTAAAAAATGAGGTTTCGCGACACTCCATAGATGGTGCGTTTTGTTTGTGTTAATAAATAAATCAAAAAAGATATATTCTTTTTTTTACTCTTTTTTTGATTATCATAATTTAAGTGTGCCGAAGAAATTTAACTACAGGTTCAAGTGTGCCGTGAGATAAAAAAAGATTGAAAAATACTGATGTAGATAACGAAGAATGGAATGTTATCGACAGAGATCCTTTATCGTTGGGTTGGGTTGTTTTACCTCTGAGCGGCACTTTTTTGCACACCATGGGCTAAATGGAAATGTCACATGGACCCCGAAGGCTCAGAAAAGGTTGGGGGAGGGGACCCACTGGAACAGCTGTTGGGAG
This sequence comes from Ryuthela nishihirai, assembly GCA_038380435.1. Classification (NCBI taxonomy): domain Eukaryota; kingdom Metazoa; phylum Arthropoda; class Arachnida; order Araneae; family Heptathelidae; genus Ryuthela; species Ryuthela nishihirai. The sequence continues at coordinate 105,587,228 of JAWZYU010000006.1, forward strand.
ACAGATGGTAGCCTCCCGTCAAGGCCATCCAGCGTGTTCTTAACGTGCACAGGTTATGGCTCTCCCGCACACGGAGTCACGGCTTAACGTCCCATCCGACAGATGGCGGCCTTTCCAAGCTCATCGGTGTCCCCTACTCACCGTGGGCGGGGAATTTTGCGGAGATAAATCTCAACGCTGACCCAACTGGGACTCGAACCTGGAAACTACAGATTACGAGCCTGGCGCGCTACCGACTGAGCCAACCCCGCCCCAATCCTTTATCGAAAACGAAACTGAATAAATTAAAAGTTTTATTTTTTTTTTCCGTTCTGATGTTTTTTTCCGTTCTTAGTTATCACAAACTCCAAAATAAAAATGCTTCACCAACATCGTTGGAAGATCAACAAAGGTTTAGTAATGAAATATTTTCCTCGATTATTATTATTGAAACTGAGGATGATTAACATATTATTAATAGTTTGGAATTGTTTTTAAATGATGATGATTAGAAATTTTACCTCTAAAAGACAGTTTTTTGCACACAACGTGAAAAATGGCCGAGTCACAAGGACCCCGAGGGTTCAGAGAAGGTTTGGGAAGTGGACCCACTGGACAGCCGTTGGGAGACAGTTGGGAGATTCCCGTCTAGGCGGTCCAATGTGTTCTTTAACGTGCATAGGTTATGGCTCTCCCGAACTTGGAGCCGCGGCTTAACGACCCATACGACTGACTGCTGTCTTTCAAGTCGATCTTGTGTACTCTACTCACCGAGGGTTGGGTTGTTTTACCTCTGAGCGGCACTTTTTTGCACACCATAAGCTAAATGGCCAGGTCACAAGGACCCCGAAGGCTCAGAGAAGGTTGGGGGAGGGGACCCACTGGAACAGCTGTTGGGAGACAGATGGTAGCCTCCCGTCAAGGCCATCCAGCGTGTTCTATAACGTGCACAGGGTATGGCTCTCCCGCACACGAAGCCACGGCTTAACGTCCCATCCGACGGACGGCGGCCTTTCCAAGCCCATCGGTGTCCCCTATTGACCGTGGGCAGGGCGGGGAATTTTGCGGAGATAAATCTCAACGCTGACCCAGCTGGGACTCGAACCTGGGAACTGCAGATTACGAGCCTGGCGCGCTACCGACTGAGCCACCCCCTACCCTACGCACCGAGGGCAGGGCGAGGAGTTTTGCAGAGATAAATCTCAACGCTGGTCCAGATGGGACTCGAACTTGGGAACTGCAGAATGCGATCCTGTCTCATTACCGACTTACCGCCTCAAAATATTTAGTAGTGAATTTTTTCCATGGTTATTATTGTAAATGAGGATGATGATTAACATATTGTTAATAATATCGCTTTTTTAAATGATGATGATTAGAATTGTTTTACCTCTGAGTGTCACTGTTTTGCACACAATGGGCTAAATGATCAGGTCACAATGACCCCAAGGGTTCAGAGAAAGTTGGGAGGGAGGGGACCTAATGACAGCTGTTGGAAGACAGATGGTAGTCTCTCTTCAAGGCCATCCAGCATGTTCTTTAACGTGCACAGGGTATGGCTCTCCCGCACATGGTGTCACGGGGTAAAATCCTTTCCGGAGGACAGTGGCATTTTCAAGCCCATCGGTGACCCCTACTGACCAAGGGCATGACAGGCAGTTTTACGGAGATAAATCTCAATGCGGTCAGGTTGCGTTGTTTTTTACTTCTGAGCCACGCTTTTTTTACACAGAATGGGATAAATGGCCAGGTCACAAGCATCCCGAAGGCTCAGAGAAGTTTGGAGGAGGGGACCCACTGTAACAGTTGTTGGGAGACAGATGGTAACCTCCCATTAAGACCATCCATCTTGTCCATTAACGTGCACATGGTATGGCTCTCCCACACACGGAACCACGGCTTTATGCGTCACATCCGACAAACGGTGGCCTTTCCAAGTCAACTAATGTTCCCTACTGACCTAGGGCAGGGCGGGGAATTTTGCAGAGAAAAATCTCAACTCTGGTTCGGGTGGGACTCGAACCTTGACGGGAGGTTTCCATTTGTCATCTCCTTCCACCAATCTTCTCTGAGCCCTCGGGATCTTTGTGACCTGGTCATTTAACCCACTATGTGCAAAAAAGTGCCGCTCACAGGTAAAAAAAACCTAACCCTTTTTATGACTTTTTTTAGACAAAACATTAAAAAAATTGTTTATTCCGAAAAATAAAAAAAGTATTTCCAGAATATAAACTAAGCAATCACTGCAGCTCTTGAAAGTGTTATAACTAACATGCAGTTGGGTTGTTTTACCTCTGAGCGGCACTTTTTTGCACACCATGGGCTAAATGGCCAGGTCACATGGACCCCGAAGGCTCAGAGAAGGTTGGGGGAGGGGACCCACTGGAACAGCTGTTGGGAGACAGATGGTAGCCTCCCGTCACAGGCCATCCAGCGTGTTCTTTAACGTGCACAGGGTATGGCTCTCCCGTACACGGGGCCACGGCTTAACGTCCCATCCGACGGACGGCGGTCTTTCCAAGCCCATCGGTGTCCCCTATTGACCGTGGGCAGGGCGGGGAATTTTGCGGAGATAAATCTTAACGCTGACCCAGCTGGGACTCGAACCTGGGAACTACAGATTACGAGCCTGGCGCGCTACCGACTGAGCCACCCCCGCCCCACTAACTTGCAGAGTCGAAAACGAAAGGTAAGTGAATATGATTCCAATAATGTGGCCCACAGTGAAGTCCGTTAAGCAAAGAACGAATTTTTGATTGTTCCTTGATCTTTTATACACACAGTTACTTTTTTAATTTAATTATTTAATAAAATATTGTATTCTAAAATGGGTCTGGTACTCTTCGTGTAATGCCAACTGGTCTAATGACGTTTCATCCAATGCCTATTTGTCTAAGGGGGACAATTCGTCCAATAGACAATAGGTCTAAAGAGACGTTTCGTCTAATGGAAGAATTCGTCAAAAGTCGATTCGTCCGATAGAACAATTCCTCCAAAGCCGATTAATCCAATGGGATAATTCGTCCAAAGACGATTGAATTAAATGGGACAATTCGTCTAATGAGACAATTCATCCAAAGCCGATTCGTCTTAATGGGACAATTCATCCAAAGCCGATTCGTCCAATGCGACAATTCGTCTAAAGCCGATTCGTCCAATGCGACAATTCGTCTAAAGTCGATTCGTCCAATGCGATAGTTCGTCCAAAGCCGATTCGTCTAATGGGACAATTCGTCCAAAGCCGATTCGTCTAATGGGACAGTTCGTCCAAAGCCGATTCGTCTAATGGGACAATTCATCCAAAGTCGATTCGTCTTAATGGGACAATTCATCCAAAGCCGATTCGTCCAATGCGACAATTCGTCTAAAGCTGATTCGTCTTAATGGGACAATTCATCCAAAGTCGATTCGTCGGATAGGACAATTCCTCCAAAGCCGATTCATCCAATGGGATAATTCGTCCAAAGCCGATTCGTCTAATGGGACAATTCGTCCAAAGCAGATTCGACTAATGAGACAATTCATCCAAAGTCGATTCGTCTTAATGGGACAATTCATCCAAAGCCGATTCGTCCAATGCGACAATTCGCCTAAAGCCGATTCGTCCAATGCGATAGTTCGTCCAAAGCCGATTTGTGAAATGAGAGAACTTGTCCTAAAGTGCCAATGAAGATAAAATGTTACATTTCATTGCTATTATTCTGAATCAAAAATTTCTTTTATTTTGTTTTCAGCACGTTTTTTTTTAAAACAAAACTTGTTTATATTATTGCTACGTTTGACCTTTCTTTCGTCTGTCTGTGCAAGCAACGTCTGGAACCAGTAAATCGATTTCAATGGTTCTTTTAGCGTTGAATGGAGGAAAGGATTAAGTTTGCACGCTGATGTTTCTCACAGCCGTCTGCCTGTGCGCAAAATATTCCTGATAATAATCAACCGATATCGATAGTACTTTTATCTCTGGATGGAGGAAAGGGTCTATATCGCGTATATTTTTAGTTCGTGAGCTCTCTAGTAAGGGAGAAGATGTCACCTAAGAAATGATGCTGCTGCTGCATCTTTAGTGTGGACCATTCGAAGTCAAATATATCAAGGAAACGTGTTCTTTAGACGCCCTAGGCGAATGAAAATATCCCTTTTTTGTGTGTAAGGCTTTGCTTTTTCCACTTCCTCATGAAATTTCAACTTTTTTTTTAAATATAGCTAAAAGCTTTTAAATGTTCGTTGCAATGCAAATAAATATAAACGAATGAATTAAACTGCGGAATTCAAAAACGTCACAGTTTTTGTTCATTTGCTTCAAGACTATTTGCTATTTTGATAAAGAAAGCAGAGGGCGTTGCGATTAATATGATAAAGAAAGCAGAGGGCGTTGCGATTAATACGATAAAGAAAGCAGGGAGTGTTGCGATTAATACGATAAAGAAAGCAGGGAGTGTTGCGATTAATACGATAAAGAAAGCAGAGGGCGCTGCGATTAATACGATAAAGAAAGCAGAGGGCGCTGCGATAAATACGATAAAGAAAGCAGAGGGCGCTGCGATTAATACGATAAAGAAAGCAGAGGGCGCTGCTATTAATAAGATAAAGAAAGCAGAGGGCGCTGCTATTAATAAGATAAAGAAAGCAGAGGGCGCTGCGATTAATACGATAAGGAAAGCAGAGGGCGCTGCGATTAATACGATAAAAAAAGCAGAGGGCGCTGCGATTAATATGATAAAGAAAGCAGAGGGCGCTGCGATTAATATGATAAAGAAAGCAGAGGGCGCTGCGATTAATAGATTCGATTTAGATTTAGATAATTTATTCTCAGATTATGCAGTACTTTTACATTTACATGTTTTTTACCTTAGAACTGAAGTTATAATGAAATATATATATATATATAATGTTGTATATCTCAGATACACAATTTTAAAGTATTACATTTTCTAATATATATTCTTTTTTCTACATAGTTCTCCAATAAAAATCGTATATTTATTCATACCATATATATATATATGGAAAATTTTAATATTATAGTTCATTAGTGTTTTATAATTTTACCTACATTTTTCAGTAAAAGACTGAGAAAAAATGTTGAGTCTTCCACGAGAGTAAAAACTCGCTTGTGGAAGAAATTTAACAGTTATGTTGTAATAAAATGAAAAGGCAACATGCTTTAGTTTCACATTTCCTCACACTCTGCTAGCTTGATCAAAAAATCTAAGTAAATATTTAACCAATTTATAAGTTTGAAAAATATCATTAAGGATAAATGAAATGAAAAAAAAATTAAAAAAATTTACTGAGTAGAAAACAGAAAAAAAAATATAAAAATCTATATTGAACTGTGCGTTAGTAAGTGGTTCAGTTGAGCACCTTAAGGGCAACTCAGCATCAAATGAAATTATATATTAATATCTCTTTTATTTCTAAAACATAGTCTCAATATTTACCACATTCAAAATCCATTTTCTTAATTCCTTATAGAAAAAATTATCATTTCTTATTCCTTTGATGTACTCTGGTAAGCAGTTAAAAAAACTTTGGCGCCAAATAAACATAATGTTTTTCAACAATAGTTTTGTTCGCTTTCAAATCAAGTAAGAAAAGGTTTTTTGACAGTCGAGTATTGTTTTGAAACGCCCGTAAAGTTTGAACATCAAAATTCATCCTTATGTATTTCAGTACCTGAAATACATATAATATCCTTATTTATAAAATACCTAATTCATTGTATACATTTGCAATGCTTTCAAATTTTTTTAATTTCATCATGCATCTAATTATGTGATTCTGCGCATAGTGTAACGGTTTGATTGTTGTCAAATAGACTCCACCCCACGATAACAAACCATAGAGCAAATAAGATTTAATCCAAGAAAAGTAAATAATTTTCAATAAAGATAAATTTGCGAATTTCCGGATGTAATAAATTTTAGGTATAATGCAGTTAATCTTTTTAACAACATCATATATTTGCATTTTCCAGGACATCTTTCTGTCAATATACCCAAATATTTATAGCATTCAACCCCCTCAATTTTGTCACAATTGCAATTTTTTCCAGCACAAACTTCAGAGTGGAAAATGATCCTGTCACGAAAAAAGTCAATCTCATTTTCTCTTGGTCTAATAAAATACATTTCGTCTTCTTTGTATTTAAAAAGAGTTTATTAAATTTTAGCCACGTTCTTATTTCTATCCAGTCGTTATTTATATTCTCAAAAATATATTTCTTTTCCTCTCCAGAATATATCAGTGCAGCATCATCTGCAAATGAAATTATTTTACCATTCAAATCCAATGTACAGAAGTCATTTATATAAAGTAAAAAATAAAGGTCCAAAAACAGAACCATGAGGGACACTAACTTGTACATTTGTTTCTTCACTAATATATTTTTCAATTTTTACTTTTTGCTTCCTATTCATTAAATAGCTATTAATCCATGAAAGCAAATTTCCCCTAACACCACTGGTTTCTAACTTTTCTAATAATATATCATGATTCACTGAATCAAAAGATTTTTTCAAATCCAAAGAAAAACAACTGTTTTAACATTTTGATTTAAATTTCTGTAAATTTGCGTAGTCATTTCTAAAATCGCAGTTTGAGTATTCAAACCTTTTCGAAATCCAAATTGGTTTGAGGCAAATAAATTGTGCATATCCCAAAATTTAACAATGTATAACATAGTATGATGAAGAAAACAGAGGGAGCTGCGATTAGTATGATAAAGAAAGCAGAGGGCGCTGCGATTAGTATGATAAAGAAAGCAGAGAGCGCTGCGATTAGTATGATAAAGAAAGCAGAGAGCGCTGCGATTAGTACGATAAAGAAAGCAGAGGGCGTTGCGATTAATACGATAAAGAAAGCAGAGGGCGCTGCGATTAGTATGATAAAGAAAGCAGAGGACGCTGCGATTAATATGATAAAGAAAGCAGAGGGCGCTGCGATTAATATGGTTCCTCGAATGGATTTAGAGTTTCTGGATTAAGTTTTAATTTCGTTGATCGATTTTATTTTACTTTTGATTTGTGTAGCGTTAATAATTGGTTTTGAGGTTCACTGTTAAAAACCATGTGTTACGTCACCATACCTATGATCAACAATAACAAGTTTTATTTAAGAATAATTTTAAAACAATACATTATTACAACGCTTTTCCAATTAATTGCTGAAAATAAGTACTTTTTATATGAAGTGCACTAACACGTATTTTGATTCATTTTGAACCACGGAATCTAGATTGCTTTAAAAGAGACGATATAAAATACGAGTGTCTGAAAAAGGGTTGTAAAGGAAAAAAACTCGATTCAGTTTCTTCCCCATCCCCTCGTTTTTTTCTAGATTCTGGCCACGAGGAATAGATCCCGGGGGTGGAGAGAAGGGGGGGGGGGCAGACGCCACCCTCTTCACATCGTTAGTAACCAAAATGGAGAGAAAAAATTAGTAATTCAATAGATATCACATTTTGCAGGAACATTTTTTAAAAGGTCTTTAAAACGGAAAGAAACATTGTGTACTGGCAGGACCTGATCTAGAAAAAAGCGAAGGAGCAGGAGCAAAAAACACAATCGAGCTGGAAAATATAAAAGGGAGACAAGAGACTTTATTTCCAATGCCGTATTAACATTTCATCCTCCGTTTGAGATATATTTAAAAATATCTTAAAAAATGGGTGAAATATGCACAATTTAATAATTGTTTGCCGTCATTACTCTTATGAGCATTCTCAAATAGGGGGATATCCCCTTCTCGCCCCCCCCCCCCCCCCCACTTTCCCCGACCTTCCAAACACTATTATTATATGAAGAAATATTGGACGAATCAGCATTAGACGAATCGTACCGTTGGACAAATCGGCATTTGAGGAATCGTGCCATTAGACGAATTGTCCCCTTTAGACCAAACGGCATTGGAGGAATTGTCCCCTTTGGACCAAACGGCATTGGACGAATTGTCCCCTTTGGACCAAATGGCATTGGACGAATTGTCCCTTTTGGACCAAACGGCATTCGAGAAATTGTCCCCTTTGGACCAAACGGCATTGGAAGAATTATCCCCTTTGGACCAAACGGCATTGGAGGAATTGTCCCCTTTGGACCAAACGGCATTGGACGAATTGTCCCCTTTGAACCAAACGACATTGGACTAAGTGCCATTAGACAAAAGTCCGGGACCGCTCAAACATAGGGGTATTCGTCTATAATGTCCCTATGTATATATATATAGCTGAGATCAACTCATTTTGAAATTAAAACTCATTTGAATTAACTTTGAAGCTGATTCATTTCAATTCCTTGTCAAACTCAGTCATTTCAACTCACTCTGAAATTAAAACCCTATGAAGCTCATACTAATTTGAACTCTCTCTGAAACAGTTGCTCATGCAACTCACACTAAAATTAAAACTCATTTGAATTAATTTGAAGCTCATACTCATTTGAGTGTTATTAATTAAAACTCATTTAAAACATATTTGAATTCACTTTGAAGCTCATACTCATTTGAACTCTCTCTGAAACAGTTACTCATTTCGACTCACTCTGAAATTAAAACTCATTTGAATTCCCTATGAAGCTCAGACTCATTTGAACTCTCTCTGAAACAGTTGCTCATGCAACTCATACTAAAATTAAAACTCATTTGAATTAATGTGAAGCTCATACTCATTTGAGTGTTATTAATTAAAACTCATTTAAAACACACTTGAATTCACTTTAAAGCTCATACTCATTTGAACTCTCTCTGAAACAGTTACTCATTTCGACTCACTCTGAAATTAAAACTCATTTGAATTCCCTATGAAGCTCAGACTCATTTGAACTCTCTCTGAAGCAGTTGCTCATGCAACTCATACTAAAATTAAAACTCATTTGAATTAATGTGAAGCTCATACTCATTTGAGTGTTATTAATTAAAACTCATTTAAAACACATTTGAATTCACTTTAAAGCTCATACTCATTTGAACTCTCTCTGAAACAGTTGCTCATGCAACTCACACTAAAATTAAAACTCATTTGAATTAATTTGAAGCTCTTACTCATTTGAGTGTTATTAATTAAAACTCATTTAAAACACATTTGAATTCACTTTGAAGCTCATATTCATTTGAACTCTCTCTGAAACAGTTGCTCATGCAACTCACACTAAAATTAAACTCATTTGAATTAATTTGAAGCTCATACTCATTTGAGTGTTATAAAATTAAAGCTCATTTAAAACACATTTGAATTCACTTTGAAGCTCATACTCATTTGAACTCTCTCTGAAACAGTTACTCATATCGACTAACTCTGAAATTAAAACTCATTTGAATTCCCTATGACGCTCAGACTCATTTGAATTCTCCTTGAAACTCAAATTCATTGAATTCACTCTGAAATTCTCACGCGACCAATGCCTCTTGCATTGAACTCTGTTGAAAACTAAGTGAAACGTTGAAAATTTCCTGACATTTTGTACACAGTTACTTTTATTACTTAATTATTTAGCAAAAATTTATATCTTTAAAATATGCGCACTCTTTTATATTTGCCCTGTATTTGTCTACTCTATACACGCATTACAATTGTTCTCATTTATACATATATCCATTTTTTTTTGCAAGAATTGCAAGGATTCGATAGAGACGCAGTTAACTTGGAAACATTTCCTAAGTGTCCCCAGTAACCGTTCAGGCTGGGAACGTATTCTTCATATCGTCGTAACGTGAGATTCATATTTAATTTATGAGAGAAACGTCAAAGCAGGCTGTGACTGGGTTGTTTAATAGGAGGATGTAGAGGAAGAGATTGGAGCATGTGGGAGCAGAGGGAGGGAAGATGGAAGCGGGGAGGATGACATCAAGTGGGAGGGTGGAAAAGACCCAAGAGGCACAGGACCTGCTCGATCAGCTCCAAGACTTCCAATTACTCCGGCAAACGACGGAAAAATTAAAAAGGTGTCTCTCCTATCCTCTAAACGCTGTAAAGCTCCTTAATGCGAGGCAGTACAAGAGCTGACAGATGCTTATTCATCCGTTCCCAAGAAGGCAATTAATTTGGAAAACACTCTGTCGCCGTGCTTAGTGATGAAATCGCCGTTGATGAAACCCGCGTTGCCTTGGCTTGCTTATGTGGCTTGTTATGGCCACGTGCTGTCAGGATGGTAAGAGAACGTTGGAGGCAATTTCTCTTCAGCTTCCAGAGAAAGAAAAAGATATTTTTTTTATGTTTTTCTTTTCTCTTTTTTTTATTTATATATATAGACATAACAAACTGGAGTTTTTAAAATGTGGTCTGTGGTATTAGCAGTTGACTGGTGTACGACAAATTGGCAGGATGAGATCAAGGGATTGTAAGAGGCAGCTTCCGAAGTGATCCTTCAGAGGAAGGTTTTCATTTCACGTTTTTCTTTACGATTATCTTCCTTTTTTATTTTGCTTTTGACGTTTTGGGTTTTTATTCTTGTTCACGTATGACTTGTCAAAGGTATTAACTTTGTGTTTTTTTTTTGGCTACGACTTTATTCGGAATAGGAAAAGGAAGATGAAGAGCAGAGATGAAAGAGGATGAAAGTAGGAGAAAAAAAAGATATAGGAAGAATAAGGGGAAAAAATAGAAATGAGTGGGATTAACCCTCTTGGGTGTCGTCAGATATTTTCTCAAGGTTTCCGAGTGAGGGCTGAAAAGGTTTATTTGGAATGGTGGCAAAAACAAAACACTGGGAGGGGGGGGGGGTTACAGGGGTGAATTTTTTTCTGGGGGTGGAAGTTTCAGGTTTAGGCAAAAATTTCTGAAGATATGGTTTCAAGATGGGATAAAAAACTTTTGGCGGGGGGGGGGGAAGGTTTCAAGGTCAGGAAAAAAAATTTTGGAGGAAAGGTTTTAGGTAGGCAAAATTTTTCGTCCGGGAGATGGAGTTTCAGGGTTGGGCAAAAAAATTCGAGAGGAAAGGATTTAGGGTTGGGGAAATCTACTTTTCGGAGGAAGAAAGTTTCAGTGTTGGGAAAAAATTCTGGTATAAAGATTTCAGGTTAGGACAAAATATTTTCGCGACGTGGTGGCAGAAAAGATTTCAGTGTTGGGCAAAAAAATTTCCGGAGGAAAGGTGTCAGGGTGGAGCAAAATATTTTTTTGGGGGGAGGGAGGAAAAGATTTCAGGGTTGGGTGAAATAATATCAGAAGGAAAGGGTTCAGGGTGGTGAAATGATTTTGGTAGGAGGAGAAGGTTTCAGAGTTCGACAAAAATATTTCTGGTGGGAACGTTTCAGGGTGGATCAAAAAAAAATTTGGACGGGACAGAAAAGGTTTCAGGGTGGGATAAATATATTTTTTTGGGAGGTTGGGTTGTTTTACCTCTAAGCGGCACTTTTTTGCACACCATGGGATAAATGGCCAGGTCACATGGACCCCGAAGGCTCAGAGAAGGTTCGGGGAGGGGACCCACTGGAACAAGCTGTTGGGAGACAGATGGTAGCCTCCCGTCAAGGCCATCCAGCGTGTTCTTTAACGTGCACAGGGTATGGCTCTCCCGCACACGGGGCCACGGCTTAACGTCCCATTCGGCGGACGGCGGCCTTTCAAGCCCATCGGTGTCCCCTACTGACCGTGGGCAGGGCGGAGGAATTTTTGCGGTGATAAATCTCAACTCTGACCCAGCTGGGACTCGAATCTGGGAACTACATATTACGAGCCTGGCGCGCTACCGACTGAGCCACCCCCGCCCCACCCAACTGAAGAAGCCATAAATTAAAACTAAAGTAGAGGAATAACAAATCGACTTTGGTGAATCCATATTGGTGATCCATATTGGGACTTTGGTGAATCCATGATGATTTTCAAAGTAAATGAAGTTTTTATTTTTTTGCATATTGCATTCTTTAGCAATAGTAATTCGCACTAATGGGTGATTGGGAAATGTAAATACTAATTTTTTTTAAATAAAAACAACGTAAAGAATATTTCAAAAAATTTTATAACGATAAAATTTAACAGATGACGCGAAAAATATTTTCGTTATTTTCACTGTTTTCGAGTTCATACATTTTAGAATTTTCCTTTATAATATATACTGAGAAACGGTACCCCGTCAAAATAGCCCAAGACTAAATAGCCCCGACAAAATAGCCTATTCTAAAATAGCCCAAGACTAAATAGCCCCGACAAAATAGCCTATTCTAAAATAGCCCAAGACTAAATAGCTCCGAAGAAATAGCTTAGGCTATTTAAAATCCAAAGTAAAAATCCAACTTGCGCGTCGGAAAACGCGCGTAATATGTCTTCCTATACTTTGATAAAATGAAGGTAACTTTGCAACAAGTTGCGTTGAGTGCATCTATAATTAGAAATATTATAGTAACAAATGAGTCACGTGACAGGCACATGGCTCACCGGTAGGCGGAGCCATGTGATTTAGTTTTAGTATTAAAACCAATGCTTCTAGTTTAGCTTCTAGTTTTAGTTTTTTATTCGCACGTGGCGCACGTGTGTCTTGCGGGAGTCGTTGCAAGAGATCTCTAACGGAAATAAGTAAGCTATTTTAATATCTATCTTACCGGATGCGTTTATTTATTGATATAATATAGAACTATTTAATAGATATTAACTGATAATCCGTTATTATTTGTGTTTTGCAAGAAAAATGGAGAAAATCTCGTCGCAAAAAGGAAAAGATCTGCTGCTGAAAGATGGTCATCGATATCGCAAGGCTAGGGAAAACCGGGATGAAAGTACATCGTGGAGGTGTGTAGTTCCGACTTGTAAAGGGCGTCTAAGAACATTGGGTGCTGACTTCCGGGTCGTGACGGAACACAACCATGCGCCAAATCCAGCTAAAAATCAGGCATTGAAATGCGTTTCTGAAATGAAACATAGAGCACAGAGTGCTGTGGAGAAGCCTAGGCAAATATATCAAGCCTGCACAAGTGGAATATCTTTGGAAGCATCGATTCAGCTTCCAAATTATATTGCCTCCCAGAGAGCAATAGAACGTATACGAAAAAAAACGAATCTTCCATATCCAAATCCTGCAAGTGTTGCCAATATTGCAATTCCAGTTCATCTTCAAAGTACCACAAGAAACGAAAATTTTATTCTGTTGGATTTTGGAGAAAACGATCCTGATCGAATACTAATGTTCGGCACTGAGGAAAATTTGAGAATATTGGAACAGAATCATCATTGGTTTGTTGATGGCACGTTTAAAGTATCACCTGAACTGTTTTTTCAATTATTCACGATACACGGACTAATAGAAAAGTGTTGTATTCCACTGATATATGTATTGTTAAGAAATAAAAGTGAAGCAATATATGTTCGCGTATTTCAGAAACTATTACAGTTGAAGGAAACTTTAAATCCAACAAGTGTGTTAAGTGATTACGAGAAAGCGGTTCAAAACGCCGTGCAACAAGTTTTTAGTAACACAGAAGTTGTTGGCTGTTTGTTTCATTTGGGACAGTGCTTATGGCGAAAAGTGCAAGAACTGAATTTAGCGGAACTTTATGTAAATAATGAAAATGTGCGTGCTTATATAAAAATGTTGTTTGCGCTGAGTTTTGTACCGGTACATGATGTTATAGGAGTATTTGAAGAATTAATTGAAAAATGCCCAAACGAACTAGACCCCATTATCGATTACTGGGAAGATACATAATATAGGACGAATAAGACGCAATCGCCGAGCACAACCACGATTTGCAATACATATATGGAATGTTCATGAGCGCGTTGTCAATGGTCTTCCGAGGACAAATAATTCGGTAGAAGGGTGGCATAGGGCATTCCAGCAAACTGTAGATTGCCATCATCCATCCGTCTACAAACTCATCGACCATTTCCGAAAAGAGCAGGATATGGTAGAAATCCGCTTAACCCGTCTTGCTGCAGGTATTCGCAACCTAGATGCTAGCAAAACTAAATATGTGCAACTGAATAGGCTAAGCTATTTCTCCGGGGCTATTTTGTCGGGGCTATTTAGTCTTGGGCTATTTTAGAACAGGCTATTTTGTCGGGGCTGTTTTGTCGGGGCTGTTTTGTCTTGAGCTATTTTGACGGGTCACGCTGAGAAACTTGTGTGAAACAGAGAGCAGCTGTCTTGTAAATCTTTCTAGTAATTGGCGCTCAGACAAAGGGATTTGTGATAGCCAGATAAGAGGGTTGGTTTGTATTTACCTCTGAGTGGCATATTTCTTTCACACAATGGGCAAAATGGCCAGGTCACAAGGACCCCGAAGGCTTAGAGAAAGTTGGGGGAGGGGGACCCACTGGACTGCTGTTGGGAGACAGATGGTAGCCTCCCGTCAAAGTCATCCAGCGTGTTCTTTAACGTGCACGGAGCATGGACCTTTTTTGCACACAATGGGCTAATTGGCCAGGTCACAAAGACCCCGAAGGCTTAGAGAAAGTTGGGGGAGGGGGACCCACTGGACTGCTGTTGGGAGACAGATGGTAGCCTCCCGTCAAAGTCATCCAGCGTGTTCTTTAACGTGCACGGGGCATGGACCTTTTTTGCACACAATGGGCTAATTGGCCAGGTCACAAAGACCCTGAAGGCTTAGAGAAGATTGGGGGAGGGGACCCACTCGACAGCTGTTGGGACACAGATTGTAGTCTCCCGTCAAAACCATCCACCGTGTTCTTTAAAGTGCACTGGGTATGGACCTTTTTTTTTGCACACGGAACCACGGTTTAACGTCCCATCTGACGGATGGTGGCCTTTCGAAGTCCAATGGTGTCCCCTACTAAGGGCGGGAAGTTTTGCGGTGTAAAACACAAATCTAGCCCAGATGGGACTCGAACGGGGGAAATGCAGATTACGAGCCTGGTGCGCTACCGCCTCATTAATGCTGAAGGATAATCCCTGATATATTTCAATTCCACTTAATCAGCTTAAACACTTGGAGGAAGAAAGGGTTATAGAGAATTGCAGGAAAGGACCATCAACTTTGACGATAGTCGAAACCAGGGGTTCGACCTGTGAGCCTTCGTGGTCCTTGTGACCTGGCCATTTAGTCCATTGTCTTCAAAAAAGTGCCGCTCAGAGATAAAATATCTCAATTACCTCTTGATCATAAAGAGGACGCCAATGGGCTTGGAAATATCGCCGTCCGTCTGATGAGACATTAAGTGGTGGCCCGGTGTGTAGGGTTGTGGGTTGGGTTGTTTTACCTCTGAGCGGCACTTTTTTGCACACCATAGGCTAAATGGCTAGGTCACAAGGACCCCGAAGGCTCAGAGAAGGTTGTGAGAGGGGACCCACTGGAACAGCTGTTGGAAGACAGATGGTAGCCTCCCGTCAAGACCATCCAGCGTGTTCTTTAACGTGCACAGGGTATGGCTCTCCCGCACACGGGGCCACGGCTTAACGCCACATCCGACGGACGGCGGCCTTTCCAAACCCATCGGTGTCCCCTACTGACCGTGGGCAGGGCGGGGAATTTTGCGGAGATAAATCTCAACGCTGACCCAGCAGGGATTTGAACCTGGGAACTACAGATTACGAGCCTGGCGCGCTACCGACTGAGCCCCCCCCGCCCCCCGGTGTGTAGGAGAATGCATGTCATACCCAACCCAAATTAATGAACACGCTGGTTGGCTTTGACGAGAGGTTTCCATCTCGTCAACTAACAGCTGGCATCCATTTGGAGACCTGGGGCACTGTCTCACCAAAAATAATCACACAAATAAAAATTGATGAATTTCAAATTTAGTATTCATTATTTGTCATATCTAAATCAACATAGTGTTGCAAATTTTAAATGGTAGACACTGAGCGTGAGTAAAATAAGTATTTTTTTTACAATATAAATTACAATACAATGCAAATTATTACAAAAATATGGATGAAATAACTTATAAACAAACTAACTACTCTCGTACAATAATTAATAACCCCTTTTTCTACAGAGCATACAAGTTGGGTTGTTTTACCTCTGAGCGGTAGTTTTTTCCACACCATGGGCTAAATGGCCAGGTCACATGGACCCCGAAGGCTCAGAGAAGGTTGGGTGAAGGGACCCACTGGAACAGCTGTTGGGAGATAGATGGTAGCCTCCCGTCAAGGCCATCCAGTGTGTTCTTTAACATGCACAGGGTATGGCTCTCCCGCACACGGGACCCACGGCTTAACGTCCCATCAGACGGTCGGCGGCCATTCCAAGTCCATCGGTGTCCCCTACTGACCGTGGGCAGGGCGGGGAAATTTTGCAGACATAAATCTCAACGCTGACCCAGCTGGGACTCGAACCTGGGAACTACAGATCACGAGCCTGGCGCGCTACCGACTGAGTCCCAGCCGCACCCAGGTTAGATGGACCACTTGTGGGAGTTGGATTGTTTTATCTCAGAGTGGCACTTTTTTTGCACACAGCTAAATGGCCAGGTCACAAGGACCCCAAAGACTAAGAGTAGGTTTGGGAAAATGACCCACTGGAACAGCTGTTGGGAGACAGATGGTAACCTCCCATTAAGGGCTTCGAACGTGTTATTTAACGTCCAAAGGATATGACTCTCCAAACACGAAGCCACGGCTTAACGTCGCACCCAACGGACAGTGAGATTTTCAATCCCATTGATGTCCCCTACTGACCAAGGGCAGGGTTTGGGTTGGGTTGTTTTACCTCTGAACGGCACTTTTTTGCACACAATGTGCTAAATGACCAGGTTACCAGGACCCCGAAGGCTCAGAGAAGGTTGGGGAGGGGACCCACTGGAACGGCTGTTGGGAGACAGATGGTAGCCTCCCATCAAGTCCATCTAGCGTGTTCTTTAACGTGCACAAGGTATGGCTCTCCCACACACGGGGCCACTGCTGGAAGTCCCATCCGACGGACGGCGGCCTTTCTAAGCCCATCGATGTGCCCTACTTACCGCGGGCAGGGTTTGGGTTCGGTTGTTTTACCTCTGATCGGCACTTTTTTGCACACAATGGGCTAAATGACCAGGTCACAAGGACCCCGAAGGCTCAGAGATGGTTGGGGGAGGGGACTAACTAGAACAGCTGTTGGGAGACAGATGGTAACACCCGTCAAGGCCATCCAGCATGTTCTTTAACGTTCATTAGGATATGGCTCTCCCGCACACGGGCCAGGGCTTAACGTCTCATCCGATGAACGACATCCTTTCCAACTCCATCTGTGTACCCTACTGACCAATGGTAAAGGTGGGGAGTTTTGCCGAGATAAATCTCAACACTGGCCTAGCTGCGACTCGAACCTGAGAATTGCAAATTACGAGCCTGTTGCGCTACCGACTGAGCTACCCCATCCCAATTATGGGAGCATAAGACGTGTAATATCCTGTCAAGTCCCAACTTGAGTTGTAAAATCTCAGAACGTCTAGATCAATTTCTGCCGTCTGTCGGAGGGGCGGGGGTGGCTCAGTCGGTAGCGCGCCAGGCTCGTAATCTGTAGTTCCCAGGTTCGAGTCCCAGCTGGGTCTGGAACCTGGGTTGAGATTTAACTCCACAAAACTCCCCGCCTGCCCACGGTCAGTAGGGGAGACCGATGGGCTTGAAAAGGCCGTCGTCCGTCGGATGGGACGTTAAGCCGTGGCCCCGTATGCGGGAGAGCCATACCCTGTGCACGTTAAAGAACACGCTGGATGGCCTTGACGGGAGGCTACCATCTGTCTCCCAACAGCTGTTCCAGTGGGTCCCCTCCCCCAACCTTCTCTGAGCCTTCGGGGTCCATGTGACCTGGCCACTTAGCCCATGGTGTGCAAAAAATTGCCGCTCAGAGGTAAAACAACCCAACGTTAAAGAACACGCTGGATGGCCTTGACGGGAGGCTACCATCTGTCTCCCAACAGCTGTTCCAGTGGGTCCCCTCCCCCAACCTTCTCTGAGCCTTCGGGGTCCATGTGACCTGGCCACTTAGCCCATGGTGTGCAAAAAATTGCCGCTCAGAGGTAAAACAACCCAACGTTAAAGAACACGCTGGATGGCCTTGACGGGAGGCTACCATCTCTCTCCCAACAGCTGTTCCAGTGGGTCCCCTCCCCCAACCTTCTCTGAGCCTTCGGGGTCCATGTGACCTGGCCATTTAGCCCATGGTGTGCAAAAAAGTGTCGCTCAGAGGTAAAACAACCCAAAACAACCCGTCTGTCAGATGGGACGTTAAGACGTTGCCCTGTGTGCAAGAGAGTCATATTCTGTGCACGTTAAGAACACACTAGATGGCCTTGACGGGAGGCTACCATCTGTTTCCTAACAGTTGTTCCAATGGGTCCCCTCCCCCAACCTTCTCTGAGTCTTCGGAGTCCTTGTGACTTCTCTATTTAGCCCATTGAGTGCAAAAAAAGTGCCACTCAGAGGTAAAACAACCCAACCAACCTAAATCAATTGTAATACTTCAGTCAGTTCAAGTTCAATTCTGAGAATACAAGAGTTGTGATGTCTCACCAAGTCCCAAATGAGTTTTGAGAGTACAAGAGTTGTAATATCGTGACACTCGTTTTCAATTAGGGGGTGGGGGTGGCTCAGTCGGTAGCGCGCCATGCTCGTAATCTGTAGTTCCCAGGTTCGAGTCCCAGCTGGGTCAGCGTTGAGATTTATCTCCGCAAAATTCCCCGCCTTGCCCGCGGTCAGGCCGCGGTTCCCCGCCTGCCCGCGGTAGGGGACACCGATGGGCTTGGAAAGGCCGCCGTCCATCGGATGGGACGTTAAGCCGTGGCCCCGTGTGCGGGAGAGCCATACCCTGTGCACATTAAAGAACACTCTGGATGTCCTTGAGGGGAGGCTACCATCTGTCTCCCAACAGCTGTTCCAGTGGGTCCCCTTCCCCAACCTTCTCTGAGCCTTCGGGGTCCATGTGACCTGGCCATTTAGCCCATGGTGTGCAAAAAAGTGCCGCTCAGAGGTAAAACAACCCAACCCAACGTTTTCAATTATTGAGAACACTATGTGACTATCCTAATTCGTTCTGCGAAGAATAAAGTCTAGAATGTATATTTTGATTGTGCTTCGTTTATGCTCATGAGTATGTATTACAAGGTACCTCCAGCCAAGGTTATAAAGAACACCAATACACCATTGAACCGTCCTTAAATAAAAAATAAAATAAAGAAATAAATACCCCCTCAAGCAGCTGCTTGCCACAGAGGTCTGACAGGAGCCTGTCAGTTTATATGCCATAGCAGAATGTCTGAGAGGATGGCAGGACCTCCTCAGAAAAACGACACATACATCCATGCCTTACCCGGTACACGAACCCAGGCCCCTTAGATCAGTAGCCAAGCACACTAACCACTCGGCCATGGACGGCATAAAAAAATAAATACCCCCTCAAACAGCTGCTTGCCACAGAGGTCTGACAGGAGGCTGTCAGTTTATATGCCATAGTAGAAGGTCTGAGAGGATGGCAGGACCTCAGCAGAAAAACAACACAGACATCCATGCCTTACCCGGGGCTCGAACCCAGGTCCCTTAGATCAGTAGCCAAGCGTGCTAACCACTCGGCCATGGGACGGACGAACCGTCTTTATTCTACATTAAATGATAAAAATTTCCTTATACAAACAGAACGCACACCTGCTTCAACCATCTCCAGGAAAGTTCTCCCTATTCCTCTAATTCCAATGATCTTCTTGTCATTAATCAAAGCTATTCATAGGAGTGATGTCACGAATCACTGAACGTCATCGACACTCGCGCTATGTTTGTCCAATGACACCGCAATGGCCGACATTTCCCGATCACGTGATAAATGCTTGCCTCACCCTCTGTGGCAAGCGATGTTGACTCAAAATATTATGTTCGCGCTGCCCCAGTGCCATCTGGCGATGCTTGGGTGACAGCACAGGGAAGCAGGTGTTGCCAATATGGCTGATGTAATTCTTCATTTTCAAAGAGAAAAAAAAAACCTAGGGTGTTCTATCGTGTTTGGGAAAGTGATGTGTACTTTGGGTTACCAGACACTAGTCGTCTAAAAGGAGGACAGAGAAGTTAAAAATGGAGTCTGGTATCAAAGACCGACGTGTTTATAAAATGTGAAATAAAATATATAAGTTTTTTACTAAGTTTATTTAAAACTGGTAGTTTTTCTAAGTTCACTAAGTTTATTTGAACTGCTAATATTTTTTAACAGTTTAGTAAAAGACAAAAATTTTTGCAATCATTTATTCAACGTTCAGTATTATTTATTAAGTATTTATTCAGTATTATTTATTAAGTATTTATTCAGTATTATTTATTAAGTATTTATTCAGCATTATTTATTAAGTATTTTTTCAGTATTATTCATTATTTATTAATTATCCAATATTAGTCATTAATTATTAATTTTTTAGTATTATTCATTCATTATTATTTATTCAGTATTATTAATTATTGTTCATTCCTTATTATTCAGAAAGTATTTATTTAGTATTATTTAATAATTATTATTCATTCAGTATCTTACATTAAAATTTTATTCAGTACCCTTTGAAATATATAACATACCGATTTTCATTCATACATGATACGCAAACAAGTTTTATTTGGCCTGAACTTTGTCTTTTTGTTAACTCTGACTGAGGATGTGGTCAGCAGTGACTTCGGTATTAGTAGGGTCTTGGTAGGAAATGGCCTTGTATAAGAAGGCCTGTGTGTTGGGAGTCCTTGTGTGAGAAGGCCTGTATGTTGGTAGGAAATGGCCTTGTATAAAAAGGCCTGTATGTTGGTAGTACATGCCCTTGTGTGAAAAGACCCGTGTCTTGGTAGGAAATGGCCTTGTATAAGAAGGCCTGTGTGTTGGTAGTACATGCCCTTGTGTGAAAAGGCCCGTGTCTTGGTAGGAAATGGCCTTGTATAAAAAGGCCTGTGTGTTGGTAGTACATGCATTTGTGTGAAAAGGCCCGTGTCTTGGTAGGAAATGGACTTGTGTAAGAAGGCGTGTGTGTTGGTAGTACATGCCCCCTGTATGAGAAGACCTGTGTGTTGGTAGTGCATGACCTTGTATGAGAAGGCCTGTGTGTTGGTAGTACATGACCTTGTATGAGAAGGCCTGCGTCTTGGTAGGGCACGCACTTCCTGTGTCCTGGTATGACATGCACTTGTATGAGAATGCCTGTATGTTGGTAAGGCATAACCTTATATGATGAGAAGGACTGGGTAGAGTAGCCCTTGTATGAGAAGGCCTGTGTCTCGGTAGGGCAACCCTTGTATGATAAGGCCTGTGTCTTGGTAGGGCAACCCTTGTATGATAAGGCCTGTGTCTTGGTATAACATGCACTTGTATGAGAAGGCCTGTGTGTTGGTAAGGAATAATCTTGTATGATGAGAACGCCTATGTTTGGGTAGGGCAGCCCTTGTAGAGAAGGCATGTGTCTTGGTATAACATGCACTTGTATGAGAAGGCCTGTGTGTTGGTAGGGAATAATCTTGTTTGATGAGAAGGCCTGTGTTTGGGTAGGGTAGCCCTTGTATGAGAAGGCCAGTGTTTGGGTAGGGCAGCCCTTGCATGAGAAGGCCTGTGTTTGGGTAGGGCAGCCCTTGTATGAGAAGGCCTGTGTCTGGGTAGGGAAGCCCTTGTATGTGAAGGCCAGTGTTTGGAGAGGGAAGCCCTTGTATGAGAAGGCCTGTGTCTGGGTAGGGCAGCCCTTGTATGAGAAGGCCTGTGTCTGGGTAGGGAAGCCCTTGTATGAGAAAGCCAGTGTTTGGGTAGGGAAGCCCTTGTATGAGAAGGCCTGTGTCTGGGTAGGGAAGCCCTTGTATGAGAAGGCCAGTGTTTGGGTAGGAAAGCCCTTGTATGAGAAGGCCTGTGTTTGGGTAGGTCAGCCCTTGTATGAGAAGGCCAGTGTTTGGAGAGGGAAGCCCTTGTATGAGAAGGCCTGTGTCTGGGTAGGGCGCCCTTGTATGAGAAGGCCTGTGTCTGGGTAGGGAAGCCCTTGTATGAGAAAGCCAGTGTTTGGGTAGGGCAGCCCTTGTATGAGAAGGCCTGTGTCTGGGTAGGGAAGCCCTTGTATGAGAAGGCCAGCGTTTGGGTAGGAAAGCCCTTGTATGAGAAGGCCTGTGTTTGGGTACGTCAGCCCTTGTATGAGAAGGCCAGTGTTTGGAGAGGGAAGCCCTTGTATGAGAAGGCCTGTGTCTGGGTAGGGCAGCCCTTGTATGAGAAGGCCTGTGTCTGGGTAGGGAAGCCCTTGTATGAGAAAGCCAGTGTTTGGGTAGGGAAGCCCTTGTATGAGAAGGCCTGTGTCTGGGTAGGGAAGCCCTTGTATGAGAAGGCCAGTGTTTGGGTAGGAAAGCCCTTGTATGAGAAGGCCTGTGTTTGGGTAGGTCAGCCCTTGTATGAGAAGGCCAGTGTTTGGAGAGGGAAGCCCTTGTATGAGAAGGCCTGTGTCTGGGTAGGGCGCCCTTGTATGAGAAGGCCTGTGTCTGGGTAGGGAAGCCCTTGTATGAGAAAGCCAGTGTTTGGGTAGGGCAGCCCTTGTATGAGAAGGCCTGTGTCTGGGTAGGGAAGCCCTTGTATGAGAAGGCCAGCGTTTGGGTAGGAAAGCCCTTGTATGAGAAGGCCTGTGTTTGGGTAGGTCAGCCCTTGTATGAGAAGGCCAGTGTTTGGAGAGGGAAGCCCTTGTATGAGAAGGCCTGTGTCTGGGTAGGGCGCCCTTGTATGAGAAGGCCTGTGTCTGGGTAGGGAAGCCCTTGTATGAGAAAGCCAGTGTTTGGGTAGGGCAGCCCTTGTATGAGAAGGCCTGTGTCTGGGTAGGGAAGCCCTTGTATGAGAAGGCCAGCGTTTGGGTAGGAAAGCCCTTGTATGAGAAGGCCTGTGTTTGGGTACGTCAGCCCTTGTATGAGAAGGCCAGTGTTTGGAAAGGGAAGCCCTTGCATGAGAAGGCCTGTGTCTGGGTAGGGCAGCCCTTGTATGAGAAGGCCTGTGTCTGGGTAGGGAAGCCCTTGTATGAGAAAGCCAGTGTTTGGGTAGGGCAGCCCTTGTATGAGAAGGCCTGTGTCTGGGTAGGGAAGCCCTTGTATGAGAAGGCCAGTGTTTGGGTAGGAAAGCCCTTGTATGAGAAGGCCTGTGTTTGGGTAGGTCAGCCCTTGTATGAGAAGGCCTGTGTCTGGGTAGGGCAGCCCTTGTATGAGAAGGCCTGTGTCTGGGTAGGGAAGCCCTTGTATGAGAAAGCCAGTGTTTGGGTAGGGAAGCCCTTGTATGAGAAGGCCTGTGTTTGGGTAGGGCAGTCCTTGTATGAGAAGGCCTGTGTTTGGGTAGGGCAGCCCTTATATGAGAAGGCCAGTGTTTGGGTAGGGCAGCCCTTGTATGAGAAGGCCTATGCAAACTAGGAATAGTTTCTAAATCCTTCGCTCTCCTTTATGTTCTAAATAAACAAAAACTGTACTCAATTTTCATAACAGGAGCTATGTACAGTCGCTCAAAAAATATCTGAACACTATGGTCGATTACAGAATTCAGAAAAAATCTGGCAACGATTTTTTTAGAAATTAGTGGTCTTCCAATCTTCGTGTAGATCACTAATTTCTAAAAAAATCGTTTCCAGATATCTTTTCGCATATAATATATATAATAGATATATATAATAATACGCCAGTTATATGCACATTTCCAGAGGTTACTGAAGCATAAAAGGTTGAGAACCACTGATCTAGAAGATTTGTTAAAAAAAAT
This sequence comes from Ryuthela nishihirai, assembly GCA_038380435.1. NCBI lineage: Eukaryota > Metazoa > Arthropoda > Arachnida > Araneae > Heptathelidae > Ryuthela > Ryuthela nishihirai. The sequence goes on from JAWZYU010000006.1 coordinate 105,610,787, forward strand.
TATTTAATTCTTTGACAAATTCTATTGAAATTTGAAAATAATTCATTAATTGAAAATTTCGTTGTTTTAATCTCTATATCACTGAATTATCGATAAATGGGGCGAGGATGGTGGCTCAATTGGTTGGGTGCCAGACTCGCAATCTGCAGTTCCCAGGTTCGAGTGCCGTCTGGGTCAGCGTTGAGATTTATCTCCGCAAAACTCTCCGCCCTGCCCACGGTCAGTAGGGTATAACGACAGGCTTTCAAAGACCACCATCCGTCGGATGGGAGACGTTAAACCGTGGTCCGTGTGCTGGAGAGTCTTACTTGTCACGTTTAAGAACACGCTGGATGGCATTGACGGGAGGCCACTATCTTTCTCCCAACAGTTTTCCAGTTAATAAAACTACTGTTAGTGAAATAAAACTACAAATTTATAAAAGAAATTTAAACTACCGTTAATAAAATATAATAAATAATAATATAAAAGAATTTTAAACTACCACTAATAAAATAAAACATAGAGTTACATAATTAAATATAAACTACCGTTAGATGAAAAAAAACAAAGAAAGCATAAACACCGTAAATTTTTTCATTAAAATAAATATTTTTAAGGTAAATTTAACATAGCTTCCAAAATGAATATATTATGTAAAGTGTCACTTTGTCTGTTGATAATTCAGCATCAGTAAGGAATGCTGTTCACCTGAGAATTGCCACCCAAGAAGCTAGACCTCTTATGATCAGGGTTAAGAAAAGCCCAACTGTCTTAAGGGAAGTTTTGAGAAACCTCTCATTTGAACATCCACACTCTTATGAATGAATCATATCCCACCAGGCTGCAAACACGGGGTCAGGCACCACACTTGCTGATGTAGGAAAATTAATCATGTATCAGTCAGAGTTTCTGTGAAGAAAAGACAACTGGAATTCTTCTTTGTTGGGATTCAAGCTTGTTTTTGACCTGTCAGAAATTTTCTTTTACTTTTCTTCTCTCAGAATTTCTTTTAATATTTTCTTGTTTAATTCGAAATTCTTAAGTCTCTTTAAGTATAACACACCCAATTCTGCTTTTACACGGTAGATAGGTTCCAGAAAAAAAGGTGTAAAAAAAATACAGTACAGTCGCTCAAAAAAATATTCCGAAAAAATATCTGGCAACGATTTTTTTAGAAATTAGTTGCCAGATCACTAATTTCTTAAATAATCTTTGCCAGATATTTTTTCTGAATTCTGTAACTAACCATAGTGTTCGATATTTTTCTGAGCAATTGTACACAAAGTTTGCCAGGTCACTAATTTCTAAAAATATCGTTGACAGATATTTTTTCTGAATTCTGTAACTAACCATAGTGTTCGGATACTTTTTTTTGAGCGACATTACATATGAAAAAATCGAAAATTGATTGCAGACGTGAAAGCCCAGTACAAATAATAAGTTGTTTTCAAACAAATCGTATCAAAATCTTCAATTAAATCTTTTTTTTGATTTTTATTCATTTAAACACAATTTTTATTTTATAAACTTATAATTTTATGCACGTATATAAAGTAAATTATCCTTCATGAAGAAAATAATATGTCACTAATTCAAGAATTCAAAAGTGCAAAAAATGACTTACGTATGCTTATCAACTAGATTTTATTCGTTGTCACTTTCTGACAATAGACGCATTCGTTTGCGTAAGACTGAAATTAAATCACTTTCATCGCTTGAAACATTTTGCGTTGTTTTACCTCTGAGCGGCACTTTTTTGCACACCATGGGCTAAATGGCCAGGTCAGAAGGACCCCGAAGGCTCAGAGAAGGTTGTTGGAGGGGACCCACTGGAACAGCTGTTGGGAGACAGATGGTAGCCTCCCGTCAAGGCCATCATCCAGCGTGTTCTTTAACGTTGGGTTGTTTTACCTCTGAGCGGCACTTTTTTGCACACCATGGGCTAAATGGCCAGGTCACATGGACCCCGAAGTCTCAGAGAAGGTTGGGGGAGGGGACCCACTGGAACAGCTGTTGGGAGACTGATGGTAGCCTCCCGTCAAGGCCATCATCCAGCGTGTTCTTTAACGTGCACAGGGTATGGCTCTCTCCGCTTAACGTCCCATCCGACGGACGGCGGCCTTTCCAAGCCCATCGGTGTCGCCTATTGACCATGCTCAGGGCGGAGAAGAACTCAATGTTGTCAATTTATTCCGAATAAAGTAGATTTTGTACAATTTTCCATAAAATAGAGAAAACTTGTCGTGTAGTTATGTTATTGTAGTTTTTATTTGGGGGAATTTAGTGCACAAAATGTTTATCTATAGTACAGTCGCTCAAAAAAGTATCCGAACGCTATGGTTGATTACAGAATTCAGAAAAAATATCTGGCAACGATTTTTTTAGAAATTAGTGATCTGGCAACCTTCGTGTCACGTGACACGGAGGTTGCCAGATCACTAATTTTTTTAAAAAATCGTTACCAGATATTTTTCTGAATTCTGTAATCAACCATACTGTTCTGATACTTTTTTGAGCGAGTGTAGGTGGTCATATTATTTTGATACTAGATCGTGTGGGCTCACTCACGGAAATATTGAGCGTGTGCAGTAACTGCACACGCTCCAGTTTGCTGTGAACGGTAACTGGAGCGTGTACAGTTGCTGTACACGCTCCAGATATTTATCCTATATTCTGTAATTACGTGACACGAAGGTTGCCAGATCACTAATTTCTAAAAAAATCGTTGCCAGATATTTTTTCTGAATTCTCTATATCAACCATAGCGTTCGGATACTTTTTTGAGCGATTGTACATTTTCAAAGTAAAAACTACTTCGAAAAATGTGACCATAAGAGCGGCATCTTTGCTATAAATGTAAATTCTAGGAATTTTTTCTTGAATAGGAATATTTTTTCAGAATCGAATTCAAATGGAGATTTTTAAAAAGGCGCCGTTCGAACGTGTTAGATGAAAATAAATCCTGTAAAAAGAGAATTGGAATTTTTTTCTATACCGTGTTAAATCTAAATCGTGTAAAAAAAATCAGTGTAAAAGCAGAATTGGGTGTACAGTGGCTCAAAAAATTATCGGAACACTATGGTTGATAACAGAATTAAAAAAAAATATCTGGCAACGATTATTTCAAAAATTAGTGATCTGACAACCTTCGTCACGTCAACCACGACAAAAAAAATCGTTGCGAGATATTTTTCTTAATTCTGTAATCAACCATAGTGTTCCGATATTTTTTGAGCGATTGTACGTACGCGAAGGTTGCCAGATCACTAATTTCTAAAAAAAATCATTGCCAGATAAAATATATATATTTAATTCTGTAATCAACCATATTGTTCGGATATTTTTTTAGCAACTATACTTAATTGATCATTAATATTATTTCAAGTTAAACCCTAGTGTTCGGATTCTTTTTTGAGCGATTGTAGGTGGTCATATTATTTTGATACTAGATCGTGTGGGCTCACTCACGGAAATATTGAGCGTGTGCAGTTACCGTTCACAGTCAACTGGAGCGTGTGCAGTTACCGTTCACAGTCAACTGGAGCGTGTGCAGTAACTGCACACGCTCCAGTTTGCTGTGAACGGTAACTGGAGCGTGTACAGTTGCTGTACACGCTCGAGATATTTTTCCTGAATTCTGTAATCACGTGACACGAAGGTTGCCAGATCACTAATTTCCAAAAAAATCGTTGCCATATATATGTTTAATTCTGTAATCAACCATATTGTTCGGATATTTTTTGAGCAACTGTACTTAATTGATCATTAATATTATTTCACAGTCGCCCCCGTGTAGATTATTCGGGTGATACCTGGGTTGGGTTGTTTTACCTCTGAGCAGTACTTTTTTGCGCACAATGGGCTAAATGGCCAGGTCACAAGGACCCCGAAGACTCAGAGAAGGTTGGGGAAGGGGACCGACTGGAACAGCTGTTGGGAGACAGATGGTAGCCCCCCTTCAAGCCATCCAGTGTGTTCTTTAACGTGCACAGGGTATGGCTCTCCCATACACGGGACCACGGCTTAACGTCCCATCCGACGGACGGCGTCCTTTCCAAGCCCATCGGTTTCCCCTACTGATCGTGGGCAGGGAGTTTTGTGGAGATAAATCTCAAAGCTGATCCAGCTGGGACTGGAACCTGGGAACTGCAGATTACGAGCCTGGCGCGCTACCGACTGAGCCACCCCCGCCCAAGGTGGTGGAACCTGGGATCTTCTTCAACGACTATATTAAATCTTGTTAAATGAATGCCAATGTCATCTTTCTCGAGTTGTTACCCTGTTTCTTTCTCCACAGGGGTCATTTTAATATTCATGCGAATGCCTGCGAGCCTGTAAGACGTATTCCTATATGTTATGAACTGACAATGAACGTATAAGTCTAGGACTCAGCGTGATAGAATTCCTTTTCGCTGAATTCTGTGGTCACCAAAAAGAGGGTTTCAAATTAAGCTGAACAAGAATTAGGGAATAAATAACAGCTCAGACTTTGGATTGGATTGTTTTACCTCTGTTTTACCTCTGAGCGGTACTTTTTTGCACACCATGGGCTAAATGGCCAGGCCACAAGGACCCCGAAGGCTCAGAGAAGGTTGGGGAAGGGGACCCACTGGAACAGCTGTTGGGAGATAGATGGTAGCCTCCCGTCAAAGCCACCCAGCGTGTTCTTTAATGTTGGGTTGTTTTACCTCTGAACGGCACTTTTTTGCACACCATGGGCTAAATGGCCAGGCCACAAGGACCCCGAAGGCTCAGAGAAGGTTGGGGGAGGGGACCCACTGGCACAAGCTGTTGGGAGACAGATGGTAGTCTCCCGCCAAGGCCATCCAGCGTGTTCTTTAACGTGCACAAAGTATGGCTCTCCCGCACACGGGGCCACGGCTTAACGTCCCATCCGACGGACGGCGGCCTTTCCAAGCCCACCGGTGTCCCCTACGCACAGCTCAGACACTTCAACGTTTCAATGTTAAGGTAACTAAGTTTCTACACTTACTGATGCAACAGTACTTAGCAGGTTGAGTTGTTTTACCTTTGAGCGGCACTTTATTACATGGGGTGGCTCAGTCGGTAGCGCACCAGGCTCGTAATCTGCAGTTCCCAGGTTCGAGTCCCAGCTGGGTGGGCGTTGAGATTTATCTCCGCAAAATTCCCCGTCCTACCCAAGGTCAATAGGGGACACCGGTGGGCTTGGAAAGGACGCCGTCCGTCGGATGGGATATTAAGCCGTGGCCCCGTGTGCGGGAGAGCCATACCCTGTGCACGTTAAAGAACACGCTAGATGGACTTGAAGGGAGGCTACCATCTGTCTCCCAACAGCTGTTCCAGTGGGTCCCCTCCCCAACCTTCTCTGAGCCTTCGGGGTCCATGTGACCCGGCCATTTAGTCCATGGTGTGCAAAAAAATGCAGCTCAGAGATAAAACAACCCAACTCTTTCCATAGGATTTAAGGTTTTTTATCATGGCTGTGTAACATAAACGTCACCAGCTTCTTGGCATTATCCAAGCTTACCATCTGGAGGAGAGGGTCGAAACACTCGAACATATCCAGAGAAAACATTTATTTTTGACTGATGATGATGATGAGGTCTATTAATACTGACGTCAAAACACAGTGGAGTGGCCTCTTCTAGGTGGTGGCTCACCCTGGGCTGGGTGGGCTCACTATCACTTATGTATTCAGCGAGTGACTTCACGACTGACGCTTTTTTTGGCGAGGATGATATTTGTTTTAATAATTTTGTAATTATATTTCTTTTCCCTTCTAAGCAAAGTCTCTGCAAGTTTTCCTGTTTCAATTTCGCTTGAATTAAAAAAATTTCTCTTACCGCTTGAATTATAAAGAAATATAATATATTATTTCTTTTTTGGTTTCATAAGGATAATGCCCTTGAAAAGTTTCTGAGAAATTCCAGTGAGTTCCAACGGGTACATTATATCTTAAAATGAATCGGTAATAAGTACATACAAAGAAACGAAGGTTTAGGACACTGTAGGAATTGTTTTATTTCTGATCGTTACTTTTTCTCATACAATGGACTAAATGGCGAAGTCACAAGAATCAGTGGGGCGGGGGTGGCTCAGTCGGTAGCGCACCAGGCTCGTAATCTGTAGTTCCCAGGTTCGAGTCCCAGCTGGGTCAGCGTTGAGATTTATCTCCGCAAAATTCCCCGTCCTGCCCACGGTCAATAGGGGACACCGATGGGCTTAGAAAGGCCGCCGTCCATCGGATGGGACGTTAAGCGGTGGCCCCGTGTGCGAGAGAGCCATACCCTGTGCACGTTAAAGAACATGCTGGATGGCCTTGACGGGAGGCTACCATCTCTCTCCCAACAGCTGTTCCAGTGGGTCCCCTCCCCCAACCTTCTCTGAGCCTTCGGGGTCCATATGACCTGGCCATTTAGCCCATGGTGTGCAAAAAAGTGCCGCTCAGAGGTAAAACAACCCAACCCACAAGAATCAGAACGACATGAAGAAAGTTTGGGAAGGGAATGCACTGGACGGCTGTTAGTATACAGATTGAAGACACTCGTCGTGGCTATCTAGAATTTTCTTTAACATGCACATTATATGGATCATCTGTAATTGGGACCACGACTTAATGTCATACCCGATGGACGGCGGCCTGTCGAATTCCAACAGTGTCTTCTTTCTCTCTGAAAGTAGCTTAAAAAATCAACCACATATGCTAACTCAGCTGACTTTCAATTTTTCATCTTGTGCCTGTATTCTTACATCAGTTTTGGAATTAAAAGTATTATTTCATTTTTTACAGCTGTTATTCATGCGCACAGTAGTTTATACAAATCCTCCGACTTATGTTTGGAAGACCCAACGTGTCTTCGAGAAAAACCAGGTTTTTATATTATTTGTTAAATTATGGAAACCGGTAGACTTTCAAAAATTAATAACCAGTTTCTTTCCACTTTCAGCGTTGAGATTTATCTCCGCAAAATTCCCCGCCCTGCCCACGGTCACTAGGGGACACCGATGGGCTTGGAAAGGCTGCCGTCCGTCTTATGAAACGTTAAGCCGTGGCCCCGTGTGCGGGAGAGCCATACCCTGTGCACGTTAAAGAACACGCTGGATGGTCTTGACGGGAGGCTACCATCTGTCTCCCAACAGCTGTTCCAGTGGGTGCCCTCCCCCAACCTTCTCTTAGCTTCGGGGTCCTTGTGTGCTCGCCATTTAGTCCATTTCGTGCCAAAAGAATGGTCAGATAAAAATCCACTCAACTCAACGACTAAATCTCGATGAATGGGACACTTTGACGTGAGGCTATCATCAGTCTCCTAACAGCTGTCTAGTGGGTTCCCAACCCCCAACTTTCTCTGATCCTTCGGGGTCCATGTGACCTGGCTATTTAGCCCATGGTGTGCAAAAAAGTGCCGCTCAGAGGTAAAACAACCCAACGTTAAAGAACACGCTGGATGGCCTTGACGGGAGGCTACCATCTGTCTCCGAACAGCTGTTCCAGTGGGTCCCTTCACCAAACCTTCTCTGAGCCTTCGGCCATTAGCCCATTCGTGGGTTATTTAGCCCATTTCGTGCCAAAAAACGGTCAGATAAAAATCCACTCAACTCAACGACTAAAGCTCGTTGAAGGACATGATTTGATGGGTGGCTATCATCAGTCTCCTAACAGCTGTCTAGTGGGTCCCCAACCCCAACTTTCTCTGAGCCTTCGGGGTCCTTGTGAGCTGGCCATTTAGCCCATTTCGTGACAAAAAATGGTCAGATAAAAATCCACTCAACTCAACGACTAAAGCTCGTTGAAGGACATGATTTGATGGGTGGCTATCATCAGTCTCCTAACAGCTGTCTAGTGGGTCCCCAACCCCAACTTTCTCTGAGCCTTCGGGGTCCTTGTGAGCTGGCCATTTAGCCCATTTCGTGACAAAAAATGGTCAGATAAAAATCCACTCAACTCAACGACTAAAGCTCGTTGAAGGACATGATTTGATGGGTGGCTATCATCAGTCTCCTAACAGCTGTCTAGTGGGTCCCCAACCCCAACTTTCTCTGAGCCTTCGGGGTCCTTGTGAGCTGGCCATTTAGCCCATTTCGTGACAAAAAATGGTCAGATAAAAATCCACTCAACTCAACGACTAAAGCTCGTTGAAGGACATGATTTGATGGGTGGCTATCATCAGTCTCCTAACAGCTGTCTAGTGGGTCCCCAACCCCAACTTTCTCTGAGCCTTCGGGGTCCTTGTGAGCTGGCCATTTAGCCCATTTCGTGGCAAAAAATGGTCAGATAAAAATCCACTCAACTCAACGACTAAAGCTCGTTGAAGGACACGCTTTGAAATGAGACTACCATCTGTCTCCCAACAGCTGTTCTAGTGGGTCCCCTCCCCCAACCTTCTCTGAGCCTTCGGGGTCCTTGTGACCTGGCCATTTAGCCCACGGTGCGCAAAAAAGTGCCGCTCAGAGGTAAAACAACCCAACCCAAATTCTTTCCACTTATTTTGTAATTACAATCAGAGATGAAAACGTTGGTTATCAAAGATAGTTTCTTTAAAAAATCCTACGCAAAAGTGGTATTTTGTTTTCGAACACCTTCTCTGCGAGGTTAGAAAATTTTACCCTTCTTTATCGAGTATGCGCAGCTTAAACAGCACAAAACCTCTGAACGTTTTCCCTCCTTTTACTACGTACAGATATTAAATAGTAACTAAAAACATGCTTCTGTATTACAAAAATAAAATGAATTAGTAAACAATCATGTAAAAACCTAATGTAGTTAGAATGCAGCCTAATGCTTTAGAACCACCTAAATTAGTGCAGTCGCTCAAAAAAGTATCCGAACAATCTGGTTGATTACAGAATTCAGAAAAAATATCTGGTATCGATTTTTTTTTAGAAATTAGTGTTCTGGCAACCTTCGTGTCACGTGACACGTAGGTTTCCAGATCACTAATTTCTAAAAAATCGTTGCCCGATATTTTTTTCTGAATTCTGTAATCAATCATAGTGTTGGGATATCTTTTTTTGAGCGACTGTACACGAAGTTTGTCAGATCACTAATTTCTAAAAAAAAGTCGTTGCCAGATATTTTTTCTCAATTCTGTAATCAACCATTGTGTTCGGATATCTTTTTTGAGCGACTGTACACGAAGGTTGCCAGATCACTAATTTCTAAAAAAAATCGTTGCCAGATATTTTTTCTCAATTCTGTAATCAACCATAGTGTTCGGATATCTTTTTTTTGAGCGACTGTACACGAAGGTTGCCAGATCACTAATTTCTAAAAAAAATCGTTGCCAGATATTTTTTCTCAATTCTGTAATCAACCATAGTGTTCGGATATCTTTTTTTGAGCGACTGTACACGAAGGTTGCCAGATCACTAATTTCTAAAAAAAATCGTTGTCAGATATTTTTTCTCAATTCTGTAATCAACCATTGTGTTCGGATATCTTTTTTGAGCGACTGTACACGAAGGTTGCCAGATCACTAATTTCTAAAAAAAATCGCTGCCAGATATTTTTTCTCAATTCTGTAATCAACCATAGTGTTCGGATATCTTTTTTTGAGCGACTGTACACGAAGGTTGCCAGATCACTAATTTGTAAAAAAACCGTTGCCAGATATTTTTTCTCAATTCTGTAATCAACCATAGTGTTCGGATATCTTTTTTTTGAGCGACTGTACACGAAGGTTGCCAGATCACTAATTTCTAAAAATAATCGCTGCCAGATATTTTTTCTCAATTCTGTAATCAACCATAGTGTTCGGATATCTTTTTTTGAGCGACTGTACACGAAGGTTGCCAGATCACTAATTTCTAAAAATAATCGCTGCCAGATATTTTTTCTCAATTCTGTAATCAACCATAGTGTTCGGATATCTTTTTTTGAGCGACTGTACACGAAGGTTGCCAGATCACTAATTTCTAAAAATAATCGCTGCCAGATATTTTTTCTCAATTCTGTAATCAACCATAGTGTTCGGATATCTTTTTTTGAGCGACTGTACACGAAGGTTGCCAGATCACTAATTTGTAAAAAAACCGTTGCCAGATATTTTTTCTCAATTCTGTAATCAACCATAGTGTTCGGATATCTTTTTTTGAGCGACTGTACACGAAGGTTGCCAGATCACTAATTTCTAAAAAAAAAATCGTTGCCAGATATTTTTTCTCAATTCTGTAATCAACCATAGTGTTCGGATATCTTTTTTTTGAGCGAGTGTACACGAAGGTTGCCAGATCACTAATTTCAAAAAAAAGTCGTTGCCAGATATTTTTTCTCAATTCTGTAATCAACCATAGTGTTCGGATATCTTTTTTTGAGCGACTGTACACGAAGGTTGCCAGATCACTAATTTCTAAAAAATCGCTGCCAGATATTTTTTCTCAATTCTGTAACAAACCATAGTGTTCGGATATCTTTTTTTTGAGCGACTGTACACGAAGGTTGCCAGATTTCTAAAAAAATCGTTGCCAGATATTTTTTCTCAATTCTGTAATCAACCATAGTGTTCGGATATGTTTTTGTGCGACTGTACACCTGCATGGGAAGAGTGAAACACTTTCCTATTTTCAAATGCATTAAAAAAGTGCAGTGAACAAAATTAATGATGTTGCATTCAGTGGCGAAAATGTGCTTTTCCCGGAAAATATTTCACTATTGTATTTATTCCTGACTTGGAAAATAACAAGTCATGTGCATATTTCCCCAGCAATGAGAATAATAATTGTCAAAAAAAAAGGACTAAAAAGAAACTAATGATTTTTCTTCGTCCATTAATCAACTCTCTTAAAAAGAACGATTTACCATAATCCTTATTTCAGTTTATTGTGCTTATCATCGCATTGCAATTCCAAAACTGTTTCTATAGTTAGGTCTGTCAGTGTGTTGTTTTACATCTGAGCAGCACTTTTTTTATACATAACAGGATAAATATCCAGGTCACAAAGGATCCGCAGCTCAGAGAAGGCCGTGAAGGGAACAGCTGTTAGGAGAATGATGGTAGCCCACTTCAGAGCGTGTCTTTCAACGAGTTTTAGTCGTTGAGTTGAGTGGATTTTTAACTGACTATTTTTTTGCACGAAATGGGCTAAATAGCCAGCTCACAAGGACCCCGAAGGCTCAGAAAAATTGGGGTTGGGGTCGCACTGGACAGCTGTTAGGAGACTGATGATAGCCACCCTTCAAAGTGTCCCCTTCAACGAGCATTAGTCGTTGAGTTGAGTGAATTTTTATCTGACCATTTTTTGGCACGAAATGGGCTAAATGGCCAGCTCACAAGGATCCCGAAGGATCAGAAAATGTTGGGGGTTGGGGTCCCACTGGACAGCTGTTAGGAGACTGATGATAGCCTCCTTTCAAAGCGTGCCCTTCAACGAGATTTAGTCGTTGAGTTGAGTGGATTTTTAACTGACCTTTTTTTTGCACAAAATGGGTTAAATTGCCAGCTCACAAGGACCCCGAAGGCTCAGAGAAAGTTGGGGGTTGGAGACCCACTGGACAGCTGTTAGGAGACTGATGATAGCCTCCCTTCAAAGCGTGTCCTTCAACGAGCTTTAGTCGTTCAGTTGGGTGGATTTTTAGCTGACAATTTTTTTGTACAAAATGGGCTAAATGGCCAGGTCACAAGGACCCCGAATGCTGAGAGAAGGGTGGGGGTAGGGGATCCATTTGGACAGCTGTTAAGAGACAGATGATATGCTCCCTTCAAAGCGTGTCCTTCAACGTGCTTTAGTCGTTCAGTTGCGAAAATTTTTACCTGACTGACACTCCTTTTGCCCAAAATGGGCTAAATGGCCAGGTCACAAGGACCCCGAAGGCTCAGAGAAGGTTGGGGTAGGGAACCCACTGGACAGCTCTTAGGAGACAGATGATAGCTTCCCATCAAAGCGTGTCCTTCAACACGCTTTAGTCGTTCAGTTGCGTGGGTTTTTACCTGAGTAACAATTTTTTTTTCTCAAAATGAACTAAATGGCCAGGTCACAACGACCCCGAAGGCTCATTGAAGGTTGGGGTTAGGGTCCTAGCTCTTGACCTACAGGCTGAACCAGTACATGTCGTACACACACAACATACAAAATTGAAATATTTGCAAAAATTAACAAAATTTAAGAAATGTATTGGCCTATGATTTACTAGTAAATAATTGACTGTATAAAATGTTGGCAAAAAAAGTGGGTAGTAATTTATTTTATTAAACATGAAAATATCTTTTTTTATTATTGTTGTTATATTGTTTTATATCGCTATCCTGTTTTATTACATTGCTGATCTAAGAGACCTGGGTTCGATCACCAGGGTTGTGTTGTTTTACCTCTGAGCGACACTTTTTTGCACACAATGGGCTAAATGGCCAGGTCACAAAGATTCCGAAGACTCAGAGAAGGTTGGGGGAGGGAACCCACTGGAATAGCTGTTGGAATACAGATGGTAGCCTCCCATCAAGTCCATCCAGCGTGTTCTTTAATTTGCAATGGTATGGTCTTCCACACACGGGACCACGGCTTAACGTACCATCCGACGGACGGCGGTCTTTCTAAGCCCATCGGTGTCCCCAACTGACCGTAGGCAGAGCGGGGAGTTTTACGGAGATAAATCTCAACACTGACCCAACTGGGACTCGAATCTGGGAAATGCAGATTTGGAGCCTGGCGCGCTACCAACTGAGCCACCCCTACCCCACGATCATCAGGTAAGGCATGGATGTTTGTTCTGTCTTCCTGCTGAGGTCTCGGCATCATCACAGATCTTGTCCATGACGTATTAAACTGACAGGCTCCTATCAGACCACTGTAGCAAGCAACTGCTTAAGGTAATAATTGTTCTCTTAATGAATATTGTTAGCAGAATGATCCATAATTAATAACTAACCCTTCACAACTCTTAAAATTTAAATATTTGTATAAATTAACGAAATTTTAAGGGATGTATTGGCCCAGATTATACTTCAGATGCTTACGCAGTATCTTGGGCATTAGGTGGTTCAACTTTGTAACTAATGATGAGGTTAGGCAAAGGAGTTTGCAACCTCCTTTAAGCAGCATATTGTGCAGAGAGAGACTCCGTTGGTTTGGCCATGTTGCCCGTATGAATAATTATAGATTGGCGAATAGGGTTATGAACAGTGTGCCTAAAGGCCTCAGAAAGAAGGGGAGACCTAGGATGCGGTGGGCAGACAATGTCAAACAGGATCTTGTTAGAATTGGTGTGCAGTGGCCAATTGCAGTAGATGTAGCTCAGGATAGACTTGCTTGGAGAACTAAATTGCACGGTGTGGTTGGACCTCCGTAGCCCGTGGCTGCTTGAGGATGATGACGATGATGATGATTTGCCCACGAGCTATAAAAACCAATTGACTGCATAACTGTAACGAACACGCTGGAAAACACCCAACCCTGGGGATCTGAACCCAGATCTCTTAGATCTGCAATGTAATAAAACAGGATAGCGATATAAAACAATATAACAACAATAATAAACCAAGACATTTTCATGTTTAATAGAGTAAATAACTACCTACTTATTTTTTGCCAACATTTTATACAGTCAAAAATAACTGTTGGTAAAGAAAAAGTTCTAGTAATCAACCCTCTTAAAGAAGTAGATTTACAATAATCCTCATTTTACTGTCCTGTCTTTTACATTACATTGCAACTCTTAAAGCCTTCTTGATTTCAACGAAGCTATTCTAAAGAGTCCTGTAACACTCAAAGTCTGTTAAGCCTGTTTCCTTTTTACCTTCTTCATTCTGCATCGTTAGAGCTTAGAGTCTGAAACACTTTTATGACAGATACAAGGCGGGACATCCAGATCACTCCGAGCCTATCGATGCTTTTCCTCCTCCAAAGCGCATGCGCACTTCTCTCAGTATCTTGTGATGTGGATGAAGGCTGACGGCGGAAAATAAGGTGGTATCGAGGTGATGGCGTGGGTTACTGTCTCTCTGTCGGTGATAGGGCCAAATTTCACGCTTGTCACCTCTGGTTTGTCTTATTTCGACTCTTGCATTACATCATCTTCAGGTTCAGTTGTGTGCCAGCAAATCGGGACTTGCGATAAAAAACGAATATATCGTGATCATAAAGCATTTTTTTTCTCTTCCGATGCCTGTAATTGTTAGGAGTATTTTTTTAATGAGAAAAGGAATGATTTACAAATAGATTTCATGCAATTTTATTTGGTTTTCTAAGTGATAAGTGAAGCATTCCAAACCATTTTTTGGAAATGGGTTGAATTGTTTTACTTCTGATTGGGTTGTTTGACACTTCTTCCTCACACAGTGGGCTAAAAAGACCCCGAGGGCTCACAGAAGTTTAGAGGAGGGTTGGGTTGTTTTACCTCTGAGCGGTACTTTTTTGCACATCATAGACTAAAAGGCCAGGTCACAAGGACCCCGAAGGCTCAGAGAAGGTTGCGGGAGGAAACCCACTGGAACGGCTGTTGGTAGACAGATGGTAGCCGTCAATGCCATCCAACGTGTTTAATGTGCACACTTTCTCGCACACAGTCCCACGGCTTTAACGTCCCATCCGACGGACGGCGGCCTTTCCAAGCCCATCGGTGTCTCCTACTGACAGTGGGCAGGGCGGAGAATTTTGCGGAGATAAATCTCAACGCTGACCCAGCTTGGACTCGAACCTGGGAACTACAGATTACGAGCCTGACGCGCTACCGACTGAGCCACCCCGCCCCAGTCCATTGTGCTTAAAAATATGCCGTTCAGAGGTAAAACAACTCAACTCTAATAACTGGATACTGTAGCATTTTACTAATGACCTTAACAAAGAAATTTGGGTTGGGTTGTTTCACCTCTGAGCGGCACTTTTTTGCACACCATGGGCTAAATGGCCAGGTCACATGGACCCCGAAGGCTCAGAGAAGGTTGGGGGAGGGGACCCACTGGAACAGCTGTTGGGAGACAGATGGTAGCCTCCCGCCAAGGCCATCAAGCGTGTTCTTTAACGTGCACAGGGTATGTCTCTCCCACACAGGGGCCACGGCTTAACGTCCCATTCGACGGACGGCGGCCTTTCCAAGCCCATCGGTGTCCCCTACTGACCGTGGGCAGGGCGGGGAATTTTGCGGAGATAAATCTCAACGCTGACCCATCTGGGACTCGAACCTGGGAACTACAGATTACGAGCCTGGCGCGCTACCAACTGAGCCACCCCCGCCCCAACAAAGAAAGTAAAATAGCAATTGAGAACAATAAATCCCTAATCAGTTGAATGGAAAACAAATAAAATTACTCCTATTAACAGCAAATAACTTCACCTACAAAAAAGCTCCCTATTCCAACGGATATCCGTGATATAACCAGCCATGTAAAAGCGTCGCGGCACCAGATCCCCGTGAAATAGCGCACTGATCATAGAATAAACAAGCCAATTTCACGGGCTGCTTGTTTCCGCGTCATTTTCCAGGGACATCTTCTTAGTGGCACGTCCACTAGCTTTATGAAGTCCCAGAGCTGCCCCCTATAATTGGGCAGCTTATCCCTTTTCCAGAGGGTATTGTTTTGCCGGGGCTGGTCCTTGCTATGCAAACGAAAAGGGAGGAGTAGTCCCCAAATGAGAGAGGCGGCTCTGCTCTATTAGAGGGGTGGGAAAAGAAAGAAATTACGGGGAGGGAAATGACGGGGAGAAGGAGACGGAAGAGAATTTAAAGGGGAGAAAAATAGTGGCAGCGGAGATTGGGAAAATAAAGAAATTTGCCGAAAAAAAATAACGGTAGTAGAAGTGAGAAGTTGCCTCATTAAACATTCGGAACGTGATGTGTTCTTGGAAGGTCTGGTGACAAATTTGCGAGAGAAAATTTATTTTTGATTTTAAATTGCACGTGGATAGCGTTCTCTGAAGTCGGCGTCTAAGCTCAGAAGCTAGACATGCAATAGTTATTGCGTAATGAGATCTTGTTTTTTGGGGGGGAACAGAAATTTTTTATTCTTGGTGGTCGTTGATTTGCGCCGCAATGGAGTGTCTGATCGTTTTAATCATTATTCTTACCGTTGTTATTTTGACTGTTGTCGTTGATGACTTCGTTTTGTCATGCTTTATTTTTTAATTTTGTCATTGCTATCCGTGTTTGTTTTCATTGATGATAGTGTTAGTTTCGGGATTATTGACAGTTTTTAGTCATTGTTAACGTTGTTGTCCTTGTTGGTTGTTTTTTTTTGTTTTGCGGTTGTTTTCGTCATTGATAGTGTCTATTCTTATTGTTGAATGTGTTGTTATCATTGCTGACCATTCTGATTATTTTCGTTATTAAAGCGTCTTCTTTTCATTGTTAACAGAGTGGTTGTATTCATTGCTGGCCGTTTTCCTCTGTTGTCTTCATCATTGGCAATGGGGGCGGGGGTGGCTCAGTCGGTAGCGCGCCAGGCTCGTAATCTGTACTTCCCAGGTTCGAGTCCCAGCTGGGTCAGCGTTGAGATTTATCTCCGCAAAATTCCCCGCCCTGCCCACGATCAGAAGGGGACACCGATGGGCTTGGAAAGGTCGCCGTCCGTCGGATGGGACGTTAAGCCGTGGCCTCGTGTGCGGGAGAGCCATATCCTGTGCACGTTAAAGAACACGCTGGATGGCCTTGACGGGAGGCTACCATCTGTCTCCCAACAGCTGTCCATTGGGTCCCCTCTCCCAACCTTCTCTGAGCCTTCGGGGTCCTTGTGACCTGGCCATTTAGCAAATGGTGTGCAAAAAAGTGCCACTCAGAGGTAAAACAACCCAAATCCTCCACACATGACGTCATCTAAATTTTTTTCCTGACTTTAATCATTGAGGTTGCCCTTACATCATGTCCAGTGGGTTCCCTACCCCAAAGGGTCAAAGAGTAACTAGCTAGCACAGAGAGCCGTTATCATTTTCAAACTAACCTTCAAAGTGAGTGGACATGTTGCTTTGCAGTTCTGTACCTAACAACTATTTACTTTTTTTCTAAATGCCTTTTACGAAAAATATAAAATAGAAAAATTTACTTATTACGATTCTAAGAATATTTTAAAACAATCTAAATTTAATTGCTGGCTTTAAAAAAATTAACTACCTGTACAGTTTTAAAATTATAATTTTAAATTAATATTTAAAGCAAAATTTGCCAAGCTCTGGTAAGAGTGATACCATCCATTTTGTGTCCTAGAAAGCTTATGGCTTTATATTCCTTATGGTCTTATATGGAAGTCGTCTATTTATGCTAGCTATTTAATCTGCATTTTTGTTTAATCCAACATCACCTAGAACAGAAGGCTTTTTTCACTAAGTTATAACGTAAGCAGAGGGGATCTACAGATATACAAATTCCATATATATATATAGTTCTGTTCTTATTGCTGATAATTTTTAAAGTTAATCTTTATAATAATTGATATTTATTGATGTATATATATATTATCCGTCCCATGGCCGAGTGGTTAGCGCGCTTGGCTACTGATCTAAGGGATCTAGGTTCGAGCCCTGGATAAGGCATGAATGTTCGTGTTGTTTTTCTGCTGAGGTCCTGCCATCCTCACAGACCTTCTACTATGGCATATAAACTGACAGGCTCCTGTCAGACCTCTGTGGCAAGCAGCTGCTTGAGGGGGTATTTATTTTTATTTATTATTTATATATATTAGTTTGAAAAAAAATTCCGTATCCGTGGCTGAGTGATTGACGTGCTAGACTTTCCATCTAAGGGATCTGGGTTCGAGCCCCAGATGAAGGCATGGATGTTTGTGTTGTTTTCTGCTGAGGTCCCGCCATCCTCACAAGCCTTCTACTATGGCGTATAAACTGACAGGCTCCGGCCAAGACTTCTGTGGCAAGCATTGCAAAAAATAACACTGATATTTTAACCAATTTCAGTCGTTACTCTATGCTAAAAATTCTACCTGTTAGACATGTATTTATTTTTAGAGTGATGATATTTTTTAAGCAAAAGTGCTTTAATTTTCACATTCAGCCTGATTTATACAACTTCAGAGAGAAAGATTCAAAATACTCAGTTCCTTTGACCAAAAAAGAAATTGCTCATAAGCATTATTCGTATATCGCACCTAAAATCTTCAATCAGCTTCCTCTTGAAATTAGATGTGAAAAAAATTTAATATGTTCAAGCAGAATTTAAAAAACTTTATACTTTCTTTGGAAGATGTTGCACCTATGTTAAATAATCAAATGTAAAGTAAAAATCTATTGTACCTATATCGGAAAAATGGCACATATTGTTTGTAATCTTTGTAGTTAGTTGGGTTGTTTTACTTCTGAGCGACACTTTTTTGCACACCATGGGCTAAATGGCCAGGTCACATGGACCCCGAAGGCTCAGAGAAGGTTGAGGGAGGGGACCCACTGGAATAGCTGTTGGGAGACAGATGGTAGCCTCCCGTCAAGGCCATCCAACGTGTTCTTTAACGTGCACAGAGTATGGCTCTCCCATACACGGCACAACGGCTTAACGTCCCATCCAACGGACGGCAGCCTTTCCAAGCCCATCGGTGTCCCCTACTGACCGTGGGTAGGGCGGGGAATTTTTGCGGAGATAGATCTCAAAGTTGACCCAGCTGGGACTAGAACCAGGGAACTACAGATTACTAGCCTGGCGCGCTACCG
Source organism: Ryuthela nishihirai (assembly GCA_038380435.1). NCBI lineage: Eukaryota > Metazoa > Arthropoda > Arachnida > Araneae > Heptathelidae > Ryuthela > Ryuthela nishihirai. Next base: position 105,629,327 of record JAWZYU010000006.1, read on the forward strand.
ACGAGTCACCCCCGCCCCTCTTTTTAGTGAGTAAGTCGTATTGATTTTTGTATTAATTACCTTTAATGATCCAGACAAACCATGTGGTTTTTGGGCTCACTCATATTTTTCTATGTTATAAATTGTATATCATAATGAAATAAAACTGATTGCTTGATGTAAAATAAAAGTAGTTAAGGATTTGAAAAATGCAAATTATTACGTGTATTATCTATTGCCGTCCCGTGCTGAGTGGTTAGCGCGCTTGGCTACTGATCAAAGAGACCTGGGTTCGAAGCATGGATGTTCGTGTTTTCTTTCTACTGAGTTCCCGACATCCTCACAGACCTTACATTTTACTATGTCATATAAATTGACAGGTTCCTGTCAGACCTTGTGGCAAGTAGTTGATAGAGGGGCATTTAATATATTATTTTTATTTTATGTATACAAATAATTTTCTTTCTTTCTAAATAATGTATATTTATGAATATCAATTAGTTCAAATATTAAATGTAACAACTACCGGTGGAAATAGAGAAAATAAGTTTATAAGGAATTTGTAAATAATCCAGTGTTCACTTTATAGGTTACAGAACTGCATTCTGTTCTAGGTGGCATTGGTCAATTCTTATTCTAGAGAGAAATTTTTTCTTGAAGAGGAAAATGACAAGGAAATAAAGTTTTTTGTATGTTCTGATAGCGTTTAATCTTGAAAGGACTTTTTACTGCTGTGTAGAAGGATGTTTCGTGTGGCAGTATTGTGCGGACGCTAGTCTCGAAAACTTGAGCCACTACGCAACCCATAATAACATCCAACGAAAACACTTGGCGTAAACAACTTCTGTCAAAACAAAATACGATCGATTTTCTGCATATTTATATATACTCATTTCCAACTTCCTTGTACTCTTAACGTATCACACGGAACAAACAAGAGATAAGATCACCAACTCCACACAAACCAGCTCCACATATGCTCCCAGAAACCGGGTGTCTGTATGCATCGCCAGTTCTACACAGAGAGCACATGGAATCGGCAGAGTTCAGGTGTTAAAGGTCGAACCCAGGTGTCTGGTCCCCCTTCGCAACTTATCTCCGCTGCCGGATCAGAGCGGAGATCTTCTGCTATCATCCGGAACACAAAGCTTGTCTCTTCCGATGCATCCTCCTGCTCTTCTTTAACAAAAGCATCACTTATCTGAACACAATGGTGGTCATTGTTGAATGGTGATCGTTCCCTCAACTTGTTTGGCACTTCTTTCGCAAGCGGTACCGCCCCCCCCCCCCACTTCCCTCCTTGTTTCCGAAACCAACCCACTTTGTTCGCCGCATCCTTTCCGTCGCGAGCAGCCTCCGCCGCTTCACGAACCCTTTACGGACAGAGCAACCCCTGTCTTTTGCTCGGGGGGTAACTTTTCGAAACAGCTGTTTCTTTCCAAAAGTCGCCATCACGGCCATCAGTTAAAAGTCGTTGTCTTTCTGTCATAAGCTTCTTTTACTCTGAGTGGCAGGGTCGGGGATGGCTCAGTCGGTAGCGCGCCAGTCTCGTAATCTGCAGTTCCCAGGTTCGAGTCCCAGCTGGGTGAGCGTTGAGATTTATCTCCGCAAAACGCCCTGCCCATGGTCAGTAGGAGACACCGATGGGCTCGGGAAGGCCTCCGTCCGTCGGATGGATCGTAAAGCCGTGGCCCCGTGTGCGGGAAAAGCCATACCCTGTGAACGTTCAAGAACATGGTGGATGGCCTTTGTCGGGAGGCTACCATCTGTCTCCCAACAGCTGTTCCAGTGGGTCCCCTCCCCCAACCTTCTCTGAGCCTTCAGGGACCTTGTGACCTGCAATTTAGCCCATTGTGTGCAAAAAATGCTACTCAGAGGTAAAACAACCAACCCTGAGTGGCAGGTTTCTTTTATGGGCAATGGGCTAAATGATCAGGTTACAACCACCCAGGGGCTCAGAGAAGGTTGGGGGGAAGTGGACCCACTGAAAAGTTTAAAAAAAATGGATCTCTCTCGATAATGAAATCCAGCGTGTTTTTAACATGCAGAACGTGTGGATCTCTTGCACACGAAGGTTCGAATTCCACTCAGGACAAATGTAAATAGGGGGCAAGGGGGATGGCTCAGTCGGTAGCACACCAGGCTCGTAATATACAGTTCCCAGGTTCGAGTCCCAGCTGGGTCAACGTTGAGGTTTATCGCCACAAAACCGGGGACACCGATGGGCTTGGAAAGGTCGCCATTCGTCGGATGGGACGTTAAGCCGTAGCCCCGCGTGTGAGAGAGCGCCATACTCTGTGCACGTTAACGAATACGCTGGATGGCCTTGACGGGAGGCTACCATCTGTCTCCCAATAGCTGTACCAGTGGGTCTCCTCCCACAACCTTCTCTGAGCCTTTGGGTCCTTGTGACCTGGTCATTTAGCCCACTGTGTTAAAAAGAAGTGCCTCTCAGAGGTAAAACAATCCAACCCAACCTTGTACCCTAGCAATTTAGTCAAATGCGTACAAAAATCAAAAGTAATACTCAGATGTAAAACAACCTGAACTCAAATTTTTAGTATCTAAGAGGCTGAGAAAATCCTCTTCTTTTTTCAAGTTCGATTGTAAACAAAAAATAATAACCGTAATCGAAAATTTTTAACTAGATCTTAATCCAGAAACTGAAAATCTACTTTTATTTCAGATCAGAAAATTTTCTCCACAGTTTGCGTGGCAAATTTTAAAGAAAAAGGGGACAGAATTCATTGATGCTCTGAATAAGACAAGTCCTAATAAAAGTAAACCAGATAAAAATTTATGAAAAGTTCTAATAAAAAATAAAGCCAAAATTTATCGAAAATTCTAATCTTAAAAGGACAAAAATTTTGGGAAAATTCTGATAAAAGAAGATAAAAAAAAAACAAAGAAGGTCTGATTTGAAATAATTAGGAATCATGGAAAGTTCTGATCTCAGAAACAAAAATTCGTGTAAAGTTCTGATCTTAGGAACAAAAATTCGTGTAAAGTTCTGATCTTAGGAACAAAAATTCGTGTAAAGGTTTGATCTTAGGAACAAAAATTCGTATAAAGTTCTGATCTTTGGAACAAAAATTCGTGGAAAGTTCTGATCTCAGCAACAAAAAATCGTGGAAAGTTCTGATCTCAGAAACAAAAATTCGTGTAAAGTTCTGATCTTAGGAACAAAAATTCGTATAAAGTTCTGATCTCAGGAACAAAAATTCGTGGAAAGTTCTGATCTCAGCAACAAAAAATCGTGTAAAGTTCTGATCTGAGAAACAAAAATTCGTGTAAAGTTCTGATCTTAGGAACAAAAATTCGTGTAAAGGTTTGATCTTAGGAACAAAAATTCGTATAAAGTTCTGATCTTTGGAACAAAAATTCGTGGAAAGTTCTGATCTCAGCAACAAAAAATCGTGGAAAGTTCTGATCTCAGAAACAAAAATTCGTGTAAAGTTCTGATCTTAGGAACAAAAATTCGTATAAAGTTCTGATCTCAGGAACAAAAATTCGTGGAAAGTTCTGATCTCAGCAACAAAAAATCGTGTAAAGTTCTGATCTGAGAAACAAAAATTCGTGTAAAGTTCTGATCTTAGGAACAAAAATTCGTATAAAGTTCTGATCTTAGGAACAAAAAATCGTGGAAAGTTCTGATCTCAGCAACAAAAAATCGTGTAAAGTTCTGATCTCAGAAACAAAAATTCGTGTAAAGTTCTGATCTCAGAAACAAAAATTCGTGTAAAGTTCTGATCTCAGGAACAAAAATCATGGCAAATTCTGATAAAGAAACAAAATTCTTGGAAAGTTCTGATAGGGGAAACAAAAATTTTATTCATCAAAAGTTTTATTTTAAAAGAATGGAAAAATATAATTTTTTTTAATTCTAACAGAAAAGAAATACACAGAAATTCATAACAAAATAGGTTAAAAAAGAAAAAAAAAGTCATGGAAAGTTTGAATAGAAAGAAGATATTATCATTCTTAGAAAGATCTAGTAAATGAAAGGCAAAATTCATCGTAAGTTCTCACCAAAAAGAAAAAGACAAATATTCGTTGAGAGTTTTAATAGAAACAGTAGCAAAAATTATTAAAAATACCATAAGAGACGAAAAAGGTGAAGATTCGTGGAGAACATCAGTAGGAAAACAAAACAGTAGCAAAAATTATTGAAAATACCATAAGAGACGAAAAATGTGAAAATTCGTGGAAAACATCAGTAGGAAAACAAAACAGTAGCAAAAATTCATAATATATTTTAATTTAGGGGGAAAAGCAAAAAGTTCGTAAAACTTTCTAATAAAAAAGGTAAGAGGTAAAAATTCATGAAAAATTCCAATAGAAAGGAGAAAGGTAAAAATTGATGGAAAGCCTAGTAAAAAGAAGAAAAATTCCTAAAAAGTTCTAATAGAAAGGAAAAATAATTCATGGAAAGATTTAATGAGATAAATATTTGAGGAAAATTTTAATAAAGAGACAAAAGTTGGAAAACGTTCCAATAAAAAAGTGACAGAAATTATTAGATGCTCTAATAAAAAAGAGACAACAACTGGTAAAGGTTCTATTAAAAAAAGAGCCCAAACTTCATACAAAGTTTTAATAAAGATGCAAGGGGCGGGGGTGGCTCAGTCGGTAGCGCGCCAGGCTCGTAATCTGTAGTTCCCAGGTTCGAGTCCCAGCTGGGTCAGCGTTGAGATTTATCTCCGCAAAATTCCCCGCCTTGCCCACGGTCAGTAGGGGACACCGATGGGCTGGAAATGCCGCCGTCCATCGGATGGGACGTTAAGCCGTGGCCCCGTGTGCGGGAGGGCCATACCCTGTGCCCGTTAAAGAACACGCTGGATGGCCTTGACGGGAGGCTAACACCTGTCTCCCAACAGCTGTTCCAGTGGGTCCACTTCCTCAACCTTCTCTGAGCCTTCGGGGTCCGTGTGACCTGGCCATTTAGCCCATGGTGTGCAAAAAAGTGCCGCTCAGAGGTAAAACAACACAACCCAATAAAGATGCAAGAATTCGCGGAACATTCTGAAAAAGGACAAAAATCTGTAAACGTTGAAATAAAAAAGACAATATTTCATGGAAAGTTTAATGGACAAAAGTTTATAAATGTTCTGATAAAACGACAGAAAATTTCGCTAAATAATCCAATAAACAGACAAAAAATCTTGAAAGGTGTACAAAACTTGAAAAGAGTAACAAAATTTCGTAAAGGCTGTAAAAAAAGAAACAATAATCAATGGAAAGTTCTAGGAAAACAAAAACAATCTGTAAATTTTGCACTGTAAAAAGACAATAATTAACTGAAAGTTTTAATAGGTAAAAATTTATAAATGTGCGGATTAAAAAAAAGGAAGAAAAATAAAGTATTTCAATAAATGGACAAAAATTCCTCAAAATATATAACAAAAAGAATGTAAAAATTTGCAAATGCTCTAATTAAAAAAACACAAAAATTCCTGAAATGTTCTAATAGGGAGACAAAAATTCGCAAATGTTTTAATGAAAAAAGAAGACAATGATCCATGGAAATTTTTAACACATAAAAATTTTTAATTTTCCAAAAAAACCAAGTCCAATAATATAATAGTGATAAATATAAGAATTATTTTGCATAAATATATAATGTAAGTATTAACAATAATTAAAACAATTATTAAAAAGAAACATAAAAATGTCGATTTTTAACGATATTATTACATAAAAGTGTCAAAAACTAATAAAATTTTTCAATACAGAAAAAAATTTAATCCAAAGTTTCAATAAGGCATTCATAGAAAGTGTTAATTAAAAGCTAGAAATTCATCAGAAGTTCCAATAAAAAGACAGATATTCATCGAAAGTTCTAATAAAACAATTCAAGGAAAGTTCCAATAAAAAAGACAAATTCATTGAAAGTTCCTATAAAAAGACAAAAAATTCATCGAATGTTCCAATAAAATACAAAAAATCTACGAAAGTTCCAATAGAAAAGGCAAAAATTCATTGAAAATTTCTATAAAGAGCCATAAAAGTTCGTCGAATGTTTCAATAAAATACAAAAATTCTAGGATAGTTCCAATACAAAAGGCAAAAAATTCTTTGAAAGTTGTAATAAAAAGACAAATATTCTTCAAAAGTTCCAATAAATAAACAAAAATTCAAGGAAAATTTCAATAAAAAGTCAAAAATTAATCTAAAGTCACAATGAGAAACAAACATTCAAGGAAAGTTCCAATAAAAACACAAAAATTCAAGGAAAGTTTTAATAAATAATCAAAAATTCAAGGAAAGTTCAAATAAAAGAGACAAAAATTTATTGAAAATTCCAATAAAAAGTCAAAAATTCACCGACAGTCACAATAAAAAAAAATTCAAGGAAAGTTCCAGTAAGAAACACAAAAATTCATTGAAAATTCCTATAAAAAAACAAAAGAAATTAATCAAATATCCCAATAAAATACAAAAATTCTAGGAAAGTTCCAATAAAAAAATACAAAAATTCGTTGAAAGTTCCAATAAAAAGTCAAAAATTCATCGCAAGTTACAATAAAAAGACAAAAATTCACCAAATTTCATATTCTGAAATAAAACATCAGTTAAAGTTCAAATATAGAGATCAAAAATTCCTAAAAGGCTTCAAAAGCAGAAGAAACGAAATTTTAATCAAAGGAAATTCTTATAAAAAAGAAAAACTCATGGAAAATTTGGACAAAAATGAAGAAACAGAGAAAGTGATTCAAAACGAAGTTCAAATGTCACATTTCGGTATAAGTTCGTGCCACTGCTCAGAATCAGTCCGAAACAACAAAAGCAGACAAAACCATTTAAAGGAGTTCACATCATCCCCTCACTCCCACTCTCAACGAGACATTGGCAAATAGAACCCCCAAGTCTGAATAATATTGGTTCTAATGAAATCCAACAAGCTCACAACGACCAGAGGCGTAAACTCATGAATATAAAACATGCCGGATGCAAAAATCGTATCAGCAAAGCTCTCTCTAGCTCAGCTACGAAGAGCATATTAATGAAAACACCTATTAAAATGTTAACGTGAAAGAGCTAAACGGGCTCCTCTAATTCGCCCGTTTCAGACAAACAAAACGAGAGCAGTTGCCGACATTTGCATCGAGTAATACTTTCCGCGCGCAAAATAGCGAATCGCGTGCTTCGCGGGCCGGCCGAGCCGCGAGAAAACGCGCGAAAGTGTGTAATTGAATAATTTAGTTTCAAACCAACTGTTTGGTAACTGGCAGACCGGGAAAGACTTGAACACTCGAAACTGGAAATGATTAATTGCTCTGAGGTTTATGCTAATCAGGGGATGGTGATGGTAGGAGGGAGGGCAGGAAGAGGGGGAGGAGGATGAAGAGAGAGAGCAGGATGAGATGAGGATGCAAAAGAGAAAATAGATGGAAAATGTGCTTTAAAAGTATGAGATCGCAACATATGGACATACCACATTGTTCGCTTGCTTTAATTCGCAGTAAGTACTCTCTCAGTGTTCGTGTGGGAAGTTTGTCGTATTCAAAATTGAATTACAGTGCTTCCTGTTTTTAATCTTAATGAATTGGAAACATTGTTAAAATGTTTTGATTCTCCCGAAGAACTATAATTTATTTCCAGTAACGAGAAACAGCTCACACAATAAATGGTTTAAATGTTTGTAGGGGAAGCGTTCAAGAGTCTCCCCCTTTTGCAATCTGGAATAAAAGACTTTTATAAATTTATTGCTTTGTAAGTTTCTCGTAAATGATCTCCCCCTCCTTTCCCTGTCTCCCCCTCCCCGCCACCCACGTGCACACCCCATCCCCTTCCAGTAAACAAAGCGTGGTTTGATCGGTAATTAATGGGAATTAATTTTCCTGGGCGTTTGGAGGAAGGAAAAGTTTGATTTGTGCCTAAAGTCTAGATTTATTATTTGAAAGAATAATTTCGATTATTGACTCTAGTGTTAAACAAAATGAACATTGTTTGGCGCCATTGTTACCTGTGGATTTACGGAAATTTTATTTTAACGCATTATTTGAACAATGGAGTATTTGGGATGAAGAAAGTACTTTCATTGGATTTCAGTGCAATGAATTATGATAATGAGAAAATGATTTTCGAATAGATTTAAATCTTAATGTTACTTTTCGATGGTCTTCCCCCCCCCCCCGTCTCCTCCAAACGAAAGAATGGGGTGGCTCAATCGGTAGCGCGCCAGGCTCGGAATCTGCAGTTCCCAGGTTCGAGTCCCAGCTGGGTCACCGTTGAGATTTATCTCCGCAAAATTCTCCGCCCTGCCCACGGTCAGTAAGGGACACCGATGGGCTTGGAAAGTCCGCCGTCCGTCGGATGGGACGTTAAGTCGTGGCACTGTGTGCGGGAAAGTCATACCATGTGCACGTTAAACACGTTGGATGGCCTTGACGGCTACCATCTGGCATCCGGCATACCATTCTTTCCCGTTCAAAGAAATGGGTTGAGTTGTTCTACCTCTCAGCGACACTTTTTGCACAAAATGAGCTAAATGGCCAGGTAACAAGGACCGCGAAGTCTCAGAGACGTTTGGGGGAGGGGACCAGTGGACTAAATGGCCAGGTCAGAAAGACCCCGAAGGCTTGTTGAAGTTTTTGGGAGGGGACCCACTGGAACAGCTGCTAGGAGACAGATGGTAGCCTCCCGCCAAGGCCATACAGCATGTTCTTTAACGCGCACATGGTATCGCTTTCCCACACACGAGCCTATGGTTTAGCGTCCCATCCGAAGAACTTCGGCCTTTCTAAACCCATCGGTGTCCCTTGCTGACTGTGGGCAGTGTGGAGAATTTTGTGGAGATGAATCGCAACTATGGCCCAGGCGGGACTCGAACCTGGTAAATGCACATTACGAGCCTGGCGCACTACCGACTGTGCACCCCTCCCAAAAGAAATGAGATATTTTTATTTTGGAGAAGATTAAAAATAAAATGAGAGGTTTCATTTTAATTCTAAGCTACGTTTCCTCTGCTACAAAACAAGAAAGTGGCTTGATTACAAACACTAGCTTGTTTTTACCTCTCAGAGGCACTTTTCTTTTATCCCATATTGAGTTAAATGGCCTGGTCACAAGAACCCCAAGAGCTCAGGGAAGGTTGGGGAAAAGGGACCCACTGGAACAGAACGTCCCATCCGACGGACGACGGCCTTTCCAAGCCCATCCATGTCCCTTACTGACCGAGGGAAAGCTCTAGGTTCACTTTGATACACCAGGCCTAGAGAACAGTTAAGTCCGAAGAGAGGGAGATAGTAAGGCAAGGTCATCTGCGTAAAGTGCAAGATGAATACGATCAGAGGAAGGTTGGGTTGGGTTGTTTTACCTCTGAGCGGCACTTTTTTGCACACCATGGGCTAAATGGCTAGGTCACATGGACCCCGAAGGCTCAGAGAAGGTTGGGGGAGGGGACCCACTGGAACAGCTGTTGGGAGACAGATGGAAACCTCCCGTCAAGGCCATCCAGCGTGTTCTTTAACGTGCACAGTGTATGGCTCTCCCGCACACGGGGCCACGGCTTAACGTACCATCCGACGGACGGCGGCCTTTCCAAGCCCAGCGGTGTCCCCTACTGACCGTGGGCAGGGCGGGTAAATTTTGCGGAGATAAATCTCAACGCTGACCCAGCTGGGACTCGAACCTGGGAACTACAGATTACGAGCCTGGCGCGCTACCGACTGAGCCACCCCCGCCCCTCAGAGGAAGGTAAATCGTATAAGTATAAAGAGAAGTGTGTAGGACCCAAAACGGAGCCCTGGGGCACATCTGCAGAGATAACTCTTCTTGTAGACATGGCAAAATTAATTTGCACTTGAAATGTCCTATTGGGGAGATATGATTGAATCAAGCAGATGAGTCCAGATGGCACTTCAGCTTGAATAAGCTTGTGTAAAAGATGGTCCAACCAGACGCGGTCAAAGGCTTTGGCCACGTCCAGGAATACGGCTGCAACAGACTCTTTTTATGTTAAGGGATTCGGGAACTTTCTCCACCATCCTAAGGACCTGGTGTTCGATAGATCGATTCCGTCTGAAACCAAACTGGATCTCAGGCAGAATAGGGTGGCAGCCAAGAAAGTCGTCAATACGATTGAGCAGAATCTTTTCAAAAAGCTTACTAATTGTAGACAGTAAGCTGATAGGACAATAGCTGGATGGAATAGCGGAGTTCTTGCCTGGTTTATGTAAAAGCTTGACGATAGCATTTTTATAGACATCAGGAAATATAAGATTTCGAAGAAAATAATTAAATATCGAACAGAGATGCGTAATGGCTTTCTATGGAAGATGTTTGAGCATCCTGTTCGATATTTTGTCTTGGCCTGAGGCTTCATTCAATTTTAAGGGTTTGATTGCCAGCTGAATTTCCAGCGGTGATGTAAAATTCACCCTGGTCCGATCCAGCAGATCGAGACGGAGAAGGCAGTCCCTCAACAATCCACAGGTTTGATGGTCAGAGAGATCAAAGTTCTCACGGAATTATTTTTTAATAAGTATGTAAATTAATAATAAATACTTCTTTAAAACAGAACTGCTAGTATTTTGTTTTAAATATGAATACTATTTTCAAAATTTCATAATTTTTACGTATTTAATTATTTTTAATTTAATAAAACATCAATGAGTAAATTGTTCTATTTTACATTATTTAAAAATAAACTGCTTGTTATTAAATTTTAGGAAAACATAATTACTTAATATTTTATGCATATTTAATTTCCCTACTTTTTCCCCACCTATCGTTCAATTATATTTCTGGCCCGGATGCATCCATACAGCATGGCCAGGCTATTAATATATAGTTCCCAGGTTCAAGTCCCACCTGTACAGTGTTGATATTTATCTCTTAATAACTCTTGTTCTGCCAGGCTCAAAATATATAGTTCCCAGGATCAAGTCCCACCTGTACAGTGTTCATATTAATTTCTTATAACTCCTGTTCTACCAGGCTCATAATATATAGTTCCCAGGTTCAAGTCCCACCTGTACAGTGTTCATATTTATCTCTTATAACTCTAGTTCTGCCAGGTTCATAATATATAGTTCCCAGGTTCAAGTCCCACCTGTACAGTGTTGACATTTATCTCTTATAACTCCTGTTCTGCCAGGCTCATAATATATAGTTCCCAGGTTCAAGTCCCACCTGTACAGTGTTGATATTTATCTCTTAATAACTCTTGTTCTGCCAGGCTCAAAATATATAGTTCCCAGGATCAAGTCCCACCTGTACAGTGTTCATATTAATTTCTTATAACTCCTGTTCTACCAGGCTCATAATATATAGTTCCCAGGTTCAAGTCCCACCTGTACAGTGTTCATATTTATCTCTTATAACTCTAGTTCTGCCAGGTTCATAATATATAGTTCCCAGGTTCAAGTCCCACCTGTACAGTGTTGACATTTATCTCTTATAACTCTTGTTCTGCCAGGCTCATAATATATAGTTCCCAGGATCAAGTCCCACCTGTAGAGTGTTGATATTTATCTCTTATAACTCCTGTTCTGCCAGGCTCATAATATATAGTTCCCAGGATCAAGTCCCACCTGTACAGTGTTGACATTTATCTCTTATAACTCCTGTTCTGCCAGGCTCATAATATATAGTTCCCAGGATCAAGTCCCACCTGTACAGTGTTCATATTTATCTCTTATAACTCTTGTTCTGCCAGGTTCATAATATATAGTTCCCAGGTTCAAGTCCCACCTGTACAGTGTTGACATTTATCTCTTATAACTCCTGTTCTGCCAGGCTCATAATATATAGTTCCCAGGTTCAAGTCCCACCTGTACAGTGTTGATATTTATCTCTTATAACTCTTGTTCTGCCAGGCTAATAATATATAGTTCCCAGGATCAAGTCCCACCTGTACAGTGTTGATATTTATCTCTTATAACTCTTGTTCTGCCAGGTTCATAATATATAGTTCCCAGGTTCAAGTCCCACCTGTACAGTGTTGACATTTATCTCTTAAACTCCTGTTCTGCCAGGCTCATAATATATAGTTCCCAGGTTCAAGTCCCACCTGTACAGTGTTGATATTTATCTCTTATAACTCATGTTCTGCCAGGCTCATAATATATATTTCCCAGGTTCAAGTCCCACCTGTACAGTGTTCATATTTATCTCTTGTAACTCCTGTTCTGCCAGGCTCATAATATATAGTTTCCAGGATCAAGTCCCACCTGTACAGTGTTGACATTTATCTCTTATAACTCTTGTTCTGCCAGGCTCATAATATATAGTTCCCAGGATCAAGTCCCACCTGTACAGTGTTGATATTTATCTCTTATAACTCTTGTTCTGCCAGGTTCATAATATATAGTTCCCAGGTTCAAGTCCCACCTGTACAGTGATGAGATTTATCCCTTATAACTCCTGTTCTGCCAGTCTCTTAATATATAGTTCCCAGGTTCAAGTCCCACCTATACAGTGTTGACATTTATCTCTTATAACTCCTGTTCTGCCAGGCTCATAATATATATTTCCCAGGATCAAGTCCCACCTATACAGTGTTGAGATTTATCCCTTATAACTCCTGCTCTGCCAGTCTCATAATATATAGTTCCCAGGTTCAAGTCCCACCTATACAGTGTTGACATTTATCTCTTATAACTCCTGTTCTGCCAGGCTCATAATATATAGTTCCCAGGATCAACTCCCACCTATACAGTGTTGAGATTTATCTCTTATAACTCCTGTTCTGCCAGGCTCATAATGTATAATTCCCAGGATCAAGTCCCACCTGTACAGTGTTGACATTTATCTCTTATAACTCCTGTTCTGCCAGGCTCATAATATATAGTTCCCAGGATTAAGTCCCACCTGTACAGTGTTCATATTTATCTCTTATAACTCTTGTTCTGCCACGTTCATAATATATAGATCCCAGGTTCAAGTCCCACCTGTACAGTGTTGACATTTATCTCTTATAACTCCTGTTCTGCCAGGCTCATAATATATAGTTCCCAGGTTCAAGTCCCACCTGTACAGTGTTGATATTTATCTCTTATATCTCTTGTTCTGCCAGGCTCATAATATATAGTTCCCAGGATCAAGTCCCACCTGTACAGTGTTGATATTTATCTCTTATAACTCTTTTTCTGCCAGGGTCATAATATATAGTTCCCAGGTTCAAGTCCCACCTGTACAGTGTTGACATTTATCTCTTATAACTCCTGTTCTGCCAGGATCATAATATATAGTTCCCAGGTTCAAGTCCCACCTATACAGTGTTGACATTCATCTCTTATAACTCCTGTTCTGCCAGGCTCATAATATATAGTTTCCAGGTTCATGTCCAACCTGTACAGTGTTAACATTTATCTCTTATAACTCCTGTTCTGCCAGGCTCATAACATATAGTTCCCAGGTTCAAGTCCCACCTGTACAGTGTTGATATTTATCTCTTATAACTCCTGTTCTGCCAGGCTCATAATATATATTTATCAGGTTCAAGTCCCACCTGTACAGTGTTCATATTTATCTCTTGTAACTCCTGTTCTGCCAGGCTCATAATATATAGTTCCCAGGTTCAAGTCCCACCTATACAGTGTTGACATTTATCTCTTATAACTCCTGTTCTGCCAGGCTCATAATATATAGTTCCCAGGATCAACTCCCACCTATACAGTGTTAAGATTTATCTAACTCCTGTTCTGCGAGACTCATAATATATAGTTCCGAGGTTCAAGTCCCACCTGTACAGTGATGAGATTTATCACTTATAACTCCTGTTCTGCCAGTCTCATAATATATAGTTCCCAGGTTCAAGTCCAACCTATACAGTGTTGACATTTATCTCTTATAACTCCTGTTTTGCCAGGCTCATAATATATAGTTCCCAGGTTCAAGTCCCACATATACAGTGTTGACATTTATCTCTTATAACTCCTGTTCTGCCAGGCTCATAATGTATAATTCCCAGGATCAAGTCCCACCTGTACAGTGTTGACATTTATCTCTTATAACTCCTGTTCTGCCAGGCTCATAATATATAGTTCCCAGGATTAAGTCCCACCTGTACAGTGTTCATATTTATCTCTTATAACTCCTGTTCTGCCAGGCTCATAACATATAGTTCCCAGGTTCAAGTCCCACCTGTACAGTGTTGATATTTATCTCTTATAACTCCTGTTCTGCCAGGCTCATAATATATAGTTCCCAGGATTAAGTCCCACCTGTACAGTGTTCATATTTATCTCTTATAACTCTTGTTCTGCCACGTTCATAATATATAGATCCCAGGTTCAAGTCCCACCTGTACAGTGTTGACATTTATCTCTTATAACTCCTGTTCTGCCAGGCTCATAATATATAGTTCCCAGGTTCAAGTCCCACCTGTACAGTGTTGATATTTATCTCTTATATCTCTTGTTCTGCCAGGCTCATAATATATAGTTCCCAGGATCAAGTCCCACCTGTACAGTGTTGATATTTATCTCTTATAACTCTTTTTCTGCCAGGGTCATAATATATAGTTCCCAGGTTCAAGTCCCACCTGTACAGTGTTGACATTTATCTCTTATAACTCCTGTTCTGCCAGGATCATAATATATAGTTCCCAGGTTCAAGTCCCACCTATACAGTGTTGACATTCATCTCTTATAACTCCTGTTCTGCCAGGCTCATAATATATAGTTTCCAGGTTCATGTCCAACCTGTACACTGTTGACATTTATCTCTTATAACTCCTGTTCTGCCAGGCTCATAACATATAGTTCCCAGGTTCAAGTCCCACCTGTACAGTGTTGATATTTATCTCTTATAACTCCTGTTCTGCCAGGCTCATAATATATATTTATCAGGTTCAAGTCCCACCTGTACAGTGTTCATATTTATCTCTTGTAACTCCTGTTCTGCCAGGCTCATAATATATAGTTCCCAGGTTCAAGTCCCACCTATACAGTGTTGACATTTATCTCTTATAACTCCTGTTCTGCCAGGCTCATAATATATAGTTCCGAGGATCAACTCCCACCTATAGAGTGTTGAGATTTATCTAACTCCTGTTCTGCGAGACTCATAATATATAGTTCCCAGGTTCAAGTCCCACCTGTACAGTGATGAGATTTATCACTTATAACTCCTGTTCTGCCAGTCTCATAATATATAGTTCCCAGGTTCAAGTCCCACCTATACAGTGTTGACATTTATCTCTTATAACTCCTGTTTTGCCAGGCTCAAAATATATAGTTCCCAGGTTCAAGTCCCACATATACAGTGTTGACATTTATCTCTTATAACTCCTGTTCTACCAGGCTCATAATGTATAATTCCCAGGATCAAGTCCCACCTGTACAGTGTTGACATTTATCTCTTATAACTCCTGTTCTGCCAGGCTCATAATATATAGTTCCCAGGATTAAGTCCCACCTGTACAGTGTTCATATTTATCTCTTATAACTCCTGTTCTGCCAGGCTCATAACATATAGTTCCCAGGTTCAAGTCCCACCTGTACAGTGTTGATATTTATCTCTTATAACTCCTGTTCTGCCAGGCTCATAATATATATTTCTCAGGTTCAAGTCCCACCTGTACAGTGTTCATATTTATCTCTTGTAACTCCTGTTCTGCCAGGCTCATAATATATAGTTCCCAGGTTCAAGTCCCACCTATACAGTGTTGACATTTATCTCTTATAACTCCTGTTCTGCCAGGCTCATAATATATAGTTCCCAGGATCAACTCCCACCTATACAGTGTTGAGATTTATGTAACTCCTGTTCTGCCAGACTCACAATATATAGTTCCCAGGATCAACTCCCACCTATACAGTGTTGAGATTTATGTAACTCCTGTTCTGCCAGACTCACAATATATAGTTCCCAGGTTCAAGTCCCACCTGTACAGTGATGAGATTTATCCCTTATAACTCCTGTTCTGCCAGTCTCATAATATATAGTTCCCAGGTTCAAGTCCCACCTATACAGTGTTGACATTTATCTCTTATAACTCCTGTTTTGCCAGGCTCATAATATATAGTTCCCAGGTTCAAGTCCCACATATACAGTGTTGACATTTATCTCTTATAACTCCTGTTCTGCCAAGCTCATAATATATATTTCCCAGGATCAAGTCGCACCTATATAGTGTTGAGATTTATCTCTTATAACTCCCGTTCTGCCAGGCTCATAATATATAGTTCCCAGGATCAAGTCCCACCTATACAGTGTTGACATTTATCTCTTATAACTCCTGTTCTGCCAGGCTCATAACATATAGTTCCCAGGTTCAAGTCCCACCTGTACAGTGTTGATATTTATCTCTTATAACTCCTGTTCTGCCAGGCTCATAATATATATTTCCCAGGTTCAAGTCCCACCTGTACAGTGTTCATATTTATCTCTTTTAACTCCTGTTCTGCCAGGCTCATAATATATATTTCCCAGGTTCAAGTCCCACCTATACAGTGTTGACATTTATTTCTTATAACTCCTGTTCTGCCAAGCTCATAATATATAGTTCCCAGGATCAACTCCCACCTATACAGTGTTGAGATTTATCTAACTCCTGTTCTGCCAGACTCATAATGTATAGTTCCCAGGTTCAAGTCCCACCTGTACAGTGATGAGATTTATCCCTTATAACTCCTGTTCTGCCAGTCTCATAATATATAGTTCCCAGGTTCAAGTCCCACCTATACAGTGTTGACATTTATCTCTTATAACCCCTGTTCTGCCAGGCTCATAATATATATTTCCCAGGTTCAAGTCCCACCTGTACAGTGTTCATATTTATCTCTTATAACTCTTGTTCTGACAGGCTCATAATATATAGTTCCCAGGTTCAAGTCCCACCTATACAGTGTTGACATTTATCTCTTATAACTCCTGTTCTGCCAGGCTCATAATATATAGTTCCCAGGATCAACTCCCACCTATACAGTGTTGAGATTTATCTAACTCCTGTTCTGCGAGACTCATAATATATAGTTCCCAGGTTCAAGTCCCACCTGTACAGTGATGAGATTTATCCCTTATAACTCCTGTTCTGCCAGTCTCATAATATATAGTTCCCAGGTTCAAGTCCCACCTATACAGTGTTCACATTTATCTCTTATAACTCCTGTTTTGCCAGGCTCATAATATATAGTTCCCAGGTTCAAGTCCCACATATACAGTGTTGACATTTATCTCTTATAACTCCTGTTCTGCCAGGCTCATAATATATATTTCCCAGGATCAAGTCGCACCTATATAGTGTTGAGATTTATCTCTTATAACTCCCGTTCTGCCAGGCTCATAATATATAGTTCCCAGGATCAAGTCCCACCTATACAGTGTTGACATTTATCTCTTATAACTCCTGTTCTGCCAGGCTCATAATATATAGTTCCCAGGATCAAGTCCCACCTGTACAATGTTGACATTTATCTCTTATAACTCCTGTTCTGCCAGGCTCATAATATATAGTTCCCAGGTTCAAGTCGCACCTATACAGTGTTGACATTTATCTCTTACAACTCCTGTTCTGCCAGGCTCATAATATATAGTTCCCAGGTTCAAGTCCCACCTGTACATTGTTGACATTTATCTCTTATAACTCCTGTTCTGCCAGGCTCATAATATATAGTTCCCAGGTTCAAATCCCACCTGTACAGTGATGAGATTTATCTCTTATAACTCCTGTTCTGCCAGTCTCATAATATATAGTTCCAGGTTGAAATCCTACCTGTGTAGGGTTCAGATTTATATCTTATATACTCCAGTTCTCCTGTTCACTAAAATGGGGATGCCGGTGGGATAGGAAAAGCCGCCTTTCTTCGTAAGGGTCCTTAATCTTTGGTTATACAAGAAAGTTATACACTGTGCATACTAAAGTGAGTCCCCTTCCCCAAACCTTCTATAAACCCATGGGGCCCTTGTAACTCGTCCATTTAATGCATTTTCTGAATAAAAAGAACTCAACTGCTAAGAGCAAAACAACTGAAAAGACAACCCATGGAGAAATTCGACGCTTCAACTATCAGGTAATAAATGAAAACGCCAATTTTAAAGCTGCTGTTAACTGGATCACCTTTTCAACATCGTCAAAACACAAGGTCATTTCTTTTATTTTCAGTGTTGATCATATTTATTTCTCATTGATCATCATTATATTGCATCATCCTTATTCACGATGATTTCATTCGCTTCTCTTGACGTTTATATTTTGTTATCTCTATATGATGATCGCATTTATATTGTTAATAATAATTAATTTCAAATCCCTTAATGTTTTCGTTCATTTGTTGATAAAAATTATCTCCATCTTTTTTTTAGTGAAAATAATTATCTTTAACTCTTTTTAGTGAAAATAATTATCTTCATCTTTTTTTAGTGAAAATAATTATCTCCAACTTTTTTTAGAGATAATAATTATCTACATATCTCTTTTATATAGCGAGTCTATTAATGAAATACTTATTTTCTTAGTTTGAAACATCACCTGAATGATTATGAGGTGGGTATATTATGTAATCTGTTGCGTGAAAATTGAGTGGTAGGGTTGTTGTTTGGGTTGGGTTGTTTTCCCTCTGAGCGGCACTTTTTTGCACACAATGTGCTAAATGGCCAGGTCACATGGACCCCGAAGGCTCAGAGAAGGTTGGGGCAGAGGGCCCACTGGAATAGCTGTTGGGAGACAGATGGTAGCCTCCTGTCAAGGCCATCCAGCGTGTTCTTTAACGTGCACAGGGTATGGCTCTCCCGCACACAGGGACACGGCTTAACGTCCCATCCGACGGACGGCGGCCTTTCCAAGCCCATCGGTGTCCCCTACTCAAAGCTCAACGCTGACCCAGCTGGGATTCGAACCTGGGAACTACAAGATTACGAACCTGACACGCTACCGACTGAGACACCCCCTTGAGTGGTACCAACTATATCTCTATTTTAATAATAATAATTACATATCTTTCTCTTTGTGATAATAATTGCTTTAGCATATTTCTTAGAACCATTTTGCTTTTTCTCCATTTTTCTTAAGTTTCAAAACGAAAGACATAGTTCTGTTTAAATCTGCTCTTAGTGCTTAATCTTGTCAAAATGAAGTCAGAAAAATCAAAATATGCTTTTGAGAAACGAATTCACTCTTCCTTTATTCAATTCTAAAGTAATTTACTAGCTACCGCTGATTTTTGTTTTATTTTGTACTGACTTCAGCTTTCTCTCTTTGTGAAGAAGAGAATTTCATTAGAATCACAAAGAGAAACAGCAGAGAACAAGGTGTTTACTTTGAAAACACACACAAAAATGTTTTAAGCATCCGACCGCATCGTTAAAACATAAATTTCGATACCCCTTACCCACAACAACGACTTATCCTTTTACAAACCAACAAAGTGATTTCTATCATACTTTCTAATGAAACTCTCCACTGCGCACAACTTCTTATATGCAGCAGACTATTTCTCATTGTTTATTATTCTTTCACTAACTCCCATTCTTCTTTACGACCGAACCAAACTACGCAAGTTCGAAAAGCAAAGAAATAAGGGGAGAGTAAGAATTGGGGAGGGAGCGAACAGCGAATTCCATCGGCATTCCCATTTACTACGACAAAGTGCAACCTTCTGCGCACCATTTACGCGCAGTCCACGAATGCATCAATATTACTTTCCAACCCTATGTAACGCATGAACATCGAAATACGCACACATTCTCCAACACGTTACCTCAGTGCCTTGATTTATAGTCAGCATTGTATGAATTTTGACAACCCACGCCCAAAACCGCGAGCCCATTTCACGCCATATGTCGCCAGCGCAAAGCCAAGCCTTTCGCCCCAACTACTGTCGCCCAAATATACACGTCTGAGAAATAACTCAAGACCAAACGCCACACCATCTTACACATATCTCGCAAAGACCCCTTTTTGAACTGCTCACCCTCCTATTTTCTCCCTCCCTAACATCCATTCCTTTACTTCACTCCTCTCCCCCCTTTCGATCCTTACGCACCCCTCTCCGTTTGCCGAATGTGTTCTTTAGGCGCGGGGCGGCAGACGTAGTGTGGTCATTATCGTAAAACTGTAGGCAATGAACGATACAATGATACTGATTCAGACATTTCCATATAAATAGAAGACCGTGCTTCTATAAATCACTGCCGCTTCAGGCTTGACTCTGCTCCCGCCAGCCAAGTCGCTGGCGTAATACAGAAGGGTCTTACAGCCGGTCTAGCAATCGCTAGGGTGGTAGTTTCGCTCACCCGAGGGTTTATTAAATATCGATCCCTGTCCTGGCCTTCGGTGACCAATACGGGCAATTTTTCTTCCTCCTCTGTGATTTCCGCCCCCCTCATCCGTCCCAGCCCCTCATCTACCCGCCCTCTCTAACCTCCTAATAGCTCTCGAACCCAACCTCTGTCTATACGATGCGGACTTACCCCCACACATCCCGCCAATGCAAGTGGCGAACCTAACTCTGCTCGCAAAGCTGTTGCCGCCGTCGGTTAAAAGTACATTACACAAATAAGCTGTAAGTGCCCGCTGTGGGTTTTGCCGCCAGCTTCTCCATCTTCCCCCTCCTTCCTCTCTACGGAGAAGAGGAGCCACAGGATCATTATGGAGCATGAGTATCAAGCCCTAGGGATAGGCAAGATTGGGAATCTCTTTTCGAAAATGATGTTCTTTCGTGAAGAAATTTTAAGTTTGAAAAGTATAGAGGACATGGTCAGTGATTTTCATGCTGACTAACCAGAGCCACCTTGATTCATCAGGCCTGGACAGCCTTCAACAAAAGGAGTGAATAAAGGAAGGAAATTAATTATGCATAAACATTTAATTGATTTTAGTGGTTTAAAATTTAAGTTTAAGCCATTTATTTTAAAACCAGTTAAATAAAATAATTAATTCGTTAGGATTTTATTGAAATATTATAAAATTAATTACAAAATTTTTAAAAATAAATAACAACCAATCGAATTTTTAGAAACGTATCTTTAATTGAAACTGCTGTATTTTTGAAAATTAGGTCTTCTGTTACTGCAGTGTCCAAGCTTGTTGTATCGGGGTGGCTTTGGACAAAGCTATCATTATAATTATTTTAATAATTTCAGGTAGGGAGAGAAATTATTTTATAAATTTTAAAATAATATTACGGCAGGTAGTTAAGGGATATATCTAGGAAACGAATAAAATATTAAATGTATTACTCTTATGGCAATGATGAAAAATAGCAAAATTCTTAACATAATACACATTTGATTTTTGTTTCAAAAATTTTTCTAAAAAATTATTGTTTTATTCATTTGTAAGATAGAGCAACCCGCAATCAACCCGCAATTATATTAAATAAAATTCTGAAAGGAATTTTCCTCTTTAAGTGACGTCATGAAAAGAATTGTCATGGTTTTCATCGTTAAAGTACCTTGACGAGACCCTTAAAATGAACTGAAAAATTCTTTATTTTACATATATTGCTCTTAAAACAGAACTGGTAGTTATTTATTTTTACAATTTATTAATTTATTTCAAACTATTTACATATTTTTTATAAAGTTGTAACAAGAAATTATTTTGATTTATACTATTTAGAAATAATTGCTTGCAATTAAACTTTGTTTAAATTAAATCATTAAAGCTTTTACCATACATAAGTTTCCCTTTTTTTTTTCAAAAGCTATTCCGTTCCCGGTGTATCTAAGTGGCCCTAGCCAAAGTCACCTTGATTCACCAGGCGTGGGCAGCCATTCCGCAAAAGGAGAAAAAAAAAAGAGGGGCTATGAAAAAAATTTAAGCGATTTCGTTTGTATTAAATTTAACTCAAATATATTTATTTTTAAACGGCATAATATGAAATATTTATTCCCTGAGACTGTATTAAAATATTTAAGAATATTTTAAAATTGGCTACCAGTTTTTTTTTTTTAACTTTAATTATAACAGGAAACCAAGTTCTTCCAAAAAAAAAACACCCAAATCAACTTATCTCTAGTGCCATTAACTATGATGCTTCTATTCAACAAAAGTATAAGAGATACAAGACTGTTCTAAACTAGTTTATTAGTTATCTGATGGGGAGGGGGGTGACTCAGTCGGTAGCACGCCAGACTCGTAATCTGCAGTTCCCAGATTCGAGTTCCAGGTGGGTCAGCGTTGAGACTTATCTCCGCAAAACTCCCCGCCCTACCCACGGTCACTAGGGGACACCGATGGGCTTAGAAAGGCCGCCGTCCGTCGGATGTGATGATAAGCCGTGGCCCCGTATGCGGATATGATGATAAGCCGTGACCCCGTATTAAAGAACACACTGGATGGCCTTGACGGGAGGCTACCATCTGTCTCCTAACAGCTTTTCCAGTGGGTCCCCTACTCCAACCTTCTCTGAGCCTTCGGGGTCCTTATGACCTGGGGGCGGGGGTGGCTCAGTCGGTAGCGCGCCAGGCTCGTAATCTGTAGTTCCCAGGTTCGAGTCCCAGCTGGGTCAGCGTTTAGATTTATCTCCGCAAAATTTCCCCGCCCTTCCCACGGTCAGTAGGGGACACCGATGGCCTTGAAAAGGCCGCCGTCCGTCGGATGGGACGTTAAGCCGTGGTCACTGTGCGGGAGAGCCATACCCTGTGCACGTTAAAGAACACGCTGGATGGCCTTGACGGGAGGCTACCATCTGTGTCCTAACAGCTTTTCCAGTGGGTCCCCTACCCCACCCTTCTCTGAGCCTTCGGGGTCCTTGTGACCTCGCCATTTAGCCCATTGTGTGCAAAAAAAATGCCGCTCAGAGGTAAAGCAACCCAGCCAACTTTATCTGATTGTCATTCTAACAGCGTTTTGTCCCATCTTGATTTATTTAAAATAAAACTTTTTAATGCCATAGGCAATATGTTAGATGAAAGAAGTAAGGGCACCAGCTCGATCCTATGGCCTATCGATAATGATCTCTGATCTCTATCTAATATAGGAGGCTTTGGCCAGGACAACACCTCCATTAACAGAAGGCCTTTCAACAAAGTTGTGACGTCAGAATAGGAAGTCCAAAAAATTATATATTTTTAAATATTTTTTCATATTATTATTGCTGGTGTATTTCAATATTAGTATTTATACTAATGTTTATTTATAAATATATATATATATTACTTATGAAACATTTTTGTATGTATTATTGTCAAATAATTCAAATAAACGCGAATAATTTTCCTTCAAGAAAAGGTATATTTCTAAATAAGCATTAGTATATAGATTAGTATTAAAATTCACTGGTAATAATAATAGGAATAAAAATATAAGATATGCCAAGATTTTCAGGACTACCTATGCTGACGTCATAACTTAATTCTACGGCCTTCTGTTAAAGTAGGCTTTGACCAGGACTACTAAATAACATCGTATACGGACAGTTGTCGAATAAAGAGAGTAAAAAAGAGAGAGAAATCAATCACGTCTAAAATATTACATTATTTATTAGGATAAACTTTAACTTCAAATGATTTAAAACAAGAAAATTTTTTTTGGTTTTGTTTTAACAATATTGAATATTTTATAATAGTTATTAATTTAATAAAAAAAATAGCTACCAGCTGTATTTTAAACTATGATATTTGATTTTTGTCACCTATAAAAAAAATTATTTTTTTGCCTTCTGTTAGTGAGATGTCTCAGCCGGATCCTATTAAAATGAATGTGAATTGACACAACCTATGAAAATGGCACACCTGTACAATTTAATAGGGTGTAACTACCACAAAATTACTGCAGGGTTTTAAAAGCTTAGAAGAATGATATATCACAATAAGAATAATAGAATATTGTTATTGTTTTAATTAAATTGCAAAAAAACAGAAAAATACGTCGGTATTAGTCGAAGGGGAAAACTTATCTTGAATGTAAATAAATGTGATGTTCCCTACACCTTATCAATGTAATCGAAACACGTACAGAATCTATCTTTATTGCTTTAGAAGGAAATGGAGATAACATTGCTCTGCAGGTGACACAAAATTTTAGTTGCATCTCGTAGGTACAGTCGCTCAAAAAAAGTATCCGAACACTATGGTTGATTACAAAATTCAGAAAAAATATCTGGCAACGATTTTTTTAGAAATTAGTGATCTGGCAACTTTCGTGTGCGTATAATCGCTCAAAAAATATCCGAACACTGTGGTTGATTACAGAATTCAGAAAAAATATCTGGCAAAGGTTTTTTTAGAAATTAGTGATTTGGCAACCTTCGTGTCACATTTGGCAACCTTCGTGTCACGTTACACGAAGGTTGCCAGATCACTAATTTAAAAAAATCGTTGCCAGATATTTTTTCTGAATTCTCTAACTAACCATAGTGTTCAGATATTTTTGAGCGACTGTACACGAAGGTTTCCAGATCACAAATTTATAAAAAAAAGTTGCCAGATATTTTTTCTGAATTCTGTAACTAACCATAGTGTTCGGATATTTTTTGAGCGATTGTACACGAAGGTTTCCAGATCACAAATTTATAAAAAAAAAGTTGCCAGATATTTTTTCTGAATTCTGTAACTAACCATAGTGTTCGGAATTTTTTTGAGCGATTGTACACGAAGGTTGCCAGATCACAAATTTATAAAAAAAAGTTGCCAGATATTTTTTTCTGAATTCTGTAATTAATCACAGTGTTCGGATATTTTTTGAGCGATTGTACACGAAGGTTGCCAAATCACTAATTTCTAAAAAAAATCGTTGCTAGATATTTTTTCTGAATTCTGTAATCAACCATAGTGTTCGGATATTTTTTTGAGCGACTGCACATTGATTTGTTGTTTTATACTTCTGAGCTGCACCTTTTTACACACAGTTGGCTAAACTGTCAGGTCACAAAAACTCCAAATGCTTAGACTGGCTAGGAGAAAAGGATACACTGGAAAATTGTTAGGAGACAGACGAAAGTAAGGTCACCTTTGTACACCAGACCAGGGCAGCCATTCACCAAAAGCAGGAAAATTTATTATGTATAAAGATCTAAACAATTTAATTTCCATGAAAATTCCAACGAAATTTATTTGTACTTAAACTACGTAAAACGAAGTTATATATTTATTATAATTATATCGAAATATTTGTTAATATTTTAAAAATTTTAGCTACCAGTTTATTCTTAAGCAATTCAAATATAATAATTACAGTTCCTCTTTTTTTTCCTACTTGAAGGAAACAGATACAGTGGGGACTCGAGCATGATTATCGCGCCGGGACAGTGCGGGGAGTTGGTGCTCAGTTGGTACCGCAACTGGCTCGTAATTTGCAGTTCCCACGTTCGAATCGCAGCTTGGCCATATTTGCGCCCCACAAAATTCCCGCCTTGCCCACAGACATTAAGACACCTAAGGGCTTGGAAAGGATGCCATCCATTGGATGGGACATTAAGTCGTGGCTCCGTGTGAGGGAGAGCCACACCCTGTGCACGTTAAAGAACACTCTGGATGGCCTTGACGGGAGCTATAATCTGTCTCGGAACAGCTGTCGGGTGGGCCCTCCCTCAAACTTATCTGAGCCTTCGGGGTCCTTGTGACCTGGCCATTTAGCCCGTTGTGTGTGAAAAAAGTCACGCCCAGAGGTAAAACAACCCAACCCGGACTGTGCACTAACAGATGAATAAATTTTTAATATAATTGTATTAATTGAAGAAGAATCTCAGGTAATCTAGTGTGCTCTTTAATATATGCATAGAGTACGACTCTTATTTACACAAGAAATATAATGAGAGTTGTCAGTAAAGAAATAGCTAACTGACAAACCTCAACAGTTTTGAAATGGGAAAGAAATATTTTCACACTCTTAGGCTTCGAAAAGTTATAAAGAAAAATAACACAAGATTCCTTGGCATCTTGTGTTTTCCTCGTTTGAATTTTTAGGCCTGCGACAAAGAGTCAGGAGGCGTTAGCATACTGCGGTTTGCCTTTGCTTTTTTTTTTATCTTTCAGTGAGTAGTGAGTAAAGGAGAGTTCTGGAACAGTGGCGGATCAATGTTAATCCTATGGGATCCGCCACCCATGTGTTTTAAACTGGTGGCGGATGATTATCAATCACATTAGTCATGCAATGTCAAAAAGAATACCTCCCTCCAGTGATGTAATAATCTGAAATTATATTATTCAGTTAAATTGCAGATAATCCATTCGTAATTTCCACCGACATCCATCTTGGTTTCCACAAACCCCGAAATTTTTTCGAGTCCACCATTTAGAAACCTGACGTCACCACAAACTCCCGTGATTTTGCCGGTTGTCCACCATCTTGGTTTCTACCCTCATCCGAAATTTTCAAGTCCAGACTCCACCATCTTGGTTCCTGACGACACCTATTAGAAGTTCTACTTTTTAAAATATTTTTACCCAATAGCATTTTTTTCTTTTTCTGCAGGACAGTCTTTTAAATCAGTTTCTGCGGGATAGTATATTATTCAGTTAAATTGGAGGTAATAATATATAACAGATGGTATTGGATAACAACTCGGTCATAATTTCCAGAGAAGACTCTTGGTTTCTACCCTCATCCGCATTTTTTTCTAAGTCCAGAACCGCCATTTTGAATCCTGACGTCACACGGGCCGTGTGACTCTTCTCGTAGTTAACAACTCTAATGGTCTCAGAATTCTCCATCCTAATTATGGAGCCATCTAGTGTTTAACGAACATACCCATATTTGAAAAAAAAAAACTCTTTCCCAGGCGGGTTTTGAACGCGTTATAGGCACCCGGCTATAGCTTGTTACTTACGCGGGTTGCTTAGATGTGTCTGAAGTGGGGATAAGCGTTCTTTATTAAACAATCTCGGTTGGTTCTATTTCCTTCACGAGTTTTACATTGATGTATTTTTATTAACATTTTTTTCATTTTTATTAATGTATGTTTTGTTTTATTTTATAACCAACGTATTTTTATTTCTTTTTAATTCGTGATTATCCTCGTAAATCAACCCCACATATATTTCTATACTTTAATGTGGTAGTTGTATATTTCATGTATTTATTCCTTATTAATTGAACATTTATCCATAACTGATACCCCTTTATTAATATGCAACCTCTTTATTAAACACTTATAAAAAGTTCCATCCCCATCGCACGGTTAACCTCGTAATTTCCACCGTCAAACTATTTAAGTCCAACCAAACTTTCGGTGGCAACCCTTCTCAGAACGGCTGATGCAATCCTCCAAATAATTACAAAGTACCTTATTCATATAATTCTAAGTCCTGCAACGTGCATTTCGCAACAAACGTTCAGCACCTCACACCTACAGGGACACGTTTTACTGTCGGATGGTTTTACAAACTTAAAGACCCTACGTATTTAAAAAAATATATTATTCCAAACGGAAGAATCGCACATCTCTGTATAATAATTCGTATTTTTTAAATATCCACATATTTTAATCTTGTATACTCATGCCAGTGATCTTATCGGTTCATAGCTAAAGGGTGAGTGGAGATTGAACTCGGATGAACGCTATTTGCTACTGATTAATTATTTCCTTCATTTAATGCAAGAGTTTGAGTAAATAGTCCTTTGAACCAAATGGTGCCACTATCTTTTTTTTATTTCCTCCTGAAAATCATTAACTTTCATACTAAACCATTTCAAAAAAAAAACATCGTAAACGGTTTTTAACATAGTCCTGTGTAAAGTGTGTGTGTGTGGGGGGGAGTCCTTACTCTGAATAATTATTATCAGCGTATATGGATATACGTTTCATATTCTGCATCAACAGACGAAGCAAAAAATTTATATCTTTCTCTCGCATTTTTATTCTCGAGCACGTTTCATAGGAAGACATCACAGTAATCATTGCTTGAAAAAATAACTGTTTTCAAAAAGTCCCTTTTATCGAGCCCATATTCTGCCGGTGGCTGATGTTTTCCCTATCATTCTGCATTTTCACAGAACCACGATTTATTGAGGGTCGCCGGTATCATAAGCATTATTTCAACAATCTGAGAATAGTCCTACCACTTGCGCAACAT
Organism: Ryuthela nishihirai; assembly: GCA_038380435.1. Taxonomy (NCBI): domain Eukaryota; kingdom Metazoa; phylum Arthropoda; class Arachnida; order Araneae; family Heptathelidae; genus Ryuthela; species Ryuthela nishihirai. Next base: position 105,657,215 of record JAWZYU010000006.1, read on the forward strand.
AAACTAAACTTTTTTTTCAAGTTCACTTATTCCCTCTGTATAATTATTAGTGGTATATTTCATTAGGAGTGATTTTTTTATGTTCATCACATACCCCTCCTGCGGACCACGTTTTATTGACGGTTGCCAATAATCTGAGAATTAAATATAGCAGTAATGAATATTTTATACCACAGGTTTTACACTGTTTGCTCTGTATAATAATTATCAGCGTTATTTATTTGGAAATATTCCCCACTCTGTGAAAACAGTCCACGCAATATATTTTTAACCTCCTCCCAATTTTACCACGTTTCATAGACAGTAATAAATGTTTTAAGTTCCAAATAGGGCATTACACTCCTTGCTCTGAAGGAAGACTTTTTTTTTTTACTGCTTATCTCACTCATCATGAGGGACCACGTTTCATTGACGGATGACACCACGTAGGTGACCGTGAAAATGTTTGTAATATTACTCCATATTGGAAATTCCTTGCTTTTGTCGGTGGCTGAATTCACTCATGCTGTGTTTAAAAATATTTATACTCGCCGGGCTGTATGAAATGTTTACATTGTATCTCACACTTCCTTCATGTCTCGCTAGGAACCACGTTTTAATGACAGATGGTACCGTAAAAGTAACCTAGTAATTCTATTTTTCCATAATGGAATTTACACTCTTAACTCTGTATAATGCAGATCGCAATAATATACTAGTAATATACATAATTTTCATATCTGTGAATCACATTCTTCGCATATCTGTCTAATACCATTCTTAGCGTCAAGAAACGCTCTGAATGACCTTGACAGGAGGATTTCTCTCCTAACAGTGGTCTAGTACCCTTTCTCTATCGAAATATGAGCCCTTTGCTACATGTACTAGGCAATTTAATTAAATTGAATGCGTAAAAGAACCCTCAGAATTTAAAAAACCAACGAAATGGTTGGTAAAATTGCTTTGAAAAAACAGTAAAATGAATGGCAGAATATTTGTAAATACGCACACATTGCAAATGTTGGTAGAAAGACACTATATGCAGTGAATTTGGAATAACAGTTAATACGCACACACTGCAGTGGATTGGAGAATATTTTCAAAATTCTTCTAAGTGGAAGGCATTCCAGCATATTTTGAAGGTATTCTATCATCTCCAGTACATTTTGTTTGATTATGCATGCTCATACGTATCAGCTTACGTAAAAAAAAAACTAGTTCCAACACGAATGCGTGTTAATAGAAGACAATAGTCAAATACAATAACCTACTAAAAAAAATAATACATAAGTCTCACTCGAACGTACCCTCTCAACATACCTGGATTAATCCAGCGAAATGAGAAAGCTTCGGCGCAACATAAAAATCCACCTAACTATGCTTTGATATATATGTTCTGATCGGGTCTCTATACTTATGCTGTTGTTCTCACGTAGAGCGTACAAGAAACGACGTGTCTTTGCAAACTAAAAGCGTGAAAAAAAAAAAACCCTTCACTCCCGCTTCGACTCTGTTCACGTGATCTTAAATGGTATTGACATTATTATTTATGGTATTGACACATCACGCCAACAAGCTGGCCAGCTTGTTGGCTACTGTCATTAAAACAAGCTGGCCAGCTTGTTGGCTACTGTCATTAAAACAAGCTGGCCAGCTTGTTGCCGTGATGTGTCATTTCAGCAGATCACGTGAACAGAGTCGAAGCGGGAGTGAAGGGTTTTTTTTTTTTCACGCTTTTAGTTTGCAAAGACACGTCGTTTCTTGTACGCTCTACGTGAGAACAACAGCATAAGTATAGAGACCCGATCAGAACATATATATCAAAGCATAGTTAGGTGGATTTTTATGTTGCGCCGAAGCTTTCTCATTTCGCTGGATTAATCCAGGTATGTTGAGAGGGTACGTTCGAGTGAGACTTATGTATTATTTTTTTTAGTAGGTTATTGTATTTGACTATTGTCTTCTATTAACACGCATTCGTGTTGGAACTAGTTTTTTTTTTACGTAAGCTGATACGTATGAGCATGCATAATCAAACAAAATGTACTGGAGATGATAGAATACCTTCAAAATATGCTGGAATGCCTTCCACTTAGAAGAATTTTGAAAATATTCTCCAATCCACTGCAGTGTGTGCGTATTAACTGTTATTCCAAATTCACTGCATATAGTGTCTTTCTACCAACATTTGCAATGTGTGCGTATTTACAAATATTCTGCCATTCATTTTACTGTTTTTTCAAAGCAATTTTACCAACCATTTCGTTGGTTTTTTAAATTCTGAGGGTTCTTTTACGCATTCAATTTAATTAAATTGCCTAGTACATGTAGCAAAGGGCTCATATTTCGATAGAGAAAGGGTACTAGACCACTGTTAGGAGAGAAATCCTCCTGTCAAGGTCATTCAGAGCGTTTCTTGACGCTAAGAATGGTATTAGACAGATATGCGAAGAATGTGATTCACAGATATGAAAATTATGTATATTACTAGTATATTATTGCGATCTGCATTATACAGAGTTAAGAGTGTAAATTCCATTATGGAAAAATAGAATTACTAGGTTACTTTTACGGTACCATCTGTCATTAAAACATGGTTCCTAGCGAGACATGAAGGAAGTGTGAGATACAATGTAAACATTTCATACAGCCCGGCGAGTATAAATATTTTTAAACACAGCATGAGTGAATTCAGCCACCGACAAAAGCAAGGAATTCCCAATATGGAGTAATATTACAAACATTTTCACGGTCACCTACGTGGTGTCATCCGTCAATGAAACGTGGTCCCTCATGATGAGTGAGATAAGCAGTAAAAAAAAAAAGTCTTCCTTCAGAGCAAGGAGTGTAATGCCCTATTCGGAACTTAAAACATTTATTACTGTCTATGAAACGTGGTAAAATTGGGAGGAGGTTAAAAATATATTGCGTGGACTGTTTTCACAGAGTGGGGAATATTTCCAAATAAATAACGCTGATAATTATTATACAGAGCAAACAGTGTAAAACCTGTGGTATAAAATATTCATTACTGCTATATTTAATTCTCAGATTATTGGCAACCGTCAATAAAACGTGGTCCGCAGGAGGGGTATGTGATGAACATAAAAAATCACTCCTAATGAAATATACCACTAATAATTATAAGAGGGAATAAGTGAACTTGAAAAAAAAGTTTAGTTTATGTTGCGCAAGTGGTAGGACTATTCTCAGATTGTTGAAATAATGCTTATGATACCGGCGACCCTCAATAAATCGTGGTTCTGTGAAAATGCAGAATGATAGGGAAAACATCAGCCACCGGCAGAATATGGGCTCGATAAATGGGACTTTTTGAAAACAGTTATTTTTTCAAGCAATGATTACTGTGATGTCTTCCTATGAAACGTGCTCGAGAATAAAAATGCGAGAGAAAGATATAAATTTTTTGCTTCGTCTGTTGATGCAGAATGGGAAACGTATATCCATATACGCTGATAATAATTATTCAGAGTAAGGACTCCCCCCCCACACACACACACTTTACACAGGACTATGTTAAAAACCGTTTACGATGTTTTTTTTTTGAAATGGTTTAGTATGAAAGTTAATGATTTTCAGGAGGAAATAAAAAAAAGATAGTGGCACCATTTGGTTCAAAGGACTATTTACTCAAACTCTTGCATTAAATGAAGGAAATAATTAATCAGTAGCAAATAGCGTTCATCCGAGTTCAATCTCCACTCACCCTTTAGCTATGAACCGATAAGACCACTGGCATGAGTATACAAGATTAAAATATGTGGATATTTAAAAAATACGAATTATTATACAGAGATGTGCGATTCTTCCGTTTGGAATAATATATTTTTTTAAATACGTAGGGTCTTTAAGTTTGTTAAACCATCCGACAGTAAAACGTGTCCCTGTAGGTGTGAGGTACTGAACGTTTGTTGCGAAATGCACGTTGCAGGACTTAGAATTATATGAATAAGGTACTTTGTAATTATTTGGAGGATTGCATCAGCCGTTCTGAGAAGGGTTGCCACCGAAAGTTTGGTTGGACTTAAATAGTTTGACGGTGGAAATTACGAGGTTAACCGTGCGATGGGGATGGAACTTTTTATAAGTGTTTAATAAAGAGGTTGCATAGTAATAAAGGGGTATCAGTTATGGATAAATGTTCAATTAATAAGGAATAAATACATGAAATATACAACTACCACATTAAAGTATAGAAATATATGTGGCGTTGATTTACGAGGATAATCACGAATTAAAAAGAAATAAAAATACGTTGGTTATAAAAATAAAACAAAACATACATTAATAAAAATGAAAAAAATGTTAATAAAAATACATCAATGTAAAACTCGTGAAGGAAATAGAACCAACCGAGATTGTTTAATAAAGAACGCTTATCCCCACTTCAGACACATCTAATCAACCCGCGTAAGTAACAAGCTATAGCCGGGTGCCTATAACGCGTTCAAAACCCGCCTGGGAAAGAGTTTTTTTTTTTCAAATATGGGTATGTTCGTTAAACACTAGATGGCTCCATAATTAGGATGGAGAATTCTGAGACCATTAGAGTTGTTAACTACGAGAAGAGTCACACGGCCCGTGTGACGTCAGGATTCAAAATGGCGGTTCTGGACTTAGAAAAAAATGCGGATGAGGGTAGAAACCAAGAGTCTTCTCTGGAAATTATGACCGAGTTGTTATCCAATACCATCTGTTATATATTATTACCTCCAATTTAACTGAATAATATACTATCCCGCAGAAACTGATTTAAAAGACTGTCCTGCAGAAAAAGAGAAAAATGCTATTGGGTAAAAATATTTTAAAAAGTAGAACTTCTAATAGGTGTCGTCAGGAACCAAGATGGTGGAGTCTGGACTTGAAAATTTCGGATGAGGGTAGAAACCAAGATGGTGGACAACCGGCAAAATCACGGGAGTTTGTGGTGACGTCAGGTTTCTAAATGGTGGACTCGAAAAAATTTCGGGGTTTGTGGAAACCAAGATGGATGTTGGTGGAAATTACGAATGGATTATCTGCAATTTAACTGAATAATATAATTTCAGATTATTACATCACTGGAGGGAGGTATTCTTTTTGACATTGCATGACTAATGTGATTGATAATCATCCGCCACCAGCTTAAAACACATGGGTGGCGGATCCCATAGGATTAACATTGATCCGCCACTGTTCCAGAACTCTCCTTTACTCACTACTTCAGTGTTTAAGGTGGATGAAAAAAGCATAAAATACCATGGCATATTTTTTTTTTCACTTTCTAGTTGTGTAGCCGGTAAAAAAAGAGACATTTCACTTTTTAGTGCTTAAGGAGGTAAAAAAAAAGCACAAAATACTATGGCATATTTTGTTTTTGTTTTCACTTTTCAGAGGTTTAGCGAGTGAAAAAAAGCACGAAATGCCATGGCATATATCGTTTTCGTTTTTCACTTTACAGAGATTTAGCGAGTAAAAAAGCACAAAATGCCTTGGCATATTTTGTTTTAGTTTTCCACTTTTCAGAGATTTAGCGAGTCAAAAAAACACGAAATGCCATGGATATTTTTTTTTTCCCACTTTCTAGTTGTTTAGCCGGTAAAAAAAAAGAGACATTTCACTCTTTAGCGTTTTAGGAGGTGAAAAAAAGAGACATTTCACTCTTTAGCGTTTTAGGAGGTAAAAAAAGAGACATTTCACTCTTTAGCGTTTTAGGAGGTAAAAAAAAGAGACATTTCACTCTTTAGCGTTTTAGGAGGTAAAAAAAGAGACATTTCACTCTTTAGCGTTTTAGGAGGTAAAAAAAAGCACATAATGCCATGGCACATATCGTTTTTGTTTTTCACTTTTCAGAGATTTAGCGAGTAAAAAAAGCACAAAATGCCATGGCATGTTTTGTTTTTGTCATGACATATTTTGTTTTTATTTTCCACTTTTCAGGGATTTAGCGATTCAAAAGAGCACGAAATGCCATGGCATATATATATTTTTTTTCACTTTCTAGTTGTTTAGCCGGCAAAAAAAAGAGACATTTCACTTTTTAGTGTTTTAGGAGGTAAAAGAAAGCACGAAATGCCATGGCATATATCGTTTTCGTTTTTCATTTTTCAGAGATTTAGCGAGTGAAAAAAAGCACGAAATGTTATGGCATATTTTGTTTTTTGTTTTCCACTTTCCAGTGATTTAGCAAGTCAAAAAGGCATGAAATGTTATGGCATATATTTTTTTTTTACTTTCTAGTTGTTTAGCCGGTAAAAAAATAGACATTTCACTTTTTAGTGTTTTAGGAGGTAAAAAAAAAACCACGAAATGCCATGGCATATATCGCTTTTGTTTTCCACTTTCCAGAGATTTAGCGAGTCAAAAAGAGCACGAAATGTCATGGCATATATATTTTTTTTCACTTTCTAGTTGTTTAGCCGGGTAAAAAAAAACATTTCACTTTTTAGTGTTTTAGGAGGTAAAAAAAGCACGAAATGCCATGGCATACATCGTTTTTGTTTTTCACTTTTCAGAGATTTAGTGAGTAAAAAAAGCATCAAATGCCATGGCATATATTGTTTTTGTTTTCCACTTTTCAAAGATTTAGCGAGTAAAAAAAAACACAAAATACCATGGCATATTTTTTTTACCTTCCAGTTGTTTAGCCAGTAAAAAAAGAGAGAGATTTCACTTTTTAATGATTTTGGTAAAAAAAAAGCACGAAATGCTATGGCATATTTTGTTTTTGTTTCTGTTTTTCACTTTTCAGCGGTTTCACAAGTGAAAAAAAGCGCGAAATGCCATGGCGTATTTTGCTTTTCACTTTTCAGTGCGTTAGCGGCTGAAACAAAAAATGCCATGGCATATTTTGTTTTCTTTTCGTTTTTTAGTGCTTTAGCGGGTAAAAAAAGATGCCTTAATATGTGTTTTGTGACCTTTCAGAGTTTAAGCAGGTAAAATCATGATAGGACTTGACATTTAGTGTCTTTTCTCCTTCAAGTGTTTAATCAAGTGAAAAACACAATACCTTTTGGCTTCTGAGTCTTTTTTCCTTCGAGTGTTTAAGAAAGTAAAAACAAAATAAGCTTTGGCATCTTGTATCTTTTCTTCTTCCGATGTTTAATCAGTTAAAAAACACAACATGCCTTAGCATCTTGTCTAGAGTTTAAGCAGGTAAAAAACATAACATGCCTCAACATCTTGTGTCTTTTTTCCTTCCAGTGTTTACGAAGGAAAGAAACACAATAATAAGCCTTAGCATCTGTGTCTTTTTCCCTTTCAGTATTTAATAAGTAAAAACGCAATACGTTGGTATCTTGTGTCTGTTTTAGCTTCCAGTGTTTAAGCTGGTAAAAACATGATACGACTTGACATCTTGTGTCTTTTTTCCTTACGGTGTTTAGTCAAATGAAAAATACATGCCTTGTATCTTGTGTCTTTCTTCCTTTCAGTGTTTAAGATGGTAAAAACAGATACGCCTTGGCATCTTGTGTCTTTTTTCCTTCCAGTGTTTACGAAGAAAAAAAAACCACAATAATAAGTCTTAGCATCTGTGTCTTTTTCCCTTTCAGTATTTAATAAGTAAAAACACAATACGTTGGTATCTTGTATCTTTTTTGGCTTCCAATGTTTAAGCTGGTAAAAACATGATACGACTTGACATCTTGTGTCTTTTTTTCCTTACGGTGTTTAGTCAAATGAAAAATACATGCCTTGTATATTGTGTCTTTCTTCCTTTCAGTGTTTAACTAGTAAAAACAGATACGCCTTGGCATCTTGTGTCTTTTTTCCTTCCAGTGTTTACGAAGAAAAAAAAAACACAATAATAAGCCTTACCATCTGTGTCTTTTTCCCTTTCAGTATTTAATAAGTAAAAACACAATACGTTGGTATCTTGTGTCTTTTTTGGCTTCCAGTGTTTAAGCTGGTAAAAACACGATACGACTTGACATCCTGTGTCTCTTTTCCTTCCGGTTTTATTCAAGTGACAAATGCATGTCTTGTATCTTGTGTCTTTCTTCCTTTCATGGTTTAAGCTGGTAAAAACAGATACGCCTTGGCATCTTGTGTCTTTTCTCCTTCTGGTGTTTTGTCAGGTGAAAAACGCAAGTTATCTTCGTATCGTGTGTTTAAGCAGGTAAAAAACACAGTACGTTTTGCATCTTATGTCTTTTTCCCTTTAGGTATTTAAGCAAATAAAAAATACACTACGCCTTGGCATCTTGTGTCTTTTTTTCTGCCAATGCTTAAGAAGGTAAAAAACATTATTTGTATTAGCATCTTTTTTTCACTTTCAGTGCTTGTGTTAGCTTTGAGATTTCTCTCTGCAAAATTCCCCGCACTGCCCACGGTCAGTAGGGGACACCGATGGGCTTGGAAAAGCCGCGGTCCCTCGGATGGGACGTTAAGCCATGGCCCCGTGTGCGGGTTGGATTGTTTTACCTCTGAGCGGCACTTTTTTGCACACCATGGGCGAAATGGCCAGGTCACATGGACCCCGAAGGTTGGGGGAGGGGACCCACTGGAACAGTTGTTGGGAGACAGATGGTAGCCTCCCGTCAAGGCCATCCAGTTTGTTCTTTAACGTGCACAGTGTATGGCTCTTCCGCACACGGGGCCACGGCTTAATGTCCCATCCGACAGACGGCGGCCTTTCCAAGCCCATCGGTGTCCCCTACTGACCGTGGGCAGGGCGAGGAATTTTGCGGAGATAAATCTCAACGCTGACCCAGCGTTGAGATTTAACCGAACCTGGAAACTACAGATTACGAGCCTGGCGCGCTGCCGACTGAGCCACCCCGCCCCTCCCGTGTGCGGGAGAGCCATACCCTGTGCACGTTAAAGAACACGCTGGATGGCCTTGATGGGAGGCTACCATCTGTCTCCCAACAGCTGTTCCAGTGGGTTCCCTCCACCAACCTTCTCTGAGCCTTCGGGGTCCTTGTAACCTAGCCATTTAGCCCATGGTGTGCAAAAAAGTGCCGCTCAGAGGTAAAACAACCCAACCCAACTTTCAGTGCTTGGACAACTAAAATCACAAGATGCCAAGGTATCGTTTTTTTCCTGTTTCAACAAATAAAAACGCAAAAGACCTTAGCATCTTGTGTTTTGCATTTTTTCTCTTTCAGTGTTTGAGCAACTAAAAAAAGACGTCCTGGCATTTTTTTGCATTTTTTTCTCTTTCAGTGCTTGAGCAACTAAAAAAGACGCCTGGCATTTTTTTCCCTTTTAGTGTTTGAGCAATTAAAATAGACGCCTGGCATTTTTTTTTGCATTTTTTTTCTTTCAATGTTTGAGCAACTAAAAAAAAAAGACATCCTGGCATTTTGTTTTTTCATCTTTTATCGAAAAGTATTTTTCTATTTTTTTCTTTTAAAACACAAAATCGAACTAAATCGACTAAATGAGTTGCGATATAACAAACAAATTTTCGCCCGCGGCTAAATAATGATTTTTCTATCTTGCCAACAAACGAGCATGAATTTTCCCTTTCCCCGATTTTGAACCCTCGCAGGTGACGTCACAGAGACGTCACCTCTCTAGAACGAGAGAGAGAGAGAATGCCTCGAAAAATGGTCCCGATGCTGATTAAACTGCTTCCACCACCATGGGCACTTCTCAAGGGTAAAGCGTCACCTGGCTGGAAAGTTTGATTAATCTCTCTATTAATCTCCTTTTCTGACGATGGAGCTGTTTCCTCGTAAAACGGTGCAAAATACGCTTTAAAGTGCGAATGTTAGCCTGTGGGGGGGAGGGGGGGTGGCACTGGAAAAGTGGGGGAGGGATCACGGTGGGGGGTCTGAAAGGGAGGAGATTAGGAGGCAGACACGCGATAATGGAACGCAAGCCAAAGAATAACTGATACAGGAAGCGCTTTCCTACTAAAAACCATTTCTGCTTTTTCGAAACGCGAATGGAAAAATGGAACGAAAAAGCAAAACAAAGATATTGCTTTTTTTTTTTCTTCTTTCCTGTGACACGGAAGAGAGAGAAAGTAAAAGAAAAAAAAATTAGGTATTTCTGTATTAGTTGCGTTCTTTACTCTGATAGGATGGCTGTGATTGAATGCCGGGGAGAAGGAATATCGGCGATTGGGGCAAGAGAAAGTGGGAATTTGGGAATACTGATGAAGGAGAAGAGGGGCTGGAGCTTGGGAGGGGGGGAGGGGAGAGTACGAAGGACAGATGGTGCGAAACTCACAAGTAGAAAGTGTTAGGTATTTCGTGAAATGCTGAAATATTTTCTTCCTTTTTTTTCTACATTTTTTCTAGATCCTCTATTGCCTTGGAAGCAATCAGTTTTCATAGTTCCTCAAATCGGTCTTCCAAATTTTTCTGCAAAAATGTTTAGGATAATTCCCAGTGGAATCGAACGACCGTTTCAGAAATGTTTTGGGAAGCTTCGTCTTTGTTTATTTACTTTTTTAATTTTTTTTTCCGTTTTTTATTGTTGCTGTTGTTTAATCACAAATAAAGGAGATAATAGAATGCTTGATTTAGCTGTAAGAGCAGTTTCCTCGTCTTAGTGTTAATCGTAGATTGTTCTATCAGATATTACAGAATTTCCATGTAATGTCAATGGAAATCTGGGATGTTTTACCGGTGAGCGACACTTTTATGCACACCATGGACTAAATGGCCAGGTCATAAAGACTCCGAAGGCTCAGAGAAGGTTGGGGGAAGAGACCCATTGGAACAGCTTTTGGGAGACAGATGGTAGCCTCCCGTCAAGGCCATCCAGTGTGATCTTTAACGCTGGGTTGTTTTACCACTGAGCCGCACTTTTTTGCACACCATGGGCTAAATGGCCAGGTCACTTGGACCCCGAAGGTTCAGAGAAGGTTGAGGGAGGGGACCCACTGCAACAGCTGTTGGGAGACAGATGGTAGCCTCCCGTCAAGGCCATCCAGTGTGTTCTTTAACGTTGGGTTGTTTTACCTCTGAGCGGCACTTTTTTGCACACTATAGGCTAAATGGCCAGGTCACATGGACCCCGAAGGCTCAGAGAAGGTTGGGGGAGGAGACTCACTGGAATAGCTGTTGGGAGACAGATGGTAGCCTCCCGTCAAGGCCATCCAGTGTGTTCTTTAACGTTGGGTTGTTTTACCTCTGAGCGGCACTTTTATGCACACCATGGACTAAATGGCCAGGTCACATGGACCCCGAAGGCTCAGAGATGGTTGGGGGAGGGGACCCACTGGAACAGCTGTTGGGAGACAGATGGTAGCCTCCCGTGAAGGCCATCCTGCGTGTTCTTTAACGTGCACAGGGTATGGCTCTCCCGCACACGGGGCGACGGCTTAACATTCCATCCGACGGACGGCGGCTTTTCCAAGCCCATCGATGTCCCCTACTGGTCGTGGGCAGGATGGGGGGTTTGTGCGGAGATAAATCTCAACGCTGATCCAGCTGGGACTCGAACCTGGGAACTACAGATTACGAGCCTGGGGCGCTACCGACTGAGCCACGCCCTCTTGCCCCAAATGGAAATCTGATTTCTAAGCTACTTAACTTTTAATATATGCATTTAATGGGAAAATGTGACTGAAGATAAATTAAAGATCGTAATCAAATCTATTTAAAGCTCGATTTTCTATAATATTCGTTCAGTATTTAAAGAGTTCTGGAAGATGGAATATTTTACAATAAATTTTCTTTTATAAATAAATTCACTCGTAATTGTCGAATATTGAAATAATCGTTACCGAAATTTCTAAAATTAACATTTATTTTATTAAATTGTTCTAAACAATGCTTATTTGTTTATTGAAGTTTAAATTAATCTCTGAGGTAATTTCTCATGACGCATTATTATTGTGAAATATTCTAGCTTCCACAACATTTTGGGGGTGGCTCAGTCGGTAGCGCGCCAGGCTCGTAATTTGTAGTTCCAGGTTCGGGTCCCAGCTGGGTCAACGTTGAGATTTATCTCCGCAAAATTCCCCGCCCTGCCCATGGTCAGTAGGGGACACCGATGGGCTTGGAAAGGCCACCGTCCTTCGGATGGGACGTTAAGCCGTGGCCCCGTGTGCGGGAGAGCCATACTCTGTGCACGTTAATGAACACGCTGGATGGCCTTGACGGGAGGCTACAATCTGTCTTCCAACAGCTGTTCCAGTGGGTCCCCTCACCCAACCTTCTCTGAGCCTTCGGGGTCCATGTGACCTGGCCATTTAGCCCATGGTGTGCAAAAAGTGTCGCTCAGAGGTAAAACAACCCAACGTTAAAGAACACGCTGGATGGCCTTGACGGGAAGCTACCATCTGTCTCCCAACAGCTGTTACAGTGGGTGTACTCCCCCAACATTCTCTGAGCCTTCGGAGTCCATGTGACCTGGCCATTTAGCCCATGGTGTGCAAAAAAGTGCCGCTCAGAGGTAAAACAACCCAACCCACAACATTTTTTTTTTTTTTCAAATAGTGAACGAATAACACTAGACAGCAAATTTAAACTTTTCTTTTTATGACATTGGTAAAATAGAATGTTTTTAACTAATTTTTGGGTGCTGAATTCAAATATGGCTGTGAAAAATATGTAGCATGGACAGTTTTGTTTGTTTTAAATTACGGATTGATGCTTTTCAAATTTTAATGAATACTCATATCTAGGAAATAAAAATAAGTGTGACTATTTTATTAAATTGCAACTTAAAACTCATTAATTAATTACATGATTAAAGTTAAAAAAATTAGAAACATCATAGTTATAGACCACTGAATATAAAGTAACAATTGAAATAATATTGAAACGCGAAATAAGAAAACATGGTAAGAATCTTTTATACTTACATGAAGTTCATTTTTGTGTTTTATGTTCTGAGGAACTGTTCTACAAGAATCAGCAGTAGTCACCCATCATTGCTGGGTCCCACCTGCCTTGGTATCTCTCCTCCATAGTTCGGGTTGGGTTGTTTTACCTCTGAGCGGCACTTTTTTGCACACCATGGGCTAAATGGCCAGGTCACATGGACCCCGAAGGCTCAGAGAAGGTTGGGGGAGGGGACCCACTGGAACTGCTGTTGGGAGACAGATGGTAGCCTCCCGTCAAGGCCATCCAGCGTGTTCTTTAACGTGCACAGAGTATGGCTCTCCCGCACACGGGGCCACGGCTTAACGTCCCATCCGACGGACAGCGGCCTTTCCAAGCCCATCGGTGTCCCCTACTGACCGTGGGCAGGGCGGGGAATTTTGCGGAGATAAATCTTAACGCTGACCCAGCTGGGACTCGAACCTGGGAACTGCAGATTACGAGCCTGGCGCGCTACCGACTGAGTCACCCCTGCCCTCCATGGTTCAGATATGCGGGTGAAATCTTTCCCCTTTTTCATCACTGACAGCTCCTAAGTTCTTTGGAAAGAAGTTGAGATGCAAGTGCAAGAAATGGGTCTTCAAAGACATTCATTCGGCTGCCAAGATTATCATAGTTTTTGAGAAGATCTTAAATGAGCTGAAGGTAGTTTTCCTCTTTGTAATTTCCCAGAAAACCCTGGACCACGGACTTGAAGGATTTCCATGCAGCGCGCTCCTTCATATTCAGTTTTTCTTCCAAGAGAGTATCATTCAGTGGCTTCCTGATCCGAGTTCCAGCAAAGATCCCTTCTTTGAGTTTGGCATCACTTGGTTTTGGGAAATTTTCCTTCAAGTGCACAAACGCATTTACCAGTTTTGTCGGGCGGGGGTGGTTCAATCGGTAGCGCGTCAGGCTCGTAATCTGTAGTTCCCAAGTTCGAGTCCCAGCTGGGTCAGCGTTGAGATTTATCTCCGCAAAATTCCCCGCCCTGCCCACGGTCAGTAGGGGACACCGGTGGGCTTGGAAAGGCCGCCGTCCGTCGGATGGGACGTTAAGCCGTGGCTCCGTGTGCGGGAGAGCCATACCCTGTGCACGTTAAAGAACACGCTGGATGGCCTTGACGGGAGGCTACCATCTGTCTCCCAACAGCTGTTCCAGTGAGTCCCCTCCCCCAACCTTCTCTGAGCCTTCGGGGTCCATGTGACCTGGCCATTTAGCCCATGGTATGCAAAAAAGTGCCGCTCAGAGGTAAAACAACCCAACGTTAAAGAACACGCTGGATGGCCTTGACGGGAGGCTACCATCTCTCTCCCAACAGCTGTTCCAGTGGGTCCCCTCCCCCAACCTTCTCTGAGCCTTCGGGGTCCTTGTGACCTGGCCATTTAGCCCATGGTGTGCAAAAAAGTGCTGCTCAGAGGTAAAACAACCCAAACCAGTTTTGTCCGTAGCCTATACAAAGTTTTTCATAAGCCCCAGTTTGATGTGTAATAGTGGGAGCAGAACACCAGAGAGGTCAACTAGAGACTTATACCTAATACTCTTTCCAGGAATAAAAACATCTCTTTTGGGACAGTCTTTTATTTTGCAGTGTTCCTTTTTGGCCCTACTGTTCCACAAACAAAAAACAGCAAAATTTTGCGAAGTCTCCTTGAAGCCTGAGCAAGAAAAATATGACTTTTTGTCATCACATACTTAAATTGATCCATATTTTATAGCAGTGAGTATTTTTTCCATGCTTTCAGTAGTTACCTTCATTCCTACAGCACGTGTCACTGCAATGGAAGTTTTTTGGTTTGCGATGTGACGCGATCCTCCTTTGGGATGCATTTTATGAATGTAGAGTCGCTCAAAAAAGTATCCGAACACCATGGTTGATTACGGAATTCAGAAAAAATATCTGGCAGCAATTTTTTTAAAAATAGTGATCTGGCAACCTTCGTGTCACGTGACACTAATTTCTAAAAACATCGTTGCCAGATATTTTTCTGAATTCTGTAATCAACCATAGTGTTCGGATACTTTTTTGAGCGACTGTAGGTGGTCATATTATTTTGATAACTAGATCGTGTGGGCTCACTCACGGAAATATTAAGCGTGTGCAGTTACCGTTCGCAGCAAACTGGAGCGTGTGCAGTAACTGCACACGCTCCAGTTTGCTGTGAACGGTACCTGGAGCGTGTACAGTTGCTGTACACGCTCCAGATATTTTTCCTGAATTCTGTAATCACGTGACACGAAGGTTGCCAGATCACTAATTTCTAAAAACATCGTTGCCAGATATTTTTCTGAATTCTGTAATCAACCATATTGTTCGGATATTTTTTGAGCGACTGTATACATACATTATGTATATATGAATAAATATGAATGCAAATAAAACAGTATGTCGTCCTCTATTATGATGCATCAGAAGATTTTATTTCTTTAGTGGTTAGCGCGCTTGGCTACTGATCTACGGGACCTGGGTTCGAGCCCCGGGTAAGGCATGGATGTTCGTGTTGTTTTCTGCTGAGGTCCTGCCATCCTCTCAGATCTCCTACTGTGGCATATAAACTGACAGGCTCCTGTCAGACCTCTGTGGCAAGCAGCTGCTTGAGGGGGTATTTATTTATTTTTATTTATTGTCTACGTCCAGGACATGAGGAAATGTAGTAAAAAACTTTTGGAGACCGATAGAAGGTTCCTTTCAAGACCATCCAGCGTATTCTTTAACCGTGCACAGTGGTATGGTTCGCCCGTGCTAAAGCCAAAGAACGTATAAGGAAAAGAAGTTCAGCTTTGACAAAGCGTAAGTGGCGACCTCAAGTGGTGTTTCGATTCGTATCGTGCATTTGTTTAAGCTGGGAAGCAAACAATAAGGGGCAAAGGAATTATGCATCAAAAAATTTATATTTTAAAAAAGGAAAAAAAGTAACTGCACTTTGTATTTGAAAAAAATAATATCATGATTTTAATAAAGGTTTATTTTCTCCATTGGAATTATTTTTCGTTGAACCAACAATTATAAATTGAACGGATAGAGAAGATTTGAAATTAGCCTGAAGTTAATTTATAGAATAAATTATTACAATTAGAAGCTTTCTTGGTTGCATAGAAACAGGAAACAGAATTGATATTAATATATTCTGCAAGGATATCAATGGGAAATTATTACATAGGAAAAGCGAAGAGAATGGAAGTTAACAGTAACATGTAATTACAAAAGCGTTCGTCCCCTGTAATGTTCGTTTCACCTCTACGCCAAATGCACGATACTCGATTTTACATTAATCTCTATGGAAGCTGAACTTCTTCTCCCTCTACATTCTTTGCTAAAGCCACCTCGATACAATAGACCTAAAGCTATACTAATAGACCGTATTTTCAAAAAATATAACAATTTTTATTATATTTCAATTTCTAAAAATTCAACTGGTAGTTATTTATTTTTAAAAATTTGGTAAATAATTTTATAATATTCTCTAATATTCTAATAAAATCCTAATGAATAAATGATTTTATTTTAACTGATTTTAAAATAAGTGGTCTTAACTTAAATTTGTAACCAATTAGACCAATTGAATTATGCATAATTAATTTCCTTCCTTTTGTTCAAGGTTGTCCTGACCTGGCGTATCAAGGTGACTTTGGCCAGGGGTAGCTCAGTCGGTAGCGCACCAGGCTCATAATCTGTAGTTCCCAGGTTCGAGTCCTACATGGCAAAACGTTGAGATTTGTCTCCACAAAACCCTTGCCATCTGTCAGTAGGGGACACTAACGGGCTTGAAAATGCTGCCGTCCTTCATACGGGATGTTAAGCCGAGGACCTTTATGCGGGGGGACGGGGTGGCTCAGTCGGTAGCGCGCCAGGCTCGTAATCTGTAGTTCCGAGGTTCGAATCCCAGCTGGGTCAGCGTTGAGATTTATCTCCGCAAAAATTCCCCGCCCTGCCCACGGTCAGTAGGGGACACCGATGGGCTTGGAAAGGCCGCCGTCCGTAGGATGGGACGTTAAGCCGTGGCCCCGTGTGGGAAAGCCATACCCTGTGCGAGTTAAAGAACACGCTGGATGGCCTTGACGGGAGACTACCATCTGTCTCCCAACAGCTGTTCCAGTGGGTCCCCTCCCTCAACCTTCCCTGAGCCTTCGGGGTCCATGTGACCTGGCCACTTATCCCATGGTGTGCAAAAAAGTGCCGCTCAGAGGTAAAACAACACAAACAACCCAAAGCCCTGTGTGCGAAAGAACCTTACCCTGTGCACATTAAACACCACGTTAGATTTCCTTGACGCAAGTCTACGATCTTTCTCCTAACAGATTTCCAGTTTTTCCTCCCCCCCCCCCAACCTTCTCTGAATCCTTTGGGTCCTTATGACCTGGCCACTTATACCATTTTGTTTAGGGGCGGGGGTGGCTCAGTCGGTAGCACACCAGACTCGTAATCTGCAGAGTCCAGGTTCGAGTCCCAGCTGGGTCAGCGTTGAAATTTATCTCCGCAAAACTTTCCGCCCTGCCCACGGTCAGTAGAGAACACTGATGGGCTTGGAAAGGCCGCCGTCCGTCGGATGGGACGTTAAGACGTGGTTCCGCGTGCGGGAGAGCCATACCATGTGTACGTTAAAGAACACGATAGGTGGCGTTGATGGGAAGCTACCATCTGTCTCCCAACAGCTGTTCCAGTGGGTCCCCTCCTCAAACCTTCTCTGAGCCTTTGGGATCTTTGTGACCTGGTCATTTAGCCCATGGTATGCAAAAAAGTGCCGCTCAGAGGTAAAACAACCCAACGTTAAAGAACACGCTGGATGGCCTTGAACGGGAGGCTACCATCTGTCTCCCAACAGCTGTTCCAGTGGGTCCCCTCCCCAAACCTTCTCTGAGCCTTCGGGGTCCATGTGACCTGGCCATTTAGCCCATGGTGTGCAAAAAAGTGCCGCTCAGAGGTAAAACAACCCAACCCAAAAACCATTTTGTGCTCAGAGGTAAAACAACCCTACTAGAAATGTCAATGATTTCTGAAAATATATAAGTATCTTTCCGCAAACCTAAAAATTCCTTCTTTCTCATGAACACACCAACTGATTCTCACCTAATATGCCCTCACTTGCATAGACACACACAACAATTCTCACTCTTGTTGCACAGTTTTCCCCCACTGCATACACACACACAGACTTTGGAGCACACTCTGAAGGGTATACACACCCACTCTTAGAAAGAGAGGTAAATGCATAATGATCCAGAGAATCTCGCTTTAATTAGCTGTCACTTTCCCTACTGCACGCTCCACTGAGTCAGTCCTCTAGAGCTTAACCCCCAGACAACAGACCCCAACAGAAGCTTTGGACTCATGAGAACATACAACATGTGTCTGCCAAACAGATATACACCTACACACATACAGACAGACACGTGTAAAGGATGCAGGAAGAGACTCGCTGGAGAGGAGGAGGAGGGAAGAAAACTACTTCTCCATCTTCTCGAGCTGGGATGGGGGACGTGCACGCAACATCCAGCGTTGCCTTGACGCCCAGCAGAGGCCGTAATTACAAGAAGAAGAAGTTAAAATGTGTTCCGGTAAAGTTTGAGTGCGAATATTTCGCCTCCTCCATCATGAATACATCAACATAGGGGTGCTGTGATCGGGGAGTCAAGGCTGTCTGTTCCCACATAAGATATTCATACATGGAAGATTTTCCTAGCGGTAGTCTTCTACGTTGTTAAATATCTTGGGTTCGTTCTGGTAAATTCTGAAGGAAATATTCCTTAGATTGTACACATATACTCAGGGAATGCAAAAGGTGGAATGGAGAGTAAGGAACTTCAATGCAATTTGTTTTAACTTCATATCCAGCTGGAATAATTTTGTAATATCTTAGGTCAACATATGTTCCCTGTGTTTCCCTCTAGTGTGTGGAAATTCCTTAGCATCCTTATTCAACCGAAAGCCTGAATTAAATTCCTAGAACCTTTCATTATTTTTAGAGTTGTTTCTTGAGTTAAATCACAACTTTCCGGGTACAACTGCAAGGGCCACATTTAGGTACGTTAAATATCTCACGATTTGCATACTTTGCATGTGTGGCGGACCATAATCAAAGTTCTGAGACAGTTTCTAGGAAATCATTCTGTTCGCTGAGAGATTTAAAGTAGGAGTTTATTTGCTCATTTTTTTTTTCCATTTGAAACGACGGTCATTCAAATTGACTTGAAAACTATTCACCTACAGTTATTGGACAAAAAAAAATTGATTGCATTGTTTTACCTCTGATTGGCATTTTTTTGCACACAGTGGGCTAAATGTCCAGGTTACAAAGACCCCGAGGGTTCAAAGGCTTGGGGGAGGGGACCCACTGGAAGAACTGTTGGAAGACAGATGGTAGCCTCCCGTCAAGGCCATCCAGCGTGTTCTTTAACGTGCACAGAGTATGGCTCTCCCGCACACGGGGCCACGGCTTAACGTCCAATACGACGGACGGCGATCTTTCCAAAACTCATCGGTGTCCCCTACTGACCATGGCAGGGTGAGAAGTTTTGCAAAGATTAAAAAAAATTAGAGATCGACATAAAATAAATCGAGATTTCTATCGTGATAGAGATCATTAAATTACGTTTAGTCAGATTTTTTCATAAAATGTTCATTTAAGAAGTTATTATTGAAACAACAGATAACTGCACTTAATAAAGCAGCAATTGAATGTTTTCAAATAAAATTTAATTTTCTTCAGTAGTATACTGTTAATAAAACGGTAATACTTTACCACAATTTATGAAGGCAGTTGGGTTGTCACAGTTTTATGGGGTAGAGTAACATCATATTCTGGGGAAAAATTGTAAGTAATAAGTGAAATCGACCATATGAATACAAGTGTAAAGTAATACCTTATTCTGGTGAATGTTTGATTACACATGAAGAGTGCAACTTAGAGTTATCGAGGTTGGGTTGTTTTACCTCTGAGCGTCACTTTTTTGCACACCATGGGCTAAATGGCCAGGTCACATGAACCCCGAAGGCTCAGAGAAGGTTGGGGGAGGGGACCGACTGGATAGATGTTGGGAGAAAGATGGTAGCCTCCCGTCAAGGCCATCCAGCGTGTTCTTTAACGTGCACAGGGTATGGCTCTCCCGCACACGGCGCCACGGCTTAACGTCCCATCCGACGGACGGCGGCCTTTCCAAGCCCATCGGTGTCCCCTACTGACCGTGGGCAGGGCGGGGAATTTTGCGGAGATAAATTTCAACGCTGTCCCAGCTGGGACTCGAACCTGGGAACTACAGATTACGAGCCTGACGCGCTACCGACTGAGCCACCCCCGCCCCAAGTAGTCCGTAGATAGATACATCGTATAATCATATTCGATGTACCGGGTAATAATTTTACCTCTAACCAACTCCATCATAAAGAAATGCCTATTTGGCATGGGTAAGAACAAAATATATAGGTAAACTACCCTTAGGTGGGCCCCTACTAGCAAACGTAAGAAAAGCTAAAAATAGCAGTAAAATTATATAAGAACCTAAAACGGGTAGGTCTCCTCAGAGAACTCTACCGTTTTAGGCCTCTTGTATTTGTACAAAACAGTATGATCGTAAAGAATCAGAGAATAAATAATCTCATTGGGAGCTTGAGTAGTCCGATCATATAGAATCTTCTTATATTTTTTATTCTAATATTATTACTGGTAGATTCTGTGCTAATCTTTATACTAATGTTTATTTATAAATATATTTTATTAAGGAGAAAATTGATTTGCCTTAATTAGCTTTATTATATTTGATAATAAATACGAATAATTTTCTTTCTAAATAAAATACATTTATAGATAAACAATAGTATAAAGATTAGCACAAGAGTACACCAGTAATAATATTAGAATTAAAAATATAAGAATTATTTCTATAGTAAAACTACCGAAGTTAAGAATTTGGTACTTTGGCTTTCTGTTATAGGAATAGGTAGTCTTAGTCAGTCAGTCGGTCAATCAAAAATTCTCTGGGCGGAGGTGACTCAGTCGGTGGCGCGCCAGGGTCGTAATCTGTAGTTCCCAGTTTCGAGTCCCAGCTGGGTCAGCATTGAGATTTATCTCCGCAAAATTCCCCGCCCTGCCCACGGTCAGTAGGGGACACCGATGAGCTAGGAAAGGCCACCGTCCGTCGGATGGGACGTTAAGCCGTGTCCCCGTGTGCGGGAGAGCCATACCCTGTGCACGTTAAAGAACACCCTGGATGGCCTTGACGGGAGGCTACCATCTGTCTCCCAACATCTGTTCCAGTGGGTCCCCTCCCCCAACCTTCTCTGAGCCTTCGGGGTCCATGTGGCATTTTAGCCCATGGTGTGCAAAAAAGTGCCGCTCAGAGGTAAAACAACACAACCCAAAAAATCTCTAGACTACCGGAAACTAGGGCTTTTCGTCCCTCTCTTCCAGTTCGTCAAGAATGGAGCAATTGCCTAAAAGCAAGACCTCACCTTAGTTCAGGTAGTCTTAATACCGAGACCTTTCTTATAAATATATATATCTATTATTATTACTGGTGAATATTAATGTTTATTTATAAAATGTATTATTTTGGGGAAAATATTTTTATAATGCTAATAAATGTCAATAATTTTCTTTCTAAAGAAACTCTGTTTTTAAATAAACATTAGTATAAATGTTAATATCAAAATTCACCAGTAATAATAATAGAAATAAATTCGTCAATTTCTTCTATTACCACTTACAATGTTTCGCTATGTGTAATTCCCGTGGCCGAAAGGTTAGCGCGCTTGGCTACTGATTTACGGGACCTGGGTTCAATCCCCGGGTAAGGCCTGGATGTTCGTGTTGTTTTCTGCTGAGGGCCTGCCATCCTCTCAGATCTTCTACTGTGGCATAGAAACTGACGGGCTCCTGTCAGACCTCTGTGGCAAGCAGCTGCTTGAGGGGGTATTTATTTATTTCTGCTATTGTAGTTAAAAAAAAATTGTACTTCTTTTCAAGAAACACTGTATCTTACTTTGAACTTCAGTATTGCATTAGTGTACGGGTATTTGTTATTGTTTTATCATTTATTTCTGTTGTTTGATAATATGCTCATTACTCAATTTCCCTTAAACAGATACCTGTTACAGGGATCTGAACTCGCTAGTCCAAAATCTCCTACGAAAGAAGGCTGATAGTTTCGTTATCCCGTTAATTAATTTCACGTGAGCTGACGTCATAACTTAGTTGTATAGCCTTCTGACAGAACAGAACCATACTGACTATGACAGAAGGCTATACAATTAACTTATGACGTCGTAAAATGTTTTAACGGGATAACGGCACTATCCCGTTAATACATTTTAAGTACACTGACGTCATAACTTAATTATATAGCCTTCTGTCATAAGAGATGTTGACCTAGTAAGTTCAAATCTCTGTAACAAAGGGGCGGGAGTGGCTCAGTCGGTAGCGCGCCAGGCTCGTAATCTGTAGTTCCCAGGTTCGAGTCCCAGCTGGGTCAGCGTTGAGATTTATCTCCGCAAAATTCCCCGCCCTGCCCACGGTCAGTAGGAGACACCGATGGGCTTGGAAAGGCCGCCGTCCGTCGGATGGGACGTTAAGCCGTGGCCCCGTGTGCGGGAGAGCCATACCTGTGCACGTTAAAGAACACGCTGGATGGTCTTGACGGGAGGCTACCATCTGTCTCCCAACAGCTGTTCCAGTGGGTCTCCTCCCCCAACCTTCTCTGAGCTTTCGGGGTCCATGTGACCTGGCCATTTAGCCCATGGTGTACAAAAAAGTGCCGCTCAGAGGTAAAACAACCCAACCCAACTCTGTAACAAATAGCTGCTTACGGAAAATTTAGTAGTGAACGTTATATTAAAAATTCGCCAAACAACCGAAATAAACTAGTTACCTTCTGTAACAAAAACCCACACGATAATAAAAGACTGAAGTTCAAAATAAGATACAATGTTACTTCAAAAGAAGTACAATTTTTTTTTTCTTCGAAGTGGAACATTGCAAGAGGCAATACAAGAAATTGCGAGGTTTAAAAATTAAGTACCTTTTTCCAAAGTCTCACACCTGAGGAAGTGAGCTGGAAGCAGCTGTAAAATAGTGCTATTAAGAAGTGGATGTGGGGAAGATGATCCCGGGGAATATGGTGCCCACGAAACGGAATTGTTATCGTTATCACAGCAATGGTCGTAACGTTAACAGTTTAGCACTTTCCCTGCTCCCAAACTGTCTCTACAACAACGCCATATAAGGAACTAACTTGCCAACTCGAGTCCAAGCACGTTTGATCCGTTGCCATCATATTAACGTTTTAGTAGGACTACCAGTTCCGAACATGCTGTCTTTTAGCTACAACCTGCATTGGAGATTTTTTTTTAACGAAGGATGTTTACTATGGAATCTAATGTTCGCACGTCATCAGCGAACAACTGCTAACATCAGTTGATTCTCTGGTTGAAGATGTAATTGCAATGTCTCAGGTTGGGTTGGGTTGTTTTACCTCTGAGCGGCACTTTTTTGCACACCATGGGCTAAATGGACAGGTCACATGGACCCCGAAAGCTCAGAGAAGGTTGGGGGAGGGGACCCACTGGAACAGCTGTTGGGAGACAGATGGTAGCCTCCCGTCAAGGCCATCCAGCGTGTTCTTTAACGTTGGGTTGTTTTACCTCTGAGAGGCACTTTTTTTCACACCATGCGCTAAATGGACAGGTCACATGGTCACATGTGACCTGTCCATTTAGCATTAGATCCATATGACCATTATCACAGGTCACATGGACCCCGAAGGCTCAGAGAAGGTTGGGGGAGGGGACCCACTGGAACAGCTGTTGGGAGACAGATGGTAGCCTCCCGTCAAGGCCATCCAGCGTGTTCTTTAACGCTTTAACGTGCACAGGGTATGGCTCTCCCGCACACGGGGCCACGGCTTAACGTCCTATCCGACGGACGGCGGTCTTTCCAAGCCCAACGGTGTCCCCTACTGACCGTGGGCAGGGCGGGGAATTCAATGTCTCAGATTTATCGGTCTTAGGAACAAAAGAGATTCAGTGTTAGCGAACAGTTTAACACCTTCCTAGCATATGTTGCTGCATTGTAAACAGAGTGTGCAATGTTACACCTGTTTATGGTGTGACCTTACAACCGTACAAAATGGTGTTAAGTCAGGATTGGGTTGGTTTGTTTTACTTTTTAGCAGCCCTTTTTGCACTTTTTTGCACATTTTTGCACACAATGGGCTAAATTTTCAGGTCATAAAGACCCCGAGGGCTTACAGAAGGTTGGTGAAATGGTCCAGTTTGGTTGTTTTACCTCTGAGCTGAATTTGCTTTGCACAACAGGTCACAAGGACCCCTTCTGCTGGAGAACCGTATCCTGTGCTCATTAAAGAACATGCTGGACGGCTTTGATGGGAGGCTACTCTATGCCTCCTAACACCAACCCAATGACTCTCCTACTCTCTCTGAGCCTCCACAGTCCTTGTGACCTGGTCATTTAAATTAGGACATATTTTATTCCTGATTTATTTCAATGATTTCATTTTTAATAACTTAAAAGAATATCCTATATCCTATGCTGATGATACTGCTATAGTATATAGAAGTAATAAGTTTGAAGAATTAAAATCGACTATATCTCATGATTTAAAAAAAATTCAGTTATGGTTTCACCAAAATCATCTTACATTAAATATCGAAAAGTCGTATTTAATGTATTTCAGTCTAACTAACAAGAGTTATTTCAAAGATAAAATCATATATCATAGATTTACTTATGATAATAATATAAATATCGAAAAGTCGTATTCAATGTATTTCAGTCTCACTAACAAGAGTTATTTCAAAGATAAAATCATATATCATAGATTTACTTATGATAATAATATTGTATTTACATGTGCAGAAATTAAACACATTGAAACATACAGATATTTGGGGATTACTATTGATAATGATTTGAAGTGAAATAATCATACAAATATAATTGCAAAACGTTTAAAATATTTTCTAATTAGAATATATCATCTAAAGAAAATTGTAGGTAATTCCTTTCTAATAACTCTTTATTATTCGTGGATTCAATCTACTTTACAATACTGTTTAATTAGTTGGGGACTAACATATCTTAATTCTTTAAATAAATTGATAACATTACAAAACAGAATTCTGAAGGTTATTATGAATAACAATATTACGAATTTACAAAATATGATTACTGAAAATGAAATTTTGAATTTGATACAATTATATATTTATAAAATCCTTATGTTTGTGTTTAAAAACCCAGATTTCTTAAAATTACAACATACAAAAATAAATCTTAGAAATAGAGAACTTTATTTTGTACCTTTTTCAAGAAAAGAAATTATCTATAAACATTTCACAACATTTTAATAAATTACCGAAAAATATAAGGGAAGAAAAAAATTAATATATATTTAAAATAAAAATTAAGCAAAGATTATTACATATACACAATATTGAGCCTTTATTTCATTGTTAAGTTACTTACCTCATTCAATGTCATTTATGAATAAATTTAAAATGATTAATTTTTCCACTCTTAAACCTTTAATTCTGTATTATAAAAATGCATATCGTTATTAACTAATTAATTTAATTTGACAACCTGTAAGAGCATAAAGCTCATTGGTTGTTCTTATATGGCTTCTATTTTATTGCATTTCATTTCACAATAAATATTTTACATTACATGGATTTATTTATATCAGTTGTATATTTTGTTCAATTGTTCATACCGAATTGCGGATTTTATTTTAGCTCATTATGTTGTATAAGCATTATTTATTTATTATTAAGTGTATTATATGTTATATATAGTCATTAAACGTATTATTATTATTATTATTATTATTATTATTATTATTATTATTATTATTATTATTATTATTATTTAACCAATTGTGTGCAAAGCAAGTGCCGCTCAGAGGTAAAACAACAAAACTGTACCATTTTTGCGCACAATGGGCTAAATTGTCAGGTCACAAGTACCCCGAGGGCTTAGAGAAGGTTGGGGGAAATGTTCAGTTTGGTTGTTTTACCTCTGAGCGTCACTTGCTTTGCACACAATGAGCTAAATGACAGGTCACAAGGACCCTGAAGGCTCAGAGAAGTTTGGGTTGGGTTGTTTTACCTCTGAGCGGCACTTTTTTGCACACCATGGGCTAAATGTCCAGGTCACATGGACCCCGAAGGCTCAGAGAAGGTTGGGGGAGAGGATCCACTGGAACAGCTGTTGGGAGACAGATGATAGCCTCCCGTCAAGGCCATCCAGCGTGTTCTTTAACGTTGGGTTGTTTTACCTCTGAGCGGCACTTTTTTGCACACAATGGGCTAAATGGCCAGGTCACATGGACCCCGAAGGCTCAGAGAAGGTTGGAGGAGGGGACCCACTGGAACAGCTGTTGGGAGACAGATGGTAGCCTCCCGCCAAGGCCATCCAGCATGTTCTTTAACGTGCACAGTGTATGGCTCTCCCGCACACGGGGCCACGGCTTAACGTCCCATCCGATGGACGGCGGCCTCTCCAAGCTTATCGGAAGAGAAGTTTGGGAGTCATTGGACCAGTGTTAGGAGGCAGAAAGTAGCATCCCATCAAAGAGCCATCCAGCGTGTTCTTTAATGTGCGCAGAGTACGGCTCTCCAGCACAAGGGATCATGGCTTAATGTCCTATCCAATGGACAGTGGTCTTTCCATTCCATTTGTTGTTCTCTACTGACTAGGGGCAGGGCGGAGAGTTCTGCTGAGATAAATTTCAATGCTGGCCCAGCTGGGACTCGAACCTGGGAAATACAGATTATAAGCCTGGCATGCTACTGACTGAGCCACCTGTAAAGTTAGGACTTTGAACTGTTTAACACCATGTTATGGAGTGGCCTTGAAGTAAAATGCTATTCTTGAATTTGACATTTAACTCATAATACTCCTTTCTTGCATATGGTATTTAATTTTATTTCACTTTTAAATAATAATTGAAACCATTTAAAATATAAATATATTCGTATTTTTTTCTTCAATATTTTAAAAGCTACAACAAAGTATTTCATTACTTCTTTATTTGTTTCGTGATGATTTAAAACTACCGGAATAAGTATTAGGAAAATATTATATAATCTGATCTTTGTCCCAATTGTTGACTAAGAATAGAAGTCGAATCGCTAAGGTCACTGTGATGTGTAAAAAAATACCCCTCAAACAGCTGTTTGCCACAGAGGCTGACAGGGGGGCGTGGGTGGCTCAGTCGGTAGCGCGCCAGGCTCGTAATCTGTAGTTCCCAGGTTCGAGTCCAACCTGGGTCAGCGTTGAGATTTATCTCCGCAAAATTCCCCGCCCTGCCCACGGTCAGTAGGGGACACCGATGGGCTTGGAAAAGCCGCCGTCCGTCGGATGGGACGTTAAGCCGTGGCTCCGTCTGCGGGAAAGCCATACCCTGTGCACGTTAAAGAACACGCTGGATGGCCTTGACGGGAGGCTACCATCTGTCTCCCAACAGCTGTTCCAGTGGGTCCCCTCCCCCAACCTTCTCTGAGGCTTCGGGGTCCATGTGACCTGGCCATTTAGCCCATGGTGTGCAAAAAAGTGCCGCTCAGAGGTAAAACAACCCAACCCAGAGGGTGACAGGAGCCATGTCAGTTTATATGCCATAGTAGAAGGTCTGTGAGGATGGCAGGACCTCACCAGAAAAACACCTACATCCATGCCTTACCCGGGGCTCGAACCCAGGTTCCTTAGATCAGTAGCCAAGCGTGCTAACCATTCGGCCATGGGTGTCAGGTTGTAAATAAATATAAAAATATTTGCATGACACCTGCTGGTATTGAATTTCGGTTTCAACAGCTAAATCTTCAGCCGAATGTAGAGTAACGTTTCATCAGTATCTGGTGTTGCCTAAAATATAGTGTCATTTTACTCTTTTTCATGATATTAAGAGTTCACTTTTGGAATGTATGGTTTACACCGGAATATAGTATTATCTTGTTTCACAGAGCTTGTTCTGTTGATGTCCTCACACAAGAATTCCACCGTTATAATTTAGATATTCTCGGCTTGCAAGAGACCAGGTGGACTGATAAAGGTCAGATTCTTAAAAATAATCTTAAATTTCTCTTTTCAGGGAGGGACGACAATAAGCATCACCAAGGCGTGGGTCTGCTTCTCAGCAGACACGCTAGCGATGCTCTTCTAGGATATGAGTGCATTAATGAAAGGTTTCTTACAGCAAAATTTCAGACAAGCGTTAAAGACTTGAATGTTATCTGCTGTTATGCCCCCACTGAGGATGCCGATGAGGATGAGAAGGATAGGTTTTATGAACAACTTCAGGATATTTTGAATTCTGTCAAGAAAGGAGATATTACCCTTGTTCTTGGTGACTTCAATGCCAAAGTTGGTACTGACTCTGACCTTTGGGGAGGAGTAATAGGCTCTTTTGGTATTGGTAGCTGCAATGGCAATGGGCAACGTCTCCTACAGGTAAGTAAACTCAATGGATTCAGAATAACTAACACTTATTACAAACACCGCGACATACATAAGTACACATGGGTTTCACCTGATGGGCTGCATAAGAATATGATTGATTACATATTAATTAACAGCAAATGGGCTAGTTCTGTTAGGAATACCAGGGCATATAGGGGAGCTGAAATTGGATCTGACCATTACCTTGTTAAAAGTGTGTTGCAACTTAAACTTAAAAAGTGTTGTGCTAGGGTTAAAAAATTTACTTTTAATATTGAAGCTCTGAAAGATCCAGTTATAGCCAAAGCTTACCATGATAGGTTACTTAGTCATTATGACAGTCATGGTTTGCTTACTACTGAAGTTGAGGAAGAATGGGATCATTTTAAACAGGCTTTTTTGGACACTAACAGGACTCTTTTAGGAAAACAGGAGCAGAAGAGGCAAAATTATCTGAGTAATAAGGCACTAGAGCTTATTTCGGAAAGAAAGAACTGCAGGAATGCTCTTAATCAATACCCTACTAGTCTTAATAGAAAGCATTACAGAGACCTTAATAAACTTGTAAAGGATCAGTTAGCTGCTGATAAGAATCTTTGGCTTGATGGTTTGGCTGACAAAGCTGAGGAAGCAGTTAGACAGCACAACAGCAGAGAGCTGTACCAGATAGTTAATGTTTTGTGTGGTAGAAAACGGACAGGCATACAAGGATTGAAGGATAAACAAGGTAAGGTTATAGAAGGGGAGGATTCTGTCATGGCTAGGTGGGCTGAGCATTTCAGTGATGTTCTAAACAATGTAGTTAGTTCTACTCCCATTGTTTGCAATGATGATAGATGCATTGGTGGCTTTAATGTTGGCCCTATAACACAATCTGAAGTTATTTTGGCTGTTTCTAAACTTAAACTTCATAAATCCCCAGGGGTAGATGAAATTAGTACGGAAATGCTTCGAGCTGGGAATATTTCGGTTACCACTTGGATGACTGAAATTCTGAATATCTTTTATGATAAAGGCATGGTTCCTAAGGATTTTACCAGAGCTATTGTTATCCCTATTTTCAAAAAAGTGATCGCAGTTCTTGTGATAACTATAGGGGTATCAGCCTACTCTCTGTTCCAGGTAAAGTTCTTTCCATGATTGTGCTTAATAGAATTAAGAATCTGGTTAACAGTCAATTGCGTGATGAGCAATGTGGATTCAGAAGTGGTAGGGGATGTGTAGATCAGATATTTTCACTTAGGCAGATTCTTGAGAAATGTTTAGAGTTTCAGAAACCTTTGGTTGCTAGCTTTGTTGATTTCAAAAACGCTTTTGACTCTGTTGATCGTCATAGTTTGCGTTTGATAGTCAGATCATATGGTATACCTGACAAGTTAGTTAACATAATGAAAGCTCTCTATAATAACACTGAGTCATGTGTGAGAGTTGGTAAGGCTTGTAGCAATTGGTTTAGCATTACTTCTGGTGTTCGACAAGGGTGCATTTTGTCTCCTTTTCTCTTTAGCTTGGTTATTGATTATGTTATGCGAAATTCACTTCAAGAGAAAGATTTTGGCCTTAAATGGGCTGGAGATACGAAAATTTCTGATTTAGATTATGCTGATGATTTAGCCCTTTTGGCAAATGATGTTGATGAGATGAATTCTTTCATTCGAGCTGTTGATGAGACTGGTAGTAGAGTAGGTTTGGTTATAAACAGAGAGAAAACTAAAGTGATGAAAATTGGTCAGGCAGGCTGTGATTCAGTTAAGCTGAATGGTTGCAGTCTTGAGCAGGTGTCACAGTTTAATTATCTTGGGAGCTATGTAACAGATAATGGTGATGTGCGGCATGAGATTAACAGACGAATAGGGATTGCTGCCGGGACTTTTAAGAACCTATGGAGAGTGTGGAGAAATAGGCGTATACACCTAAAGACTAAAATTAGACTGTATAATAGTTTGGTTCTTTCTAGGGTTAGTTATGGTAGTGAAACTTGGACACATTGTAAACAAGATAACAGGAAATAGATGCTTTTTATTCCAGATGCTTACGCAATATCTTGGGCATTAGGTGGTTCAACTTTGTAACTAATGATGAGATTAGGCAAAGGAGTTTGCAACCTCCTTTAAACAGCATATTGTGCAGAGAGAGACTCCGTTGGTTTGGCCATGTTGCCCGTATGAATAATTATAGATTGGCGAATAGGGTTATGAACAGTGTGCCTAAAAGGCCTCAGAAAGAAGGGGAGACCTAGGATGCGGTGGGCAGACAATGTCAAGCAGGACCTTGTTAGAATTGGTGTGCAGTGGCCAGATGCAGTAGATGTAGCTCAGGATAGACTTGCTTGGAGAACTAAATTGCACGGTCTAGTTGGACCTCCGTACCTCATGGCTGCTTGAGGATGATGATGATGATGATGATGATGAGTGTTAAATTACACTTTTTTAGTGTACCTTACACCAAAATATAGTGTTACTTTACATCATAAGATGGTGGTCAAGTAGCAGCCACCATAAACTGGTGTAGCATTGTTTTTCCCAGTGTAACTTTACATCATAAACTGGTGTAACATTGTTTTTCCCAGTGTAACTTTACACCATAAAATGGTGACAACTTAACAGCCACCGTAAACTGGTGTAACATTTTTTTTACAGTATAATTGAGAGCTTTTAAAATAATTAGGGGACAGAAATGGTAGTTCCAGGGCTCTTCAAAACCACGTGAAAGGAAAGAATTTGGAAAAAAAAAACGAAGTGGCAAGCCTTGTATGTAATTGAATTTGGATTCAGGTCATAAATAATTGGATTCCAGTCATAATTTTCGAGTCCTAGAAATAGTTTTGTGGCGGTTTGTGGTCCCAGTAGGTAATCTACATTTTCCAGGTTGGGCTGTTTTACCTGTGAGCGGCACATTTTTAAACACAATGGGCTAAATGGTCAGGTCACAAGGACTCCGAGAGCTCAGAGAAGGTTTTGTGAGGAGCGGACCTACTGGACAGCTATTAATATACAGATAATAGCCTCACATCAAGGCCATCTAGCGTGTTCTTTAACGTACACATGTCTAATAATGGAAATTCGTTGGATCAGGCGGTTTGTGGCCCCAGTACGTAATCTGTATTTTCCATGTTGGTTTTACCTCTGAGCGACGCTATTTTTGCACACAATGAGCTAAATGGCCAGGTCACAAGGGCTCAGACAAGGTTCAGGGGACGGGACCTACTGGACAGCTTCAGTAAACAGATGATAGCCTCACATCAAAGCCATCTAGCGTGTTCTTTAACGTACACATGTCTAATAATAGAAATTCGTTGGATCAGGCGGTTTGTGGCCCCAGTCGTAATCTGTATTTTCCATGTTGGGTTGTTTTACCTCTGAGCGACGCTTTTATTGCACACAATGGGTAAAATGACCAGGTCACAAGGGCTCAGAAAAGGTTCAGGGGACGGGACCTACTGGACAGCTTCAGTAAACAGATGATAGCCTCACATCAAGGCCATCTAGCGTGTTCTTTAACGTTCACAGTTCTAAGAGTGGAAATTCGTTGGATCAGACGGTTTGTGGCCCCAGTATGTAATCTGTATTTTCCATGTTGGGTTGTTTTACCTCTGAGCGACGCTTTTTTTGCACACAATGGGCTAAATGGCCAGGTCACAAGGGCTCAGACAAGGTTCAGGGGACGGGACCTACTGGACAGCTTCAGTAAACAGATGATAGCCTCACATCAAGGCCATCTAGCGTATTCTTTAACGTGCACATGTCGAATAATGGAAATTCGTTGCATCAGGCGGTTTGTGGGCCCAGTACGTAATCTGTATTTTCCATGTTGGGTTGTTTTACCTCTGAGCGACGCTTTTTTTGCACACAATGGGCTAAATGGCCAGGTCACAAGAGCTCAGAGAAGGTTCAGGGGACGGAACCTACTGGATAGCTTAAGTAAACAGATGATAGCCTCACATCAAGGCCATCTAGCGTGTTCTTTAACGTGTACAGGTCTAATAATGGAAATTCCTTGGATCAGACGGTTTGTGGCCCCAGTACGTAATCTGTATTTTCCATGTTGGGTTGTTTTACCTCTGAGCGACGCTTTTTTTGCACACAATGGGCTAAATGGCCAGGTCACAAGGGCTCAGACAAGGTTCAGGGGACGGGAGCTACTGGACAGCTTCAGTAAACAGATGATAGCCTCACATCAAAACCATCTAGCGTGTTCTTTAACGTTCACAGTTCTAAGAGTGGAAATTCGTTGGATCAGACGGTTTGTGGCCCCAGTACGTAATCTGTATTTTCCATGTTGGGTTGTTTTACCTCTGAGCGACGCTTTTTTTGCACACAATGGGTAAAATGACCAGGTCACAAGGGCTCAGAAAAGGTTCAGGGGACGGGACCTACTGGACAGCTTCAGTAAACAGATGATAGCCTCACATCAAGGCCATCTAGCGTGTTCTTTAACGTGTACAGGTCTAATAATGGAAATTCCTTGGATCAGACAATTTGTGGCCCCAGTACGTAATCTGTATTTTCCATGTTGGATTGTTTTACCTCTGAGCGACGCTTTTTTTGCACACAATGGGCTAAATGGCCAGGTCACAAGGGCTCAGACAAGGTTCAGGGGACGGGACCTACTGGACAGCTTCAGTAAACAGATGATAGCCTCACATCAAGGCCATCTAGCGTATTCTTTAACGTGCACATGTCGAATAATGGAAATTCGTTGCATCAGGCGGTTTGTGGCCCCAGTACCTAATCTGTATTTTCCATGTTGGGTTGTTTTACCTCTGAGCGACGCTTTTTTTGCACACAATGGGCTAAATGGCCAGGTCACAAGGGCTCAGAGAAGGTTCAGGGGACGGGACCTACTGGATAGCTTCAGTAAACAGATGATAGCCTCACATCAAGGCCATATAGCGTGTTCTTTAACGTGTACAGGTCTAATAATGGAAATTCGTTGGATCAGACGGTTTGTGGCCCCAGTACGTAATCTGTATTTTCCATGTTGGGTTGTTTTACCTCTGAGCGACGCTTTTTTTGCACACAATGTGCTAAATGGCCAGGTCACAAGGGCTCAGACAAGGTTCAGGGGACGGGAGCTACTGGACAGCTTCAATAAACAGATGATAGCCTCACATCAAAACCATCTAGCGTGTTCTTTAACGTTCACAGTTCTAAGAGTGGAAATTCGTTGGATCAGACGGTTTGTGGCCCCAGTACGCAATCTGTATTTTCCATGTTGGGTTGTTTTACCTCTGAGCGACGCTTTTTTTGTACACAATGGGTAAAATGACCAGGTCACAAGGGCTCAGAAAAGGTTCAGGGGACGGGACCTACTGGACAGCTTCAGTAAACAGATGATAGCCTCACATCAAGGCCATCTAGCGTGTTCTTTAACGTGTACAGGTCTAATAATGGAAATTCGTTGGATCAGACGATTTGTGGCCCCAGTACGTAATCTGTATTTTCCATGTTGGGTTGTTTTACCTCTGAGCGACGCTTTTTTTGCACACAATGGGCTAAATGGCCACGTCACAAGGGCTCAGAGAAGGTTCAGGGGACGGGACCTACTGGATAGCTTCAGTAAACAGATGATAGCCTCACATCAAGGCCATCTAGCGTGTTCTTTAACGTGTACAGGTCTAATAATGGAAATTCCTTGGATCAGACAATTTGTGGCCCCAGTACGTAATCTGTATTTTCCATGTTAGGTTGTTTTACCTCTGAGCGACGCTTTTTTTGCACACAATGGGCTAAATGGCCAGGTCACAAGGGCTCAGACAAGGTTCAGGGGACGGGAGCTACTGGACAGCTTCAGTAAACAGATGATAGCCTCACATCAAAACCATCTAGCGTGTTCTTTAACGTTCACAGTTCTAAGAGTGGAAATTCGTTGGATCAGACGGTTTGTGGCCCCAGTACGTAATCTGTATTTTCCATGTTGGGTTGTTTTACCTCTGAGCGACGCTTTTTTTGCACACAATGGGTAAAATGACCAGGTCACAAGGGCTCAGAAAAGGTTCAGGGGACGAGACCTACTGGACAGCTTCAGTAAACAGATGATAGCCTCACATCAAGGCCATCTAGCGTGTTCTTTAACGTGTACAGGTCTAATAATGGAAATTCCTTGGATCAGACGGTTTGTGGCCCCCGTAATCTGTATTTTCCATGTTGGGTTGTTTTACCTCTGAGCGACGCTTTTTTTGCACACAATGGGTAAAATGACCAGGTCACAAGGGCTCAGAAAAGGTTCAGGGGACGGGACCTACTGGACAGCTTCAGTAAACAGATGATAGCCTCACATCAAGGCCATCTAGCGTGTTCTTTAACGTGTACAGGTCTAATAATGGAAATTCGTTGGATCAGACGATTTGTGGCCCCAGTACGTAATCTGTATTTTCCATGTTGGGTTGTTTTACCTCTGAGCGACGCTTTTTTTGCACACAATGGGCTAAATGGCCACGTCACAAGGGCTCAGAGAAGGTTCAGGGGACGGGACCTACTGGATAGCTTCAGTAAACAGATGATAGCCTCACATCAAGGCCATCTAGCGTGTTCTTTAACGTGTACAGGTCTAATAATGGAAATTCCTTGGATCAGACAATTTGTGGCCCCAGTACGTAATCTGTATTTTCCATGTTGGGTTGTTTTACCTCTGAGCGACGCTTTTTTTGCACACAATGGGCTAAATGGCCAGGTCACAAGGGCTCAGACAAGGTTCAGGGGACGGGAGCTACTGGACAGCTTCAGTAAACAGATGATAGCCTCACATCAAAACCATCTAGCGTGTTCTTTAACGTTCACAGTTCTAAGAGTGGAAATTCGTTGGATCAGACGGTTTGTGGCCCCAGTACGTAATCTGTATTTTCCATGTTGGGTTGTTTTACTTCTGAGCGACGCTTTTTTTGCACACAATGGGCTAAATGGCCTGGTCACAAGGGCTCAGACAAGGTTCAGGGGACGGGACCTACTGGACAGCTTCAGTAAACAGATGATAGCCTCATATCAAGGCCATCTAGCGTATTCTTTAACGTGCACATGTCGAATAATGGAAATTCGTTGCATCAGGCGGTTTGTGGGCCCAGTACGTAATCTGTATTTTCCATGTTGGGTTGTTTTACCTCTGAGCGACGCTTTTTTTGCACACAATGGGCTAAATGGCCAGGTCACAAGAGCTCAGAGAAGGTTCAGGGGACGGAACCTACTGGATAGCTTAAGTAAACAGATGATAGCCTCACATCGAGGCCATCTAGCGTGTTCTTTAACGTGTACAGGTCTAATAATGGAAATTCCTTGGATCAGACGGTTTGTGGCCCCAGTACGTAATCTGTATTTTCCATGTTGGGTTGTTTTACCTCTGAGCGACGCTTTTTTTGCACACAATGGGCTAAATGGCCAGGTCACAAGGGCTCAGACAAGGTTCAGGGGACGGGAGCTACTGGACAGCTTCAGTAAACAGATGATAGCCTCACATCAAAACCATCTAGCGTGTTCTTTAACGTTCACAGTTCTAAGAGTGGAAATTCGTTGGATCAGACGGTTTGTGGCCCCAGTACGTAATCTGTATTTTCCATGTTGGGTTGTTTTACCTCTGAGCGACGCTTTTTTTGCACACAATGGGTAAAATGACCAGGTCACAAGGGCTCAGAAAAGGTTCAGGGGACGGGACCTACTTTACAGCTTCAGTAAACAGATGATAGCCTCACATCAAGGCCATCTAGCGTGTTCTTTAACGTGTACAGGTCTAATAATGGAAATTCCTTGGATCAGACAATTTGTGGCCCCAGTACGTAATCTGTATTTTCCATGTTGGATTGTTTTACCTCTGAGCGACGCTTTTTTTGCACACAATGGGCTAAATGGCCAGGTCACAAGGGCTCAGACAAGGTTCAGGGGACGGGACCTACTGGACAGCTTCAGTAAACAGATGATAGCCTCACATCAAGGCCATCTAGCGTATTCTTTAACGTGCACATGTCGAATAATGGAAATTCGTTGCATCAGGCGGTTTGTGGCCCCAGTACCTAATCTGTATTTTCCATGTTGGGTTGTTTTACCTCTGAGCGACGCTTTTTTTGCACACAATGGGCTAAATGGCCAGGTCACAAGGGCTCAGAGAAGGTTCAGGGGACGGGACCTACTGGATAGCTTCAGTAAACAGATGATAGCCTCACATCAAGGCCATATAGCGTGTTCTTTAACGTGTACAGGTCTAATAATGGAAATTCCTTGGATCAGACGGTTTGTGGCCCCAGTACGTAATCTGTATTTTCCATGTTGGGTTGTTTTACCTCTGAGCGACGCTTTTTTTGCACACAATGGGCTAAATGGCCAGGTCACAAGGGCTCAGACAAGGTTCAGGGGACGGGAGCTACTGGGCAGCTTCAGTAAACAGATGATAGCCTCACATCAAAACCATCTAGCGTGTTCTTTAAAGTTCACAGTTCTAAGAGTGGAAATTCGTTGGATCAGACGGTTTGTGGCCCCAGTACGTAATCTGTATTTTCCATGTTGGGTTGTTTTACCTCTGAGCGACGCTTTTTTTGCACACAATGGGTAAAATGACCAGGTCACAAGGGCTCAGAAAAGGTTCAGGGGACGGGACCTACTGGACAGCTTCAGTAAACAGATGATAGCCTCACATCAAGGCCATCTAGCGTGTTCTTTAACGTGTACAGGTCTAATAATGGAAATTCGTTGGATCAGACGATTTGTGGCCCCAGTACGTAATCTGTATTTTCCATGTTGGGTTGTTTTACCTCTGAGCGACGCTTTTTTTGCACACAATGGGCTAAATGGCCACGTCACAAGGGCTCAGAGAAGGTTCAGGGGACGGGACCTACTGGATAGCTTCAGTAAACAGATGATAGCCTCACATCAAGGCCATCTAGCGTGTTCTTTAACGTGTACAGGTCTAATAATGGAAATTCCTTGGATCAGACAATTTGTGGCCCCAGTACGTAATCTGTATTTTCCATGTTAGGTTGTTTTACCTCTGAGCGACGCTTTTTTTGCACACAATGGGCTAAATGGCCAGGTCACAAGGGCTCAGACAAGGTTCAGGGGACGGGAGCTACTGGACAGCTTCAGTAAACAGATGATAGCCTCACATCAAAACCATCTAGCGTGTTCTTTAACGTTCACAGTTCTAAGAGTGGAAATTCGTTGGATCAGACGGTTTGTGGCCCCAGTACGTAATCTGTATTTTCCATGTTGGGTTGTTTTACCTCTGAGCGACGCTTTTTTTGCACACAATGGGTAAAATGACCAGGTCACAAGGGCTCAGAAAAGGTTCAGGGGACGAGACCTACTGGACAGCTTCAGTAAACAGATGATAGCCTCACATCAAGGCCATCTAGCGTGTTCTTTAACGTGTACAGGTCTAATAATGGAAATTCCTTGGATCAGACGGTTTGTGGCCCCCGTAATCTGTATTTTCCATGTTGGGTTGTTTTACCTCTGAGCGACGCTTTTTTTGCACACAATGGGTAAAATGACCAGGTCACAAGGGCTCAGAAAAGGTTCAGGGGACGGGACCTACTGGACAGCTTCAGTAAACAGATGATAGCCTCACATCAAGGCCATCTAGCGTGTTCTTTAACGTGTACAGGTCTAATAATGGAAATTCGTTGGATCAGACGATTTGTGGCCCCAGTACGTAATCTGTATTTTCCATGTTGGGTTGTTTTACCTCTGAGCGACGCTTTTTTTGCACACAATGGGCTAAATGGCCACGTCACAAGGGCTCAGAGAAGGTTCAGGGGACGGGACCTACTGGATAGCTTCAGTAAACAGATGATAGCCTCACATCAAGGCCATCTAGCGTGTTCTTTAACGTGTACAGGTCTAATAATGGAAATTCCTTGGATCAGACAATTTGTGGCCCCAGTACGTAATCTGTATTTTCCATGTTGGGTTGTTTTACCTCTGAGCGACGCTTTTTTTGCACACAATGGGCTAAATGGCCAGGTCACAAGGGCTCAGACAAGGTTCAGGGGACGGGAGCTACTGGACAGCTTCAGTAAACAGATGATAGCCTCACATCAAAACCATCTAGCGTGTTCTTTAACGTTCACAGTTCTAAGAGTGGAAATTCGTTGGATCAGACGGTTTGTGGCCCCAGTACGTAATCTGTATTTTCCATGTTGGGTTGTTTTACTTCTGAGCGACGCTTTTTTTGCACACAATGGGCTAAATGGCCTGGTCACAAGGGCTCAGACAAGGTTCAGGGGACGGGACCTACTGGACAGCTTCAGTAAACAGATGATAGCCTCATATCAAGGCCATCTAGCGTATTCTTTAACGTGCACATGTCGAATAATGGAAATTCGTTGCATCAGGCGGTTTGTGGGCCCAGTACGTAATCTGTATTTTCCATGTTGGGTTGTTTTACCTCTGAGCGACGCTTTTTTTGCACACAATGGGCTAAATGGCCAGGTCACAAGAGCTCAGAGAAGGTTCAGGGGACGGAACCTACTGGATAGCTTAAGTAAACAGATGATAGCCTCACATCGAGGCCATCTAGCGTGTTCTTTAACGTGTACAGGTCTAATAATGGAAATTCCTTGGATCAGACGGTTTGTGGCCCCAGTACGTAATCTGTATTTTCCATGTTGGGTTGTTTTACCTCTGAGCGACGCTTTTTTTGCACACAATGGGCTAAATGGCCAGGTCACAAGGGCTCAGACAAGGTTCAGGGGACGGGAGCTACTGGACAGCTTCAGTAAACAGATGATAGCCTCACATCAAAACCATCTAGCGTGTTCTTTAACGTTCACAGTTCTAAGAGTGGAAATTCGTTGGATCAGACGGTTTGTGGCCCCAGTACGTAATCTGTATTTTCCATGTTGGGTTGTTTTACCTCTGAGCGACGCTTTTTTTGCACACAATGGGTAAAATGACCAGGTCACAAGGGCTCAGAAAAGGTTCAGGGGACGGGACCTACTTTACAGCTTCAGTAAACAGATGATAGCCTCACATCAAGGCCATCTAGCGTGTTCTTTAACGTGTACAGGTCTAATAATGGAAATTCCTTGGATCAGACAATTTGTGGCCCCAGTACGTAATCTGTATTTTCCATGTTGGATTGTTTTACCTCTGAGCGACGCTTTTTTTGCACACAATGGGCTAAATGGCCAGGTCACAAGGGCTCAGACAAGGTTCAGGGGACGGGACCTACTGGACAGCTTCAGTAAACAGATGATAGCCTCACATCAAGGCCATCTAGCGTATTCTTTAACGTGCACATGTCGAATAATGGAAATTCGTTGCATCAGGCGGTTTGTGGCCCCAGTACCTAATCTGTATTTTCCATGTTGGGTTGTTTTACCTCTGAGCGACGCTTTTTTTGCACACAATGGGCTAAATGGCCAGGTCACAAGGGCTCAGAGAAGGTTCAGGGGACGGGACCTACTGGATAGCTTCAGTAAACAGATGATAGCCTCACATCAAGGCCATATAGCGTGTTCTTTAACGTGTACAGGTCTAATAATGGAAATTCCTTGGATCAGACGGTTTGTGGCCCCAGTACGTAATCTGTATTTTCCATGTTGGGTTGTTTTACCTCTGAGCGACGCTTTTTTTGCACACAATGGGCTAAATGGCCAGGTCACAAGGGCTCAGACAAGGTTCAGGGGACGGGAGCTACTGGACAGCTTCAGTAAACAGATGATAGCCTCACATCAAAACCATCTAGCGTGTTCTTTAAAGTTCACAGTTCTAAGAGTGGAAATTCGTTGGATCAGACGGTTTGTGGCCCCAGTACGTAATCTGTATTTTCCATGTTGGGTTGTTTTACCTCTGAGCGACGCTTTTTTTGCACACAATGGGTAAAATGACCAGGTCACAAGGGCTCAGAAAAGGTTCAGGGGACGGGACCTACTGGACAGCTTCAGTAAACAGATGATAGCCTCACATCAAGGCCATCTAGCGTGTTCTTTAACGTGTACAGGTCTAATAATGGAAATTCGTTGGATCAGACGATTTGTGGCCCCAGTACGTAATCTGTATTTTCCATGTTGGGTTGTTTCACCTCTGAGCGACGCTTTTTTTGCACACAATGGGCTAAATGGCCAGGTCACAAGGGCTCAGACAAGGTTCAGGGGACGGGACCTACTGGACAGCTTCAGTAAACAGATGATAGCCTCACATCAAGGCCATCTAGCGTATTCTTTAACGTGCACATGTCGAATAATGGAAATTCGTTGCATCAGGCGGTTTGTGGCCCCAGTACCTAATCTGTATTTTCCATGTTGGGTTGTTTTACCTCTGAGCGACGCTTTTTTTGCACACAATGGGCTAAATGGCCAGGTCACAAGGGCTCAGAGAAGGTTCAGGGGACGGGACCTACTGGATAGCTTCAGTAAACAGATGATAGCCTCACATCAAGGCCATATAGCGTGTTCTTTAACGTGTACAGGTCTAATAATGGAAATTCGTTGGATCAGACGGTTTGTGGCCCCAGTACGTAATCTGTATTTTCCATGTTGGGTTGTTTTACCTCTGAGCGACGCTTTTTTTGCACACAATGTGCTAAATGGCCAGGTCACAAGGGCTCAGACAAGGTTCAGGGGACGGGAGCTACTGGACAGCTTCAGTAAACAGATGATAGCCTCACATCAAAACCATCTAGCGTGTTCTTTAACGTTCACAGTTCTAAGAGTAGAAATTCGTTGGATCAGACGGTTTGTGGCCCCAGTACGCAATCTGTATTTTCCATGTTGGGTTGTTTTACCTCTGAGCGACGCTTTTTTTGTACACAATGGGTAAAATGACCAGGTCACAAGGGCTCAGAAAAGGTTCAGGGGACGGGACCTACTGGACAGCTTCAGTAAACAGATGATAGCCTCACATCAAGGCCATCTAGCGTGTTCTTTAACGTGTACAGGTCTAATAATGGAAATTCGTTGGATCAGACGATTTGTGGCCCCAGTACGTAATCTGTATTTTCCATGTTGGGTTGTTTTACCTCTGAGCGACGCTTTTTTTGCACACAATGGGCTAAATGGCCACGTCACAAGGGCTCAGAGAAGGTTCAGGGGACGGGACCTACTGGATAGCTTCAGTAAACAGATGATAGCCTCACATCAAGGCCATCTAGCGTGTTCTTTAACGTGTACAGGTCTAATAATGGAAATTCCTTGGATCAGACAATTTGTGGCCCCAGTACGTAATCTGTATTTTCCATGTTAGGTTGTTTTACCTCTGAGCGACGCTTTTTTTGCACACAATGGGCTAAATGGCCAGGTCACAAGGGCTCAGACAAGGTTCAGGGGACGGGAGCTACTGGACAGCTTCAGTAAACAGATGATAGCCTCACATCAAAACCATCTAGCGTGTTCTTTAACGTTCACAGTTCTAAGAGTGGAAATTCGTTGGATCAGACGGTTTGTGGCCCCAGTACGTAATCTGTATTTTCCATGTTGGGTTGTTTTACCTCTGAGCGACGCTTTTTTTGCACACAATGGGTAAAATGACCAGGTCACAAGGGCTCAGAAAAGGTTCAGGGGACGAGACCTACTGGACAGCTTCAGTAAACAGATGATAGCCTCACATCAAGGCCATCTAGCGTGTTCTTTAACGTGTACAGGTCTAATAATGGAAATTCCTTGGATCAGACGGTTTGTGGCCCCCGTAATCTGTATTTTCCATGTTGGGTTGTTTTACCTCTGAGCGACGCTTTTTTTGCACACAATGGGTAAAATGACCAGGTCACAAGGGCTCAGAAAAGGTTCAGGGGACGGGACCTACTGGACAGCTTCAGTAAACAGATGATAGCCTCACATCAAGGCCATCTAGCGTGTTCTTTAACGTGTACAGGTCTAATAATGGAAATTCGTTGGATCAGACGATTTGTGGCCCCAGTACGTAAACTGTATTTTCCATGTTGGGTTGTTTTACCTCTGAGCGACGCTTTTTTTGCACACAATGGGCTAAATGGCCACGTCACAAGGGCTCAGAGAAGGTTCAGGGGACGGGACCTACTGGATAGCTTCAGTAAACAGATG
Source organism: Ryuthela nishihirai (assembly GCA_038380435.1). NCBI lineage: Eukaryota > Metazoa > Arthropoda > Arachnida > Araneae > Heptathelidae > Ryuthela > Ryuthela nishihirai. The sequence continues at coordinate 105,699,388 of JAWZYU010000006.1, forward strand.
ATAGCCTCACATCAAGGCCATCTAGCGTGTTCTTTAACGTGTACAGGTCTAATAATGGAAATTCCTTGGATCAGACAATTTGTGGCCCCAGTACGTAATCTGTATTTTCCATGTTGGGTTGTTTTACCTCTGAGCGACGCTTTTTTTGCACACAATGGGCTAAATGGCCAGGTCACAAGGGCTCAGACAAGGTTCAGGGGACGGGAGCTACTGGACAGCTTCAGTAAAGAGATGATAGCCTCACATCAAAACCATCTAGCGTGTTCTTTAACGTTCACAGTTCTAAGAGTGGAAATTCGTTGGATCAGACGGTTTGTGGCCCCAGTACGTAATCTGTATTTTCCATGTTGGGTTGTTTTACTTCTGAGCGACGCTTTTTTTGCACACAATGGGCTAAATGGCCTGGTCACAAGGGCTCAGACAAGGTTCAGGGGACGGGACCTACTGGACAGCTTCAGTAAACAGATGATAGCCTCACATCAAGGCCATCTAGCGTATTCTTTAACGTGCACATGTCGAATAATGGAAATTCGTTGCATCAGGCGGTTTGTGGCCCCAGTACGTAATCTGTATTTTCCATGTTGGGTTGTTTTACCTCTGAGCGACGCTTTTTTTGCACACAATGGGTAAAATGACCAGGTCACAAGGGCTCAGAAAAGGTTCAGGGGACGGGACCTACTGGGCAGCTTCGGTAAACAGATCATAGCCTCACATCAAGGCCATCTAGCGTGTTCTTTAACGTGTACAGGTCTAATAATGGAAATTCCTTGGATCAGACGGTTTGTTGCCCCAGTACGTAATCTGTATTTTCCATGTTGGGTTGTTTTACCTCTGAGCGACGCTTTTTTTGCACACAATGAGCTGAATGGCCAGGTCACAAGGGCTCAGACAAGGTTCAGGTGACGGGACCTATTGGACAGCTTCAGTAAACAGATGATAGCCTCACATCAAGGCCATCTAGCGTGTTCTTTAACGTGTACAGGTCTAATAATGGAAATTCCTTGGATCAGACGGTTTGTGGCCCCCGTAATCTGCATTTTCCATGTTGGGTTGTTTTACCTCTGAGCGACGCTTTTTTTGCACACAATGGGTAAAATGACCAGGTCACAAGGGCTCAGAAAAGGTTCAGGGGACGGGACCTACTGGACAGCTTCAGTAAACAGATGATAGCCTCACATCAAGGCCATCTAGCGTGTTCTTTAACGTGTACAGGTCTAATAATGGAAATTCCTTGGATCAGACGGTTTGTGGCCCCAGTACGTAATCTGTATTTTCCATGTTGGGTTGTTTTACCTCTGAGCGACGCTTTTTTTGCACACAATGGGCTAAATGGCCAGGTCACAAGGGCTCAGACAAGGTTCAGGGGACGGGAGCTACTGGACAGCTTCAGTAAACAGATGATAGCCTCACATCAAAACCATCTAGCGTGTTCTTTAACGTTCACAGTTCTAAGAGTGGAAATTCGTTGGATCAGACGGTTTGTGGCCCCAGTACGTAATCTGTATTTTCCATGTTGGGTTGTTTTACCTCTGAGCGACGCTTTTTTTGCACACAATGGGTAAAATGACCAGGTCACAAGGGCTCAGAAAAGGTTCAGGGGACAGGACCTACTGGACAGCTTCAGTAAACAGATGATAGCCTCACATCAAGGCCATCTAGCGTGTTCTTTAACGTGTACAGGTCTAATAATGGAAATTCGTTGGATCAGGCGGTTTGTGGCCCCAGTACGTAATCTGTATTTTCCGTGTTGGGTTGTTTTACCTCTGAGCGACGCTTTTTTTGCACAAAATGAGCTAAATGGCCAGGTCACAAAGGCTCAGACAAGGTTCAGGGGACGGGACCTACTGGACAGCTTCAGTAAACAGATGATAGCCTCACATCAAGGCCATCTAGCGTGTTCTTTAACGTGTACAGGCCTAATAATGGAAATTCGTTGGATCAGACGATTTGTGGCCCCAGTACGTAATCTGTATTTTCCATGTTGGGTTGTTTTACCTCTGAGCTTTTTTTGCACACAATGGGCTAAATGGCCAGGTCACAAGGGCTCAGACAAGGTTCAGGGGACGGGACCTACTGGACAGCTTCAGTAAACAGATGATAGCCTCACATCAAGGCCATCTAGCGTATTCTTTAACGTGCACATGTCGAATAATGGAAATTCGTTGCATCAGGCGGTTTGTGGCCCCAGTACGTAATCTGTATTTTCCATGTTGGGTTGTTTTACCTCTGAGCGACGCTTTTTTTGCACACAATGAGCTTTGGCACCTACTGGACAGCTTCAGTAAACAGATGATAGCATCACATCAAGGCCATCTGGCGTGTTCTTTAACGTGTACAGGTCTAATAATGGAAATTCGTTGGATCAGACGGTTTGTGGCCCCAGTACGTAATCTGTATTTTCCATGTTGGGTTGTTTTACCTCTGAGCGACGCTTTTTTTGCACACCATGGGTAAAATGACCAGGTCACAAGGGCTCAGAAAAGGTTCAGGGGACGGGACCTACTGGACAGCTTCGGTAAACAGATCATAGCCTCACATCAAGGCCATCTAGCGTGTTCTTTAACGTGTACAGGTCTAATAATGGAAATTCGTTGGATCAGACGGTTTGTGGCCCCAGTACGTAATCTGTATTTTCCATGTTGGGTTGTTTTACCTCTGAGCGACGCTTTTTTTGCACACAATGGGTAAAATGACCAAGTCACAAGGGCTCAGAAAAGGTTCAGGGGACGGGACCTACTGGATAGCTTCAGTAAACAGATGATAGCCTCACATCAAGGCCATCTAGCGGGTTCTTTAACGTGTACAGGTCTAATAATGGAAATTCCTTGGATCAGACGGTTTGTGGCCCCAGTACGTAATCTGTATTTTCCATGTTGGGTTGTTTTACCTCTGAGCGACGCTTTTTTTGTACACAATGGGCTAAATGGCCACGTCACAAGGGCTCAGACAAGGTTCAGGGGATGGGACCTACTGGACAGCTTCAGTAAACAGATGATAGCCTCACATCAAGGCCATCTAGCGTATTCTTTAACGAGCACATGTCGAATAATGGAAATTCGTTGCATCAGGCGGTTTGTGGCCCCAGTACGTAATCTGTATTTTCCATGTTAGGTTGTTTTATCTCTGAGCGACGCTTTTTTTGCACACAATGAGCTAAATGGCCAGGTCACAAGGGCTCAGACAAGGTTCAGGGGACGGGACCTACTGGACAGCTTCAGTAAACAGATGATAGCCTCACATCAAGGCCATCTAGCGTGTTCTTTAACGTGTACAGGTCTAATAATGGAAATTCGTTGGATCAGACGGTTTGTAGCCCCAGTACGTAATCTGTATTTTCCATGTTGGGTTGTTTTACCTCTGAGCGACGCTTTTTTTGCACGCAATGGGTAAAATGACCAGGTCACAAGGACTCAGAAAACGTTCAGGGGACGGGACCTACTGGACAGCTTCAGTAAACAGATGGTAGCCTCACATCAAAGCCATCCAGCGTATTCTTTAACGTGCACAGGTCCAATAGTCAAAATTAGTTCGATCAGGCGGTTTGTGGCCCCAGTACGCAATCTGCATTTAACATGTTGGGTTGTTTTACTTCTGAGCGACGCTTTTCTGCACACAATGGGCTAAATGGCCAGGTCACAAGGATCCGAGAGCTCAGAGAAGTTTGTGGGGAGGGGACCTCTGGACAGCTATTAGTAAACAGATGATAGCCTCATATCAAGGCTATCCAGCGTGTACTTTAACGTGCACAGTGTATAGCTCTTCCGCACAAGGAATTACGGCTTAACGTCCCATTTAACAGACGGCAGCCTTTCCATGCTTTCGCAGTCCCTACTGAGCGAGGGCAGGTTGGAGAGTTCTGCGGAGATAGATCTCAATGCTGACCCATCTCAGATTCAAACCGGGGAACTGCAGGTTACGAGCCTGGCGTGCTACTAATTGAGCCACCTCTGTTTCACATTTTTTCAAGTTTGAGTCGCAACTGAAAATTCAGAATTTTCTTCGCTAACCCCGTCTGCCTTCCTGGAGAAAAGGGATAATTCTTGGGTTCTGGGCTTGGAAAGGCTTCCATCCATCAAATGGGCCATTAAGTCGTAGTTCCGTGTACAGAAGAGCCACACTCTGTGCTCGTTAAAAATAGTCTAGTTCGTCATTTACGGGAAACTTCGTTCTGTGTCCTAATCAGCTGCTCAGAGGATCCCCTTCTCTGAGCTGTGGGTCCTTGTGACCTGACCATTTAGTCCATTGTGTGCAGAAAAGTGCCGCTCAGAGGTGAGTGGGGCGGGGGTGGCTCACTCGGTAGCGCGCCAGGCTCGTAATCTGTAGTTCCCAGGTTCGAGTCCCAGCTGGGTCAGCGTTGAGATTTATCTCTGCAAAAATTCCCCGCCCTGCCCACGGTTAGTAGGGGACACCGATGGGCTTGGAAAGGCTGCGGTCCGTCGGATGGGACGTTAAGCCGTGGCCCCGTGTGCGGGAGAGCCATACCCTGTGCACGTTAAAGAACACCCTGGATGGCCTTGACAGGAGGCTACCATCTGTCTCCCAAGAGCTGTTCCAATGGGTCCCCTCCCCCAGCCTTCTCTGAGCCTTCGGGGTCCATGTGACCTGGCCATTTAGCCCATGGTGTGCAAAAAAGTGCCGCTCAGAGGTAAAACAACCTAACCCACTACCTACGTCGAGGGCATGACAACACCATATAGATGCAGCTCGCCTCACGACTACCTAAGATGAACAATACTATAGAAGGAAAGTTCATCCATCGGTCAAAACCTAAATTTAATCTGTGCCCTGATTAGCCACAAACAAAGATATATAGATCTAAGTTGCCTCGGCTCCCGTGGTGGGAAGTCTTAGTCAGGCCTTACCAGGCCACTCCGCCGGGGGCCCGTCCAACCTAGATGCCCCCCAACACCAGTCAGAGGGGCCCTCACCTTCACCGAGACCCAGCCGTTCCATCGGGACTCCGTCTAACCAGATACTCCCTAATACCAGCCAGCGGGGCCCTCAACTTCACCGAGACCCAGCCGTTCCATCGGGACTCTGTTCAACCAGATACTCCCCAACACCAGTCAGTGGGGCCCACAAATTCAGCGACAAATTCATGATTGGTATTGGGGAGTATCTGGTTGGACGGAGTCCAACCAGATACTCCCCAATACCAGTCAGTGGGGCCCTCAACTTCACCGAGACCCAGCCATTCCATCGGGACTGCGTCCAACCAGATACTCCCCAACACCAGTCAGTGGGGCCCCCAACTTCACCGAGACCCAGCTGTTCCATCGGGACTCCGTCCAACCAGATACTCCCCAACACCAGTCAGTGGGGCCCACAAATTCAGCGAAACCCAGCCGTTCCATCGGGACTGCGTCCAACCAGATACTCCCCAATACCAGTCAGTTGGGCCCTCAACTTCACCGAGACCCAGCCATTCCATCGGGACTGCGTCCAACCAGATACTCCCCAACACCAGTCAGCGGGGCCCCCAACTTCACCGAGACCCAGCTGTTCCATCGGGACTCCGTCCAACCAGATACTCCCAAATACCACTCAGCGGAGCCCTCAACTTCACCGAGACCCAGCCGTTCCATCAGGACTCCGTCTAACCAGACACTCCCCAATACCAGTCAGCGGGGCCCTCAACTTCACCGAGACCCAGCTATTCCATCGGGACTCCGTCCAACCAGATACTCCCCAATACCAGTCAGCGGGGCCCTCAACTTCACCGAGACCCAGCTGTTCCATCGGGACTCCGTCCAACCAGACACTCCCCAATACCAGTCAGCGAGGCCCTCAACTTCACTGAGACCCAGCTGTTCCATCGGGACTCCGTCCAACCAGACATTCCCCAATACCAGTCAGCCGGGCCCTCAACTTCACCGAGACCCAGCTGTTCCATCGGGACTCCGTCCAACCAGACACTCCCCAATACCAGTCAGTGGGGCCCTCAACTTCACCAAGACCCAGCTGTTCCATCGGGACTCCGTCCAACCAGATACTCCCCAATACCAGTCAGCGGGGCCCTCAACTTCACCGAGACCCAGCTGTTCCATCGGGACTCCGTCCAACCAGACACTCCCCAATACCAGTCATCGGGGCCCTCAACTTCACCGAGACCCATCTGTTCCATCGGGACTCCGTCCAACCAGATACTACCCAATACCAGTCAGCGAGGCCCTCAACTTCACTGAGACCCAGCTGTTCCATCGGGACTCCGTCCAACCAGACATTCCCCAATACCAGTCAGCGGGGCCCTCAACTTTAGCGAGACCCAGCTGTTCCATCGGGACTCCGTCCAACCAGACACTCCCCAATACCAGTCAGCGGGGCCCTCAACTTCACCGAGACCCAGCTGTTCCATCGGGACTCCGTCCAACCAGATACTCCCCAATACCAGTCAGCGGGGCCCTCAACTTCACCGAGACCCAGCTGTTCCATCGGGACTCCGTCCAACCAGAGACTCCCCAATACCAGTCAGCGGGGCCCTCAACTTCACCGAGACCCATCTGTTCCATCGGGACTCCGTCCAACCAGATACTACCCAAACCAGTCAGCGAGACCCTCAACTTCACTGAGACCCAGCTGTTCCATCGGGACTCCGTCCAACCAGACACTCCCCAATACCAGTCAGCGGGGCCCTCAACTTCACCGAGACCCAGCTGTTCCATCGGGACTCCGTCCAACCAGATACTCCCCAATACCAGTCAGCGGGGCCCTCAACTTCACCGAGACCCATCTGTTCCATCGGGACTCCGTCCAACCAGATACTACCCAAACCAGTCAGCGAGACCCTCAACTTCACTGAGACCCAGCTGTTCCATCGGGACTCCGTCCAACCAGACACTCCCCAATACCAGTCAGTGGGGCCCCCAACTTCACCGAGACCCAGCTGTTCCATCGGGACTCCGTCCAACCAGACACTCCCCAATACCAGTCAGCGAGGCCCTCAACTTCACTGAGACCCAGCTGTTCCATCGGGACTCCGTCCAACCAGACATTCCCCAATACCAGTCAGCCGGGCCCTCAACTTCACCGAGACCCAGCTGTTCCATCGGGACTCCGTCCAACCAGACACTCCCCAATACCAGTCAGTGGGGCCCTCAACTTCACCAAGACCCAGCTGTTCCATCGGGACTCCGTCCAACCAGATACTCCCCAATACCAGTCAGCGGGGCCCTCAACTTCACCGAGACCCAGCTGTTCCATCGGGACTCCGTCCAACCAGACACTCCCCAATACCAGTCATCGGGGCCCTCAACTTCACCGAGACCCATCTGTTCCATCGGGACTCCGTCCAACCAGATACTACCCAATACCAGTCAGCGAGGCCCTCAACTTCACTGAGACCCAGCTGTTCCATCGGGACTCCGTCCAACCAGACATTCCCCAATACCAGTCAGCGGGGCCCTCAACTTTAGCGAGACCCAGCTGTTCCATCGGGACTCCGTCCAACGAGACACTCCCCAATACCAGTCAGCGGGGCCCTCAACTTCACCGAGACCCAGCTGTTCCATCGGGACTCCGTCCAACCAGATACTCCCCAATACCAGTCAGCGGGGCCCTCAACTTCACCGAGACCCAGCTGTTCCATCGGGACTCCGTCCAACCAGAGACTCCCCAATACCAGTCAGCGGGGCCCTCAACTTCACCGAGACCCATCTGTTCCATCGGGACTCCGTCCAACCAGATACTACCCAAACCAGTCAGCGAGACCCTCAACTTCACTGAGACCCAGCTGTTCCATCGGGACTCCGTCCAACCAGACACTCCCCAATACCAGTCAGCGGGGCCCTCAACTTCACCGAGACCCAGCTGTTCCATCGGGACTCCGTCCAACCAGATACTCCCCAATACCAGTCAGCGGGGCCCTCAACTTCACCGAGACCCATCTGTTCCATCGGGACTCCGTCCAACCAGATACTACCCAAACCAGTCAGCGAGACCCTCAACTTCACTGAGACCCAGCTGTTCCATCGGGACTCCGTCCAACCAGACACTCCCCAATACCAGTCAGTGGGGCCCCCAACTTCACCGAGACCCAGCTGTTCCATCGGGACTCCGTCCAACCAGACACTCCCCAATACCAGTCAGCGGGGCCCTCAACTTCACCGAGACCCAGCTATTCCATCGGGACTCCGTCCAACCAGATACTCCCCAATACCAGTCAGCGGGGCCCTCAACTTCACCGAGACCCAGCTGTTCCATCGGGACTCCGTCCAACCAGACACTCCCCAATACCAGTCAGCGGGGCCCTCAACTTCACCGAGACCCAGCTGTTCCATCGGGACTCCGTCCAACCAGATACTCCCCAATACCAGTCAGCGAGGCCCTCAACTTCACTGAGACCCAGCTGTTCCATCGGGACTCCGTCCAACCAGATACTCCCTAATACCAGCCAGCGGGGCCCTCAACTTCACCGAGACCCAGCTGTTCCATCGGGACTCCGTCCAACCAGACACTCCCCAATACCAGTCAGCGGAGCCCTCAACTTCACCGAGACCCAGCTGTTCCATCGGGACTCCGTCCAACCAGATACTCCCCAATACCAGTCAGCGGAGCCCTCAACTTCACACGGGCCCTCAGCCCCCCCCCCTACCCTCCCCACCACCACCACGACAAGACGGTTCCCTCTCGGGGGGGTGGGGGAGTGGCGAGCCTATAAAATGTAAAATTAATTTTTTATTTCTCTCTTAAAAGAGAAAACGTTGCGTTTTCCCACTCCCTGTCCCATGGCCGTGTGGTTAGCGCGCTTGGCTACTCATCTAAGGGACCTGGGTTCGAGCCTCGGATAAGGCATGGTTGTATGTGTTGTTTTTCTGCTGAGGTCCTGCCATCCTCTCAGATCTACTTTGGCATATAAACTGGACAGGCTCCTGTCAGATCTCTGTGGCAAGCAGCTGGTTGAGGGAGTATTTATTTATTTATATGTGCGGTAAGGGAGAAAATAATTGCTGCCAATGTAATCTTCTTGACCACTACACTCTAGCAGCAAAATTTCAATTTATAAGTTAAAGAGAGAGTTTTCAATATTCGTGTACAATTTGGCATTTATCAATCAAAATTTTGCCACAGTTAGAGAGCGCTTTTAAAGCTATTGGGAGATTCTGAAAATGGTTATCCAAATATTTCGTTAATCTCTCTCCAACCGAAAAGGGAATTGTAAATTTGTCGTTGAAAAAGAAAAGGTTGACTTTTTTGAGACTGAAGGCTTTGGGTTGTTTTACCTCTGAGCGGCACTTTTTTGCACACCATGGGCTAAATGGCCAGGTCACATGGACCCCGAAGGCTCAGAGAAGGTTGGGGGAGGGGACCCACTGGAACAGCTGTTGGGAGACAGATGGTAGCCTCCCGTCAAGGCCATCCAGCGTGTTCTTTAACGTGCACAGGGAATGGCTCTCCCGCACACGGGGCCACGGCTTAACGTCCCATCCGACGGACGGCGGTCTTTCCAAGCCCATCGGTGTCCCCTACTGACCGTGGGCAGGGCGGGGAATTTTGCGGAGATAAATCTCAACGCTGACCCAGCTGGGACTCGAACATGGGAACTACAGATTACGAGCCTGGCGCGATACCGACTGAGCCACCCCCGCCCCAAGAGACTGAAGGCTGAGGGACAGTAAGAAGGAGGGATGGACAGACAGACAGAGAGACAGATGGACGGACGGACAGATAACAGTCATGAAGACAGACAGACCAGACGGAATGAAAACAGATAGATAGACAGATGGAGTAATGGATAGACATGCAGGCAGGAAGACAGACATATGGGCAGGCAGGTAGGCAGATAGGACAGCTGGACAAGCAGGCAGGAAGACAGGGAAGACATGCTGGCTGACAGGAAGACAAACAGATAGACAGGCAGACAGATGAACTGATGGATAGATAGACAGAGGGACCAATGTGCAGACAGATAGACAGATGGACCAATGGCTGACAGACGTGCAAGCAAATGGACCATATATGAGCCGAAAGGGCAGGCATGATGGCTAAAAGCAAGACAGACAGATGGACAAGCAGACAGATGCACTGATAAATAGACAGCCAGATGGACCAATGGGCAGACAGACAGGGTACACAAACATAAAACAGATGGGCAGACAAACAGCCAAACGAACAAAAGAGAAAGTCAAACGATTTGCTCTTTTTTTTGTTTGAAATCGAGCTAAAAGAAGAAGTAAGAAAGTAAGAAAGTCACAAACATCACAGGATTGAAGATAGTTACAAGAAGCCGACATATTAGGGATGGTGTTGATCACGAAACACATGAGGCTTCTCACCACTTCAGCTCCAGTCACAGATGGTAGGAAGTGACAGAAACTTCCATCCACATCATCACCGCTGGAGAGCTTTATCAAATATTCAAGAAACCACCAATGGTGGCGCTAGTGGTAGTCACCATTTCCCCGCCTGACTATGCCAATTATTCTCGTTTAGTGTTTCACCCCAGACAGACATACGGTGTAGGGCACAACAAGTTCCTCTCGAATTAACCTCCAACCTACCGTCACATGGCGTTGGGTTCCGCCATTGATCTTACAGGCCTTAACCTCCAGATCGAGCCCATCAAACTTTGATGAGGACTAATCAGTTGGGAAATAGCCGACGCCTGGTAACAAAGGAGCAGCGAGATCCAATAAGACTTGTTAACTGCAGTAGCCCCACCTAGCGGCCACACCAAATTATCCCGAAGGGACGGAATAGCCCAAAGATGCAGGTGGGATCTACCACTGATAACCCGCAGGATAATTCGATTAAGATCAGATCTGCTCCTCAGCACTGCAAACGGTTCCCCGTAGCAATTACTAGGTCAGGGCCTGCTCTAGGTCGGTCGTATCACCTAATTACCCTCCGGGCCATCAATCTTTCATTAGCCGCCATATTTAATCAGGACGTTGCTTCTGGTGATGGTGGTTGCTCCTGGCTACTTTCTCGCGCTTGTTGTGTACTCGATGGGAAAGGTGGAAACTGCGTTGCGGAATAAAGAAGGGCCATTAGCACGGGAAAATGAAAGAAAGTGCTAAAGGGAGAAGGGAAATAGGAGAGGGAAGATCGAAGTGGTCAATAACTTTTTCCCGATAAAACTAACGGTAGTTTTTTGTTTGCCTTTTTAGAGTGGTAATGGAATAATAGTGAAATGGTTTTAAATTTAAATTGTGGAGAGAAATCTAATTTAGTAAACGAAACATGTTTGGAACATCAGGTAACGAACAATACATTTGTAGCTATCTTTCTAAAAGAAACAGCTGAAATTTTTACTTTGTCATCTTTTTGTGGTCAATAGCTTTTTCCCGATAAAACTAACTGTAGTTTTTGTTTGCTTTTTCAGAGTGGTAATGGAATAATAGTGAAATGGTTTTAAATTTAAATTGAGGGGAGAAATCTAATTTAGTAAACGAAACATGTTTGGTAAATCAGGTAACGAAATACATTTGTAGCTATCTTTCTAAAAGAAACACCTGAAATTTTTACTTTGTCATCTCTTTTTGTAGTCAATAACTTTTTCCCGATAAAACTAACGGTAGTTTTTTGCTTGCTTTTTTCAGAGTGGTAATGGAATAATAGTGAAATGGTTTTAAATTTAAATTGTGGAGAGAAATCTAATTTAGTAAACGAAACATGTTTGGTACATCAGGTAACGAAATAAATTTGTAGCTATGTTTCAAAAAAAATGAGCTGAAATTTTTACTTTGTCATCTTTTTCCTATAACAGAAGGCCATACAACTCAGTTATGGTATCAATACAGGTAGTCATAAAAATCTAATTTCCATTATTATTACTGGTGAATTTAAATAAGAAGTTTATACTAATATCTATTTACAAATATACTTTTTTCTAGAAGGAAAATTATTCATAATAATTAGCAATATCATAAAGTATTACAAACAAATAATATATTTTCTAAATAACGTAGATTTATAATTAAACGTAGTATGAAAATTAGTATAAAATTACACCAGTAGTAATAATAGTAAATATACTATAAGAAATTAAATATTTAAATTTACGTACGTTGACGTCACAATTTGTTGTGTACTTTTTTGTTATGCGAAATGTTGTTCTGTTATCAGTTCGCGCTTCTACATGTCAGTCTGTAGACAGTCAATATTTTTATTTTGAGAGATAAATTTAAAACTATTTTGAGTTATATAGGTTTTGATGAAATATTTGATTAGCATTTTCAGAATCTTTCAATAGCTTTAGCAGCGCCCTCTGACAGTGGAAAAAAATCTGGGATGCCAAAATTTTAAACGAATATTACAAACTATTTATTTATGCTAGAATTTCAGAATTATAGAGGTAGAATGCGATGATTAATTTTCCCCAACATTCTCTGATCCCTTGGGGTTTTTGTGACCTGGCAATTTGGCCGATTGTGTGCGAAAAAGTGCTGCTCGGGGGGGGGGGGGGGGGAATAATTATATTTATGAGCTTTCTATTCTTGGGTTGGGTTGGGTTACCTCTGAGCGGCACTTTTTTGCACACCATGGGCTAAATGGCCAGGTCACATGGACCCCGAGGGCTCAGAGAAGGTTGGGGAAGGGGACACACTGGAACAGCTGTTGGGAGACAGATGGTAGCCTCCCGTCAAGGCCATCCAGCGTGTTCTTTAACGTGCACAGGGTATGGCTCTCCCGCATACGGGGCCACGTCTTAACATCCCATCCGACGGACGGCGGCCTTTCCAAGCCCATCGGTGTCCCCTACTAACCGTGGGCAGGGCGGGGAATTTTGCGGAGATAAATCTCAACGCTGACCCAGCTGGAACTCGAACCTGGGAACTACAGATTACGAGCCTGGCGCGCTACCGACTGAGCCATCCCCGCCCCTTCTATTCTTAAACCAAGAGAACGTGAGGTGAAAAATGATTGGTGATATGGAAGATGGGTTCGGTCTTTTACCTCTAAGCGTCACTTTTTTGCACACAATGGACTAAATGGCTAGGTTACAGAACCCCAAATGCTCAGAGTAGGCTGGGTGGAGGGGACCCTTTGGAAGCTGTTAGTAGACAGGGATAGCATCTTTGTCAAAAACATCCAGCTTTCACTTTAACGTGCAAATGGTATTTCACTTGAGCCGTGGTCCCGTGTGTAGACAGTCTGTGTCTACCGACACAGCAGACAGCCGTCCCTCACATAAGGAATTTAAATGATCAGATCAGAAGGACCAAAGTGCTCAGAACTGGTTAGAAGAATTTTTTTTTTGGTTGTTTTGTCCCTGATTGTCAATTTTTTTGCGCACACTAGGCTGAATAGTTAGGTAACAAGGATCCCAAGCTCAGAAAATATCGGGAAAGTAGAGAGTTGTTGAGAGAAAGATGGTAGCCTACAGTAAAGGCCATCCAGCGTGTCCCTCACATAACGGACTAATTTGCCAGATCACAAGGGCCGTAAAGGAGAGCGTCTGTAGATCGCCTTCTTTAAACAGAGCTGGGAAATGAAGATGATCTACTGAATTCTTAGGGGGCATGTGGAAAACTCCCTTCAAACCAGACTGAGGGAGGCTCAGTCGATAGCACGCCAGGCTAGTAATCTGCAGTTCCCAGGTTCGAGTCCCAGCTGGGTCAGCGTTGAGATTTATCTCCGCAAAATTCCCCGCCCTGCCCACGGTCAGTTGGGGACACCGATTGGCTTGGAAAGGCCGCCGTCCGTCGGATGGGACGTTAAGCTGTGCCCCGTGTGCGGGAGAGCCATACCCTGTGCACGTTAAAGAACACGCTGGATGGCCTTGACGGGAGGCTACCATCTGTCTCCCAACAGCTGTTCCAGTGGATCCTCTCCCCCAACCTTCTCTGAGCCTTCGGGGTCCATGTGACCTGGCCATTTAGCCCATGGTGTGCAAAAAATGCCGCTCAGAGGTAAAACAACCCAACTCAACTGAGCCCTAAGGGTACTTTTAACCTGGCCATTTAGCCCATTGTGTGAAAAAATGTGCCGCTCAGAGGTCAAACCATCCAGAATCTTGTTTAAAGTTAACAGTATGTGTTCCTTCTGAACACGGGATCACTTAGCTTGATTTGCATGTGATTGAGAAATGATAGTCTTATGTTCTTTGTTTAAAGAGTAATGCTGCACCTGTATTTGTGGTTATAATAGAGTTATCAACTTTTTGGTCATTTAACAAGATTTTTAATCTGAGCGTTACAAATTGAATGCTCCTTCTACTTTTCGTTTAGCAAATAGAGTGAGTCCTTTGCTCTATTTTTGCATCTTCTTACATCACGACAGCGAACGTTATTATTATGTACTCCAAGTAATAGAATAATAGACACATTTTTTTTTGAGGGGGCGTGGGAATAATTTCACCATGAATCGTAGGGCATGAAACTTTTTTTACCTGTTTTGATTCCGTCCAGAGCCATGAACTCTATATATATCTAATATAAACATATATTATAATAGTTAGTGTGAAAGAAATGTTAATGAATAATTTACTTATAATGGTTAAAAAAATAGTATGGAATGATCTAAAATTAATGTTGGCTTTTAAAAAACAAATAGCTACCCATATATTTTTGGGGAAAAAATTTATATTCTTATTTGAATACAAATTTTTTTTAGTATGAAGGAAGAGATTCTAAAGATTAAAATAATTTGAATATATTTTACTTTTATAACAATAACAAACTATATTAAAAAATAGTTATTTTTAGGTAAATTATTTGTTTATTTATTTGTTACATAATATCCTACAATAACTTGCAATGTTATATATAAATTATATTTGAAAATAGATTCTTCCATCCATATATCATCGAAATTACTGTTATGGTCTTATCTCTAAAGTTAGCATTCCTTTAGCCAGAGCCATCTCAATAGACCGCACCTGGACAGGCATCGAATAAAATAGAGCAGTGGTTCTCAACCTTTTATGCTTCACGTACCCCCTGGAAATGTGTATGTAACCCTTGTATAGATAGATAAAATTATAGTTATAGTATAACAATGGTTATTTTTACTTTCTTAGTGATCTAGCGACTTTTGAGCTCTCACGGCGTACCCCAAATAATTTTACCGACTACCCCAAGTTGAGAACCCCTAAAATAGAGAATTAAAATGTATAGTTTTAAGTGATTTAATTTCTCTAAAATTTAACTACAAGTTATTTATTACAGAATCGCGAATGAAAAGATAATTTGCTTATTACGAATTTATAAATATATTAGTCTGATCATTTGGAACAATTTTTTTTTTATAATTTAAAAAAATTGCTGCCAGAAGAATTTTAAGAGAAAAACTTTTAATTTGGAACTTCAATATATTTAAATACAATTTCTTTTAGTGTGGTTTCTGATAATGATGGTATTTAGGCAAGGCTACTTTGATAGTGAAGACAGCATAATTATAATATTATTGCAATTTGTTTTAAGATTTGCCTAATAAGTGAATAAGACATTAATTAAATAAAATAATTATTATAAAAATATTTAAATATATATTCAACTAATAGTTTTACTATTGTTTATTTTGCATTATTATAGTAAGAATAAATATTTTTAATATTTTATTCAATTTTTTGGTATATCGTAAAAGTACTTACAATAATATTACAGTAAATTAAAAAAAATACATTATAAGATATTTATAAAAGGTGGCCGAGTGGTTAGCACGCTTGGCTACTGATCTAAGGGACCTGGGTTCGAGCCATGGATGTGTGTGTCGTTTTTCTGCTGAGGTCCTGCCATCCTCTCAGATCTCCTACTGTGGCATATAAACTGACAGGCTCCTGTCAGACCTCTGTGGCAAGCAGCTGTTTGAGTGATTTTTTTTTCTGACTTCACGTATCCATTTATACGTGACGTCATCAAAATAGTTGTAATAACCTTAACATCGAGGTAGCCTTGATCTAGGTGACCTTGCACTGTCTCAATACTCTACGAGAATTAATATTGTGGAAATATTGCTATTACAGAAATAGGGAGACTGCTCTCTATGTTTATTACTCTGTGCTCTAGGTTACATTTACAAATCCAATTTCCGATTTTTCAAGGACACTCAGGAATGTAAAGTGGCATTTCGTTACACCCATTATATCTTTAACGAAAAAGCTTCTCTAAACTCATTAGAATATAGAATAAAGAGGAAGTAATGTTAGGACACAGAAGACGTCACCCAAAATGACCTTTGCATCTTAGAAGAATAGAAATATATATATTCTAGCTAAAAAAAAATTAAGCGGTAGGTGGAGAAAAATAATACGCAGCAGCTGAGGATTATTATGATTAAAAAGCAAAGGAAAAAAATAAAAGATCTACACGTCTTATGGATCACTGACCAAAATATATGGAAACAACGACTAAGTCTTACAGAGACCGAAAGACCCTTTTACGTAGACTGCACCGAAGAGACTGTTCTGAGGAAGCTGAGCCTCTGCTTGAACAATTTGCATTAATTAAGCCCCACCGCACTGTAATACATTCCTTGAGTGGGTCTGGTATAAGGAGGAGGCTCTAATACCCACCCTACACGGAAAAGCAGACATTTGCATTCATTGCAGGCGATCTTATGCATTTTAATCGGAGGCAGTGGCCAATGTCTTCATCTGTATAAGGCTCAGATTAGAGAGGTGATGCAAGTAGTGTAATGGAATTGGTGGGAGAGAGAAAGGGTTCTCCTTCAATTCCATTCGGATTTCGTGACGAATTTCATTAAGAAATGTTTATATCGGTGTTTCTGGCTTTTTTATATTTCGTTTTCTCCACTTTGGGTTTCTCCTTTTGGGTTTATAACTAGTTAAGGTAAATGCAAAAATCAGTAAAGACATTAAGGAAACAAAAATCAAATGTACAGAGAAATAGAAGTCTTTAATTTCATTGGAAATGGAACGTTAAATATTGTGCATCGGCAGTTGCAGGTGAAGATTCGAAAATTAGTTTTGTAATTATAAATTTATTTTCTTTCTGTAGTTTTAATGCAATTTATAGATGCTTAATGCATCTGCAAATTTTTCGTATGAAGCGCATAACATTGGGAAGTTTTATTACCTTGATATATATATACTTTATGGCAAATGAAATATTTTTTTTCACCAAGTGAGAAGCAGTGAATGCTTAAAATCTGCAGTCCTTTAAATTTTCTAATCATAAATATTATAATGCAAAAAAAAGCGGTAATTTATAAACTGTGAAATGCATTCACGTTACCACTTAACATTTCTAATCACATAAAATAATCAAAAATTCAGATAAAATTACATTAAATGCAATGCTGTTAATAACTTTTTTTATTTGAGAAATGGGGGGAGGGGGTGGCTCAGTCAGTAGAGCGCCAGGCTCGTAATCTGTAGTTCCCAGGTTCGAGTCCCAGCTGGGTCAGCGTTGAGATTTATCTCCGCAAAATTTTCCGCCCTGCATACGGTCAGTAGGGGACACCGATGGGCTTGAAAAGGCCGCCGTCCGTCGGATGGGACGTTAAGCCGTGGCCCCGTGTGCGGGAGAGCCATACCCTGTGCACGTTAAAGAACACGCTGGATGGCCTTGACGGGAGGCTACCATCTGTCTCCCAACAGCTGTTCCAGTGGGTCCCCTCCCCCAACCTTCTTTGAGCCTTCGGGGTCCTTGTGACCTGGCCATTTAGCCCATGGTGTGCAAAAAAGTGCCGCTCAGGGGTAAAACAATCCAATATTTGAGATATGGAAGAATTTAATAAAAAAAAAATATAAAGATAAGGAACTGGTTAGCGTTCTTAGCAAAACCAGTAACAGAAGACCATACAACTAAGTTATGACTTCAACATAGCTAGTCCGGATATTGTATTTTGAATAGAATTGGACATTATGATTTGATAGCACTGGGTTTATCAAAACCTTAACCTCATCCATTTTTCTTCACCCATTGTTGTATCATGAATGACAACTGCATTTATGTTTTAGGGCTACCTATCGATTTATTATCGGTATTTAGGTTATCTATCGAGTCCTTGGGCTCGATAGCTGGTTCTAAATACATCTACAATTGTAATTATAAATTCATCGAATAAATGTCTAGATTTTAAGACTACCCAACGAGCCCTTTGGGACTCGATTCTGCATCTGAATCCTGAAATCTAGACATTTTTTATATATTTATATTTCTTCAATTACTATTGGTGTACATTTATACTAATTTTTTTAATTACTACTGGTGTACTTTTATACAAATTTTTTTAATTACTACTAGTGTACTTTTATACTATATTTTAATTACTACTTCTGTACTTTAATGCTATTTTTTACTAATATTTATTTATAAATATACATATTTGAAAAATATTATTGATATGTATTAAAAAAAATAAATAAATACCCCCTCAAGCAGCTGCTTGCCACAGAGGTCTGACAGGAGCCTGTCAGTTTATATGCCATAGTAGAACGTCTGTGAGGATGGCAGGACCTCAGCAGAAAAACGACCACATACAACCATGCATTACCCGGGGCTCGAACCCAGGTCCCTATAATCAGTAGCTAAGTGGGATAACCACTAGACCACGGGACCCGGCAATGATATGTATTAGTGTCACTAAAATGCGAATATTTTTCTTTTAAAAAGGTAAAATTTGTGAATAAATATAAGTATAAAGTTCAATATTAAAATTGACCAGTAAAAATAATAAAAATAGATATATATATATATGTAGAGAGAGCTACATATCTATGCTGACTCAGTTGTATGGCCTTCTGCTATAGGAAGTTGTTTGCTCAGCTATGAGCATAGGGCTATTTCTCGATAATCATATTCTTAGTTTTTATAGTCTTATCTATTGTTTTGTTGGTGATGTTAATATTCCTCACTGTTAGTGCAGGATGCGGTGGGCAGACAATGTCAAACAGGACCTTGTTAGAATTGGTGTGCAGTGGCCAGATGCAGCAGATGTAGCTCAGGAGATATGCTTGGAGAACTAAATTGCACGGTCTAGTTGGACCTCCGTAGCCCATGGCTGCTTGAGGATGATGATGATGTCTTTTTCATTTTCTATTTCCTCAATGATCATATTCTTACTTTTTACTGTCTTCTCAATCATTGTGTTGATGTTCATCATTGGTGTCTTCTTTATTGTTCCATTTCTCAATATTCATATTCCTAGGTTTTATCGTCTCCTCACATTTTGTGTTGATGTTCACCATTGGTGTCTTCTTTATTGTTCTATTTCTCAATATTCATATTCTTAGGTCTTATTGTCTTCTCAATTGCTATGTTGATGTTTACCGTGGTGTCTTCTTTATTCTTCTGTTTGTCGATGTTCATATTTTTAGATTTTATTGTCTTCTTCAATTGTTTTGTTGATATTCACTCTTGTTTTCTTCAACATTGTTCTATTTGTCGATGTTCTAAGGTTTTCTTGTCTCCCCATTTTTAGGTTGATGTTTACTGTTGGTGTTTCTTTATTGTTCTATTTGTCGATGTTTACTGTTGGTGTTTCTTTATTTTTCTATTTGTCGATGTTCATATTCATAGGTTTTATTGTCTTCTTTTTTTTGTATTGATGTTGGCCGTTGGTGTCTTCTTTATTGTTCTATTTGTCGATGTTCAGATTCTTAGTTTTTATTGTCTTCCCATTTGTTGCATTGATATTCAATGTTGATGTCTTCTTTATTGTTATATTTTTCAATATTCATATTCTTAGATTTTATTGTCTTCTCAGTTGTTGTGTTGATATTCACTCTTGGTGTCTTCTACATTGTTCTATTTGTCGATATTCATATTCTTAGGTTTTATTGTCTTCCAAATGTTGTGTTGATATTCACTTTTTTTGTCTTCTACATTGTTCTATTTTCGCAATTATCATATTCTCAGGTTTATTTTCTCAATTTTTGTGTTGATGTTCATCGTTGGTGTCTCCTTTATTGTTCTATTTGTCGATGTTCATCTTCTTGGGTTTCATTGTCTTCCCAATTTTTGTGTTACTATTCAATGTTGATGTCTTCTTTATTGTTATATTTTTCAATATTCATATTCTTAGATTTTATTGTCTTCTCAGTTGTTGTGTTGATATTCATTCTTGGTGTCTTCTACATTGTTCTATTTGTCGATATTCATCTTCTTAGGTTTTATTGTCTTCCAAATGTTGTGTTGATATTCACTTTTTTTTGTCTTCTACATTGTTCTATTTTCGCAATTATCATATTCTCAGGTTTATTTACTCAATTTTTGTGTTGATGTTCATCGTTGGTGTCTCCTTTATTGTTCTATTTGTCGATGTTCATCTTCTTGGGTTTCATTGTCTTCCCAATTTTTGTGTTACTATTCAATGTTGATATCTTCTTTATTGTTATATTTTTCAATATTCATATTCTTAGATTTTATTGTCTTCTCAGTTGTTGTGTTGATATTCAACTCTTGGTGTCTTCTACATTGTTCTATTTGTCGATATTCATATTCTTAGGTTTTATTGTCTTCCAAATGTTGTGTTGATATTCACTTTTTTTTTTTTTTTTTTTTTTTTTTGTCTTCTACATTGTTCTAACTCCCCGCCCTGCCCACGGTCAGTAGGGGACACCGATGGGCTTGGAAAGGCCGCCGTCCGTCGGATGGGACGTTAAGCCGTGGCCCCGTGTGCGGGAGAGCCATACCCTGTGCACGTTAAAGAACACGCTGGATGGCCTTGACGGGAGGCTACCATCTGTCTCCCAACAGCTGTTCCAGTGGGTCCCCTCCCCCAACCTTCTCTGAGCCTTCGGGGTCCATGTGACCTGGCCATTTAGCCCATGGTGTGCAAAAAAGTGCCGCTCAGAGGTAAAACAACCCAACCCAACCCAACATTGTTCTATTTTCGCAATTATCATATTCTCAGGTTTATTTTCTCAATTTTTGTGTTGATGTTCATCGTTGGTGTCTCCTTTATTGTTCTATTTGTCGATGTTCATCTTCTTGGGTTTCATTGTCTTCCCAATTTTTGTGTTACTATTCAATGTTGATGTCTTCTTTATTGTTATATTTTTCAATATTCATATTCTTAGATTTTATTGTCTTCTCAGTTGTTGTGTTGATATTCAACTCTTGGTGTCTTCTACATTGTTCTATTTGTCGATATTCATATTCTTAGGTTTTATTGTCTTCCAAATGTTGTGTTGATATTCACTTTTTTTGTCTTCTACATTGTTCTATTTTCGCAATTATCATATTCTCAGGTTTATTTACTCAATTTTTGTATTGATGTTCATCGTTGGTGTCTCCTTTATTGTTCTATTTGTCGATTTTCATCTTCTTGGGTTTCATTGTCTTCCCAATTTTTGTGTTACTATTCAATGTTGATATCTTCTTTATTGTTATATTTTTCAATATTCATATTCTTAGGTTTATTGTCTTCTCAATTGTTGTGTTGATATTCACTCTTCTGTCTTCTACATTGTTCTGTTTCTCAATGATCATATTCTTAGGATTTATTGTCTCTTCAAATTTTGTTTCGATATTCACTGTTGATGTTTTTTCTTGTTTTCTATTTGTCGATGTTCATATTCTTAGGTTCTATTGTCTTCTCAGTTGTTGTGTTGATGTTCACCATTGGTAGCATTTTAAGTAGCATTTATTTCCACTCATAATCCATACATATATGTATATCACAAATTTTCATACATGCAACAATAACAATGGTGGAAACACAAATAGACAAAACCATCAAAAATAGAACAAGAAAAATAAAAACCACACACATAGTTTTAGTAATTACATGTCGAAACCAAGGGGCTACACTATCCGTCCAGGTTCCGTTTTAACTACCAATATCATATCAAAACTTTAAGCAACCAATAATGGGAATAACATGCAATTCTTAACATAACTTGATATATCAATAATAAAAGAAAGGATATTCATTAATTGTAAATAAAAGATTTAAACGTTTGACCGTAAAGTAGGATTCATAACAGTTAATATATGTGTATATAATTTCTTTTTGAAGACAGTCAAATTGTTTTCATCTCTCATATCCAGTGGTAAAAAATAGTAAAATTTTGGTGCCAAATAAGCAAAGTGCCTCTGGAGAATATTCTTCTTTGCCAACGGTATTTCCAACATTACTCCTTTCACTCGTAAATTGCATTAAATGCGTTTACTCTCTACCCATTGTTTATTTGATATAAAATCAATAGAATTTTGAATATATAAATATTTCTGATATGATGAAAAAGAAATAAAGTAGATGGGTCTAAAAAAAAATACTCCCTAGCAGCTGCTTGCCACAGAGGTCCGACAGGAGCCTATCAGTTTATATGCCACAGTAGAAGATCTGAGAGGATGGCAGGACCTCAGCAGAAAACAATACGAACATCCATGCCTTATCCGGGGCTCGAACCCAGGTCCCTTAGATCAGTAGCCAAGCGCGCTAACCACTCGGCCACGGGACGGCTAAAAATAAATACCCCCTCAAGCAGCTGCTTGCCACAGAGGTCTGACAGGAGCCTGTCAGTTTATATGCCATAGTAGGTCTGTGAGGATGGCAGGACCTTAGCAGAAAAACAACACACACATCCATGACTTACCCGGGGGTTGAACCCAGGTCCAAAGTAGAAAAATTAGCATTGAACACTAACTTAAATATTTTTTTATATACCATAAATAAATTATATAAATTAATATCATAATTACCTCCCCAACTACACAAACCATGTTATATATTAGAGTAAACCCAGTCATAATAGAGTACTGTTAAAAATTTCCTATCTACTATTTTTTGAATATGATAAAATTTAAACAACATGTACCTTAACCACTTTGTTGTCTTATTTTCATGAGTCCCCCATTTCAAAGAAGAATCCATTTCAACCCCAAATAATTGTAATTATATACTCTTTCTAATTTAAGGCATATACAATGGTATCTTCTTTCCTGTTATATCGGGGCGCGGGTGGCTCAGTCGGTAGCACGCCAGGTTCGTAATCTGTAGTTCCCAGGTTCGAGTCCCAGCTGGGTCAGCGTTGAGATTTATCTCCACAAAATTCCCCGCCCTGTCCACGGTAAGTAGGGGACACCGATGGGCTTGGAAAGGCCGCCGTCCTTCGGATGGGACGTTAAGCCGTGGCCCCTTGTGCAGGAGAGACATACCCTGTGCACGTTAAAGAACACGCTGGATGGCCTTGACGGGAGACTACCATCTGTCTCCCAACAGCTATTCCAGTGGGTCCCCTCCCCCAACCTTCTCTGAGCCTTCGGGGTCCATGTGACCTGGCCATTTAGCCCATGGTGTGCAAAAAAGTGCTGCTCAAAGGTAAAACAACCCAACCTGTTCTATTTGTCGATGTTCATATTCTTAGGTTTTATTGTCGTCTCAATTGTTCTGCTGATGTTCAACATTGTGCCTTCTGCATTCTTCTATTTGTATTTTCACAATCTAGGTTTTGTTGTCTTCTCAATTGTTGTGTTGATGTTCACCATTGGTATCTCCTTTATTGTTCTATTTGTCGATGTTCATATTTTTAGTTTTTATTGTCTTCTCAATTGTCAATGTTCATCATATTCTTCGCTGTTGTTGTATTTGCCGTTGTTGTTATCTTCTCTATTGTTCTATATAATTATATTAGTATTCTTCACTATTGGTATATTCTCCATTTTGTGTTTGCCGAAGTTCACATCTTCATTATCGTTATTTTGTTGCTGTTGGCATCTGCCTTTGTACTGTTTTGTCGATGTTCATATTTTTAGATATTTTTTTCTATTTGTTGATGTTCATGTTTTCCAATATTGTATCTATTTGTGGATGTTCATATTCCCCGATATTGTTCCTACTTGTCGCTGTTCATATTCTTACTATTGTTGTATATGTCACTGTTTCCTTGCACCTTCGCTATTCTTCTATTTGTTGATGTTCAGGTTTTCCAATATTGTTTCTATTTGTGGATGTTCATATTCCCCGATATTGTTCCTACTAGTCGCTGTTCATATTCTTACTATTGTTGTATATGTCACTGTTTCCTTGCACCTTCGCTATTCTTCTATTTGTTGATGTTCATGTTTTCCAATATTGTTTCTATTTGTGGATGTTCATATTCCCCGATATTGTTCCTACTAGTCGCTGCTCATATTCTTACTATTGTTGTATATGTCACTGTTTCCTTGCACCTTCGCTATTATTCTATTTGTTGATGTTCATTTTTCCAATATTGTTTCTATTTTTAGATGCTCATATTCCCCGATATTGTTCCTACTTATCGCTGCTCATATTCTTACTATTGTTGTATATGTCACTGTTTTCTTGCACCTTCGCTATTATTCTATTTGTGGATGTTCATGTTTTCCAATATTGTTTCTATTTGTGGATGTTCATATTCCCCGATATTGTTTCTACTTGTCGATGCTCATATTCTTACTATTGTTCTATATGTCACTGTTTCCTTGCACCTTCGCTATTCTTCTATTTGTGGATGTTCATGTTTTCCAATGTTGTTTCTATTTGTGGATGTTCATATTCCCCGATATTGTTCCTACTTGTCGCTGCTCATATTCTTACTATTGTTGTATATGTCACTGTTTCCTTGCACCTTCGCTATTCTTCTATTTGTTGATGTTCATGTTTTCCAATATTGTTCCTACTTGTCGCTGCTCATATTCTTACTATTATTGTATATGTCACTGTTTCCTTGCACCTTTGCTATTATTCTATTTGTTGATGTTCATGTTTTCCAATATTGTTTCTATTTGTGGATGTTCATGTTCCCCAATATTGTTCCTACTTGTCGCTGTTCATATTCTTACTATTGTTGTATATGTCACTGTTTCCTTGCACCTTCGCTATTCTTCTATTTGTTGATGTTCATGTTTTCCAATATTGTTCCTACTTGTCGCTGCTCATATTCTTACTATTATTGTATATGTCACTGTTTCCTTGCACCTTTGCTATTATTCTATTTGTTGATGTTCATGTTTTCCAATATTGTTTCTATTTGTGGATGTTCATATTCCCCGATATTGTTCCTACTTGTCGCTGTTCATATTCTTACTATTGTTGTATATGTCACTGTTTCCTTGCACCTTCGCTATTCTTCTATTTGTTGATGTTCATGTTTTCCAATATTGTTTCTATTTGTGGATGTTCATATTCCCCGATATTGTTTCTACTTGTCGATGCTCATATTCTTACTATTGTTGTATATGTCACTGTTCCCTTGTACCTTCGTTATTATTCTATTTTTTCCGATGATCATATTCTTCGTCATCATTGTATTTGTCGCTCTTCGTACTTTTGCTATTATCTTATTTTCCGTTGTTCATACTATCGTTATTGTTGCGTTTGTTATTGTTTCAGTTTTTCATTATTGTTCTGCTTCTCATTGTTCTAAGTTTTGGTTATTTTTCACTTTATTGTTAGCATTATTGCTATTGTTTTATTGTTTCCAATTTCGGATCTGCCAATACCATCTAGTACAGAAGGCTGCTTCACTAAGTTAGTGAAACAGCCTTCTGTACCAATTAAGTTGGTCTTAAAAAAAACTACAATTTTCTTATATTTTATTTCTGTTATTATTACTGGTAAGTTCCAAAAGTAATCTTTATAATACTTTATATTTATAAGATATTATTTAGAAAGTAAAAATTATTCATGTTTATTAGCACTATCATAATGCTTATACGTACGATTTTTTTTTAAATAATGTTTATTTTCAAATATAAATTAGTATAAAGATTGATTTTAAAACTTACCAGTGGAAGTAACAGAAATAAATTATAAAGAAATTTGTAGATTTTTGTTTAGTCACTTAAGCTGACGTCATAAATTACAGAAACGGCTTTCTGCTTTTAGGTGGTGTTGAGCTCTGTTGTTATGTTTGTTATTGTTTTCACTTCTGTTATTATTGTGTTTGTCGTTCTTTTTATTACTATTTTTGTAACTGCCATTGTTCTCAACTTCGCTATCATCATAGTTGTTCGACTTCCATTTAATCATCAACTGAATGCAACATCTCTTTTTTAACAAATTCACAATGTCTTAAGGTTAATACATTTTCGTTCCATCTCTTTTTTAACAAATTCACAATGTCTTAAGGTTAATACATTTTCGTTCCATCTCTTTTTTAACAAATTCTCAATGTGTTAGAGTTAATACATTTTCGTTCCAATTACGTTTATAAACGGAAGTGCAAGATTTCCAGTGTGACACCAGCACAAAATTGTAGATTTTCATCAATAAATTTATTTAAAATATCTTATTTTATTAAATAACAGGTAGCTATTATTTTATTATATTAAAAATTGATAATCAGAATAATAATTCTTAACGATTAAATTTCCATATCTTTTTGAAAAAAACATAACCAAATTACCATGAATGAAACACAAAAGATAACATCCAAACCGGTGACTTTTTTTTGTGATATGAGGCATAAATATTCAAAAAACACAAAAAAAACTAACATGCCTCTTAAACCATAATTGCGACTCACACACACGCAAAAAAAAAACATAAATTTCCATCCACAGCTGCGATCGTCTTATAAATGTTCGCAACTATTCAAAGGTTTACCTCCTTCGAAAAGCAAACAAGGACCCTCCAACGTCGCAAAGAAGCCATTAACTTCCTTCAGACTTGAAAGTGACAAAATAGTCGTGTCCGGCGCAATCAGATTATGACAATGCTAGGGCGAGATCGGCGGCTTCCTCACAAAGTGGTTACCGCACAGGGCGGGCAAATGACGTCACAGAACGAGGGGCGTCGAGAGAGCGGCCTTATAATCACAGGCCTCGACTTTCTCGCCAGAGAATTAATTGCATTTAATTATCCTACTTATTACATGTTTTGCCCAAATTCCGTCGGCCTCGAGTCCTCGACGGCTGTCACGTAAAGCCAGGCTTGATGGTCGGTTAAGCACGGGGGGGATCAGCGAGGATATTGCTAGGTTCGTTGGGAGGAAGAATGCCAACGCGCCTCTCGCTAAAGAAGGTGGTGCTCCTCTTACAGGGAAATATGAAGGGGAAAATGTTAGTATCTGATTGTGTAGACGCAATGTACGGACGTTGTAAAAAGGATTCTTTTCTGAAATATATTGAAACCCTGATCATCATAATGATCACTACAGCGAAGACCAGAGCATTTTTGTATTGGAAAGATTATATTTTTCTAGGTAACGTTAGTGGGTTGTGTTACCTCTGAGCGACACTTTTTTGCACATCATGGGCTAAATGGCCAGGTCACAAGGACCCCGAAGGCTCAGAGAAGGTTGGGGGAGGGGACCCACTGGAACAGCTGTTGGGAGACAGATGGTAGCCTCCCGTCAAGGCCATCCAGCTTGTTCTTTAACGTGCACAGAGTATGGCTCTCCCGCACACGGGGCCACGTCTTAACGTCCCATCCGACGGACGGCGGCCTTTCCATGCCCATCGGTGTCCCCTACTGACCTTGGGCAGGGCGGGTAATTTTGCGGAGATAAATCTCAACGCTGACCAGCTGGGACTCGAACCTGGGAACTACAGATTACGAGCCTGGCGCGCTACCGACTGAGCCACCCCCGTCCCATGTGTAGACGGAATGTAGGGACGTTGTAAAAAGGATTCTTTTCTGAAATATATTGAAACCCTGATCATCATAATGATCACTACAGCGAAGACCAGAGCATTTTTGTATTGGAAAGATTACCGTATTTGCCGGCGTATAGGATGCACTTTTTTCCCCTCAAAATACGCCTAAAATATGGGGTGCGTCTTATGCGCCGGTAATCAAAATTATGAGTTGAAATTTCAGTCTAAAACTTTTGGTTTATATCAATATACATATATAAGTATTCTATTGCATTTTGTCCTTTTGTGAAAGAGTGGTTTCAAATAAATCGTTTCCATATTTTTTTTTGTTGTGTAAAAATAATAAGTTGCGTGATGTATTTTATGTTTCACTACTGATAGAGGGAGCATTACAGTAAAATAGAGTTCAGATCCACTGACACCTCAAGGTTACGATTCATCCAATGTGCGCATGTGTGATCACATTTCACCGGCATATTTTTTCGAAAAGCGCGAGCATGGCGCGTCGTTACCAATTACAGCGCCTCAAGGCAACCAAAAGGTAAACTTTTAGTACCGAAGAAGCTTTC
This sequence comes from Ryuthela nishihirai, assembly GCA_038380435.1. Lineage (NCBI taxonomy): Eukaryota > Metazoa > Arthropoda > Arachnida > Araneae > Heptathelidae > Ryuthela > Ryuthela nishihirai. The sequence goes on from JAWZYU010000006.1 coordinate 105,727,370, forward strand.
TCATGTTTTTGCTGCGAAACATGGCTCAAAAACAACGCAGATTCTGCTATGATATTGCATTCAAGCTACGAGTGATTGAGAATGCTAAAGAACACGAAAACGAAAGCAGAGAAGAATTTCGGATCACCGCCAACAGAAAAGATGATAAGAACTTGGAGAAGACAGGAAGAAGACCTAAAAAAGCTATGCGTAAGTATAACTTTTTTAGTATACTAGGACCATAGTAAACATAATCTGCGACATGGAATTGCAAAATGGCAGGAACTAGAAGAAGAATTAAAAACTTGGCTATTAGTCCACCGAAGCTCGGGATTTTCAGTTTCCACAAAAATGACTATTCAACAAGCAAGAGTGATAGCTACTAACAGAGGCATCGCTGATTTTACGGGATCGACGTCATGGTGTTCTAGATTCATGAAGAGAAATGACTTACGTATGCGGACTAAAACAAAAATAGCACCAAAGATGCCAACAGAATATGAAGACAAGATTATCGAGTTTCATAAAATTGTCATTAATGCAAGAAAAAGTGGAAATTTTGAACTTTCACAAATAGGAACATGGATGAGGTCCCATTGATGTTCGATGTACCCTCAAACAAAACAGTAGATTCCAAAGGTGCAAGTAGTGTTATTGTTAAATCTTGTGGACATGGGAAAACGCATTATACAGTCGTGTTGTGCCAATGGAACCTTGCCCAAGGAAAAACTGCCTAAAGGTGTGTTTGTGCACGTTCATCCTAAGGACTGGATGGATGAAGGGGGGATGAAGTTGTGGATAGACAATGTGTGGTCTAGGCGTCCTGGTGGACTGTTAAAGAAACCTGCCCTGCTAGTATGGGATCAGTTTCGGAGTCATAGAACAGAAGCTGTAAAAAATAAAATCAACCAACTGAAAACTCAGTTAGCTGTAATTCCAGGTGGACTAACGAGCCAGCTTCAACCTTTAGATGTCTGCATTAATAAACCATTTAAAGGATTCATGAAGGAGAAATGGAACAGTTGGATGCAGACTACAGATTTTGAAGTGACACCATCAGGAAGAAGGAAGAGACCTAGCATTTTGCAGATTTGTGAATGGGTCAAAACTTCATGGAATGCTGGGAAACATGAGATAGTTGTAAAGTCATTTAAGAAATGTGGTATTAGTAACTCACTTGATGGCACAGAGGATGATTTGTTATACGAAGGCTCAGTTTCTGAAAAAGAGGTTTCAAGTGGTTTTTCATTTACTTCTGGAGATGAATTTCTGGGTTTAGAGAATGAACATTAAAAGGTACCTAACTACAGTGTTCCCTAGTTACATTTTTTGTATACATAAATAACTATAAAATGAGTACAGTAAATCTTTATGGAAATTCATGAAACAATGTGGAAATTTTTTTTTCCCTTAAAAATGTGTCTAAAAAAGGGGGTGCGTCTTATACGCCGGCAATTACGGTATATTTTTCTAGGTAACGTTCGTGGGAATATGATCACTGGGTGATCGGAAAACCTTTCTGTATACATAGATAAAATGAAATCTTTTCAATACAAAAAAGGTTCTGATTTCGCCGTAGTGATCGCTATGGTGATCAGGATTTCATTCAGCTCTTAGGAAAAAAATTTTCCTTTCCGCCCCAAAAAATGATCTGATTGTCATCGTAAGTGATCGGAAAATCTTTCAGTTCCCCAGAAGGTATACACAGAAAATTTGAATCTATTTGATACAAAAACGTTCTGGTTCTCGCTGTAGTGATCACTGGTGATCAGGATTTCATTCAGCTCTTAGGAAAGAAATTTTCCTTTAAACCAAAGAAAGAAATGCTCTGATTGTCATCGTAATGATCGCTTTAGTGATCGGATAATCTTTCAGTTCCCCAGAAGGTATACATAGAAATTTTTAATCTTTTTGATACAGAAATGCTCTGGTCCTTGCTGTAGTGATCACTGGTGATCAGAATATCATTCAGCTCTTAGGAAAGAAATTTTCCTTTAAACCAAAAAAAATGCTCTGATTGTCATCGTAATGATCGCTTTAGTGATCGGAAAATCTTTCAGTTCCCCAGAAGGTATACATAAAAATTTTTAATCTTTTTGATACAGAAATGCTCTGGTCCTCGCTGTAATGATCACTGGTAATCAGGGTTTTATTCAATTCTTAGGAAAGAATGGGTATGAAAAAAAATTTTATTTCCACCAAATAAAATACTCTGATTGTTACCGTAATAATTACTATGGTGATCAGATAGTCTTTCAATTCCCCAGAGTATATACCTAGAAAAATGGAATCTTTCCAATGCAAAAATGCTCTGGTCTTCTCTGTAGTGATCATTATGGTGATCAGTTTCATTCACTTCTTAGGAGAGAAATTTTCATTTTCACCAAACAAAAATGTTCTGATTGTCATCCTAATGATCACTATGATGATCGGACAACCTCTCAGTTCCCAAGAACTTATACCGAAAAAATGAAATATTTTCAATGCAAAAGTGCTGTGATTGCGTGTTGTGTTTTGTGGATTTATTTGATGTACACCATTTTTGTGGCTGAATGACCTATGTTTAATATAATTTATTCATTTTCCTGCAGATAAGCTATTTAGCTTTGCGGGTCAAATTGTAAATATATTTGTATTCTTTACTCTTATGAATAAAGATTATATTCTTCTAAAAAAGAAATATAATGGTCACTATGATGATCGGGATTTCATTCAGTTCTTAGGAAAGAATGCTTAGAAAAAATATATCAACCACTAAACAATGCCTTGATTATCACCGTAATACCCACTTATTGTGGTCGGTTGGTTGTTAACCTCTGAGCGGCACTTTTTTTACGCAATGGGCTAAATGGCCAGGTCACATGGACCCCGAAGACTCAGAGAAGGTTGGGGGAGGAGACCTATTGGAACAGCTGTTGGGAGACAGATGGTAGCCTCCCGTCAAGTCCATCCAGCGTGTTCTTTCGTTGGGTTGTTTTACCTCTGAGCGACAATTTTTTGCACACCATGGGCTAAATGGCCGGGTCACATGGACCCCGAAGGCTCAGAGAAGGTTGGGGGAGGAGACCTACTGGAACAGCTGTTGGGAAACAGATGGTAGCCTCCCGTCAAGGCCATCCAGTGTGTTCTTTAACGTGCACAGGGTATGGCTCTCCGCACACGGACCACGGCTTAACGTCCCATCCGACGGACGGCGGCATTTCCAAGCCCATCAGTGTCCCCTGCTGACCGTGGGCAGGGCGGGGAATTTTGCGGAGATAAATATCAATGCTGACCCAGCTGGGACTCCAACCTGGGAACTACAGATTACGAGCCTGGCGCGGTACCGACTGAGCCACCTCCGCCCCATTGTGATCAGAATGTCATTCATTTCCTGAGATGTATATCTAGAAAAACTGCATCTTTTCAATACAAAACTGCTCTTTTGGTCGTCGAAGTGATCACTATGGTTATCAGGATTTCATTCAGTTCCTGGGACGTAATTTAACGTTTGCACTACAAAAATCATTTAGCTCTCCCTGCAGTAATGAGGGTAGGACGCCTACAAAAAAGTTAAGCGTTTTCACCACTGAAATCATTCTGTTGTCACTACAGTCACATTCTGTTGTCACTACAGTCATTCTGTTGTCACTACAGTCGTCATGGTGACCACTATGGTCACCATGACGATGACGTTTCACTCAGTTTCCGGAAACTTAAAAAAAAGTAAGCCATTTTAATAATAAATGATCTGATCACTATGGTGATCGGAAATTCCGATCATCAGAGTGATCACTCTGGTGATCAGAATCCCGATCATCAGAGTGATCACTCTGGTGATCAGAATTCCGATCATCAGAGTGATCACTCTAGTGATCGGGATTTCATTCCGCTCCAAGGAAAGAATGCCGAGAAAAATTAAAACTTTGAACAAAAAAATATTGGCTGTCGCAGTAGAATCACTATTGAGATTTTAATTTCTTTCAGGTTCTAAGGGTAAAAACTGAAACGTTTGCGCTAAAAACAGTTCTGGTTGTTACCGTAATAATCACTATGGTGATCAGGATTTCGTTCAGTTTCCAAGAGGGGGGGGGGAGAGACTACCTTTGCACCACAAAATGTTCTGGTTGTCACTGTAATGATCATTCTGGTGATCACGATTTCGTTCAGTTTCTAGAAGAGGGGGAAAGACTACCTTTGCACCACAAAATGCTCTGGTTGTCACCATAATGATTACTCTGGTGATCAGGATTTCGTTCAGTTTCTAGGAAAGGGGAGAGACTACCTTTTGCACCACAAAATGTTCTGGTTGTCACTGTAATGATCATTCTGGTGATCACGATTTCGTTCAGTTTCTAGAAGAGGGGGAAAGACTACCTTTGCACCACAAAATGCTCTGGTTGTCACCATAATGATTACTCTGGTGATCAGGATTTCGTTCAGTTTCTAGGAAAGGGGAGAGACTACCTTTTGCACCACAAAATGTTCTGGTTGTCACTGTAATGATCATTCTGGTGATCACGATTTCGTTCAGTTTCTAGAAGAGGGGGAAAGACTACCTTTGCACCACAAAATGCTCTGGTTGTCACCATAATGATTACTCTGGTGATCAGGATTTCGTTCAGTTTCTAGGAAAGGGGAGAGACTACCTTTTGCACCACAAAATGCTCTGGTTGTCACCATAATGATCACTCTGGTGATCAGGATTTCGTTCAGTTTGTAGGAGAGGGGGAGAGAATACCTTTACACCACAAAATGCTCTGGTTGTCACCGTAATGATCACTCTGGTGATCAGGATTTCGTTCAGTTTATGAGAGGGGGACACTACCTTTGCATTACAAGGTCACCGTAAGGTACAGTTACATTACATTTGTCACCGTAACAATCAGAATTTCGTTCATTTTCCAGAGGGGTGGAAATCTACCTTTCCACCACAAAATGCTCTGGTTGTCACCGTAATGATCACTTTGGTGATCAGGATTTCGTTCAGTTTCTGTGGGGGGGGAGACACTACCATTTGCATTACAAGGTCACCGTAAGGTACAGTTACATTACATTTGTCACCGTAACAATCAGAATTTCGTTCATTTTCCAGAGGGGTGGAAATCTAGCTTTGCACCACAAAATGCTCTGGTTGTCACCGTAATGATCACTTTGGTGATCAGGATTTCGTTCAGTTTCTGTGGGGGGGGGGGAGACACTACCATTTGCATTACAAGGTCACCGTAAGGTACAGTTACATTACATTTGTCACCGTAACAATCAGAATTTCGTTCATTTTCCAGAGGGGTGGAAATCTATCTTTGCACCACAAAATGATCTGGTTGTCACCGCAATAATCACTGTAGTAATCAGAATTTCGTTCAGTTTCTGGGGCGGGGAGACACTACCATTTGCATTACAAGGTCACCGTAAGGTACAGTTACATTACATTTGTCACCGTAACAATCAGAATTTTGTTCATTTTCCAGAGGGATGGAAATCTATCTTTGCACCACAAAATGCTCTGGTTGTCACCGTAATGATCACTTTGGTGATCAGGATTTCGTTCAGTTTCTGTGGGGGGGGGGGGGAGACACTACCATTTGCATTACAAGGTCACCGTAAGGTACAGTTACATTACATTTGTCACCGTAACAATCAGAATTTCGTTCATTTTCCAGAGGGGTGGAAATCTATCTTTGCAAGACAAAATGCTCTGGTTGTCACCGTAATGATCACTTTGGTGATCAGGATTTCGTTCAGTTTCTGTGGGGGGGGGGGAGACACTACCATTTGCATTACAAGGTCACCGTAAGGTACAGTTACATTACATTTGTCACCGTAACAATCAGAATTTCGTTCATTTTCCAGAGGGGTGGAAATCTATCTTTGCACCACAAAATGCTCTGGTTGTCACCGCAATAATCACTGTAGTAATCAGAATTTCGTTCAGTTTCTGGGGCGGGGAGACACTACCATTTGCATTACAAGGTCACCGTAAGGTACAGTTACATTACATTTGTCACCGTAACAATCAGAATTTTGTTCATTTTCCAGAGGGGTGGAAATCTATCTTTGCACCACAAAATGCTCTGGTTGTCACCGTAATAATCACTGTAGTAATCAGGATTTCGTTCAGTTTCTGGGGGGGGGGGAAGACACTACCATTTGCATTACAAGGTCACCGTAAGGTACAGTTACATTACATTTGTCACCGTAACAATCAGAATTTTGTTCATTTTCCAGAGGGGTGGAAATCTATCTTTGCACCACAAAATGCTCTGGTTGTCACCGTAATAATCACTGTAGTGATCAGGGTTTCGTTCAGTTTTTAGGGTGAAAACACTACCTATGCATCACAAAATGCCCTGGTTCTCATTGTAATAAAATTCTGGCCATCAGGATTTTCTTCAGTATCTACAGAGGGAAAACTACCTTTGCATTACAAAAATTCTCTAGTTGCAACCGTAATAATCACTGTGGCAAAGAGAATTTCCAGTGGAAACAATGTACCTTTGTACAACAAAATGCTCTGGTTGTCGCCGTAATAATCACTGTGGTGATTAGGATTTCATTCAGAGTCTAGGGGGGAGAAAACTGTACATTTACACTAAAAAATGCTCTTATATTAGCAATAGTGATCACTACGGTGATAATTTTTTTTCTTTCCAGTTCCTAGAGAGCTATAAATAGATAAACTAAATTTTTTCAAACAAAAATGCTCTCCTTTTCGCCGAAGTGATCACTGTGGTTATCAGGATTGCTTTCAGTTCCTAGGTTGGGTTGTTTTACCTCTGAGCGGCACTTTTTTTGCACACCATGGGCTAAATGGCCAGGTCACATGGACCCCGAAGGCTCAGAGAAGGTTGGGGGAGGGGACCCACTGGAACAGCTGTTGGGAGACAGATGGTAGCCTCCCGTCAAGGCCATCCAGCGTGTTCTTTAACGTGCACAGGGTATGGCTCTCCAGCACACGGGGCCACGGCTTAACGTCCCATCCGACGGACGGCGGCCTTTCCAAGCCCATCGGTGTCCCCTACTGACCGTGGGCAGGGCGGGGAATTTTTGCGGAAATAAATCTCAACGCTGACCCAGCTGGGACTCGAACCTGGGAACTACAGATTACGAGCCTGGCGCGCTACCGACTGAGCCACCCCCGCCCCTTCACTTCCTAGAGAAGTATACCTAGATATACTAAACTTTTTCAAACAAAAATGCTCTACTTTTCGCTGAACAGATCACTATGTTTATCAGGATTTCTTTCAGTTCCTACAAAATAATGCATATAAAAATTTTTATTTTCACTACAAATATCTGTGGTGATCGTCTTCGCAATGATTAATTATGGATATCGAAATTTCATGTAATTCCGTGTGGAAATGCGACTAGAAAAATTAAACCGCTTCAGCACAAAAATGTTTCGGTTATCACTGTAGTGATTACTATGGAAATCGAAATTTGGTTGATTTCCTAAAGAAGTTGGCAAGAAAAATCATTTATTTTCGCACAAAATGCTCTCGTTGTCACCGTAATAATCACCGTGTCAACAGGATTTCGTTCAGCTTCTAGAGAAAAAAAAAGTACGTCTGCACCACCGAAATACTCTGGTGGTCACTGTAATAATCTTTATGATGATCAGAATTTCTTTGTTTCTAGGAAAGATGCCAACAAAACACAAATGCATCTTTGCACAACAAAAATACTCTGGTTGTCACCATAATAATCGATTTGTAACCAGGTTTCGTTCAGTTCCTAGGGGAGTGTATTAGAAAAATTAAGCATTTGTATCATAAAATACTCCAGTCAACAGAGCAATGACTATGATCAGGATTTCCCTCAGTTACTGCGAAATAACGGGGCGGGGGTGGCTCAGTCGGTAGCGCGCCAGGCTCGTAATCTGTAGTTTCCAGGTTCGAGTCCCAGCTGGGTCAGCGTTGAGATTTATCTCCGCAAAATTCCCCGCCCTGCCCACGGTCAGTAGGGGACATCGATGGGCTTGGAAAGGCCACCGTCCTTCGGATGGGACGTTAAGCCGTGGCCCCGTGTGCGGGAGAGCCATACCCTGTGCACGTTAAAGAACACGCTGGATGGCCTTGACGGGAGGCTAGCATCTGTCTCCCAACAGCCGTTCCAGTGGGTCCCCTCCCCCAACCTTCTCTGAGCCTTCGGGATCCATGTGTCCTGGCCATTTAGCCCATGGTGTGCAAAAAAAGTGCCGCTCAGAGGTAAAACAAACCAACGTTAAAGAACACGCTGGATGGCCTTGACGGGAGGCTACCATCTGTCTCCCAACAGCTGTTCCAGTGGGTCCCCTCCCTCAACCTTCTCTGAGCCTCGGGGTCCATGTGACCTGGCCATTAAGCCCATGGTGTGCAAAAACAGTGCCGCTCAGAGGTAAAACAACCCAACTACGAAATAACGCCTAAAAGTATTAGAGTTTGAACTACAAAAAAAGCCCTGGTTATCACTACAGTAATCAGGATTTCATTCAGTTTCTAGGAAAAAATACCTAGAATAATTAAACGTTTTCATCATAAAAATGTTCTTGTTTTCACTAATTGATCACAATGGAAATCAGAATTTCGTTCCGTTCCTGCGGAAAAAATACGGTTCACAAAAACACAAAGAAAAATCATTTATTTTCATCACAAAATCCTCTGGTTGTAACCGTAATAATCACTGTGGTGATCAGATTTCGTTCAGTTTCTAGGGAAAGATTCCCCCTCCCAAAAAACTGTTGTACCTTTGCACTACAAAAAATCCTTTGATTTTTGCAATAGTGATCTCTGAAGTAATCGCGATTTCGTTGTTTCTTGGGAAAGATGCCCCCTCCCTCCCTCAAATATATATATATATTGCACCTTTGCACTACAAAATATGCTTTGATTTTTGCAATAGTGATCTCTGAAGTAATCGCGATTTCGTTCAGTTTCTTGGGAGAGATCCTCCCCTCCCAAAAAACTGTTGTACCTTTGCACTACAAAAAAACCTTTGATATTTGCAATAGTGATCTCTGTGGTAATAGCGATTTCATTCAGTTTCTAGGGAAAGATGCCCCCCCCCCAAATATATATATATATATATTGTACCTTTGCACTAGAAAAAAAAATCCTTTAATTTTTGCAATAGTGATCTCTGAACTAATCGTGTTTTCGTTCAGTTTCTAGGGAAAGATGCCCCCAATCCCCCCAAAAAATATATTGTACTTTTGCACTACAAAATATGCTTTGATTTTTGCAATAGTGATCTCTGAAATAATCGCGATTTCGTTCAGTTTCTAAGGAAAGATCCCCCAAAAAAATTATATTGTACCTTTGCAATACAAAAATTGCTTTGATTTTTTTCAATAGTGATCACTGTGGTTCCGTTCCTAGGGGAGTATAATACAAAAATATTAAACCTTTTTACCACAAATTACGCCAATCGTCGTCACTGTAGTGATTACTATGACGAGGTTTTCCCTCATTTCCTACGAAATAACGCTTAAAGATATTGCACTTTTCATCATCATCATCACCCTCAAGCAGCCATGGGCTACGGAGGTCCAACCAGACAGTGCAGTTTAATTCTCCAAGCATATCTGTCCTGAGCTACATCTGCTGCATCCGGCTACTGCACACCTTTACACCAGCAAAAAGATTTTGGGTTGCTTTACCTCTCTCGGCACTTTTTTTGCGCACAATGGGCTAAATGGCCAGGTCACAATGACCCCGTAGGCTCAAAGAAGGTTGGGAATCCACTGGAACAGCTGTTGGAAGACAGATGGTAGCCTCCCCCCATCAAGGCCATACGGCGTGTTCTTTAACGTGCACAGGGTATGGCTTTCCCTCACACTGAACCACGGCTTAACGTCCCAAACGACGGACGGCAGCATTTCCAAGCCCGTCGGTGTTCCCTACTGACCGTGGAAAAGACGGGGAGTTTTTCAGAGATAAATCTCAACACCGACTCAGGCGAGACTCCAACCTGGGAACGAGCCTGGCACGCTACCGATTGAGTCACCCCCCGCCCCCCATGTCACTTCAGTAATCAGGATTTCATTGAGTTCTTAGGAAAAAAAATACCTACAATAATTAAAAGTTTTCATCACAAAAATACTCTCTTATCACAATAGTGATCAATATGGTATCAGGATTTCGTTGATTTCCTACGAGAGGAAGCCTCGAAAAACTGAAACGTTTGTACCACAAAATGCTCTGAATGTTTTCGTGATCTGCATTCATTGTGATTTGCTAGGGATCACTGCGAAAAGATAAGGATTTACTTCCTCTGCTAGGAAACGATGCCTCACAAAATTTAAGCCTTTACGGCATAGTGAAAAATTATTAAACTTTCGCATTACAAAAGTGCTCTGGTTCCCAATGTAGTGGTCATTATGGAGATCAGGATTCCCTTCGATTCATAGGAAATGATGCCTCGAAATAATTCTCGTTTTCACCATTGTGAACAAAATTATACACTTGCACTAGAAAATGTGATCGAAGTGAAATCACGTGACGCGAAGGTATCCAGATCACTAATTTCTAAAAAAATAGTTGCAAGATATTTTTTCTGAATTCTGTAAATAACCATAGTGTTCGGATACTTTTTGAGCAACTGTACACGAAGGTTGCCAAATCACAAATTTCTAAAAAAATCGTTGCCAGATATTTTTTCTGAATTCTGTAATCAACCATAGTGTTCGGATTTTTTTTGAGCGACTGTACACGAAGGTTGCCAGATCACAAATTTCTAAAAAAAATCGTTGCCAGATATGTTTTCTGAATTCTGTAATCAACCATAGTGTTCGAATATTTTTTGAGCGACTATACACGAAGGTTGCCAGATCACAAATTTCTAAAAAAAATCGTTGGCAGATATGTTTTCTGAATTCTGTAATCAACCATAGTGTTCGAATATTTTTTGAGCGACTATACACGAAGGTTGCCAGATCACAAATTTCTAAAAAAAATCGTTGCCAGATATATTTTCTGAATTCTGTAATCAACCATAGTGTTCGAATATTTTTTGAGCGACTATACACGAAGGTTCCCAGATCACTAATTTCAAAAAAAAATAGTTGCCAGATATTTTTTTCGAATTCTCTAATTAACCATAGCGTTCGGATACTTCTTTGAGCAACTGTACACGAAGGTTGCCAAATCACAATTTCTAAAAAAAAAAATCGCTGCCAGATATTTTTTCTGAATTCTGTAATCAACCATAGTGTTCGGATATTTTTTGAGCGACTGCACACGAAGGTTGCCACAACGCTAATTTCTAAATAAAATCGTTTCCAGATATTTTTTCTGAATTCTGTAATCAACCATAGTGTTCGGATATTTTTTGAGCGACTGTACACGAAGGTTGCCATATCATTAATTTCTAAAAAAATCGTTGCCAGATATTTTTTCTGAATTCTGTAATCAACCATAGTGTTCGAATATTTTTTGAGCGACTATACACGAAGGTTGCCAGATCACAAATTTCTAAAAAAAATCGTTGCCAGATATGTTTTCTGAATTCTGTAATCAACCATAATGTTCGAATATTTTTTGAGCGACTATACACGAAGGTTGCCAGATCACTAATTTCTAAAAAAAAATAGTTGCCAGATATTTTTTCGAATTCTCTAATTAACCATAGCGTTCGGATACTTCTTTGAGCAACTGTACACGAAGGTTGCCAAATCACAATTTCTAAAAAAAAAATCGCTGCCAGATATTTTTTCTGAATTCTGTAATCAACCATAGTGTTCGAATATTTTTTGAGCGACTATACACGAAGGTTGCCAGATCACTAATTTCTAAAAAAAATAGTTGCCAGATATTTTTTTCGAATTCTCTAATTAACCATAGCGTTCGGATACTTCTTTGAGCAACTGTACACGAAGGTTGCCAAATCACAATTTCTAAAAAAAAAATCGTTGCCAGATATATTTTCTGAATTCTGTAATCAACCATAGTGTTCGAATATTTTTTGAGCGACTATACACGAAGGTTCCCAGATCACTAATTTCAAAAAAAAATAGTTGCCAGATATTTTTTTCGAATTCTCTAATTAACCATAGCGTTCGGATACTTCTTTGAGCAACTGTACACGAAGGTTGCCAAATCACAATTTCTAAAAAAAAAAATCGCTGCCAGATATTTTTTCTGAATTCTGTAATCAACCATAGTGTTCGGATATTTTTTGAGCGACTGCACACGAAGGTTGCCACATCACTAATTTCTAAATAAAATCGTTGCCAGAAATTTTTTCTGAATTCTGTAATCAACCATAGTGTTCGGATATTTTTTGAGCGACTGTACACGAAGGTTGCCAGATCATTAATTTCTAAAAAAATCGTTGCCAGATATTTTTTCTGAATTCTGTAATCAACCATAGTGTTCGGATATTTTTTGAGTGACTGCACACGAAGGTTGCCACATCACTAATTTCTAAATAAAATCGTTGCCAGAAATTTTTTCTGAATTCTGTAATCAACCATAGTGTTCGGATATTTTTTGAGCGACTGTACACGAAGGTTGCCAGATCATTAATTTCTAAAAAAATCGTTGCCAGATATTTTTTCTGAATTCTGTAATCAACCATAGTGTTCGGATATTTTTTGAGCGACTGTACACGAAGGTTGCCAGATCACTAATTTCTAAAATAATCGCTGCCAGATATTTTTTCTGAATTCTGTAATCAACCATAGTGTTCGGATATTTTTTGATAGACCGTACTTAAAGCATGATTGCTGTGGATATCAGAATTCACACTCAATGCCTGGGAAAGTCCAAATGCCAGGAAGTGATGCCCAGAAGAATTAAAAGCTTGCACCGTAGTAATTTAATTTTCTTTCAGTTCTGAGGAAAAGATACGCAAGAAAGTTGGGTTGTTTTACCTCTGAGCAGCACTTTTTTGCACACCAATGGCCAGGTCACATGGACCCCGAAGGCTCAGAGAAGGTTGGGGGAGGGGACCCACTGGAACAGCTGTTGGGAGACAGATGGTAGCCTCCCGTCAACGCCATCCAGCGTGTTCTTTAACGTGCACAGGGTATGGCTCTCCCGCACACGGGGCCACGGCTTAACGTCCCATCCGACGGACGACGGCTTTTCCAAGCCCATCGGTGTCCCCTACTGACCGTGGGCAGGGCGGGAAACTTTTGCGGAGATAAATCTCAACGCTGACCCAGCTGGGACTCGAACCTGGGAACTACAGATTACGAGCCTGGCGCGCTACCGACTGAGCCACCTCCGCCCGACGCAAGAAATGTTAAACGTTCCCATCAAGCAATGTTACGTTCTTCACTTTAGTGATCAATCACTATGGTGTTAGGCATTCATTCAGTTCCTATGCAAGGTACCTGCAAAACTTTTTCGTTTGTTCCATTGCAAAAAAGGGTGGGGTTGGCTCAGTCGGTAGCGCGTCAGGCTCGCAATTTGCGGTTTCCACTTCGATTTACAGAGGACATAGATGGTCTTGGAAAGGCCGCCGTCTATCGGATGGAACGTTAAGCTGTGCTCCGTGTTCGGGAGAGCCATACCCTGTGCACGTTTAAAGAATATTCTGGATGGCCTTGACGGGAGGCTATCATCTGTCTCCCAATGGCAGTTCCAGTGAGTCCTCTACCCAAATTATCTGAGTCGTCGTGTCCTTGTGATCTGGTTATTTAGCCCATAATGTGCAAAAAAAAAAGTGCCGCTCAGAGGCAAAACAACGCAATCCATAGCGAAAAAAATGAAACGGTTGAATCACATAAAGCGCCGATTCTCAGCGTAGAGAGAGCACTATGGCGGTCAACATTTCGCTCAGATTTGTGGGAGTACCTACCGCCTAGAAAATTAAAAGGCTGCATTATAAAATGTTTGATTATTTGCCATACTGGTCCAAAGAAGTCCTTGACTGGTCACTGTGGAGAAAATAATTTCATTGATTCTTAGGGAAGAATGTTCTGATTGTCATCGTAGTGATCACTAAAGTGATCTCATTTTCGTTCAGTTCCTAGGGAAAGGAGCACATATATTTAAACTTTTACACCACAAATTTGCTTTGTTTACACTGCTGTGATCATTATGGAGAAAAGAATTTCTTTCAAATACTTTGGAGATACGCCAAGATAAATTCAGATATTTGCAATGTAAAAAATAAACTCCTTTCAAATACTTTGAGATACGCCAAGAAAAATGCAAATGAAAAATACCGTAAAAATAGTTTCATTTCACCATAGTAAACATTTTGGAGATACAAATTCAATTCCTTTGGAAAAACACCAAGAAAAATCGAAACCTTTGTACAGTAAAAAGAGCAAAAATACTCTGGTTTTTCACAGTAGTGAACATTATGGAGATACGAATTTCTTTCAAGTACTTTGTAAAAACACCAAGAAAAATCGAAACATTTGCAGATATAAAAAAAGTGAGATACATCACAATATTTATTATTAAGGAGATACGAATTTCATTCAAGTCTTTGGAAAAGCACCAAGAAATATCGAAACATTTGCACTGTAAAAAGCAGAAATACTCTGGTTTTCATGTTAGTGAAGGGGGGCGGGGATGGCTCAGTCGGTAGCGCGCCAGGCTCGTAATCTGTAGTTCCCAGGTTCGACTCCCAGCTGGGTCAGCGTTGAGATTTATCTCCGCAAAATTCCCCGCCCTGCCCTCGGTCAGTAGGGGACACCGATGGGCTTGGAAAGGCCGCCGTCCGTCTGATGGGACGTTAAGCCGTGGCCTCGTGTGCGGGAGAGCCATACCCTGTGCACGTTAAAGAACACGCTGGATGGCCTTGACGGGAGGCTACCATCTGTCTCCCAACAGCTGTTCCAGTGTGTCCCCTCCCCCAACCTTCTCTGAGCCTTCGGGGTCCATGTGACCTGGCCATTTAGCCCATGGTGTGCAAAAAAGTGCCGCTCAGATGTAAAACAACCCATGTTAGTGAATATTACGGAGGTACGAATTTCTTTGAAATCTTTTGGGAAAACACCAATATCGAAATATTTGCACCGTAAAGAGCAGAAATACTTTGGATTTTAAAGTAGTGAACATTATGAATATTCAAATTTCCTTCAAATCATTTGGAAAAACACCAAGAAAAATCGAAACATTTGCAGATATAAAAAAGCGAAACACTTCACAATATTGAACATTATGGAGATACGAATTTCTTTGAAATTCTTTGGAAAATCAAAAAGAAAAATCGAAACATTTGCACCGTAAAGAGCAGAAACATTTTGGTTTTTAAAGTAGTTATGGAGATACGAATTTCTTTCAAACGCTTTAGAAAAAACAGCAAGTAAAATCGGAACATTAGCACCGTAAACTCAGGTCTTCACAGTAGTGAACTTTATGGAGATACGACTTTCTATAAAAATGCTTTGGGAAAACACCAAGAAACATCGAAACATTCACACAGTTGAAAATGAAACACTCAGGTTTTCACAGTAGTGAACATCATGGAGATGAGAAATTCTTCCAAATCCTTTCGAAAAACACCAAGAAAAATCAAAACATCTGCACCTTAAAAAGTGAAATACTCTGGTTTTCACAGTAATGAACATTACAGAGATACAAAATTCTTTCAAGTTTTTGGAAAAACACCAAGAAAAATCGAAACATTTGCATCGTAAAAACTGAAATACTCTGGTTTTCACATTAGTAAGCATTATGGAGATACGAATTTCTTTCAAATCCTGTGGAAAATACCAAGAAAAAACCGAAGATTTACAACTGAAAAAATGAAATACTTTGGTATTCACCATAGTGGTCAATTTTGGAGGGTTGGGTTGTTTTACCTCTGAGCGGCACTTTTTTGCACACCATGGGCTAAATGGCCAGGTCACATGGGTTGGGTTGTTTTACCTCTGAGCGGCACTTTTTTGCACACCATGGGCTAAATGGCCAGGTCACATGAACCCCGAAGGCTCAGAGAAGGTTGGGGGAGGGGACCCACTGGAACAGCTGTTGGGAGACAGATGGTAGCCTCCCGTCAAGGCCATCCAGCATGTTCTTTAACGTTGGGTTGTTTTACCTCTGAGCGGCACTTTTTTGCACACCATGGGCTAAATGGCCAGGTCACATGGACCCCGAAGGCTCAGAGAAGGTTGGGGATGGGGGAACCTCTGGAACAGCTGTTGGGAGACAGATGGTAGCCTCCCGTCAAGGCCATCCAGCGTGTTCTTTAACGTGCACAGGGTATGGCTCTCCCGCAAACGGGGCCACGGCTTAACGTCCCATCCGACGGACGGCGGCCTTTTCAAGCCCATCGCTGTCCCCTACTGACCGTGGGCAGAGAAAATTTTGCGGAGATAAATCTCAACGCTGACCCAGCTGGGACTCGAACCTGGGAAGTACAGATTACGAGCCTGGCGCGCTACCGACTGAGCCACCCCCGCCCCAATTTTGGAGGAGATCAGGATTTGAATGAATTCGTAGGAAAGTACGCCAAAATAAATTAAATTGGGTTTAATAAATGGGATTAAATTAATTAAAGATTGCATCTTAAAAATGCTATATTTAACATCATAGTAATCACTATGGCGATCATCTGCTTTAATTTTGTTCCCTACTGAAGAAAGCGGAAAAAAATTTAAAGGTTGCAGCACAAAAAATGCTTTGATTTTTTCACTGTATTGATCACTACAGAGATTAGGCTTTTGCTCAGTTCGTGGAAAATGATCCGTAGAAAAATTTAACGTTTCTACCATAATGAAAAAGAAATTAAAGTTTGCACCACAAACACACTCTCGTTGTCACTGTGCCGTCGTCCGTCGGATAGGACGTTAAGCAGTGGCCCCGTGTGCGGGAGAGCCATACCCTGTGCACGTTAAAGAACACGCTGGATGACCTTGACGGGAGGCTACCATCTGTCTCCCAACAGCTGTTCCAGTGAGTCCCCTCGCCCAACCTTCTCTGAGCCTTCGGGGTCCATGTGACCTGGCCATTTAGCCCATGGTGTGCAAAAAAAGTGCCGCTCAGACGCAAAACAACCCAACGTTAAAGAACACGCTGGATGGCCTTGACGGGAGGCTACCATCTGTCTCCCAAAAGCTGTTCCAGTGGGTTCCCTCTCCCAACCTTCTCTGAGCCTTCGGGGTCCATGTGACCTGGCCATTTAGCCCATGGTGTGCAAAAAAGTGCCGCTTAGACGCAAAACAACCCAACGTTAAAGAACACGCTGGATGGCCTTGACGGGAGGCTACCATCTGTCTCCCAAAGCTGTTCCAGTGGGTCCCCTCTCCCAACCTTCTCTGAGCCTTCGGGGTCCATGTGACCTGGCCATTTAGTCCATGGTGTGCAAAAAAGTGCCGCTCAGAGGTAAAACATCCCAACCCAACTCGTTGTCACTATAGTGATCACTATATTATCTTTATCTTCTTTTTCTCCGCAAAATTCCTTGCCCTGACCACGGTCAGTAGGAGACACCAATGAGCTTGGAAAGGCCGTTGTCCGTCGAATGTACATTAAGCCGTGGCCTCGTGTGCGGTAGAGAGGTGCACGTTAAACAACACGCTGGATGGTCTTGACGGCATATTACCATCTATCTCCCAACCCAGTTCCAGTGGGTCCCCTTCCCTAACATTCTCTGAGCCTTCGGGGCCCTTGTGACCTGGCTATTTAGCCCATTGTGTGCAAAATAATGCAGCTCAGATGTAACTCAGTGCAATGGATCCCCTTCCCCCAAATTTCTCTGAAACCTCGGGATCTTGTGACCTGCCATTTAGTCCACTGTGTGCTAAAAAGTGCAGCTCAGATATAACCCTTTGCAATGGATACCCTTCCCCCAAACTTCATTGAAACCTCGGGATCTTGTGACCTGCAATTTAGTCCACTGTGTGCAAAATAATGCAGCTCAGATGTAACTCAGTGCAATGAATCCCCTTCCCCCAAACCTCTCTGAAACCTCGGGATCTTGTGACCTGCCATTTAGCCCACTGTGTGCTAAAAAGTGCAGCTCAGATGTAACCCAGTGCAGTGGATCCCCTTTTCCGAACCTTCTCTGAGCCTTCGGGTTTCTTGTGACTTGGCTATTTAGCCCATTGTGTGCAAAATAATGCAGCTCAAATGTAACCCTTTGCAATGGATCCCCTTCCCCAAAACTTCTCTGAAACCTCGGGATCTTGTGACCTGCCATTTAGTCCCCTGTGTGCTAAAAAGTGCAGCTCAGATGTAACCCAGTGCAGTGGATCCCCTTCCCCCAAATTTCTCTGAGACTTCGGGGTCCTTGTGACCTGGCTATTTAGCCCACTGTGCGCAAAATAGTGCAGCTCAGATGTAACGCAGTACAATGAATCTCCTTTTCCCAACCTTCTCTGAGACTTAGGGGTCCTTGTGACCTGGTCATATCTGAGTGCATAAAGAGTGCTACTCAGAGATAAAAAAAAACCAAAACATCCAGTCTGGCCCACCATCCATTTAGCCCACTGTGCGCAAAATAGTGCAGCTCAGATGTAACCCAGTACAATGAATCTCCTTTTCCCAACCTTCTCTGAGACTTAGGAGTCCTTGTGACCTGGTCATGTCTGAATGCATAAAAAGTGCTACTCAGAGATAAAAAAAAAAGCATCCAGTCTGTTTTTTAGGGCGCAGAATGAATGACTTTCTACACACGGGTGACAGCTTAACATCCCATTAGATGGGCGTTGGCCTTTGGGATATTGAAAATCAGGTGATGTCATCTAAATGCTCCGTTATTGCTACTTTAGCAAGTTTTTCCTGTTCTCCTAACTAGCTAAACTAATGTGTTGGTGTCCTGTACAAATCAACCATGTGATCTTATGCATATTAAAATGGGATACACATAAAAAAACTGAATTCAATTGAATCTGGTGGGTGTGACTGTTACCACTCTAATAAGACCATTAATAAATGACAAGAAATTAAATGAAATACATCTACACCAATGTCAACGTAGAAAATGATGCATTGATCTTTAATTTATCCTGATTCTCTTCTAGATTCTCAGGTACAGTAAAATGATGTATTATTATCCTCCATGTATCGGAAACTAGCTTAAATTACAGCAGTCTACCCACATCACACATATCTCAGTAGATTTAAGGGATAATAATATTGATAAGCAAGCTACGATGTCATACATTCCCTCGTAGTAAAAGACCTTGACAAAAAAAAATTAAATGTCTACATTAAAATATCCATCCATATGTAAAAATGATAATAAAGTATTCCTTATTGTGTACCTTTCTATCGGGTTTATTAATGGATGTTTAATAATGGGAACGAGGATAACAAATAGTTCCTGAATTTGAATTGAAAATTGTTAAGAAACAATGGCATTTGCGTTTTGATTGTTGCGGTGCGTGAATCTGTGATCACTGCTTCGCGTGTTGGCATAGCAACGGAATGGATGACTGCTAAGGCGTGCGAGTTTAGGGCTCGTTGCAGAGAAATTCTGTGTTCGGGACTGACAGCTACGAAGATGCATTAAGGAGATACATCGGACATCTTACAAGTCATCGACGGATGTTGCGGATATGACCCGTTCTCAAGCCAGCAAAGGTTACCGAGGAACGACCAGTAAACGTGTAATTTTTTGTCCTCCAAAGCATGTTTCTTCTGAGAAAGGACAGCGGGATTCTGCCAGTGAAGGTTAATTCTAATGAGGTCTTGTTCGATATTGTCTACGGTGAAGGTAGAGAAAGAACTTCGACAACAATAAGAGAACACTTTAAGTTCACAGTGCAAAAACTCTTTTGGAAATTACAACAGAGGTAGACCTAAGAAATTTGGAAAGTATAGCACCGAAGAAAGATAAGTCAGAGAGGGCGATAAGTGGGATTATAATTTTTGACCGTCTTTCACCCCAAGACCATACCTCATTCCAACACTATCCCTCACTCTAATAACACTATCCCCAATCCCAATTCATCCTCCTAATACCATCCCGCACCTCAATGACCATCACTCCACCAAGACCATCCCCTATCCCAATTCATCGTCCACACCAAATCACCCCTCACATCAAGACCATCCTCCACACCAAATCAATCCTCCCTTCAAGACTATCCCCCATCGCAATTCATTCTCCACACCAAATCAAACTTCACATCAAGACAAACCCATCCCAATTCATTCTCCTCACTAAATCAACCTTCACACCAAGACCATCCCCCATCCCTATTCATTCTCCACACCAAATCAATCCTCACACCAATACAATCACCCTCCCAATTCAACCTAATCACTAAATCAACCCTCACACTAAGACCATCCCCCATCCCAATTCATCCTCCTCACTAAATCAATCCTCACACCAATACAATCACCCTCCCAATTCAACCTTCTCACTAAATCAACCCTCACACTAAGACAATCACCCATCCCACTCTCCAAGGGTAATACCCTTCCTAACACCGTCACCATTCCCAATTCATCCTCCACCAAAATACAACTTTCGCTCCTATACCATCTTCCACTCTAAGACCATCATACACCCCATGATCATTCCTTACCCCAAGACCATCCCTTATCGCAAGATCATCGCACCATACGACCGTCTTCCACCTCAAGACCATCCCCAATGCCAAGACAATCTCCTACATCAAGACCATCCCTCATCACAACACCACAACCGATTCCAAATTCTTCTCTTCTAAAATGCATAATTTTCTCCCACTTTAAAAACTTTACATCTATTAGACTGTTTTCCTGTCACTGAAAACCTTAGACGCGTAGCAAAACGTCTCAGCAGAATTTAAATCATGTACCCGAACTATTGTGGTTTCCCCTAATCTATTCAATATACTCCTTTCATCGCTAAAACCCATTCTCTGCTTTTAGAGTTTCGCATTAAACAGTTACCCCTCCCCCCCACTAAATTTATATCTGACACCCTAAGACTATCACCAATCATAATTCATCCCCCTAATACCATCCTAAGATCATCCCCATCCCAATTCATTCCCCTAATACCATCCTAAGATCAGCCCCATCCCAATTCATCCCCCTAATACCATCCTAAGATCATCCTCATCCCAATTCATCCCCCTAATGCCATCCATAAGATCATCCCCATCCCAATTCATCCCCCTAATACCATCCTAAGATCATCCCCATCCCAATTCATCCCCCTAATACCATCCATAAGATCATCCCCATCCCAATTCATCCCCTAATACCATCCTAAATTATCCCCATCACAATTCATCCCCCTAATACCTTCCTACGATCATCCCTATCCCAATTCATTCCCATAATACCATCCTACGATCATTCCCATCCCAATTCATCCCCCTAATACCATCCTAAGATCATCCCCATCCCAATTCATCCTTCTAATACCACCTAAGATCATCCCCTATTCCAATTCCCTATTCCATAATACCATCCTAATATCATCCCCATCCCAATTCATCCTCCACCCCAAAACCTTCCCTCACTCCAAGTCTATCCTCACTCTAAGACAATCCCCAATTTTCAATTAAGACCATCCCTCACCCTAAGACCAATCCAATTTCAAAGCTCCCCCCTTCAATAAAAATGAAACCCCTGAATTGGAATTGAGCATCGGAGTTTCTTCTTTAATAAAGCAGCTCCCTAAATTAAAAATCCCCTTCAATAAAATACCCCATCTGTCTTGCAAGCTTCCTCTTCAATAAAATAACATCTTCAACCTCAAAAGTTCTACTCTACTAAATTGCTCCCTCTACCTCTAAAATTAAAGTTCGTGCTCCACTAAAATTTCTCCTCTAACCTCAAAACTGCTCTTTCATTAGTGTCTGTTCTAAAGTCAAAACTCACTTTCACTGAAATGCCTCCTCTATCGTCAAATCTCCACTTCTACGATCATCAGACCGGTGATTCTCTATGCTTCACCCAATACTACACCCACCAATATTCGTAAGATTCGGGTCTTACGAAATAAGATTTTGAGAACTGCTGCCGATGCCCCCTGGTTTGTCACATAACAACTTCATAAAGACCTGGGCATCGACCATATATATGTACATATAAAACGCACCTAAAAGAGATTTTTTGAGGCTGTAAGCAATAATCCCAATGAGATTATTTCTTCTCTGATTCTTTACTATCATACTGTTTTGAACAAGTACAAGTGGCCTGAAACGGTAGCGTTCTCTGAGGAGACTTACGCGTTTCAGTTTTCTTATACAATTTTACTGCTATTTTTAGCTTTTCCTATGTTTGCCCTTAGGGGCCCACCTAAGGGTGGTTTACTTATACATTTTGTTCTTACTCATGAACAAATAGGCATCTCTTTATGATGGACCGATGAGGTCATCGATTATGATTTTACGATCTACGATCTACGAAAGCTCCACCTCCATAAAAATTCCTCTTCTAATCTTAAAAATCCACCTGCGTAAAAATACCTCTTTTACCGTAAAGTAAAAGGTATTTAACATCAATTAATCAAAGAATCAAAGTAATCAAGTAATTCATCAAGTATTTAACGTCAAGCAAGTAGTTTTCCTCTAACGTCGAAGCTGACCATCACAAAATGCCTTCTCTAAAGCCAAATTTAAACATTCACTAAAATGCCTCCTCTAATCTCAAAACTTCACCTGCATTCAAATGACTTCTCTAATGAAAAAGCTAAACATTCATTAAAATTCCTCCTCTAAAACCACTTTGGTTCAAATGCCTCTTCTATCATCCAATCTGACCTTCACAAAATGTCTTCTCTAATGTCAAAGCTAAACATTCACTAAATGGGCCCTTCATCAGGGGGGCGGGGGGGTCAGTTGCTAGCGCGCCAGGCTCGTAATCTGTAGTTCCCAGTTCGAGTCCCAGCTGGGTCAGCATTGAGACTTATATCCGCAAAACTCCCCACCCTGCCCACGGGCAGTAGGGGATACCGATGGGCTTGGAAAGGCCGCCGTCCGTCGGATAGGACATTAAATAGTGGCCCAGGGTACACTCGCTCAAAAAAGGATCCGAACACTATGGTTGATTACAGAATTTAGAAAAAATATCTGGCAACGATTTTTTTAGAAATTAGTGATCTGGAAACCTTCGTGTCACGTGACGTGAAATTAGTGATCTGGCAACACTCGTGTTACACCAAGGTTGCCAGATCACTAATTTCTAAAAAAAAACTTTGCCAGATATTTTTTCTGAATTCTGTAATCAACCATAGTGTTCGAATACTTTTTGGAGCGATTGTGCGAGACATAATTCCATTCAGGTTGGTATATGTGGTCAGCACCAGGAACCTGTGTGGTTGACCACTCCTCAGCAGGGTAGGAAAAAAAGAAAAGTAGCCATAGGTGCTACGCCTGGCCTATGCATCATCACAGGGGATTATAAACAGATATTTATTTTATTTAACATAATATATATTATTATTTTCACTTAGGCAGATTCTTGAGAAATGTTTAGAGTTTCAGAAACCTTTGTTGCTAGCTTTGTTGATTTCAAAAAGGCTTTCGACTCTGTTGATCGTCATAATTTGTGGTTGATTGTGAGATCATATGGTATACCAGACAAGTTAGTTAACATAATGAAAGCTCTCTATAATAACACTGAGTCGTGTGTGAGAGTTGGTAAGGCTTGTAGCAATTGGTTTAGCATTACTTCTGGTGTTCGACAAGGGTGCATTTTGTCTCCTTTTCTCTTTAGCTTGGTTATTGATTATGTTATGCGAAATTCAATTCAAGGGAAAGATTTTGGCTTTAAATGGGCTGGAGATACGAAAATTTCTGATTTAGATTATGCTGATGATTTTGCCCTTTTGGCAAATGATGTTGATGAGATGAACTCTTTCAATCGAGTTGTTGATGAAAATGGTAGTAGAGTAGGTTTGGTTATAAACAGAGAGAAAACTAAAGTGATGAAAATTGGTCAGGCAGGCTGTGATTCAGTTAATCTGAATGGTTGCAGTCTTGAGCAGGTGTCACCGTTTAATTATCTTGGGAGCTATGTAACAGATAATGGTGATGTGCGGTATGAGATTAACAGATGGATAGGGATTGCTGCTGGGACTTTTAAGAATCTATGGAGAGTGTGGAGAAATAGGCGTATACACCTAAGACTAAAATTAGACTGTATAATAGTTTGGTTCTTTCTAGGGTTAGTTATGGTAGTGAAACTTGGACGCTGTGTAAACAAGATAACAGGAAACTAGATGCTTTGATTCTAGATGCTTACGTAGTATCTTGGGTATTAGGTGGTTCAACTTTGTAACTAATGATGAGGTTAGGCAAAGGAGTCTGCAACCTCCTTTAAGCAGCATATTGTGCAGAAAGAGACTCCGTTGGTTTGGCCATGTTGCCCGTATGAATAATTATAGATTGGCGAATAGGGTTATGAACAGTGTGCTTAAAGGCCTCAGAAAGAAGGGGAGACCTAGGATGCGGTGGGCAGACAATGTCAAACAGGACCTTGTTAGAATTGGTGTGCAGTGGCCAGATGCAGTAGATGTAGCTCAGGACAGATTTGCTTGGAGAACTAAATTGCTCGGTCTGATTGGACCTCCGTAGCCCAGGGCTGCTTGATGATGATGATGACGAGACAGTCATACCCTCTGCATGTTAAAGAACACGCTGTATCACCTTAACAGGACGCTATCATCTGTCTACTAAAAGCTGTCCAGTGGGTCCCCTCCTCCACAACCTTCTCTGAGTTCCTCGAGGTCCTTGTGACCTGGCCATTTAATCCATTAAAAAAAAACTCTAAGAGAGAGTAAAAAAAAAGCCGCTTAGAGATGAAACAATCCAACCCCAAGCTCATTCTTGTGACTATATTGTTCCTCTAGACGTCATAAAGTTGATAGTTTATTAGAAAATTTGAACATTTTCATATTGTTGTTCTATTGACAGAGAAGTAACGATTTCTTTCCAATTTTGTGAAGTTTTTCTCTTAATAGGTAATGATGACCAATGGATTGTTTTTCCTTTGAGCGGCATTTTTTTTTTTTGCACACCATGGGCTAAATGGCCAGGTCACAAGGAACCCCGAAGGCTCAGAGAAGATTGGGGACCCACTGAAACAGCTGTTAGTAGACAGGTGGTAACCTCCCGTCAAGGCCATCCAGCGTGTTCTTTAACGTGCACAGGTATGCTCTGCCGCATACGCGCAACGGCTTAAAGTCCCATCACACGGACGGCGGTCTTTCCAAGCCCATCGGTGTCCGCTACTGACCCTGGTCAGGATGGGAAGTTTTGAGGAGATAAATCTCAACGCTGGACCAGCTAGGGTTGTCAACAATAGAATCACATATAGAAAACGTTATAAATGGAAGTGTTTGGTGAGAGCAGCGAGTTTGAAAGCTGAGACTGAAAAGCAAAATTTCTATGCTACAAGATCAAACAGAATAAGGAAAAAGAAATTATTTTAAAAATTATACTGGTAGCTAATTAATTTAAAATATTTTTCTGTTCTAAATAATTATAAATTGCTAACGTGTATTAAATTTTAGATAAATTACTTAAAATTTAAACTATTTTTCTTCCTTTTATTCGACAGCTGTCTGGCTCGGTCTTATATCTCTATGGCCCTTGAAAAAACCCATTTAAAAACAAGCCTGAGCGAAAACGAATTAAAAGCTTTCGGCGTAGACGGATCATTTTGTTTTTCTCCAGACAGCTGATTCGCCCATGTCGGCAAGCCTGAGCCCGAGAAGACAGGACTGCAAAGCGAAGAAGAACAGAAAGAGCCAGAAAGACCAGAGAGAACGAGCCTCAGACTTCACCCCCGACGCTAAGAGAGACACGAGCTGACAGTCTGATGCCGCAAAGCTGCCGTCGGCCTCGCCGATGCTCTTGCGATAAACTCCGTTAATCGTAACTCGGTTCTAACGCACCTGGCGCTACACGGTCCAACTAAAAGGCCTGTCTGTTTTCTCCATTGTTATCACATTCCTGAGTTGCTCTCTGCCTTCCACCTCACTTTCGGACCACCCAGTCAACGGTAGGCAACGTCCGCAAAGGATGACATATGCGAAGAAGGAGGCAACAATCAGGAACCATTTTTATTAGAAATTTCACCAGCCAGCTCCTCTAATCATAGCTCTGCCGCAGCTTCAAGAACAGGATGCTTATGAGAGCTGTGACAACTCATCTATAACCTTACCAAGGACAAAAGCGACTTCAAATTATTATTGATCGATATGATAAAACCTTATTTTAAAATTCTATTGGTAGTTATTATTTTTCTATGTTAATGATGAATTTAAAATGTTTCGTAATATTTTAACAAGAATAAAATAAATAAATGTTTTGTTTGTATTATTTTTAATAAAATAGTTATTAATTAAATTTTAAAACGAACCAAATGCGTAATAAACAAAATCGAAACCTTATACCTAATAAATATTGCTTTGCGTATATTCAAAAAGAGGATAATTATACATAAGGTTGCGACAATATACATATATAATATATATATGTATTTATTTTAAAATTACACCGGTAATTTTAAGTCTTAAAAGTATCTAACTAATTTTAAAATATTCATAAATATTCTAATATAGTCGTACTTAGTAAATTATTTTATTGCACAAAGTTTAAAAATAACTAGTTATTTAAATTTTAAACACACTAAAGTGCTTAAATTTTTATGCAAATTTCATTTATCTTCTTTTGCTCAACGACTGTCCAGGCCTGATGTATCAAGGTAGCTTGACTCAGAGATTAATGTAAATTTTTACAAACAGATTATTAAAGTTAAAAATCGATCATTTGTCTGATTTCGGCGTAGCTCTTGTCATGGGTATGCACTACTCATTTCATTTTCTCTCCCTATGATTACTATGCTATAATATAAATTCACAATACATAAATTTAATTATATGAAAAAATTAGTGTTATAACTGTTACGATTCAATCGGTTATTGTTTATTTTTTTTTAAAGTTAACAATTGACTTTAAATATTCGAAAATATTTCAATAAACAATAATAAGCATGTCATTTTATTTACATAGCTTTAAATTTGAATTTCATTTTACTCCTATTTAGTTTCTCATCATGCCGCTGGGGCGGGGGTGTCTCAGTCGGTAGCGCGCTAGGCTCGTAATCTGTAGTTCCCAGGTTCGAATCCCAGCTGGGTCAGCGTTGAGATTTATCTCCGCAAAATTCCCCGCCCTGCCCACGGTCAGTAGGGGACAGCGATGGGCTTGGAAATGCCGCCGTCCGTCGGATGGAACGTTAAGCCGTGGCCCTGTGTGCGGGAGAGCCATACCCTGTGCACGTTAAAGAACACGCTGGATGGCCTTGACGGGAGGCTACCATCTGTCTCCCAACAGCTGTTCCAGTGGGTCCCCTCCCTCAACCTTCTCTGAGCCTTCGGGGTCCATGTGACCTGGCCATTTAGCCCATGGTGTGCAAAAAAGTGCCGCTCAGAGGTAAAACAACCCAACCACCACCACCGCTGATTTCGGTCGAAATGGGGACTTCCGTTGGCTGGAGAGGACGCCGTCCGTTGGGTGGAACGTAAAGCCGTGGTTCCGTTTGCTGCTGGAGAGATAACGCTGTGCGAAGAACAAGGTGGATGGCCTTCACATGAGGCTAACATCGATTTCCTATCAGTTGCCCAGTGGGTCCCCTTCTTCCAAAGTTCTCTAAGGCATTGAGATCCTTATGATCTGGCCATTTAGCCCATTGTGTGCCAAAAATTTCCGCTAACAAGTGAAACAGCACAACTATAAATGAAGGAATTTGAATTTCAGAATTTCTATGGGTGCTCGATTGTTGATTGAACACGTGATATTTGAAACCTTTTGCACAGCTCCATAATTATCCAAATTAAAGATGTTTTCACCATTCTACGCTATTTGAAAAAAAAAATAGCTGTTAGTTAAAATTTAGATAAAGTGATCTTTACACATTTTAAATTTCTTCTGTTTTTTGCTTCTTTGATTCAACGTCTATCCCAGCCTTGTTTATCTAGTTGGCGCGGTAAAGCCAACACTTGCTATAACAGAAGGCTGTACAACTACGTTATGACGTCAGCATAGGTAGTCCTAAACATTGCAATTTCTTATATATCTATTTATTTTATTATTATTGATTTCTGTTAATACTAATCTTTACTCTAAAGTTTATTAAGGAAAATATTTTTTCAGGATTTTGGGTTGGGTTGTTTTACCTCTGAGCGGCACTTTTTTGCACATCATGGGCTAAATGGCCAGGTCACATGGACCCCGAAGGCTCAGAGAAGGTTGGGGAAGGGGACCCATTGGAACAGCTGTTGGGAGACAGATGGTAGCTTCCCGTCAAGGCCATCCAGCGTGTTCTTTAACGTGCACAGGGTATGGCTCTCCCGCACACTGGGACACGGCTTAACGTCCCATCCGGCAGACGGCGGCCTTTCCAAGCCCATCGGTGTCCCCTACTGACCGTGGGCAAGGCGGGGAATTTTGCGGAGATAAATCTCAACGCTGACCCAGCTGGGACTCGAACCTGGGGACTACAGATTACGAGCCTGGCGCGCTACCGACTGAGCCACTCCCGCCCCATTTTTTCAGGAAGCCGAGTGGTTAGCGCGCTTGGTTACTGATCAAAGGGATCTCGTTCGAGCCCCGGGTAAGGCATGGGTATTTCTGTTGTATTTCTGCTGAGGTCCTGTCATCCTCACAGACGTACTATAGCATATAAACTGACAGACTTCTCTCAGACCTCTGTGGCAAGCAGCTGCTTGAGGGGATATTTAATTTTATAATTTTAACGTTTTAGTCCTTGTTAATTTGGGATATGAAATATAGTTCTTACATTCACTATTATAAAAAATATTTATCGCCAATTATATACAGTATGTACAGCATATTCTAGATAGACAAAACGCCAGTGTAGCCAAAAATATCACTTCAATTTTTCTGTGAGTAAGAAATTCTTCGGATAAAAAATTTTCGTTTTTATTTATTAACAATTTGATGGATGGCAACCTTGATAGTTAAGAAAACACCTTTTGTAACAGAAGGCCGTACAACTGCTTTATGGGGGCGGGGGTGGCTCAGTCGGTAGCGCGCCAGGCTCGTAATCTGTAGTTCCCAGGTTCGAGTCCCAACTGGGTCAGCGTTGAGATTTATCTCCGCAAAATTCCCCGCCCTGCCCACGGTCAGTAGGGGACACCGATGGGCTTGGAAAGGCCGCCGTCCGTCGGATGGGACGTTAAGCCGTGGCCTCGTGTGCGGGAGAGCCATACCCTGTGCACGTTAAAGAACACGCTGGATGGCCTTGACCGGAGACTACCATCTGTCTCCCAACAGCTGTTCCAGTGGGTCCCCTCCCCAACTTTCTCTGAGCCTTCGAGGTCCATGTGACCTGGCCATTTAGCCCATGGTGTGCAAAAAAGTGCCGCTCAGAGGTAAAACAACCTAACTACTTTATAACATAGGTAGCTCAGCATAGGTTCTAAAATATTTCTTATACTTCTATTTCTTTTATTATTACTGGTGGATTTTAATTCTAATCTTTATGCCAATAATTATTAAAAAAATACCATCTTTTAGAAGGATAATTATCGTATTTATTATCATCATTATAACGTTAATATACAAGAATAATTTTTTTTTAAATAATATGTAAACATTTGAATAACGATTAGTATTAAAATCTACCAGTAATAATGATTATATATATATAAAGAAATGTTATAAGAAATATCTAGATGTTAGGATTACTATGAAGACGTCATAACTTTGTTGTACGGCTTTCTCTTATAGGGGTGTCATAAGTTTCACGTCTGTTCTATTTAAGCACATATGAAAGATTTTGTGATGAAAAAAACTCCTTTTTTTAATGAATTATTTAATAATCTAGACCAGTGGTTCTCAACCTTTTATGCTTCACGTATAAAACTCCTGGAAATGTGTAGGTAAATGGCGTACCCCTTGTATGGATAGATAAAACTATAGTTATAGTATAACAATGGGAATAAAATAAAACATATATATATATACACATTAAATCTTGTATTCATAAATTACATATATCGATAAACACAAAAAATGACATTTTTGCACAGCAGTGTTGCCAACTTAACGACTTTGTTACTAGGTCTATCGACTTTTGAGCTCTCACGAAGTACCCCAAAATATTTTACCACTAATCCCACGTTGAGAACCCCTATTCTAGATCCTTTTATAGCAGCTTATCATTTAGCCTTTGGAAAATTATTAGCCAGAACTCAAAATTCATATGTGCTTAAATGGAAGAGACTTGAAACTTATGACAGCCCCTGTCTCTTGGCTCAGTCCACACCTCCTATAAGAGAAAGCCGTACAACTCAGTTATGACGTCATCATAGTAGTCCTGGCATCTAGAAATATCTTATAATATTCGTTTCAATCATTATTACTGGTAGATTTTAATACTAATCGTTATTCTAATGTTACTCTGGAGTTGTTGGGTTGGGTTGTTTTACTTCTTAGCAGCACTTTTTCGGGGGGCTAAATGGCCAGGTCACATGGACCCTGAAGGCTCAGAGAAGGTTGGGGGAGGGGACCCACTGGAACAAGCTGTTGGGAGACAGATGGTAGCCTCCCGTCAAGGCCATCCAGCGTGTTCTTTAACGTGCACAGGGTATGGCTCTCCCGCACACAGGGCCACGGCTTAACGTTCCATCCGACGGACGGCGGCATTTCCAAGCCCATCGCTGTCCCCTACTGACCGTGGGCAGGGCGAGGAATTTTGCGGAGATAAATCTCAACGCTGACCCAGCTGGGACTCGAACCTGGGAACTGCAGATTATGAGCCTGGCGCGCTACCGACTGAGCCACCCCAGCCCCTTTCTCTGGAGTACTGAAGGCATTAGGTACTTTTCCTTGCTGGAAAAGAAAATGGCTACCAAAAGAAAATGGCTACCTTGAAAGGTACAGCGAAACCTTTCAAGGGGAAAAAATTGCTGCCTGTGGAATGAAAACAAAAAGTGACAGCCACTGCCAATCGCAGCCCCAAAGTCTTTAAGAAATCGTCGATGTTTTACTATGAAGCTCTAAAAAAAAGCACTAAACGCCTACCCTTGAATACTTAAAAAAAAATTAATATTAAATAAATCTTTTTCATTAACAAATTCATCAGTTGACGTGCTTGAGATAACGAAATTGCCTCAGTCAAAGCAAAAGCACAAAAGAAGATTACAACGTAAACGAAAAATATACAACAGATATTTAGTTCTGTTTCAAGTCGACCTTTTGTCAGGCAGAAGAAAAGAGAATAATCTACCACAAGCTTTACATAAAACAGGAGCCAATGGTCCTCACGATTCTCAAAGGAAACGGGAAGCAAGTCAATTCTACTTTAACTGTAATATTATGCCTCCCGGTTGAAGGCAGAGACTTTCTGCACAAACCAATAGCTCCTCACTCCAGTTACGGTAGCTGGTGACCGACACAGTAGCTTCTGCCGCCACCGCTGTATTTCCCCTTGGGTGTTTGCCTAGGGAGGAGAAAGCGGTGCACGATTGTGGCTCCTATGCGGATTTATTCGACCGTAACCGAGTCCGATTTTCTCTTCTTCCTTATAGTCATCTTGTTTCAAAACCCCCAAACTGGAAAGTATCGTAAAAGAGAAACTTGCTTTGTTCCCCCCAACCTCGTTCCCTCAACAATCTTCCCTCACTTCTTAAAGTACCCCTCTCCAAATACTCCCCTCACCCATGACAATCACAGTGCCGGTGTTTTACATCTTTAGTTGTCCTCTTAAAATCCCGGGGCCGCATATGTCAGGCTTGGGACATAATTACCTTTGCGCAGTTGTCTCGGTAGAACTATACTTGGACCAGTGCACGATGGTTTTTTAGGCCAGTTTATGGAGGAAAGTTATTTTGGGATTGTTTTGTTCGACGATTTGTTTGGTTGCTGTTGGTGGAATTGTTAATTTGAAAGGCAAAAGTAGTTACTGAAGAATGAATTGTTTTCTCTTTCTTAATAAAAAGAAAATAATTTTATTATATTCGGAAAAATGTTTGTTTATTGCCACATATTAAGTGGATAGTAAAGATATACGACTTCCATACGTGAACAATGTAACACAAAAGCTATGAGTTGGGTTGTTTTACTTCTGAGCGGCACTTTTTTGCACACCATGGGCTAAATGGCCAGATCACACGGATCCCGAAGGCTCAGAGAAGGTTGGGGGAAGGGACCCACTGGAACAGCTGTTGGGAGACAGATGGTAGCCTCCCGTCAAGGCCATCCAGCGTGTTCTTTAACGTGCACAGGGTATGGCTCTCCCGCACACGTGGCCACGGCTTAACGTCCCATCCGACGGACGGCGGCCTTTCCAAGCCCATCGGTGTCCCCTACTGACCGTGGGCAAGGCGGGGAATTTTGCGGAGAAATATCTCAATGCTGACCCAGCTGGGACTCGAACCTGGGAACTACAGATTACGAGCCTGGTGCGCTACCGACTGAGCCACCCCCGCCCCCCAAAAGCTATGACTAGCAGCTGTTGGGGCTCAGTCGGTAGCGCGCCAGCCTCTCAATCTGCAGTTCCCATGTTCGAGTTCCAGCTGGAGAAGCGTTGAGATTTATTTCCACAAAATTCCCTGCCCTTGGTCAGCAGGGGACACCAATGGGCTTGGAAAGACCGCCGTTCGTCGAATGAGACGTTAAGTGGCCCCTGGACGGGAGAGCCAGCCCCTGAGCACGTTAAAGTACACGTTGGAGGATCTTAACGAGAGATTACTATCTGTCCACTTGTCTACTTCTCTGAACCTTCGGGGTCTTTGCGATCTAGCCACTCAGCGCGTCGTGTGCAAAAAGAGTATCGCTCAGAGATAAAAAAAATTTTCAACAAATCTAGGCGCCCTGCGAGGACTAAGCCTAATCGCGGACATGTGGGATTGCCAGCACTTCGCAGTGCTATCCCTGCCAGCTGATGCATACAGCACCTTACGTTGAATTTTGCTCGTGGACCAGATGATAAAGGGGCCAAGACCCCTTTTACAAAGTCGTCGAGAAACAGATGAAGATTGTTAAACAGAGGTAAAGCAGTCGAACTAATCAAAGTTTATTTAGTTTCAAATATTAATATACGATTTATTTTTAAAAACTTTCCGGTAGCTATTTTTTTTATGCAATCAGTTAATTTTTTTTTATTTTATAATATTCTTCTACCAAATTAACACATATTTTTTTTCCATTTCACATCTGTTGTAAAAGGCAATAAAAAGTAAATAATAGTCAGATAACGAACTACAAAACAAGATGTTTATACACTTTGAGGTTATTGGGAAAATGAGAATTACGTCCGACCGCCAAAGGTGGCGTTTTAAACAGTGGTATCTACGGGACCCGGGTTCGAGCCCCGGGTAAAGGCATGGATGTTCGTGTTGTTTTTTCTGCTGAGGTCCTGCCATCCTCTCAGACTTCTACTCTGGCATATAAACTGACAGGCTCCTGTCAGACCTCTGTGGCAAGCAGCTGCTTGAGGGGGTATTTATTTATTTGTTTATTATTTATTATTTATTATTGAATCATTCATATGTAGCAACTAATTATATGTATTTTGCGGTTTAATGCAGTTTCTCCACCTTCGAACGGACGGATTTTTTATATTGTTAAAATTTCACTTAATGTTATTCATTATTTTAGTTATTACCAACAAAAGGATATAGCACTAAATATGTTACTTTGACAGCAATAATATAAATTGTATTTTATTATTAATTTAAATATTTTTTTATTATAAAACCTAAATGTTTAATTTATTTGAACGAAAACTCATATTAAAATCACCATTTGACAAAAAAAGCAATAAAAAATTGCGGAACAATGTAAAATATAAATTGTTATAAAACAGTGTTCTTTTTCTCCAAAACTTTTGCGACGTACAGTCGCTCAAAAAAGTATCCGAACGCTATGGTTGATTGCAGAATTAAGAAAAAATATCTGTCAGCGATTTTTTCAGAAATTAGTGATCTGTCAACCTTCGTGTCACGTGACACGAAGGTTGTGTGACGTGTCACGTGACACAAAGGTTGCCAGATCACTAATTTTCTGAAAAAAATCGTTGCCAGATATTTTTTCTTAATTCTGTAATCAACCATAGCGTTCGGACACTTTTTTGAGCGACTGTACCTGCACTTTTGATAAAACACACCACTTGAGAATCAGTAGTTAAGCAAAAAGGATAATTCGGTAATTACAGTGAATTTTGAGCGACCATTAACCGATGTTAGCGACATTAGCGGCATGAGGAGAAATTAAACAGGAATAAAAGTTTAGTAATTTAATTTATCTGAAACTAAACTATGGATTTGAAGTTATGTAAATAGATTAACATTCTTCTTAATATTTATTCAAATTTTATTGAATATTTAGTATTGTTAAGTTTAAAAAATAAATAACAACCGGTTGTAATTTATTATCAATAATTTCAATTTTTATGTATAAGCCCTTTTTACCTCGATTTACATAATATACATATATATGCACAGAGAAAGAAAATACAGAGAGTTCACTCACCTACTTTTCTGGCAATTATTTGCGCCACCTATATCAGATTATGGAACTAGTTTTATCTGTCGTGACCTTGCGCAGAACATAAACTGTTATGTTATATTAAGTTAGGAACTAGTATGAAATGGAACCGCCGTCCTTCGGGTGGGATGTAAAGCCGTGGTCCCGTGAGAAAGAAAGCGATCATCTATTTCCTAGTAGCTGTCCAGTGTGTCTCATTTCACCAACTTTCTCTGAGCTCTTGGGGGTCCTTGTGACATGGCCATTTAACCCATTATGTGCAAAAAAAGTGCAGCTCAGAAATGAAAAAACCCAACCCTCCTTTCAATAACTTTCTCTGAGCCCTTGGGGACTTCGTGATCTGGCCATTTAATCCATTGTTTGCAATAAAAAAGTGCAGCTCAGAAGTAAACAACCCAATCCTTCTTTCGGCCTACAATGAAAATTTTCAGAAAAATTTACAGAAAAATTTTTGTGAAAGGAGGGTTGAGTTGTTTTTACTCCGAGCGGCACTTTTTTGCCTACAGTGGGCTAAATCGCCAGATCACAAGGACCCAAGGGCTCAGAGAAATTTGGTGAAAAGAGGGATGAGTTGTTTTTCCTCCGAGTGGCACTTTTTTTTCTCCCCCTACAATGGGCTAAATCGCCAGGTCACAAGGACCCCAGTGGCCACAAAAATTTTCACAAAATTTCTCTAAGCCACTGGGGTCCTTGTGATCTGGCGATTTAGCCCACTGTAGGCAAAAAAGTGCCGCTCGGAGTAAAAACAACTCAACCCTCCTTTCACAAAAATTTTTCTGATCCCTTGGGTCCTTGTGATCTGGCGATTTAGCCCATTGTAGGCCAAAAAAAGTGCCGCTCGGAAGAGAAACAACTCAGCCCTTCTTTCACTAAATTTCCCTGATACCTTGGGGTCCTTGTGATCTGGCAATTTAGCCCATTGTAGGCCAAAAAAAGTGCCGCTCGGAAGAAAAACAACTCAGCCCTCCTTTCACTAAATTTCCCTGATACCTTGGGTCCTTGTGATCTGGCGATTTAGCCCATTGCAGGCCAAAAAAAGTGCCGCTAGGAAGAAAAACAACTCAGCCCTCCTTTCACTAAATTTACCTGATACCTTGGGAGCCTTGTGATCTGGCGATTTAGCCCATTGCAGGCAAAAAAAATGCCGCTCGGAAGAAAAACAACTCAGCCCTCCTTTCACTAAATTTACCTGATACCTTGGGAGCCTTGTGATCTGGCGATTTAGCCCATTGTAGGCCGAAAAAAATGCCGCTCGGAAGAAAAACAACTCAGTCCTCCTTTCACTAAATTTCCCTGATACCTTGGGGGCCTTGTGATCTGGCGATTTAGCCCATTGTAGGCCAAAAAAAATGCCGCTCGGAAGAAAAACAACTTAGCCCTCCTTTCACTAAATTTACCTGATACCTTGGGAGCCTTGTGATCTGGCGATTTAGCCCATTGTAGGCCAAAAAAAATGCCGCTCGGAAGAAAAACAACTTAGCCCTCCTTTCACTAAATTTCCCTGATACCTTGGGGGCCTTGTGATCTGGCGATTTAGCCCATTGTAGGCCAAAAAAAATGCCGCTCGGAAGAAAAACAACTTAGCCCTCCTTTCACTAAATTTACCTGATACCTTGGGAGCCTTGTGATCTGGCGATTTAGCCCATTGTAGGCCGAAAAAAATGCCGCTCGGAAGAAAAACAACTCAGTCCTCCTTTCACTAAATTTCCCTGATACCTTGGGGGCCTTGTGATCTGGCGATTTAGCCCATTGTAGGCCAAAAAAAATGCCGCTCGGAAGAAAAACAACTTAGCCCTCCTTTCACTAAATTTCCCTGATACCTTGGGGGCCTTGTGATCTGGCGATTTAGCCCATTGTAGGCCAAAAAAAATGCCGCTCGGAAGAAAAACAACTTAGCCCTCCTTTCACTAAATTTCCCTGATACCTTGGGGGCCTTGTGATCTGGCGATTTAGCCCATTGTAGGCCAAAAAAAATGCCGCTCGGAAGAAAAACAACTTAGCCCTCCTTACACTAAATTTCCCTGATACCTTGGGGGCTTTGTGATCTGGCGATTTAGCCCATTGTAGGCCAAAAAAAATGCCGCTCGGAAGAAAAACAACTTAGCCCTCCTTTCACTAAATTTCCCTGATACCTTGGGGGCCTTGTGATCTGGCGATTTAGCCCATTGTAGGCCAAAAAAAATGCCGCTCGGAAGAAAAACAACTTAGCCCTCCTTTCACTAAATTTCCCTGATACCTTGGGGGCCTTGTGATCTGGCGATTTAGCCCATTGTAGGCCAAAAAAAATGCCGCTCGGAAGAAAAACAACTTAGCCCTCCTTACACTAAATTTCCCTGATACCTTGGGGGCTTTGTGATCTGGCGATTTAGCCCATTGTAGGCCAAAAAAAATGCCGCTCGGAAGAAAAACAACTCAGTCCTCCTTTCACTAAATTTCCCTGATACCTTGGGGGCTTTGTGATCTGGCGATTTAGCCCATTGTAGGCCAAAAAAAAGCGCCGCTCGGAAGAAAAACAACTTAGCCCTCCTTTCACTAAATTTCCCTGATACCTTGGGGGCCTTGTGATCTGGCGATTTAGCCCATTGTAGGCCAAAAAAAATGCCGCTCGGAAGAAAAACAACTTAGCCCTCCTTTCACTAAATTTCCCTGATACCTTGGGGGCTTTGTGATCTGGCGATTTAGCCCATTGTAGGCCAAAAAAAATGCCGCTCGGAAGAAAAACAACTCAGTCCTCCTTTCACTAAATTTCCCTGATACCTTGGGGGCTTTGTGATCTGGCGATTTAGCCCATTGTAGGCCAAAAAAAATGCCGCTCGGAAGAAAAACAACTTAGCCCTCCTTTCACTAAATTTCCCTGATACCTTGGGGGCCTTGTGATCTGGCGATTTAACCCATTGTAGGCCAAAAAAAGTGCCGCTCGGAAGAAAAACAACTTAGCCCTCCTTTCACTAAATTTCCCTGATACCTTGGGGGCTTTGTGATCTGGCGATTTAGCCCATTGTAGGCCAAAAAAAATGCCGCTCGGAAGAAAAACAACTCAGTCCTCCTTTCACTAAATTTCCCTGATACCTTGGGGGCCTTGTGATCTGGCGATTTAGCCCATTGTAGGCCAAAAAAAATGCCGCTCGGAAGAAAAACAACTTAGCCCTCCTTTCACTAAATTTCCCTGATACCTTGGGGGCTTTGTGATCTGGCGATTTAGCCCATTGTAGGCCAAAAAAAATGCCGCTCGGAAGAAAAACAACTCAGTCCTCCTTTCACTAAATTTCCCTGATACCTTGGGGGCTTTGTGATCTGGCGATTTAGCCCATTGTAGGCCAAAAAAAAGCGCCGCTCGGAAGAAAAACAACTCAGCCCTCCTTTCACTAAATTTTCCTGATACCTTGGGGGCCTTGTGATCTGGCGATTTAGCCCATTGTAGGCCAAAAAAAATGCCGCTCGGAAGAAAAACAACTTAGCCCTCCTTTCACTAAATTTCCCTGATACCTTGGGGGCTTTGTGATCTGGCGATTTAGCCCATTGTAGGCCAAAAAAAATGCCGCTCGGAAGAAAAACAACTCAGTCCTCCTTTCACTAAATTTCCCTGATACCTTGGGGGCTTTGTGATCTGGCGATTTAGCCCATTGTAGGCCAAAAAAAATGCCGCTCGGAAGAAAAACAACTTAGCCCTCCTTTCACTAAATTTCCCTGATACCTTGGGGGCCTTGTGATCTGGCGATTTAGCCCATTGTAGGCCAAAAAAAATGCCGCTCGGAAGAAAAACAACTTAGCCCTCCTTTCACTAAATTTCCCTGATACCTTGGGGGCCTTGTGATCTGGCGATTTAGCCCATTGTAGGCCAAAAAAAATGCCGCTCGGAAGAAAAACAACTTAGCCCTCCTTACACTAAATTTCCCTGATACCTTGGGGGCTTTGTGATCTGGCGATTTAGCCCATTGTAGGCCAAAAAAAATGCCGCTCGGAAGAAAAACAACTTAGCCCTCCTTTCACTAAATTTCCCTGATACCTTGGGGGCCTTGTGATCTGGCGATTTAGCCCATTGTAGGCCAAAAAAAATGCCGCTCGGAAGAAAAACAACTTAGCCCTCCTTTCACTAAATTTCCCTGATACCTTGGGGGCCTTGTGATCTGGCGATTTAGCCCATTGTAGGCCAAAAAAAATGCCGCTCGGAAGAAAAACAACTTAGCCCTCCTTACACTAAATTTCCCTGATACCTTGGGGGCTTTGTGATCTGGCGATTTAGCCCATTGTAGGCCAAAAAAAATGCCGCTCGGAAGAAAAACAACTCAGTCCTCCTTTCACTAAATTTCCCTGATACCTTGGGGGCTTTGTGATCTGGCGATTTAGCCCATTGTAGGCCAAAAAAAAGCGCCGCTCGGAAGAAAAACAACTTAGCCCTCCTTTCACTAAATTTCCCTGATACCTTGGGGGCCTTGTGATCTGGCGATTTAGCCCATTGTAGGCCAAAAAAAATGCCGCTCGGAAGAAAAACAACTTAGCCCTCCTTTCACTAAATTTCCCTGATACCTTGGGGGCTTTGTGATCTGGCGATTTAGCCCATTGTAGGCCAAAAAAAATGCCGCTCGGAAGAAAAACAACTCAGTCCTCCTTTCACTAAATTTCCCTGATACCTTGGGGGCTTTGTGATCTGGCGATTTAGCCCATTGTAGGCCAAAAAAAATGCCGCTCGGAAGAAAAACAACTTAGCCCTCCTTTCACTAAATTTCCCTGATACCTTGGGGGCCTTGTGATCTGGCGATTTAACCCATTGTAGGCCAAAAAAAGTGCCGCTCGGAAGAAAAACAACTTAGCCCTCCTTTCACTAAATTTCCCTGATACCTTGGGGGCTTTGTGATCTGGCGATTTAGCCCATTGTAGGCCAAAAAAAATGCCGCTCGGAAGAAAAACAACTCAGTCCTCCTTTCACTAAATTTCCCTGATACCTTGGGGGCCTTGTGATCTGGCGATTTAGCCCATTGTAGGCCAAAAAAAATGCCGCTCGGAAGAAAAACAACTTAGCCCTCCTTTCACTAAATTTCCCTGATACCTTGGGGGCTTTGTGATCTGGCGATTTAGCCCATTGTAGGCCAAAAAAAATGCCGCTCGGAAGAAAAACAACTCAGTCCTCCTTTCACTAAATTTCCCTGATACCTTGGGGGCTTTGTGATCTGGCGATTTAGCCCATTGTAGGCCAAAAAAAAGCGCCGCTCGGAAGAAAAACAACTCAGCCCTCCTTTCACTAAATTTTCCTGATACCTTGGGGGCCTTGTGATCTGGCGATTTAGCCCATTGTAGGCCAAAAAAAATGCCGCTCGGAAGAAAAACAACTTAGCCCTCCTTTCACTAAATTTCCCTGATACCTTGGGGGCTTTGTGATCTGGCGATTTAGCCCATTGTAGGCCAAAAAAAATGCCGCTCGGAAGAAAAACAACTCAGTCCTCCTTTCACTAAATTTCCCTGATACCTTGGGGGCTTTGTGATCTGGCGATTTAGCCCATTGTAGGCCAAAAAAAAGCGCCGCTCGGAAGAAAAACAACTCAGCCCTCCTTTCACTAAATTTTCCTGATACCTTGGGGGCCTTGTGATCTGGCGATTTAGCCCATTGTAGGCCAAAAAAAATGCCGCTCGGAAGAAAAACAACTCAGCCCTCCTTTCACTAAATTTCCCTGATACCTTGGGGGCCTTGTGATCTGGCGATTTAGCCCATTGTAGGCCAAAAAAAATGCCGCTCAGAAGAAAAACAACTCAGCCCTCCTTTCACAAAATTTCCCTGATACCTTGGGGGGCCTTGTGATCTGGCGATTTAGCCCATTGTAGGCCAAAAAAAGTGCCGCTCGGAAGAAAAACAACTCAGCCCTCCTTTCACTAAATTTTCCTGATACCTTGGAGTCCTTGTGATCTGGGAGGAAAAACAACTCACCTCTCTTTCCACCAAATTTCTCTGATCCCTTGAGGTCCTTGTGTTCTGGCGATTTAGCCCATTGTTTTCGAAAAAGTGCCGCTCAGAGGTAAAGCAACCCAATAAACAAGCTTCATGAAAATATCCATCGGCCACCAAATCGTGAACACATGTAACGCGAAAGCCGAGAAGGAAGGATGCTCGTGTGAGCTCCCGATCCCTCCGACCCGAAATCACGTGCGGAAAGAGAGGTGAGGGACTCCTGCCCTGCAGAGACTGAGAAGAGAGAAAGTCACATGCTGGCAAGCGGAAAATTGAAATGCTACGGAGGAAATTCTTTATAGGATTTGTTTAAATTGACCTCATCTATTGCTGCGAGCTGTCCGATCGGGTCGACACATTACTATGACATTTATGTGTTTTGGCTTAGGGATACGCCTCCCTCTCCTTTTTCCCTCCCCATCTCGTACCCCTCCCACCCACAACAGGCGGCTCCGCGAGAACATGGGGGGATTGCATCTCTATGACAAGAGCAGCCAGTGCTCCGTGAAAGTCTTCCTATCGCTACTTGGTGAAAGTGAAGGGTAATCGCATTTTACAGGCATGTCAGGAATATCATGATCGTCTTTTGGATGGAGGGAATTTTTGACGTCATGTAAGGATAGCAAAACAATGCTTAGCTGTTGATGATGATTTTTAAAGCTTTTTTTTTAAGTTACAGGTATTGGAGAGAAAAATGGTAACTATAAAAGAAAAGTGTGTAATATTAAATCAGTTTATGAGGTAACCTTACACCATAGAATGATGCAAGGGTTGGGTTGTTGGGTTGTTTTACCTCTGAGCGGCACTTTTTTTTGCTCACCATGGGCTAAATGGCCAGGTCACATGGACCCCGAAGGATCAGAGAAGGTTGAGGGAGGGGACCCACTGGAATAGCTGTTGGGAGACAGATGGTAGCCTCCCGTCAAGGCCATCCAGGGTGTTCTTTAACGTGCACAGGGTATGGCTCTCCCGCACACGGGGCCACGGCTTAACGTCCCATCCGACGGACGACGGCCTTTCCAAGCCCATCGGTGTCCCCTACTGACCGTGCGCAGGGCGGGGAATTTTGCCGAGAAATGATGCAAGGACTTTACATTGTTTTCGTATGTAATATTGTAATATGGGGAAAGATACAATTAATCTTGAAATAAAATCCTATTCTTGAATTTGACATTTAACTTATAATTTTCTGTTCTTGAATACGTTACTTAATTATATTTTAACAATATTTTAATTTGAAAAATATGCACAAGAAATAAGAATGATCAGATTATTTTTAATATTTTATATACTTTAGTAAAGTAATTTTACTTTTAACTCCTATATTTTTGCAATTTATACCTACCAGGATGAATATTAATATCAGTCGATGGAAAAGTTTTTTTGCTAAAAATTATGAAATACGATATTACAAATGTTATTGATTAGAGACATTTGTTTTTATTTTCCCACCATCAGAGACATCAAAACCTCCATAATATTCTTAACTAATGAGTTAACTGCCGAACTAATGAGTTAACAGATTGTATTACACTTTGATGTTTTAATTTAAAATTTATCTTAATTTTTTTATTAATTTTTTATGCCAAAATTTAACCGCTTCCTATTTATTTAAAAAGATTTGGCAATTAATATTAATACGTTATTATTTTAATAAAGCCATAATAAATAAAACTTTTTGTTCTGTGTTATTTAAAAATAAATGACTGCCAGTTAAATTTTAGATAAAGATAAAGATAGATATTTTAAAAATAATACCCCCCTCAAGCAACTGCTTGCCACAGAGATCTGACAGAAGCTTGTCAGTTTATACGTCATAGTAAGAAATATGCGCAAGAAATAAGAATGATCAGATTATTTTCAATATTTTATATATTGCTGCAAATTTTAAAATGGATAAGCACTGAGCGTGAGTACTAATAACTATATTTTCAAACCAATTACAATACAATGCAAATTGTTACAAAAAAAATATGGATGAAGTATTTTATAAACAAATTAACTACTATCATATATAAGTCATTAACCTTTTCCACAGAGCATACAATATCAACTGATGATGATGATATGATGTGATGGGAAGGTTAGAAACCCTTCAACAATGGGCTTCCTGCTATCCCAAACAAAGAATCGGACGTGTAAATCACAATGTAAATAAAAAAAATAAATAAATAAATAAAAAATCCCTCAAGCAGCTGCTAGCCACAGAGGTCTGACAGGAGACTGTCAGTTTACATGCCACAGTAGAAGGTCTGAGAGGATGGCAGGACCTCAGCAGAAAAACGACACAATGTAGAAAATAACAATATCAGCTCTGTCTGTTGTACTAAAATACTACCTCTTCACTTTGTTTACCATGTCACTCGAATACCGTCAGACGTAAACAAACTCTCGTCCTGTGCTAGTTCACTAAACTTCTATCACCAACAACAGAAAACAAACACCCGCGCACACACTAATAAATATACTAATTATTTTCACTTAACGCGCACTGAATCAGACCATCTGAACGTCCTTTCCAATCTTACAACTTTTACACACTGCACTGCTATATTTTTATTCCTCCGAATCGTTCTAAGTTCCAATTCGTTGGCTCAATTGAATCTCACGTAGAAGCACACACGAGGGTTTAAGTCACGTTAAGTCATGAAGTCACTGTTGCTCGTTCATCTGTCGTAACAATATTTTAGTAAAGTAATTTTACTTTTAACTCCTATTTTTTTTTTTTTGCAATTTATACCTACCAGTATAAATATTAGTATTATTCAATAGAAATAACTTTTTTTTGCTTTAAAAATAATAATACATACAAATACCTTTCCTTTAAAAATGAGAGATTTGTTAATGTGAGGATTTACGAGACTTCAGCAGAAAAACGACACGAACATCCATGCCTTACCCAGGACTCGAACCTAAGTACCTTTGATGAGTTGCCAAGCACACTAACCATACACATATTAAAATCCCTCCGTTTTTACCTCCTTGATTCGGCGACTATCCCAGCCTTGTTTATCTGTCTAGTTGGCGCGGTTAAGCCAACAGTTCCGATAACAGAAGGCCATACAACTAAGTTATGACGTCAACATAGGTAGTCCCTTAACATTTCAATTTCCTATATATATCTTTTTCTGTTATTATTTTTGTGACTTTATACTAATGTTTATATAGTAAAATACTGTCGCTCAAAAAAGTATCCGAACACTACGGTTGATTACAAAATTCAGAAAAAATATCTGGCAACGATTTTTTTAGAAATTAGTGATCTGGCAACCTTCGTGTCACGTTCGGATACTTTTTTGAGCTACTGTACTTCTTTCGCGTGTCCGAGTGGTTAGCGCGCTTGGCTACTGATCAAAGGGACCTGGGTTCGAGCCCCGAGTAAGGCATGGATATTTCTGATGAGTTTTTCTGCATTTTTTTTTACAAGGATAATTATTTGTATAGCTATGCATATTTTTTTTTGCAGAAAATACCTATTTTTAAATAAATATTAGTATAAAGATTAGAATAAAAATTCTTCATTAATAACAATGGAAACAATGTTTTAGAAATGTCTAGATAATTAGGACTACCTATTTTGGATAGCAGAAAGCCGAAAGTTGAGGTTTCTAACCTTTCCACCACATTTTAATCTAATCTCATGACTAGCTATACTGACGTCATAACTAAGTTGTGCGGCCTTCTGTTATTCCACGGTTCTCTACATATTTCGCTGAAGTTGGGTTGGGTTGGTTTGTTTTACCTCTG
This sequence comes from Ryuthela nishihirai, assembly GCA_038380435.1. Taxonomy (NCBI): domain Eukaryota; kingdom Metazoa; phylum Arthropoda; class Arachnida; order Araneae; family Heptathelidae; genus Ryuthela; species Ryuthela nishihirai. Next base: position 105,771,364 of record JAWZYU010000006.1, read on the forward strand.
AGCGGCACTTTTTTGCACACCATGGGCTAAATGGCCAGGCCACAAAGAACCCGAAGGCTCAGAGAAAGTTGGTTGGGGGGGACCCACTGGAACAGCTGTTGGGAGACAGATCGTAGCCTCCCGTCAAAGCCATCCAGCGTGTTCTTTAACGTGCACAGGGTATGGCCACGGCTTAACGTCCCATCTGACGGACGGCGGCCTTTCCAAGCCCATCGGTGCCCCCTACTGACCGTGGGCAGGACGGGGAATTTTGCGGAAAATTTCGCTGAAGTAACCCCTAGAACGTCGGATAGGTCCTCAGGTAAAATTATATTAAATATTGTAATCATAAAATACTAAGATTCACCTAAAATTATTGTAGGCATAGAATGCTGCTTGAGATGCTTTTCTTAGCAATCTACGTGTACAATAATCTTTTTGCACCTATGCACTCTATTTCAGGCAGCCAAAAAATAATCGCTTCGTATTTTACTAAAAAAAAGATGTAAATTATTAAGACTCGAAATTAAAAACAAAAATGAAAAATAGACTTATTCACTAAGCCTAATGAGAGGCCTGCTGCACAGATTTTCGGCAATTTTGCTGAAATTAGGTGTCAGAGCTCATAGTTGACATCGAATATCTGTTGAATCCATTTCGAATACAGTGGCTCAAAAAAATATCCGAACACTCTGGTTGATGACAGAATTCAGAAAAAATATCTGGCAAAGATTTTTTTAGAAATAGTGATCTGGCAACCTTCGTGTTACGGTTCCCAGATCATTAATTTCTAAAAAAAATCGTTGCCAGATAGTTTTTCTGAATTCTGTCATCAACCATAGTGTTCGGATATATTTTTGAGCGACTGTACAAAGCTCAAGGTATTCCTTGGTAACTTTCAAGGGACCCGTACCAGCGGTTGAGAACCACTATGTTTTAGGAGGAGGTGGTTAGGCAGAAGTTGCTTGTATTTAGATAAAGCCATAAAATTTCTCATTGGCTTTTTGATTAATTACTATCCGGAAAATATGACATCACAAAAATTTTGTGGTATGGTTGAAAGACTTTTGTTAGCAACAGTTCCTATAACAGAAGGCCGTACAACTAAGTTATGACGTCAGCATAGGGAGTTCTTAACATTTAATTAGTCATTTATCATAATCATTTATCATAGTCTTTGGGTTTCCTGCTATCCCAAGAAAAATAAACAGGATAACGGGAGTTGGGAAAATTAGCCAGCCCCTTTGGTTCTCCTGCTATCCCAACAAAATGAACAGGATAAAGAGGATAAAGGATGTAGGGGAAAATTAGCCAGCATCTTTGGGTTTCCTGTTATCTCAAGAAAATAAACAGGATTAATAGGGAGTACAGGAAAATTAGCCAGCATCTTTGGGTTTCCTGTTATCTCAAGAAAATAAACAGGATTAATAGGGAGTACAGGAAAATTAGCCAGCATCTTTGGGCTTCCTGCTATTCCAAGAAAATAAACAGGATTAATAGGGAGTTCAGGAAAATTAGCCAGCATCTTTGGGTTTCCTGTTATCTCAAGAAAATAAACAGGATAAATAGGATAACGGGAGTAAGGGAAAATTAACCAGAATTTTTGGGCTGCGTGCTATCCCAAGAAAATCAACAGGATAAACAGGATAACGGGAGTAAGAGAAAATTAGCCAGCATCTTTGGACTTCCTGCTATCCCATGAAAATAAACAGGATAAACAGATAAACGGGGATAAAGCAAAATTAGCCAAGAAAATATGATAAATGATTTTATACATGTATGTATATATTTTTTTTTAATATTTTTAAATTAAATTTAATTACATTAGAGTGGGTAGCAAATTTAATTGCAAATATCAAACTTTAAAATTTCTTCTTCGCAACAATTTTTTCTCTTGTTTTCTGAGTCACGTTACTGTCTTCAACTAAGAGCTCTCGCTTCAAAACTCTCGGTAGAGAAAGTCATCGGTAAAGTAGCTAAGTTCCTTCTTTGACCTTAATCACTAAAACGTCAAAGGAGAGATTTTTTGACACAATAGTTTCCTGAAAGTTTCGAATACAGACGAAATCACTAAATCATTGATGAAATACGTTTCGTACTTGCTCTTGGGGTTAGTAAGAATTGTTCCTTAGAAGGTCGTAAAACTTCCACAGCCGAGAAGAAGGTTTGAAGTTCAAACTTGGTAAATTTCTTGACCTCCAATACTTCAGGATGAGAAGATGTGTTTTTTTTTTCTGCTTGCACTGTCGTAAACTGTGCGCGAAAGTCTTTAATTGTTTTCTGTGTAGATACCAGGCAGCATAGACGTTTTTTCCAACCAAGAAAATACTGCCACGCGGTCCAACAATTGCTTCCAGTAGTGATTAATGCCGGGAAAAAGTAGAATGACACGTAACAATCACCTACTGCTCACTGCGTGTTCACAAGGCTCATGTTTCGAAACTTTCTCCCCGTAGTCGTGATGAGGAAGACTTAGAGAGAGACATACAAGACATAGAGAGCTTGGCTGCAATTGCTTTGCAACGAGTTTGTAAGCGTTACTTCACTGAAGTTTTGATTACCTCACAGATGTGTGGAAGAAGATGGGGAGCAGCGAAAAGATGCGCCGTGGAAAAAGGAAGCTGGGGAGAATTGTGAGGGGGATGCGAGGAAGACGAGAGGGGGACGGATGCTGCAAAACCTGCAGAAAGTTATTAGAAACTCGCAACGGGAAAAATACTTTTCCCATTAAAGTTTATTACTTTCGCTGAAATCTGATGCGGAAAGAGAAAGATGAAAAAGAAGATAAGGAGGATGAAGACGGAGCTGGAAGAGACAGCAGGGAAGAGGCTGAGGCGGCGGGAAAGAGAATATCTGTGGAAGATGCTGCTTGATGAATGGTCGAGGTTTGTGAGGTCAGAAAGGCACGTTCGAAGAATAACGCCTACCTGCCTGTAGAGACAAGACTTCGCTCCAAATAGAGGTAATCCACCAATGAACGGGCTGACTAGTGGGCCCTTAATGTTATCATTTGTTCGATTTACCTGCCCCTGCGGTCGATTGGTGAGAGGGAGGGGGTGGATTGCAAAAGGAGCACGCAGCAGAAATAGGGAGGAAAGAAGAGGGGGAGAAATTGATGGGTGATCCGCATTTTAGATCTCGAAACATCAGTCGCTTTTGGTGTGTGCCTGTGTGGGCAAATCGAAGGGGAATTGTGGTTCTGCACCTAATGATCTTTTTCCTGCAGCATGAGGTGATGGGAAGGTGGTGTGCCAAAGCAGTCGTCTACTACTCGAGAAAATGTCCTGTCGTTGCGGTTTTGACAGGACATACGATGGTAAAATAGAGAGAAAAATGATATTTGAAAAATGGGACACTCTATAATATCTCCTTTTGTGATATAGGCATCATATAAAAGTTTTTTTCCTTACCAAACCAAACTATGGAATGATACCTTTCAGTTTCTACTGGTACGGAGCTATCATTTTCTTGAACGGCACTCATGTGAACACAACCAACACCTCCTAGAACCAAAGGCCATAGCACTCAGTTAATGACGTCAGCATATCTAGTCGTAAAATCTAGACATTTCTTAAACATCTAGTTCTTATTTTATTACTGGTGATTTATATGCGTGTGTGTGTGTGTGTATTTATTATGTTGTTCTTTATACTAATATATATTTATAAATATACATAATTAGTAAAAAAATATTATCTTGTATCAGCGTTAAAAATAATGCTAATGCAGTCGCTCAAAAAGTATCCGAACACTGTGGTTGATTACAGAATTCAGAAAAAATATCTGGCACCGATTTTTCTAGAAATTGATTTCGTGTCACGTGACACGAAGGTTGCCAGATCACTAATTTCTGGAAAAATCGTTGCCAGATATTTTTTTCTGAATTCTCTAATCAACCAGTGTTCGGATACTTTTTTGAGCGACTGTACATACAAGTAATTTTCCTTTAAAAATGAGAGATTTGTAAATAAATGTTAGTATAAAGATTACTATTAAAATACACCAGTAATAGAAAGGGAAAGAAATATATAAGAAATACCTATCTTTTTTTAGAACTATAATGTGCTGACGTCATAACTTGGTGGTACGGCTTTCTGTTCAAGCTATTGATACAATATGCTAAATTGCATAACGAACGCCATGACAGCAATTTTCACTATATTATGATAGGAGGAATATGTTTTATAAATTTCGCACAATATTTTTACACAATTTTAGTTGTATTTGATTATTTTTCAACTGAGGGTGAATTCGAAATAAGTAAACAAACTATAAATGAACCGATTTAGTAACTAAGGCAATAAAATTACAATAATCGTAAGCAAGTTTCTGTATTATTCACAATAAACAGGGGGCGGGGGTGGCTCAGTCGGTAGCGCGCCAGGCTCGTAATCTGAAGTTCCTAGGTTCGAGTCCCAGCTGGGTCAACGTTGAGATTTATCTCCGCAAAATTCCCCGCCCTGCCCACGGTCAGTAGGGGACACCGATGGTCTCGGAAAGGCTGCCGTCCGTCGGATGGGACGTTAAGCCGTGGCCCCGTGTGCGGGAGAGCCATACCCTGTGCACGTTAAAGAACACGCTGGATGGCCTTGACGGGAGGCTACCATCTGTCTCCCAACAGCTGTTCCAGTGAGTCCCCTCCTCCAACCTTCTCTGAGCCTTCGGGGTCCATGTGACCTGGCCATTTAGCCCATGGTGTGCAAAAAAGTGCCGCTCAGAGGTAAAACAATCCAATCCAATCCGACTGCAAAAACACGACTTCATCAGACGACAGAAGACAGAGTGATCAACTAGTCATCTCCTGAAATATCTTCTGACAGTCGGATGATGGAGCAGAAAACAACAGCTCGATAGGTCACCTCCATTCATGTCTACTCAATGTTCAGTTAATTCTATCTACCCCGAAATCTTGCTGGTCTCTCCGGCTACCATCAGCCTGATGGAGTGGAATAGCATCCGGAACCCTAACGCGAGGCCCAACCCGGTGTCACGTGACCGAGGAGTTTTCCCCTTTCCCGTCTCGGTGGTCCGCGCAGCACGAGGGCGGACAACTTCTACCTGTCAGTGGCAATTCTTCCCGAGTGCAAGTGAACTGCAAACACCGGCAAATGAACCTCGACCGAAGCTGTTCAGAAGATTAAAGATGCTTAACCTTTTTGGTACCCGTGACCACGTGGGATGCAGGGAGGAAGTGAAGGATCACTGTTTTGTTGCGTGGGTGGTTGGAGGAGAGGGTGAAGATAACTTTTTTTTTCGAGAAGAGGAAAAATGTGTCCTCTCTCAGCAACTACAGACCACCTAGATACATTGGGTTTGGATCAAGACCACCTCGATACAACAGGCTTCGACACTGCAGTTGGGTTGGATTGTTTTACCTCTGAGCGGCACTTTTTTGCACACCATGGGCTAAATGGCCAGGTCACATGGACCCCGAAGGCTCAGAGAAGGTTGGGGGAGGGGACCCACTGGAACAGCTGTTGGGAGACAGATCGTAGCCTCCCGTCAAGGCCATCCAGCGTGTTCTTTAACGTGCACAGGGTATGTCTCTCCCACACACGGGGCCACGGCTTAATGTCTCATCCGACGGACGGCTGCCTTTCGAAGCCCATCGGTGTCCCCTACTGACCGTGGGCAGGGCGGGGAATTTTGCGGAGATAAATCTCAACTCTGACCCAGCTGGGACTCGAACCTGGGAACTACAGATTACGAGCCTGGCGCGCTACCGACTGAGCCACCCCCGCCAAGGACACTGCAGTAACAGAAGACCTATTTTTGAAAAAAACTATGGCAGTTCTAATTATAGTTAAATTTCTAGAAATTCCACTTGTAGTTACTAATTTTTAAAAATATAGTAATTAATTTTAAAATATTCTCAATTATTTCAATAAAATATTTACGAATAAATAATTTTATTTTAATTGATTTTAAAATAAATCGCTTTAACTTAAATTTTAAGCAAATTACATCATATGAATTTTTATGCAAAATTAATATCAATCCTTTCTTCCATCCTTTTACTCAAGGCTGTCCAGGCCTGATGTTGCCTGGACAAGACTACTTTGACAATGAAGTTCATGATAGCTCTTTTGATGACGTCACGTATGGAGGGAAATTATTTTCAAATTTTTATTTAATATTATTGCAGATTGCTTTAAGTTAAATATATATAACAGCAAACACCGGCAAATGAACCTCGACTGAAGCTGTTAGAAGCTTAAAGATGCTTAACCTTAATGTTACCCGTGACCACGTGGGATGCAGGGAGGAGGGTTGTTGGATTGTTTTACCTCTGAGCGGCACTTTTTTGCACACCATGGGCTAAATGGCCAGGTCACATGGACCCCGAAGGCTCAGAGAAGGTTGGGGGAGGGGACCCACTGGAACAGCTGTTGGGAGACAGATGGTAGCCTCCCGTCAAGGCCATCCAGCGTGTTCTTTAACGTTGGGTTGTTTTACCTCTGAGCGGCACCTTTTTGCACACAATGGGCTAAATGGCCAGGTCACAAGGACCCCGAAGGCTCAGAGAAGGTTGGGGAGGGGACCCACTGGAACAGCTGTTGGGAGACAGATGGTAGCCCCCGTAAAGGCCATCCAGCGTGTTCTTTAACGTGCACAGGGTATGTCTCTCCCGCACACGGGGCCACGGCTTAACGTCCCATCCGACGGACGGCGGCGTTTCCAAGCCCATCGGTGTCCCCTACTGACCGTGGCAGAGCGGGGAATTTTGCGGAGAAAAGGGAGGAGGGGAAGGATCACTGTTTTGTTGCATGGGAGGTTAGAGGAGAGGGTGAAGATACCTTTTTTTCGAGAAGAGGAAAAATGTGTCCTCTCTCAGCAACTGCAGACCACCTAGATACATTTGGCCTGGACCAAGGCCACCTCGATACAACAGGCTTAGACACTTGAGTAACAAAAGACCTATTTTTGAAAAAAAAACTAAAGCAGTTCTAATTATATGTAAATTTATAAAAACATTTCCCTCCATATGTGACGTCATTGAAATATTTGACATGATCTTAACCATCCAGGTATCCTTGGCCTGAACAACTACCAAAGGAAGAAAACTGAAAATGCGCAAGGTTTTAAAAGATCTAATTTTTGTAAAATTTAACTACAAGGTACTCAATTGAGACTAGCGTAATATAATTTAATTATTACGACTTTCTTAAAGCATTATTGTATATTTCATAATTAATTAATTAATTAACATTTTAAAATAAATAGCTACCAGAAAATTTCTAAGAGATATGACCTAAACTACAAAAATTTTTTTTTTTAAATGCATAATAGTTTCGTGTTATTGCACTGTCCGATCCTAGTGTATATTGGTGACTTTGGCCACCAGCTCGGGCATGGCATTAACAAAGAAAAAATTTTGAAATTTATAGGTGTTTTCAAAAAAGTACTTCCTCTTCAAGTGCAACTGATAGCTTAAAAATGTGGCAATTAATTTCAAACTACTAATGAATACCTTCGTGCCACGGCACGAAGGTTGCCAGATCACTAATTTCTAAAGAAATCGTTGCCAGATATTTTTTCTGAATTCTGTGATCAACCATAGTGTTCGGATACTTTTTTGAGCGACTGTACACCAGTTACATACACATTTCCAGGGGGTACGTGAAGCATAAAAGGTTGAGAACCACTGGTCTGGTAGATAACGTTCAGAATTAGAACCTCTTCGACATTTATAAGTTTCGGGACTGCGAATTTCACGCTCTCTAACAACATAGAGATTTTCCTAAACCAAAGACACACACTGTACTTCTCAAGGTTCTAATTATTTCTCTGAAATTTCCTCTTCACTTTGCCATCATAAAAATGGGGCGGGGGTGGCACAGTCGGCAGCGCGCCAGGCTCGTAATCTGTAATTCCCAGGTTCGAGTCCCAGCTGGGTCAGCGTTGAGATTTATCTCCGCAAAATTCCCCGTCCTGCCCACGGTCAGTAGGAGACACTAATGGGCTTGGAAAGGCCGTCGTCCGTCGAATGGGACGTAAGCCGTGGCCCCGTGTGTGGGAGAGCCATATCCTGTGCACGTTAAAGAACACGCTGGATGGCCTTGACGGGAGGCTACTATCTGTCTCCCAACAGCTGTTCCAGTGGGTCCCCTCCCCCAACCTTCTCTGAGCCTTCGGGGTCCATCTGACCTGGCCATTTAGCCCATGGTGTGCAAAAAAGTGCCGCTCAGAGGTAAAACAACCCAACGTTAAAGAACACGCTGGATGGCCTTGACGGGAGGCTACCATCTGTCTCCCAACAGCTGTTCCAGTGGGTCCCCTCCCCCAACCTTCTCTGAGCCTTCGGGGTCCATGTGACCTGGCCATTTAGCCCATGGTGTGCAAAAAAGTGCCGCTCAGAGGTAAAACAACCCAACCCAACCCATCATAAATCAACACACGTTCTCTGGAAGAATAGCCAAGCAATCCTTTTTTTGCTACAAATAACAACTGAAGAATAAAAAAAAATTACTGATTGGATCAGTGACAAATAAGTTTACCATTCAAGACCGATTCGTAGCACCTGCCGGTCGTCGAACTATAATTAGCTTAAAGCATACAGAAAAAAGAAACCGCGGTTTAGGCATACTTAGGGGGATACAAAGGCTTTAATAAGCCCTCGGTTGTCTCACGTGGTTGCAAGGAGAACCTGCCCATTGTAATAAGAGAGAGTGGTGACCCACAGATCAAATGCTCCTGGATGTACACTCCCTAGTCATTCAATTAGGGCCAAGACCTCATTAACTTCTTTGAAACTAAATGTGAACTTATTAAGTAATTTTATTTGGGCAAATACCAGACTTTGACAATGTAGTAACAGAATTTTAATTATAATTATGTATCTTATAATTCAACTGGTAATTATTAATATTTTAAAACCTGGTAATAATTTTAAAACATTCATAAATATTTTAATCTAATAATAATTAGTAAATTTTTTGTTTTGTATAATTAATTTTATTTTTTAAAACATATAGATTTAATTCTACATAAATTAAATTGCTTAAATTTTTAGGCAAATTCATTTTTCCTCCTGTCTTCCCTTTTGCTTAACGGTTGTCCAGGGATGATTTATCAAGGTAGCCTTGACCAAACCGTTCTGTATGGATTCAGATTTCAGAGTTCATTAGGTCAGTAGGTAACAGGATTGGTCGATAACGTTCCAGGCTCGTAATCTACGGTTCCCAAGTTCGAATCCCATCTGGACCGTCTTTCAGATTAATCTCCGCAAATTTCCCTATCCTGCCCTCGGTCAGTAGGGTCCACCGATGGACTTCAGAAGGCCATCGGTGTACAGTCCCTCAAAAAAGTATCCGAACGCTATGGTTGATTACAGAATTCGGAAAAAATATCTGGCAACGATTTTTTTAGAAGTTAGTGAGCTGGCAACCTTCGTGTCACGTGACACGAAGGTTGCCAGCTCACTAATTTCTAAAAAATCGTTGCCAGATATTTTTTCGAATTCTGTAATCAACCATAGCGTTCGGATACTTTTTTGAGGGACTGTACCTTTGCTTCCCAACGAAATGGAAAGCAGAAGTCAACAGAATGCCAGTGTGGACTCGTTTGCAACATCCACGTGTGTTGCCAATTGTAACAGTGCGCCCGTAGTAGGAGGGATATTTTTTTCCCGTGCTACTTTTCATTTTACATAAATATCTTGCTCATCGCTTTATATACAGTCGCTCAAAATACTATCCGAACACTATGGTTGATTACAGAATTCAGAAAAAATATTTGCCAACGATTTTTTTTAGAAATTAGTGATCTGGCAATCTTCGTGTACAGTCCCTCAAAAAAAGTATCCAAAAATCATGGTTAATTACAGAATTCAGAAAAAATATCTGGCAACGATTTTTTTAGAAATTAGTGATCTGGCAATCATCGTGTACAGTCACTCAAAAAAGTATCCGAACACTATGATTAAATACAGAATTCAGAAAAAATATCTGGCAACGGTTTTTTTACAAATTAGTGATCTGGCGACCTTCGTGTACAGTCGCTCAAAAAAATATCCGAACACTATGGTTGATTACAGAATTCAGAAAAAATATCTGCCAACGATTTTTTTTTAGAAATTAGTGATCTGCCAACCTTCGTGTACAGTCGCTCAAAAAAAAAATCCCAACACTATGGTTGATTACAGAATTCAGAAAAATATCTGGCAACGATTTTTTTAGAAATTAGTGATCTGGCAATCTCCGTGTACAGTCGCCCAAAAAAGCATCCGAAAACTATGGTTAATTACAGAATTCAGAAAAAATATCTGCCAACGATTTTTTTAGAAATCAGTGATCTGGCCATTTAGCTCATGGTGTGCAAAAAAGTGCAGCTCAGAGGTAAAACAACCAACACAACTGTCTTTGCATATAGCTTATACAGAATGCTTCAAAATGCGCGCAACTCGAAATGTAAATGCTCATTGTTTCGTTGACAACCGAACGCAATCGGTGTTGAATTGAACACCGATTCTAATGTTGGTAACCCTGCACTCACTGACGTATGCAACAGTTTTCGGGGCGGGGGTGGCTCAGTCGGTAGCGCATCAGGCTCGTAATCTGTAGTTCCCAGATTCGAGACCCAGCTGGGTCATCATTGAGATTTATCTCTACCAAACTACCCGCCCTGCCCACGGTCAGTACGGGACACCGATGGGCTTGGAAATGCCGCCATCCGTAAGATGGGACATTAAGCCGTGACTCCGTATGCGGGATAGCCATACCCTGTGCACGTTAAAGAACATACTGGATGGCCTTGACGGGAAGCTACCATCTGTCTCCCAACAGCTGTTCCAGTGGGTCCACGCTCCTAACCTTCTCTGAGACTGGGGCAGGGGGTGGCTCCGTCGGTAGCGCGCCAGGCTCGTAATCTGTAGTTCCCAGGTTCGAGTCACAGCTGGGTCAGCGTTGAGATTTATCTCCGCAAAATTCCCCGCCCTGCCCACGGTCAGTAGGGGACACCGATGGGCTTTGAAAGGCCGCCGTCCGTCGGATGGGACGTTAAGCTGTGGCCCCGTGTGCGGGAGAGACATACCCTGTGCACGTTAAAGAATACGCTGAATGGCCTTGACGGGAGGCTACCATCTGTCTCCCAACAGCTGTTCCAGTAGGTCTCCTCCCCCAACTTTCTCTGAGCCTTCGGGGTCCATGTGACCTGGCCATTTAGCCCATGGTGTGCAAAAAAGTGTCGCTCAGAGGTAAAACAACCCAACCCTTCTCTGAGCCTTCTGGGTTCGTGTGACCTGGCCATGTAACCCATGGTGTGCAAAAAAGTGCCGCTCAAATGTAAAACAACCCAACGCTGTTCCAGTGGGTCCCCTCCCCCAACCTTCTCTGAGCCTTCAGGGCCCTTGTGACCTGACCATTTATACCATGGTGTGCAAAAAAGTGCCGCTCAAATGTAAAACAACCCAACAGCTGTTCCAGTCGGTCCCCTCCCCCAACCTTCTCTGAGTCTTCAGGGTCCTTGTGACCTGACCATTTAGCCCATTGTGTGCAAAAAAGTGACGATTAGTTATAAAACAGTCCAACTAAACTGTTTAGTTTAGTTCTCATGCTGTCAGTTCTTTGTTGGTAATGTGTGTTATACTAGTTGCCCATAATGAAATTTTTCAAGGCTGAAAGTGTATACATAGTCGAACCTCATTTAACCCTTTCACGACCAAGGGAAACATTTTTCCCATTTTAAAATTGGTGATTGTCGTATTTAATTATAACCTTATCTGCATTTTTTTATACAGAATGTCAAAATAGAAAGTATGCCGAACGCAATTACGTAAACGGGAACGTTTAGAAAAAAAAAAAGAACTGTCAGGACGCATAATATATGTACTATGTGCAATGTCCATCTTTGCTTCACAACCAATAGAAATTGCTTCGCAGAATATCATAATTAGCACATCATTTTGTATAGTAATTTTATTTCATAATTTTGCATTATTTTAGTTAACATTTTGTTCTAATAAACCAATAAATAAAAGACATTGCATAATAAGCCTAACTATAATTTGTATTACCTTTATAGTCCATTGGGAAAAATATTTCCCATAAAATTCCAAAAAAACTACACATTGTTATGTATTTTTCTTATGATTTTTATTTATTTTACGTCTAAACAAACTAAAATAAACAGTTACATACTAATATTTACTCTTAGAAACCTTGTGGTCCTGAAAGGGTTAACAACCAAATTATTTCGAACTCTTCAAGCTGACTTCAATGAACAATTTCCTGATTCTCCGCTACCCAAGAAGTCTACAATGTCACGTTTAATTGCGCGATTCCGCGAGACTGCAAACGTACATGGCAAGAAACGTACTGGTAGACCTTCTCTGTTAAGTGATGGAAAACTTGAGGACATTAATCAACGTTAGACAAGAGGGTTGCGTTGTGCTACCTCTGAGCAGCACTTTTATGCACACAATGGGCTAAATGGCCACGTCACAAAGACCCCGAGGGCTCAGAGAAGATTGGGGGAGGGGACCCACTGGAACAGTTGTTGGGAGATAGATGGTAGCCTCCCTCAAAGTCATCCAGCGTGTTCTTTAAGGTTTGGTTGTTTTACCTCTTTTTGCACACAATGGGCTAAATGGCCAGGTCACAAGGACCCGAAGACTCAAAAAAGGTTGGGGGAGGGGACCCACTGGAACATCTGTTGGGAGACAAATGATAGCATCCCGTCAAGCATGTTCTTTAACGTGCACAGGGTATGGCTCTTCCGCACACGGGGCAATGGCTTAGCTTCGCATCCGACGGACGACGGTCTTTTCAAGCTCATTGGTGTCCTCTACTGACCGTGGGCAGGGCGGGGAGTTCTGCAGAGATAATCTCAATGCCATCTCAGCTGGGAGAAAAACTTGAGAATATCAGCATCTATTGCAACCCTTGGTTAACAATTTGCAAACATAAATTGAGAAAAATAAAATTCTCAAATATGGATTACGCGAATTTTGAATCACTCTGTATAATTATGAAGATTCTTATTGAAACCAACAAACAGCCATTATAGGTTCATTACTACACGTGCTGCCTTTGGTTTGAAAATTGCAGCAATAAGTATTTGATGGTCTACTGTTAAAGCAATATATTCCATGTCGTATTCGTTTTTTTAGATATATCCTAAAGCAACCTGTAGCAATATTAAACTAAAAATAATATGAAATAGCCAATGTGATTCCTCCTCTAACCAACTAAAAAGAGCAAAGCAAATGAGGAGGAAATGTTTGAGTTTGCTAAGGAAGTAAAAGATATCCTAGGTTCGAGTGCCAGCTGGGTCAGCGTTAAGATTTATCTCCGCAAAATTCTCCGCCCTGTCCACGGTCAGTAGGGTACAGCGATAGGCTTGGAAAGACCGCCGTCCTTCAGATGGGACGTTAAGCCGTAGCCCGTGTGCGGGAGAGACATACCATGTGCACGTTAAAGAACACGCTGGATGGCCTTGACGGGAGACTACCATCTGTCTCCCAACAGCTGTTCCAGTGGGTCCCCTCCCCCAACCTTCTCTGAGCCTTCGGGGTCCTTGTGGCCTGGCCATTTGGCCCATGGTGTGCAAAAAAGTGCCGCTCAGAGGTAATACAATCCAATCCAACTCTTGGTTGATTAAGTGACCGGACTAAAGATACTTGATGTATTACGATCCCTTGGTTTTAAACCATTTCAAGCATCCAAAGATAATTGTTTTTTGATTCTCAATTGTTTTACTTTTTGTTGTACTTTTTTAGCAAATTCGTTTTGCCCTTGAAGCCCCTTTGGGGTTTATGTACTTTAACTTTTATTATTGCCAATCAGGCACTGTTTTAGACTTACAGATATGAGCCCTAGGTTTGCAGCTCATAAAATTAATTCAAGACATCAGATAACTTCCTATACATATTCTGGGGCGGGGGTGGCTTAGTCGGTAGCGCGCCAGGCTCGTAATCTGTAGTTCCCAGGTTCGAGTCCCAGCTGCGTCAGCGTTGAGATTTATCTCCGCAAAATTCCCCGCCCTGCCCACGGTCAGTAGGGGACACCGATGGGCTTTGAAAGGCCGCCGTCCGTCGGATGGGACGTTAAGCCGTGGCCCCGTGTGCGGGAGAGACATACCCTGTGCACGTTAAAGAACACGCTGGATGGCCTTGACGGGAGGCTACCATCTGTCTCCCAACAGCTGTTCCAGTGGGTCCCTTCCCTCAAACATCTCTGAGCCTTCGGGGTCCTTGTGACCTGGCCATTTAGCCGATGGTGTGCAAAAAAGTGCCGCTCAGAGGTAAAACAACCCAAACCCTCTGAGCCGCACTTTTTTGTACACAGTGGGCTAAATGGCCAGGTCACAAAAATCCCGAAGGCTCAGAGAAGGTTGGGAGAAGGGACCCATTGGACAATTGTTGGGAGACAAATGGTATCCTCCCGTCAAGGCCATCCAGCATTTTCTTTAACGTGCACAGGGTATGGTTTTCCCGCAAACGTGCCCCGCCACACAATTCTGTGTCCCCGTATGTGGGTTGGGTTGTTTTACCTCTGAGCCGCAGTTTACCTCTGAGCCGCAGTTTACTCTGTTTTACCTCTGTACACAGTGGGCTAAATGGCCAGGTCACAAGAACCCCGAAGGCTCAGAGAAGGTTGGGAGAGGGGACCCACTGTAACAGCTATTAGAAGACAAATGGTATCCTCCTGTCAAGGCCATCCAGCGTGTTCTTTAAGGTGCACAGGGTGTGGTTCTCCCACACCCGCGACCACGGTTTAACGTCCCATCCAAAGGATGGCTGCCTTTCCAAGTCCATCAGTATCCTCTACTGATTGAAGATGGAGAATTTTGCACAGATAAATCTCAACACTGCCCCTAGTGGGACTAGAAAACTACGAACTGAGATTATGAGTCTCTAGCGCTACAGACTGATCATTTAGCTCACTCTGTGTCAAAAAAAAGGGCCAATCATAGATAAACAACCCAACAAACCCTTACAAATACGGGGCGGGGGTGGCTCAGTCGGTAGCGCGCCTGGCTCGTAATCTGTAGTTCCCAGGTTCGAGTCCCAGCTGGGTCAGCGTTGAGATTTATCTCCGCAAAATTCCCCGCCCTGCCCACGGTCAGTAGGGGACATCGATGGGCTTGGAAAGGCCACCGCTCGTCGGATGGGACGTTAAGCAATGGCCCGTGTGCGAGAGAGCCATACCCTGTGCACGTTAAAGAACACGCTGGATGGCCTTGACGGGAGGCTACCATCTGTCTCCCAACAGCTGTTCCAGTGGGTCCCCTCCCCCAACCTTCTCTGAGCCTTCGGGGTCCATGTGACCTGGACATTTAGCCCATGGTGTGCAAAAAAGTGCCGCTCAGAGGTAAAACAACCCAACTCGTTAATCAATCCTTTCAACCAGTAGAAAAGATTACGTTGATGTCTTTCTGAAAAATCCGCCTCACTCTGAGACTACGGAAAAAACTTTATATCTTTTTAAGAGGCTTCTTTCTTTCTTTTTGGTTTTTCATTTCCTAAATAGAAAGATGTTTGTTTTACTGGATGAAAGCAACGTGCGTGGGGTGGGGGATGGGGGCATCAGGTGTATCACGTGTCATGAACACCAGACCTTTCGCTCTCTTTCTCTTACTGTTTTGCTGTTGTGTTGGGTTGTTTTACCTCTGAGCGGCACGTTTTTGCACACCATGGGCTAAATGGCCAGGTCACATGGACCCCGAAGGCTCAGAGAAGGTTGGAGGAGGGGACCCACTGGAACAGCTGTTGGGAGACAGATGGTAGCCTCCCGTCAAGGCCATCCAGCGTGTTCTTTAACGTTGGGTTGTTTTACCACTGAGCGGCACTTTTTTGCACACCATGGGCTAAATGGCCAGGTCACATGGACCCCGAAGGCTCAGAGAAGGTTGGAGGAGGGGACCCACTGGAACAGCTGTTGGGAGACAGATGGTAGCCTCCCGTCAAGGCCATCCAGCGTGTTCTTTAACGTTGGGTTGTTTTACCACTGAGCGGCACTTTTTTGCCCACCATGGGCTAAATGGCCAGGTCACATGGACCCCGAAGGCTCAGAGAAGGTTGGGGGAGGGGACCCACTGAAACAGCTGTTGGGAGACATATGATAGCCTCCCGTCAAGGCCATCAAGCGTGTTTTTTAACGTTGGGTTGTTTTACCTCTGAACGGCACTTTTTTGCACACCATGGGCTAAATGGCCAGGTCACATGGACCCCGAAGGCTCAGAGAAGGTTGGGGGAGGGGACCCATTGGAACAGCTGTTGGGAGACAGATGATAGCCTCCCGTCAAGGCCATCCAGCGTGTTCTTTAACGTTGGGTTGTTTTACCTCTGAGCAACACTTTTTTGCACACCATGGACTAAATGGCCAGGTCACATGGACCCGGAAGGCTCAGAGAAAGTTGGGGGAGGGGACCCACTGTAATAGCGGTTGGGAGACAGATGATAGCCTCCCGTCAAGGCCATCCAGCGGGTTCTTTAACGTGCACAGGGTATGGCTCTCCCACACACGGGGCCACGGTTTAACGTCCCATCCGACGGATGGATCAGCGTTGAGATAAATCTCAACATTGACCCAGCTGGGACTCGAACCTGGGAACTACAGATTACGAGCCTGGCGCGCTACCGACTGAGCCACCCCCTCCCCCGCCCCGGCCACAATGCTCCCATTAAATTAATTGTACATTTGATAAGGTTTATAAAATTTATATTGGTTTTTTATTACTTATTATTTTTCGTATAAATAAAATTATTTTTTGAGGTGACATGAACTGACTTTTCAACTATCTATCCTGTCCTATTCTTCTTTTTGGCCCGCGAAATATTGACGAAAAAAAAAATGGCCCGCTGTCTTAGAGAAGTTGGACAACACTTTTAGACCATAATTGGAGAAAATACCGCTCAAAAGTATAACACCTAACCTTTCGTTTCGGAGGGGCGGCTGTGGCTCAGTCGGTAGCGCGCCAGGCTCGTAATCTGTAGTTCCCAGGTTCGAGTCCCAGCTGGGTCAGCGTTCAGATTTATCTCCGCAAAATTCCCCGCCCTGCCCACGGTCAGTAGGGGACACCGATGGGCTTGGAAAGGCAGCCGTCCGTCGGATGGGACGTTAAACCGTGGCCCCGTGTGTGGGAGAGTCATACCCTGTGCACGTTAAAGAACACGCTGGATGGCCTTGACGGGAGGCTACGATCTGTCTCCCAGCAGCTGTTCCAGTGGGTCCCCTCCCCCAACCTTCTCTGAGCCTTCGGGGTCCATGTGACCTGGCCATTTAGCCCATGGTGTGCAAAAATGTGCCGCTCAGAGGTAAAACAACCCAACCCTAACCTTTCGTATAGACCACTCAAGATTCGGAACAGAAAATCGATAGAGAAACAGAAAATCGAAAGAGAAATTATCATCGTAATTGCATCCACACTTCCTCAACAGAAAAAAACCCATTTCCCCACAAACTCACACCTGGGAATAGATGACATTCCCAACACTTAACCCAAACGCCGTAAATAATGAAACTATGGAAACTGAAACGGTGATACTGCGTGAAAGAGAATCTCCAGGGTCTCGACGCAAAAGTTTTACAGAGGGCAGGATTCGGAGGTCACGTGAGTGTAGTGGGCCGTGGAAGAGGCCGCTTATCTCCATGGTGATCTGTCGCTTCCCGTGATAGATCGAGGTGGGAGGTCACGTGCCCGTGGACCGTCACTTGAGCTTGTCACTCTTTGTTAAGTTGACTGCTCAGCTGTCTGCTTTGCGCACATGGGTTACGCGAAAGAATGGTGAGATTTTGCTCCGCAGTTTCTGTTTCAGCCTCTGTCGATCCCCGTAGTTGCTGCGCTTCGGATCCAGATTTTTGAGCTTTTTATCTGACGAATTGGGTGACAAATTTTTATAGAGATTAGATTTGCTTGAATGGTATTAAGAGCTTGTATTTGTAAGGGTTTGTTGGGTTGTTTTACCTCTGAGCGGCACTTTTTTTGCACACCATGGGCTAAATGGCCAGGTCACATGGACCCGGAAGGCTCAGAGAAGGTTGGGGGAGGGGACCCACTGGAACAGCTGTTGGGAGACACATGGTAGCCTCCCGTCAAGGTCATTCAGTGTGTTCTTTAAAGTTGGGTTGTTTTACCTTTGATCGGCACTTTTTTGCACACCATGGGCTAAATGTCCAGGTCACATGGACCCCGAAAGCTCAGAAAAGGTTGGGGGAGGGGACCCACTGGAAGAGCTGTTGGGAGACAGATGGTAGCCTCCCGTCAAGGCCATCCAGCGTGTTCTTTAACGTGCACAGGGTATGCTCTTCTGCACACGGGGCGACGGCTTAACGTCCCATCCGACGGACGGCGGCCTTTCCAAGCCCATCGGTGTCCCCTACTGACCGTGGGAAGGGCGGGGAATTTTGCGGAGATAAATCTCAACGCTGACCCAGCTGGGACTCGAACCTGGGAACTACAGATTACGAGCCAGGCGCGCTACCGACTGAGCCACCCCTGCCCCGTATTTGTAAGGGTTGGTTGGGTTGTTTTATCTATGATTGGCCCTTTTTTTTGACACAGAGTGAGCTAAATGATCAGTCTGTAGCGCTAGAGACTCATAATCTCAGTTCGTAGTTTTCTAGTTCCACTTGGGGCAGTGTTGAGATTTATCTGTGCAAAACTCTCCATCTTCAATCAGTAGAGGATACTGATGGACTTGGAAAGGCAGCCATCCTTTGGATGGGACGTTAAACCGTGGTCGGTGGGTGTGGGAGAACCACACCCTGTGCACGTTAAAGAACACGCTGGATGGCCTTGACAGGAGGATACCATTTGTCTTCTAATAGGTGTTACAGTGGGTCCCCCTCCCCCAACCTTCTCTGAGCCTTCTGGGTTTTTGTGACGTGGCCATTTAGCCCACTGTGTACAAAAAAGTGCGGCTCAGAGGTAAAACAACCCAATCCAAATACGAGAACACAGAATTGTGTGGCGGGGCACGTTTGCGGGAAAACCATACCCTGTGCACGTTAAAGAACATGCTGGATGGCCTTGACGGGAGGGTACCATTTGTCTCCCAACAATTGTCCAATGGGTCCCTTCCCCTAACCTTCTCTGAGCCTTCGGGGTTTTTGTGACCTGGCCATTTAGCCCACTGTGTACAAAAAAGTGCCGCTCAGAGGTAAAACAACCCTACCCTAACGTTTGGCAATTATACATTTTTTTACACTGCAATTTGGATCCTAGAAATGGTAATTTTTACCAATACTTCAAATTGGATCCTAGAAACAGTAATTTTTACTAACATCCCTATTTGGGTTCTCGCAAGAATCCCTATTTACAAACACTGCAATTTGGGTTCCATCAACAGTACTTTTTTTCCGAACAACAATACTTTTTACCAACACTGCACTTCGGTTTCTAACAAAAGTATTTTTTACCAACAATGCAATTCGAATTCTATCAACACTATTTTTGCTAACATTACCGCTATATATTTTCAATAATGCCGCTTTTTAAAACAAGATGGCCGTTCAACGATCCCGGTAGTTTGATTTCTAACAAAAGTATTTTTTACCAACAATGCAATTCGAATTCTATCAACACTATTTTTGCTAACATTACCGCTATATATTTTCAATAATGCCGCTTTTTAAAACAAGATGGCCGTTCAACGATCCCGGTGGTTTGATTTCTAACAAAAGTATTTTTTACCAACAATGCAATTCGAATTCTACCAACACTATTTTTGCTAACATTACCGCTATATATTTTCAATAATGCCGCTTTTTAAAACAAGATGGCCGTTCAACGATCCCGGTAGTTTGATTTCTAACAAAAGTATTTTTTACCAACAATGCAATTCGAATACCTATCAACACTATTTTTGCTAACATTATCGCTATATATTTTCAATAATGCCGCTTTTTAAAACGAGATGGCCGTTCAACGATCCCGGTGGTTTGATTTCTAACAAAAGTATTTTTTACCAAGAATGCAATTCGAATTTTATCAACACTATTTTTGCTAACATTACCGCTATATATTTTCAATAATGCCGCTTTTTAAAACAAGATGGCCGTTCAACGATCCCGGTGGTTTGATCACTAGTTATCGCCTCATGCATTTAGGACATCACGTACTCTTTCATCTCAACTGAACAGGATATATTTGAAACCTTTGAATTAACTTCTTGCTTACAAGATTTTTAAACATGGAAGACAAGAAAAACCTCATTTCTTGCCAATAACTTTGATGTAAGGGACTAATTTCAATGTCACATTTTTTACCTAACGATGATTGATGTTGGCCACTTTTCGACTGGTTCTCTTTATAGACAATAACTCTGTCCAGTTAACTTTCTTCTCAATGTCGCTAATTGCATCAGCTTCAATTTAAGTAAAGGTAATTATTTGGAGGATTACAGATAAACTTAGAAGGTTAGTTTCCCCGCCCTGCCCACGGTCAGTAGGGGACACCGATGGGCTTGGAAAGGCCGTCGTCCGTCGGATGGGACGTTAAGCCGCGGCCCCGTGTGCGGGATAGCCATACCCTGTGCACGTTAAAGAACATGCTGGATGGCATTGACGGGAGGCTACGATCTGTCTCCCAACAGCTGTTCCAGTGGGTCCCCTCCCCCAACCTTCTCTGAGCCTTCGGGGTCTTTGTGACCTGGCCATTTAGCCCATTGTGTGCAAAAAGGTGCCGCTCAGAGGTAAAACAACCCAACGTTAAAGAACACGCTGGATGGCCTTGACGGGAGGCTACCATCTGTCTCCCAACAGCTGTTCCAGTGGGTCCCCTCCCCCAACCTTCTCTGAGCCTTCGGGGTCCTTCTGACCAGGCCATTTAGCCCATGGAGTGCAAAAAAGTGCCGCTCAGAGGTAAAACAACCATACCCTGCCCACAGTCAGTAGGGGACACTGATGGGCTTGAAAAGGCCGCGGTCCGTCGGATGGGACGTTAAGCCGTGGCACCGTGTGCGGGAGAGCCATACCCTGTGCACGTTAAAGAACACGCTGGATGGCCTTGACGGGAGTCTACCATCTGTCTCCCAACAGCTGTTCCAGTGGGTCCCCTCCCCCAACCTTCTCTGAGCCTTTGGGATCCATGTGACCTGGCCATTTAGCCCATGGTGTGCAAAAAAGTGCCGTTCAGAGGTAAAACAATCCAATCCAATCTTAGAAGTTAGATCATCACTTTCAAAATATAGTTAACTCAGTGTCATAGCGTTGGTTTGCTTTACTTCTGAGCTGCACTATTTTACACACATTGGACTAAACGGCCAGGTCACAAGGACCCCTATCGCTCAGAGAAAAGGATCCACTGAACCACTGTTAGGAGAAAGATGTATGTCACTCGTCATGGTAATTCAGCGTGTTCTTTAAGGTACAGTCGCTCAAAAAATATGCGAACATTATGGTTGATTACAGAATTCCGAAAAAAAAACTGTCAACGATTTTTTTTAGAAATTAGTGATCTGGCAACCTTCGTGTAAGGTTGCCAGATCACTAATTTCTTAAAACTTCTTTGCCAGATATTTTTTCAGCGATTGGCATTTAGCCCATTATGTGCAAAAAAAGTGCCACTAAGAGTTAAAACAACCTAACCCTGGGCACGTTAAAGAACACGCTAGATGGCCTTGACGGGAGGCTACCACCTGTCTCCTAACAGCTGTCTAGTTGGTCCTTTCCCAAAATCTTCTCTAACCCATTGGGGTCCTTGTGACCCGGCCATTTATCTGATTATGTGCAAAAAAAGTGCCGCTCAGAGTTAAAACAACCTAACCCTGGGCACTTTAAAGAACACGCTAGATGGCCTTGACGTGAGGCTACCACCTGTCTCCTAACAGCTGTCTAGTTGGTCCTTTCCCCAAATCTTCTCTAACCCATTGGAGTCCTTGTGACCCGGCCATTTATCTCATTATGTGCGAAAAAGTGCCGCTCAGAGTTAAAACAACCTAACCCTGGGCACTTTAAAGAACACGCTAGATGGCCTTGACGGGAGGCTACCACCTGTCTCCTAACAGCTGTCCAGTTATCCCTTTCCCCAAATCTTCTCTAACCCCTTGGGGTCCTTGTGACCTGGCCATTTATCTCATTATGTGCGAAAAAGTGCCGCTCAGAGTTAAAACAACCTAACCATGGGCACGTTAAAGAACACGCTAGATGGCCTTGACGGGAGGCTACCACCTGTCTCCTAACAGCTGTCCAGTTGGCCCTTTCCCCAAATCTTCTCTAACCCATTGGGGTCCTTGTGACCTGGCCATTTATCTCATTATGTGCAAAAACGTGCCGCTCAGAGTTAAATCAACCTAACCCTGGGCACTTTAAAGAACACGCTAGATGGCCTTGACGTGAGGCTACCACCTGTCTCCTAACAGCTGTTTAGTTGGTCCTTTCCCCAAATCTTCTCTAACCCATTGGGGTCCTTGTGACCTGGCCATTTATCTCATTATGTGCAAAAAAGTGCCGCTCAGAGTTAAAACAACCTAACCCTGGGCACTTTAAAGAATACGCTAGATGGCCTTGACGTGAGGCTACCACCTGTCTCCTAACAGCTGTTTAGTTGGTCCTTTTCCCAAATCTTCTCTAACCCATTGGGGTCATGGTGACCTGGCCATTTATCTCATTATGTGCAAAAAAGTGCCGCTCAGAGTTAAAACAACCGAACCATGGGCACGTTAAAGAACACGCTAGATGGCCTTGACGGGAGGCTACCACCTGTCTCCTAATAGCTGTCCAGTTATCCCTTTCCCCAAATCTTCTCTAACCCCTTGGGGTCATTGTGACCTGGCCATTTATCTCATTATGTGCGAAAAAGTGCCGCTCAGAGTTAAAACAACCTAACCATGGGCACGTTAAAGAACACGCTAGATGGCCTTGACGTGAGGTTACCACCTGTCTCCTAACAGCTGTTTAGTTGGTCCTTTCCCAAAATCTTCTCTAACCCTTTGGGGTCCTTGTGACCTGGCCATTTATCTCATTATGTGCAAAAAAGTGCCGCTCAGAGTTAAAACAACCTAACCCTGGGCACTTTAAAGAACACGCTAGATGGCCTTGACGTGAGGCTACCACCTGTCTCCTAACAGCTGTTTAGTTGGTCCTTTCCCCAAATCTTCTCTAACCCCTTGGGGTCATGGTGACCTGGCCATTTATCTCATTATGTGCAAAAAAAAGTACCGCTCAGAGTTAAAACAACCCTGGACACGTTAAAGAACACGCTAGATGGCCTTTACGGGAGACTACCACCTGCCTCCTAACAGCTGTCTAGTTGATTTTTTCCCAAAAATCTTCTCTTACCCATTGGGGTCCTTGTGACCTGGCCATTTAGCCCATTGTTCTAAATTAACTGCCTCTCAGAGGTAACCCAATCATCGAATTCTATTACAGAACATCACTATCCAAATCGCCGAAATATATTACTAATCACAACTAAGAATTGTATTACCGCCCACCACTAAATAAATAAATACCCCCTCAAGCAGCTGATTGCCACAGAGGTTTGACAGGAGCTTGTCAGTTTATATGCCACAGTAGAAGTTCTGAGAGGATGGCAGGACCTCAGCAGAAAACAACACGAATATCCATGCCTTACCTGGGGCTCGAACCCAGGTCCCGCAGATCAGTAGCCAAGCGCGCTAACCACTCGGCCACCCACTACATGACTCCAAAACGATCCAACCATTTCATCCCACGCTAGGAGAAAAAGTGGTTTGCGAATCTGTGATCTCTCAACAGCGGATATAAAAGGACATTACCCAAACAAACACGGATCCATCCATCATGGCAGTGAGGGCAAGAATTGCTTTCAGAGAATTCCGTTCATTTCCTCTTTCAGCGTCGACGGACTCACCTTCTCTTACCGTGCGGTGAGTGCCAGGAGCTTTCTTTTCATTTCGGCGAGCTGCGTGTCGCTATCTTTTACAAACGCCGCCAGGAGAAGAAAATTTATGTTTCCTCCAGTGAGTCTCTCTGGAGGCAGCTGTACAGACAACGGCCTCAGCAGTATGTCAGAAAATGCGGTGGTAATTTCACCTTCCATCCCAATGCTTACCTCCCTGTGACTCTACAAGGTTCGTCCCACACGCGATCGCAGTTCTTCACGCTCTTCGTTTGACACCTTGCCGTACAACACGCCATGGCAGGAAACCAAGATTAACCAAAGCAGATTTTTCCGTGGGATGGTAATTAATAATGCAGGGGAGGTTTCAGACCACTGTAAAGACCACACTTTGTGAAAATTATATATAATGCAGGGGAGGTTTCAGACCACACTTTGTGAAAATTATTTATAATGCAGGGGAGGTTTCAGACCACTGTAAAGACCACACTTTGTGAAAATTATATATAATGCAGGGGAGGTTTCAGACCACACTTTGTGAAAATTATTTATAATGCAGGGGAGGTTTCAGACCACTGTAAAGACCACACTTTGTGAAAATTATATATAATGCAGGGGAGGTTTCAGACCACACTTTGAGAAAATTATTTATAATGCAGGGGAGGTTTCAGACCACTGTAAAGACCACACTTTGTGAAAATTATTTATAACGCAGGGGAGGTTTCAGACCACTGTAAAGACCACACTTTGTGAAAATTATATATAATGCAGGGGAGGTTTCAGACCACACTTTGTGAAAATTATTTATAATGCAGGGGAGGTTTCAGACCACTGTAAAGACCACAGTTTGTGAAAATTATATATAATGCAGGGGAGGTTTCAGACCACACTTTGAGAAAATTATTTATAATGCAGGGGAGGTTTCAGACCACTGTAAAGACCACACTTTGTGAAAATTATATATAATGCAGGGGAGGTTTCAGACCACACTTTGAGAAAATTATTTATAATGCAGGGGAGGTTTCAGACCACTGTAAAGACCACACTTTGTGAAAATTATATATAATGCAGGGGAGGTTTCAGACCACACTTTGTGAAAATTATTTATAACGCAGGGGAGGTTTCAGACCACTGTAAAGACCACACTTTGTGAAAATTATATATAATGCAGGGGAGGTTTCAGACCACACTTTGTGAAAATTATTTATAATGCAGGGGAGGTTTCAGACCACTGTAAAGACCACACTTTGTGAAAATTATATATAATGCAGGGGAGGTTTCAGACCACACTTTGAGAAAATTATTTATAATGCAGGGGAGGTTTCAGACCACTGTAAAGACCACACTTTGTGAAAATTATACATAATGCAGGAGAGGTTTCAGACCACACTTTGTGAAAATTATTTATAATGCAGGGGAGGTTTCAGACCACTGTAAAGACCACACTTTGTGAAAATTATATATAATGCAGGGGAGGTTTCAGACCACACTTTGTGAAAATTATTTATAATGCAGGGGAGGTTTCAGACCACTGTAAAGACCACACTTTGTGAAAATTATATATAATGCAGGGGAGGTTTCAGACCACACTTTGAGAAAATTATTTATAATGCAGGGGAGGTTTCAGACCACTGTAAAGACCACACTTTGTGAAAATTATATATAATGCAGGGGAGGTTTCAGACCACACTTTGAGAAAATTATTTATAATGCAGGGGAGGTTTCAGACCACTGTAAAGACCACACTTTGTGAAAATTATACATAATGCAGGGGAGGTTTCAGACCACACTTTGTGAAAATTATTTATAATGCAGGGGAGGTTTCAGACCACTGTAAAGACCACACTTTGTGAAAATTATATATAATGCAGGGGAGGTTTCAGACCACACTTTGAGAAAATTATTTATAATGCAGGGGAGGTTTTAGACCACTGTATAGACCACACTTTGTGAAAATTATATATAATGCAGGGGAGGTTTCAGACCACACTTTGTGAAAATTATTTATAACGCAGGGGAGGTTTCAGACCACTGTAAAGACCACACTTTGTGAAAATTATATATAATGCAGGGGAGGTTTCAGACCACACTTTGTGAAAATTATTTATAATGCAGGGGAGGTTTCAGACCACTGTAAAGACCACAGTTTGTGAAAATTATATATAATGCAGGGGAGGTTTCAGACCACACTTTGAGAAAATTATTTATAATGCAGGGGAGGTTTCAGACCACTGTAAAGACCACACTTTGTGAAAATTATATATAATGCAGGGGAGGTTTCAGACCACACTTTGAGAAAATTATTTATAATGCAGGGGAGGTTTCAGACCACTGTAAAGACCACACTTTGTGAAAATTATATATAATGCAGGGGAGGTTTCAGACCACACTTTGTGAAAATTATTTATAACGCAGGGGAGGTTTCAGACCACTGTAAAGACCACACTTTGTGAAAATTATATATAATGCAGGGGAGGTTTCAGACCACACTTTGTGAAAATTATTTATAATGCAGGGGAGGTTTCAGACCACTGTAAAGACCACACTTTGTGAAAATTATATATAATGCAGGGGAGGTTTCAGACCACACTTTGAGAAAATTATTTATAATGCAGGGGAGGTTTCAGACCACTGTAAAGACCACACTTTGTGAAAATTATACATAATGCAGGAGAGGTTTCAGACCACACTTTGTGAAAATTATTTATAATGCAGGGGAGGTTTCAGACCACTGTAAAGACCACACTTTGTGAAAATTATATATAATGCAGGGGAGGTTTCAGACCACACTTTGTGAAAATTATTTATAATGCAGGGGAGGTTTCAGACCACTGTAAAGACCACACTTTGTGAAAATTATATATAATGCAGGGGAGGTTTCAGACCACACTTTGAGAAAATTATTTATAATGCAGGGGAGGTTTCAGACCACTGTAAAGACCACACTTTGTGAAAATTATATATAATGCAGGGGAGGTTTCAGACCACACTTTGAGAAAATTATTTATAATGCAGGGGAGGTTTCAGACACTGTAAAGACCACACTTTGTGAAAATTATATATAATGCAGGGGAGGTTTCAGACCACACTTTGTGAAAATTATTTATAACGCAGGGGAGGTTTCAGACCACTGTAAAGACCACACTTTGTGAAAATTATATATAATGCAGGGGAGGTTTCAGACCACACTTTGTGAAAATTATTTATAATGCAGGGGAGGTTTCAGACCACTGTAAAGACCACACTTTGTGAAAATTATATATAATGCAGGGGAGGTTTCAGACCACACTTTGAGAAAATTATTTATAATGCAGGGGAGGTTTCAGACCACTGTAAAGACCACACTTTGTGAAAATTATATATTTTGCAGGGGAGGTTTCAGACCACACTTCGTGAAGATTATTTATAACGCAGGGGAGGTTTCAGACCACTGTAAAGACCACACTTTGTGAAAATTATATATAATGCAGGGGAGGTTTCAGACCACACTTTGAGAAAATTATTTATAATGCAGGGGAGGTTTCAGACCACTGTAAAGACCACACTTTGTGAAAATTATATATAATGCAGGGGAAGTTTCAGACCACACTTTGTGAAAATTATTTATAACGCAGGGGAGGTTTCAGACCACTGTAAAGACCACACTTTGTGAAAATTATACATAATGCAGGGGAGGTTTCAGACCACACTTTGTGAAAATTATTTATAATGCAGGGGAGGTTTCAGACCACTGTAAAGACCACACTTTGTGAAAATTATATATAATGCAGGGGAGGTTTCAGACCACACTTTGAGAAAATTATTTATAATGCAGGGGAGGTTTCAGACCACTGTAAAGACCACACTTTGTGAAAATTATATATAATGCAGGGGAGGTTTCAGACCACACTTTGTGAAAATTATTTATAACGCAGGGGAGGTTTCAGACCACTGTAAAGACCACACTTTGTGAAAATTATATATAATGCAGGGGAGGTTTCAGACCACACTTTGAGAAAATTATTTATAATGCAGGGGAGGTTTCAGACCACTGTAAAGACCACACTTTGTGAAAATTATACATAATGCAGGGGAGGTTTCAGACCACACTTTGTGAAAATTATTTATAACGCAGGGGAGGTTTCAGACCACTGTAAAGACCACACTTTGTGAAAATTATATATAATGCAGGGGAGGTTTCAGACCACACTTTGAGAAAATTATTTATAATGCAGGGGAGGTTTCAGACCACTGTAAAGACCACACTTTGTGAAAATTATATATAATGCAGGGGAAGTTTCAGACCACACTTTGTGAAAATTATTTATAACGCAGGGGAGGTTTCAGACCACTGTAAAGACCACACTTTGTGAAAATTATACATAATGCAGGGGAGGTTTCAGACCACACTTTGTGAAAATTATTTATAATGCAGGGGAGGTTTCAGACCACTGTAAAGACCACACTTTGTGAAAATTATACATAATGCAGGGGAGGTTTCAGACCACACTTTGTGAAAATTATTTATAATGCAGGGGAGCTTTCAGACCACTGTAAAGACCACACTTTGTGAAAATTATATATAATGCAGGGGAGGTTTCAGACCACACTTTGTGAGAATTATTCATAATGCAGGGGAGGTATCAGACCGCTGTAAATTCCACACTTTGTGAAAATTATACATAATGCAGGGGAGGTTTCAGACCACACTTTGTGAAAATTATTTATAATGCAGGGGAAGTTTCAGACCACTGTAAAGACCACACTTTGTGAAAATTATATATAATGCAGGGGAGGTTTCAGACCACACTTTGTGAAAATTATTTATAATGCAGGGGAGGTTTCAGACCACACTTTGTGAAAATTATTTATAATGCAGGGGAAGTTTCAGACCACTGTAAAGACCACACTTTGTGAAAATTATATATATAATGCAAGGGAGGTTTCAGACCACACTTTGTGAAAATTATTTATAATGCAGGGGAGGTTTAAGACCACACTTTGTGAAAATTATTTATAATGCAGGGGAGGTTTCAGACCACACTTTGTGAGAATTATTTATAATGCAGGGGAGGTTTCAGACCACACTTTGTGAAAATTATTTATAATGCAGGGGAGGTTTCAGACCACACTCTGTGAAAATTATTTATAATGCAGGGGAGGTTTCAGACCACACTTTGTGAAAATTATTTATAATGCAGGGGAGGTTTCAGACCACACTTTGTAAAAATTATTTATAATGCAGGGGAAGTTTCAGACCACTGTAAAGACCACACTTTTTGAAAATTATTAATAATGCAGGGGAGGTTTCAGACCACTGTAAAGACCACACTTTGTGATAATTAGATCTATTTTTTATTACTGTTTTTCTGATGAGTATTTTCTTCCAAAATTGCGAGAGCTCTCCGATTTTGCTATTCGGATTCTTTTACCAATTGAACACTCTATATTGCTCACAATCGGAAAAATAGCCAAGTTGCAAAGACCCCAAGAGAAGGTTTGGGAAAGGGTTACACTGGATATTGATAGGAGTTAGATGTAATACTTACAAGGGGTAGATTTATTGGATCATTTTAATGTTATGTACTAGTCAAATAACGTAATTTGTCACTGGAAGGAAGTTGTCATCAGTAAAATATATCGTTACTGGAATATCCAGCCTTTATTGATCCCAACTCTATAGAGTTGAGTTGGGATCCACTTCAAATTTATTCATCAACCTCAACTCAAGATACCTTTTCTGAGACCTCGGTGTCCTTGTATCTTGACTATTTAGCTTATTGTATGCAAAAAGTGCCGCTTTGGAAAGAAACAATACAATTCCTTCCTTCAACCTTCTTTGAGCCCTCGGAGTCCTTGTGATCTGGCCATTTAGCTTATTGTGTGGAAAAAGTGCTCCAAAAAATAAAACAACACAATTCCTTCCCCCAACTTTTTCTGAGTCTCGGGGTCCTTGTGATCTGGTTATTAAGCTTATTGTGTGAAAAAAGTGCACTTATAAATAAAACATCCCAATTCCTTCCCCCAACTTTTTCTGAACTTCGGGGTCTTTGTGATCTGGCCATTTAGCTTATTGTGTGGAAAAATGTGCTAAAAAAATGAAACATTCCAATTCCTTCCCCCAAGTTTTTCTGAGCCTCGGGGTCCTTGAGACTTGGCCATTTAGCGTATTGTGTGAAAAAAGTGCCGCTCAGAAATAATACAACACAATTACTTCTTCCAACATTTTCTGATTCGGGGGGGGGGGGGAGGGGGGGGGGGCTCGGTCGGTAGCCCGCCAGGCTCGTAATCTGTAGTTCCCAGGTTCGAGTCCCAGCTGGGTCGGCGTTGAGATTTATCTCCGCAAAATTCCCCGCCCACGGTCAGTAGGGGACACCGATGGGCTAGGAAAGGCCGCCGTCCGTCGGATGGGACGTAAAGCCGTGGCCCCGTGTGCGGGAGAGACATACCCTGTATACGTTAAAGAACACGCTGGATGGCCTTGACGGGAGGCTACCATCTGTCTCCCAAAAGCTGTTCCAGTGGGTCCCCTCCCCCAATCTTCTCTGAGCCTTCGTGGTCCATGTGACCTGGCCATTTAGCCCATGGTGTTCAAAAAAGTGCCGCTCAGAGGTAAAACAACCCAACCCATTCTGATTCGGGATCCTTGTGACTTGATCATTTAGCACACGGTGTGCAAAGAAAATGCAGCTCTCTGGTGAACCAACCGAAGTTATTTCTTGCCTCTCCCCTTAATTTATATATATGACAACAGAATACACAAAACTATCATCGTTTATCTCATGCTGGTTCGTTTGATTAATCTAGTCACTGAATAAGTTATTTCAACTTCAATGGTAGAGCCTGCTCTACCATTGAAGTGATAAACGACTGAGTACTGTATGTTCAACTTCTTTTTTGAGAGCATTCCACATGACAGATGAACTCTTTGATTAAGCATCTTTCGCATTGAAGAAGAACTGTGAAGTTGGGTTGGGTTGTTTTACCTCTGAGCGGCACGTTTTTTGCACACCATGAGCTAAATGGCCAGGTCACATGGACCCCGAAGGCTCAGAGAAGGTTGGGGGAGGGGACCCACTGGAACAGCTGTTGGAAGACAGATAGTAGCCTCCCGTCAAGGCCATCCAGCGTGTTCTTTAACGTTGGGTTGTTTTACCTCTGAGCGGCACTTTTTTGCACACCATTGGCTAAATGGCCAGGTCACGTGAACCCCGAAGGCTCAGAGAACGTTGGAGGAGGGGACCCACTGGAACAGCTGTTGGGAGACAGATGGTAGCCTCCCGTCAAGGCCATCCAGCGAGTTCTTTAACGGGCACATGGTTTGGCTCTCCCGCACACGGGGCCACGGCTTAACGTCCCATCCGACGGACGGCGGCCTTTCCAAGCCCATCAGTGTCCCCTACTGACCGTGGGCAGGGCGGGGAATTTTGCGGAGATAAATCTCAACGCTGACCCAGCTGGGACTCGAACCTGGGAACTGTAGATTACGAGCCTGGCGCGCTACCGACTGAGCCACCCCCGCCCAACTGTGAAGTAGTAAGTTTCTTTGAAGAAGAAAAAGCCTTCAGAAGTTCATACTATCAACAAGTTTCCTATCATGACATATGCAATGACAGTCATAGAAGTCGTACCCTTCTTATACGGAGACACTAAAAAAAAGAGAGTTCAGGCTCTTTTTTTTTAGCCTGATCCCGAAACTATTGAACGCGAACCCGAAACTATTTATCCGGAACCCGAAATTATTGAACTCGATCTCGAACTATTGAGCCCGAACCCGAAACTATTGAACTTGATCTCGAAACTATTGAGCCGAACCAAGACCATTCAGCTCGGTTTCGAAACTATTGAACCCGATCTCGAAACTATTGAGCGTGATCTTGAAACTATTTAGCCAATCCCGAAACTATTGAGCGCAATCTCTAAACTACTGAGCCTGAACCTGAAATATTGAGCCCGAAACAAAAATATTGCCCTTGATATCGAAACTACTGAACCCAAACTCGAAACTCTTGAGCCCGATCCCGAAACTATTGAGAACAATCTCGAAACTACTGAGCCCAAACATGAAACTATTGTGACTGAAACAAAACTATTGCGCTTGATCTCGAAATTACTGAACCCAAACTCGAAACTATTGAGCCCGAGCCCGAAACTATTGAACACAATCTCGAAACTACTGAGAACAAACATGAAATTATTGAGCCTGAAACAAAACTATTGCGCTTGATCTCGAAACTACTGAACCCAAACTCGAAATTATTGGGCCTGATCCAGAAACTATTGAGCACAATCTCGAAACTACTGAGCCCAAACCTGAAACTACTGAGACCGAAACAAAACTATTGCACTTGAACTCGAAGCTATTGAGCCCGATCCCAAAACTATTGAGCACAATCTCGAAACTACTGAGCCTGAACCTGAAACTACTGAGACCGAAACAAAACTATTGCGCTTGAACTCGAAACTATCGAGCCCGATCCCAAAACTATTGAACACAATCTCGAAACTACTGAGCCCAAACATGAAACTATTGAGCCTGAAACAGAACTATTGCGCTTGATCTCGAAACTACTGAACCCAAACTCGAAACTATTGGGCCTGATCCCAAAACTTTTGAGCACAATCTCGAAACTACTGAGCCCAAACCTGAAACTACTGAGACCGAAACAAAACTATTGCGCTTGAACTCGAAACTATTGAGCCCGATCCCAAAACTATTGAGCACAATCTCGAAACTACTGAGCCTGAACCTGAAACTATTGAGCCCGAAACAAAAATATTGCGCTTGACCTCGAAACTATTGAACCCAAACTCGAAATTATTGAGCCCGATCCCGAAACTACTGAGCCATATCCCAAAACTATTCAGCACAATCTCGAAACTACTGAGCCCAAACCTGAAACTATTGAGCCCGAAACAAAGCTATTACACTTGATCTCGAAACTACTGAACCCAAACTCGAAACTACTGAGCCTGAACCTGAAACTATTGAGCCCGAACCAAAACTATTGCGCTCGATCTCGAAACTACTGAACCCAAACTCGAAACTATTGAGCCCGATCCCGAAACTATTGAGCACAATCTCGAAACTACTGAACCTAAACTCGAAACAATTGAGCCAAATCCCGAAACTATTGAGCCCTATTCCCTATAATAACTATTGAGCCTATTCACAATCTTGAAACTACTGAATCCAAACTCGAAACCCGAAACTACAGAGCCCAATACCGAAATTTATGACTCCGATCCCGAAACTGTTGAGCCCCAACCAGAGGTAAAGCAAACCAACAACCCGATCCGCCAACCCCGATTCTAGAAAAAAATAAAGTCTAACAGTGTGCTAAAAAATAAAGTCTAACAACTTCGCTTTAGATGCTTTTAAAAGACATTTTGAAAAATACGGGAAATATGCACAAAATAAAATTTTTCGCCTCTATTGACCTTACTCCCCCTACATCCGTCCCTACATGTCATTAATCTGTAATTTTATTAATATATTATTAATTATATTCATTTTACGACAAAATTAAATGTTAATCTTAATTGGAATGAAAATAATTGGAACTACCAGTATAAACTAAATGTTTGTAATAACATCATTGTAAACTCAAGGAGCCATTCCTTTAATAGAGACAGATAATGCGTGAAATAATAAAAAGCCTCATGGCGTTTAATTTTAATTACTAAAAACTGATTAAGAGGTTGAAATTATAATTAAAAAACTAATTAATTTTTTACTTACTTTTTATTTCAAAATTTTAAAAATTTAAGTAATTCTGCGCCCGAATTAGAGTCAAAACCATCGTGATTATGAAGGCCATAACAGTTATTTTAGTAACCTGATATATGGAGAAAAATAAAAAAGGAATTATTTATTATTTTCAGTGTAATATTATTGCGAGCTTCTTTAAGATACATCAAAAAATGAATAAAACAATAATTAATACAATAATTAACGCAACAGTGATTAAATATGTTTTTACTTAAGATATTTTTTTAAATTTAGACTACTGCTGTAGGAATAATATTATATTTATTTAAGAGTTTTACTATTTTAAATTTTACACTATTGTTGCAAGAATAATATATTTAATATTATATTCAGTTGTTAGTTATAACCTTAAACTACCTGCCTTAAAAATTTTGCCCCCATATGATATCATTAAAGTGACTTTCGTGATGTTAATCATAGAGAGAGCCTTGTCTCGGCTTCAACAAGGCTGCCTTGACTATGAAGGCCTCTCTTGATGACGTCACGTATGGAGGGAAATTGTTTTCAAATTTTGAAGTAATACTGTTGCATGTTGCTTTGATTAAACTTACAAATGAACAAAACAATAATTAATTTCAATAATTAATGTAACAATAATCAGATATGCACTTAATTACGAGTTTTGCTATTGTCTTATTTGATTATTGCCATGAGTGATATATTTAAATTTTTATTCATTCTATAACTACCGACCATAATATTAGAGTAAAATTTATTTAAGAAAAAATCTTTTAAAACTACGTAAGTAAATGGCATCATGGTTTTAACGATCGATTAAGCTTTGTCTCAACCCTGTAAACTCAGATCACAAACTCATCTCTAGTGATGTATTTTACACATCACTTATGTGTGCTCAGTCGTCGATATAGAATTTGGCTAGCGGGCCATGTGCAATGGAGGCACAGGAGTGGCGCAGAGACGGATACTATCAGACACTCAACAGCCACATATTGAAAACTTCGTCACTATATGCTCGCGCCATTGTTCCCGAAACGACGGCAGAGCGCCACTCCGCGGGCGAGAATGACACAGCGCCATCTTTCACAAGTTCTGGGGGTGCGAGAAATAGAAAAAAAAAGAGACACGCCTCCTCCCCACGACGTCTCAAGAGCAGCCGGAAATTATCAACAAAGCTATCTTACAATCTGATCTGCCACTCGCTTTGGCATTATCCTCCAGTCCGAAAACTGTTGAACCGTTCTCGCCTACCCTTGTCGCCAAAGGTGTCGAGGTTGCCAGGTTCCTCCTGGGTCGTTCCATAAACTGTATCCTCATCATTTTGCGTGACGGACGGACCGCCAGTGGCTCGCTCGCTTTGGGAAATATTTCATGTAACCTTCTTCCTCACTCCCCCCCCCTCTTCACTGCTAGCCCCTCCTCTTCCCCGTGCTCCCCTCCCCAAGTCTCCTTGTTCCTCTCATCCCTGCTCCCCGTGAGTTACGTGCAAGGTACCCCGCAGGCTGCACGGGGATTGGATGGACACGCAAAGGAGAGATGGTGACACATTTGCTAGCGATCCGATGCGGTAGAGATGGCGGGAGTTTTTTCTTCCCACGTGGTTTAGGGATGGCAGACGCAGATTCAATGGATTATGGTTTTCTGATGACATCGCTGCTGCTGCTATCGTCTCATCGCTTTCAAAGATTCCTTCGACATCTTCCCAATTTCTTCAAAAATCTGATGAATCAACGTCGGACAAAAACCTAGGCTACCTTGATGGTTAGGTCCAAAACAACAGTTTTTAATGATGTCACGAATGGACGGAAATAATTTTGTATATTCCTGCGTAAAATTACTACAGGTAGTTCTAGGATATGCGTAACAAATAAATATTATGATAAATATATTACTCCTACAGTAAAAATTTATAATAAAAAAAATCTTAAAATCTAAAGCGTATAAAATATTATTGTTTATATATAAATTTTTGTTATTAATCGTAGTTTTATTATGTTATTAGGAATATTTTAAAGAAACTTTTTCATTCAACCAGATTTTATTCAACGATTTTCATTATCAAGTACAACAAAAATTATAGGATAATAAGCAAAGCTTTTACCTTCCTAATAACAACCACTGATGATGAGATGATTCGAATAATTGATTGGGTTGGGTGGTTTTACCTCTGAGCGGCACTTTTTTGCACACCATGGGCTAAATGGCCAGGTCACATGGACCCCGAAGACTCAGAGAAGGTTGGGGGAGGGGACCCACTGGAACAGCTGTTGGGAGACAGATGGTAGCCTCCCGTCAAGGCCACCCAGCGTGTTCTTTAACGTGCACAGGGTATGTTTCTCCCGCACACGGGGCCACGGCTTAACATCCCATCCGACGGACGGCGGCCTTTCCAAGCACTGACCGTGGCAGGCGGACCGTGGGTCCCGTACTGACCGTGGGCAGGGCGGGGAATTTTGCGGAGATAAATCTCAACGCTGACCCAGCAGGGAATCGAACCTGGGAACTACAGATTACGAGCCTGGCGCGCTACCGATTAAGCCACCCCCGCCCCTCGAATAATTGCTAGTTTGGAATAACGTAAATCTTCAAGGATTGATGGGATACAAGGTCAACATTTAAAGCACTCTGAAATTTCATATTTCCCTTGATCGCAAAATTCTGAAACTTAATATATAATACGTTCTTTATTCCATCTAATATCAAGATTTCTGTTATCCAGGTTGTAGTCCCACCTGGGCCATATGGTGGGATGATAAGCCGTGGTCACGTGTGCAGGAGAGCCATATCCTATGCACGTTAAAGTACATACTGGATGGCCTTGACAGTAGGTTGTTATCTGTCTCCCAATAGTTGTTCCAGTGGATCACCTTCTACAATCTTCTTTCAGCCTTCGGGGTCCTTGTGACCAGGTCATTCAGCTCATTGTGTGCAAAAAACGTTCCGCTCAGAGGTAAAATAGTCTACCAAACTCTGAGGACTCCGTATGTGACGTCATAACTTAGTGTAAGGTCTTCTGTTATAGGAGGTGGTCATATCCAGTTTAAGTTAAGGAACACGCTGGATGATCTTGACGGGAGGCTATCATCTGTCTCCCAACAGCTGTTCCAGTGGGTCCGCTCCCCAACCTTCTCTGAGCCTTCGGAGTCCTTGTGACCTGGTCATTTAGCCCATTATGTGCAAAAAAAAGTGCCGCTCAGAGGTAATACAAACCAACCCAACTCCTATTTTATTGAAAATTAAATGCGTCAGGAACGATTAGAAATGATACTAGATTTTTATGCCCACATACTGCAGTGATCCATATA
This sequence comes from Ryuthela nishihirai, assembly GCA_038380435.1. NCBI lineage: Eukaryota > Metazoa > Arthropoda > Arachnida > Araneae > Heptathelidae > Ryuthela > Ryuthela nishihirai. The sequence goes on from JAWZYU010000006.1 coordinate 105,808,120, forward strand.
TTTTAAATAGGATATGAAATTAAATAATTTATTTATACTGATTATATAGCAATATTATAAAATACTTGGACATTGAAAAAAAGTGAAGACACACAGATTTGGGCATCATCCTAACTCCCATCTTATCCTTTCCACAACACTGCAATATCATTGCTATGAAGTCCAACCTTATCGTGAATATGATTTTGAAATGCGTAAAAACTGAAAAGTATAACACAAAGCACCCTTATAAAAGCATTCATCACATATGTTAAACCCATTCCAGAATACACATCTCCGGTATCATCATCATCAACAACCTCAAGCAGCCATGGGCTATGAAGGTCCAACCCGACCGTGCAATTTAGTTCTCCAAGCAAATCTGTCCTGAGCTACATCTACTGCATCTGGCCACTGCACACCAATTCTAACAAGGTCCTGTTTGACATTGTCTGCCCACCGCATCCTAGGTCTCCCCTTCTTTCTGAGGCCTTTAGGCACACTGTTCATAACCCTATTCGCCAATCTATAATTATCCATACGGGCAACATGGCCAAACCAACGGAGTCTCTCTCTGCACAATATGCTGCTTAAAGGAGGTTGCAAACTCCTTTGCCTAACCTCATCATTAGTTACAAAGTTGAACCACCTAATGCCCAAGATACTGCTGTATCATCATCTGTAAGCATCTGGAATCAAAAGCATCTACTTTCCTGTATCTTGTTTACACAACGTCCAAGTTTCACTACCATAACTAATCTTAGAAAGAACCAAACTACTATACAGTCTAATTTTAGTCTTTAGGTGTATACGTCTATTTCTCCACACTCTCCCTAGATTCTTAAAAGTCCCGGCAGCAATCCCTATTCGTCTGTTAATTTCATGCCGCACATCACCATTATCTGTTACATAGCTCCCAAGATAATTAAACTGTGACACCTGCTCAAGACTGCAACCATTCAGATTAACTGAATCACAGCCTGCCTGACCAATTTTCATCACTTTAATTTTCTGTCTGTTTATAACCAAACCTAGTCTACTACCAGTTTCATCAACAGCTCGAATGAAAGAGTTCATCTCATCAGCATCATTTGCCAAAAATGCTATCTGTGTGTGATGTTGAGAAAGTCCAGAGATCTTTTACAAAAAAGCTATTGGGCTTTCGCAACCAATCGTTTCAACAGAGATTAAATGAACTTTTTCTTCATTACTAAATAAATCATGCTTTCTTTTAGAAGGATAATTATTTCTATTTATTAGCATTATCATGATGTTAATACTTCGAATATTTTTTTCTGAATAATGCATATTTATAAATAAACATTAGTGTAAAGATTAGTATTGATATCTACCGGTAATAATAGTAGGAATAAACTTATAAGAGCAGGAATAATAGTAGTAGGAAATAATAATAATAGTAAAAATTAAATTTATAATCTTTTTCTTTTAGAAGGATAATTATTTATATTTATTAGCATTATCATGATGTTAATACTTACGAATATTGTTTTTTTTTCTAAATAATGTCTGTAAATGGTAGCTAGGTAGTCACTGGAAGGAGAGCTGTGCACCAATCCCCTGTGATGATGCATAGAACCGGCCAGGCCTAGCACCTAATGTCCGACCCCGCCTTCTCGTGGTGCAGACCGATAGTACCTTTCAAAAGAAATACTCTCTTGTGGAAGTGAACGGAAGGGGAGGGCTGCCAGATTAGTGTGGCCTACTGATCTGGACAACTATGGCTACTTTTCTTTTTTTTCTACCCTGCTGAGGAGTGGTCAACCACACAGGGTCCTGGTGCTGACCATATAAACCCACTGGACTGGACAGATATATGGCTCCGAGCTTGATTATGGATCCTGATTTTGCTGCACTGGTGGGCTTCTGTGGAGGGAAAATCTTCCGCTGTGTTTTCTGTTTGTTTGTGGGTTGACAGCCCCAAGTAAATAGATTCACAGGATATGTTTATCAGCTGGTGGATAATCCTGAGCAGAGGTCATCGCAGGCACCTGAACTCTTTGCTTCTATTGGCATCGTCAAATTCTACATTGGAGGAAGTCTTCCAGTGTAGATGGCTTCAGCCTTTAGTGGTGGGGGAACGGGTCTTTGCCCCATGTCTTCGATTAGGGGGCTGTTTGATATTGTCGGCATTCCCTCTCTCAATAAACATAGTTTCTTTAAACATCCTACTAACCATTTTCTCTCCATAGGTAGTTGGAATGTGAGGACTCTGCACAGAGCTTTTTCTCTTGATGTCCTCACACAAGAATTCCACCATTATAATTTAGATATTCTCGGCTTGCAAGAGACCAGATGGACAGATAAAGGTCAGATTCTTAAAAATAATCTTAAATTTCTCTTTTCAGGGAGGCACGACAATAAGCATCACCAAGGCGTGGAACTGCTTCTCAGCAAACACGCTAGTGATGCTCTTCTAGGATATGAGTGCATTAATGAAAGGTTTTTTACAGCAAAATTTCAGACAAGCGTTAAAGACCTGAATGTTATCTGCTGTTATGCCCCCACTGAGGATGCCGATGAGGAAGAGAAGGATAGGTTTTATGAACAACTTCAGGTTATCTTGAATTCTGTCAAGAAAGGAGATATTACCCTTGTTCTTGGTGACTTCAATGCCAAAGTTGGTACTGACTCTGACCTTTGGGGAGGGGTGATTGGCCCTTTTGGTATTGGTAGCTGCAATGGCAATGGCCAACGTCTCCTACAGGTAAGTAAACTCAATGGTTTCAGAATAACTAACACATATTACAAACACCGCGACATACATAAATACACATGGGTTTCACCTGATGGGCTGCATAGGAATATGACTGATTATATATTAATTACAGCAAACGGGCTAGTTCTGTTAGAAATACCAGGGCATATAGGGGAACTGAAATTGGATCTGACCATTACCTAATTAAAAGTGTCTTGCAACTTAAACTTAAAAAGTGTTGTGCTAGGGTTAAAAAATTTGCTTTTAATACTGAAGCTCTGAAAGACCCAGTTATAGCCAAAGCTTACCATGATAGGTTACTTAGTCATTATGACAGTCATGGTATGCTTACTACTGAAGTTGAGGAAGAATGGGATCATTTTAAACAGGCTTTTTGGACACTAACAGTACTCTTTTAGGAAAAAAGGAGCAGAAGAGACAGAATTATCTGAGTGATTTCGGAAAGAACTGCAGGAATGTCCTTAATCAATACCCTACTAGTCCTAATAGAAAGCATTACAGAGAACTTAATAAACGTGTAAAAGATCAGTTAGCTGCTGATAAGAATCTTTGGCTTGATGGTTTGGCTGAGAAAGCCGAGGAAGCAGTTAGACAGCACAACAGCAGAGAGCTGTACCAGATAGTTAATGTTTTGTGTGGTAGAAAACGGACAGGTATACAGGGATTGAAGGATAAACAAGATAAGGTTATAGAAGGTGAGGATTCTGTCATGGCTAGGTGGGCTGAGCATTTCAGTGATGTTCTAAACAATGCGGTTAGTTCTATTCCCATTGTTTGCAATGATGATAGATGCATTGGTGGCTTTAATGTTGGCCCTATAACACAATATGAAGTTATTTTGGCTGTTTCTAAACTTAAACTTCATAAATCCCCAGGGGTAGATGAAATTACTACAGAAATGCTTAAAGCTGGAAATGTTTCGGTTACCACTTGGATGACTGAAATTCTGAATATCTTTTATGATAAAGGCATGGTTCCTAAGGATTTTACCAGCGCTATTGTTATCCCTATTTTCAAAAAAGGTGATCGCAATTCTTGTGATAACTATAGGGGTATTAGCCTACTCTCTGTTCCAGGTAAAGTTCTTTCCATGATTGTGCTTAATAGAATTAAGAATCTGGTTGACAGTCAATTGCGTGATGAGCAATGTGGATTCAGAAGTGGTAGGGGATGTGTGGATCAGATATTTTCACTTAGGCAGATTCTTGAGAAATGTTTAGAGTTTCAGAAACCTTTGGTTGCTAGCTTTGTTGATTTCAAAAAGGCTTTTGACTCTGTTGATCGTCATAATTTGTGGTTGATTGTGAAATCATATGGTATACCAGACAAGTTAGTTAACATAATGAAAGCTCTCTATAATAACACTGAGTCGTGTGTGAGAGTTGGTAAGGCTTGTAGCAATTGGTTTAGCATTACTTCTGGTGTTCGACAAGGGTGCATTTTGTCTCCTTTTCTCTTTAGTTTGGTTGTTGATTATGTTATGCGAAATTCACTTCAAGGGAAAGATTTTGGCCTTAAATGGGCTGGAGATACGAAAATTTCTGATTTAGATTATGCTGATGATTTAACCCTTTTGGCAAATGATGTTGATGAGATGAACTCTTTCATTCGAGCTGTTGATGAGACTGGTAGTAGAGTAGGTTTGGTTATAAACAGAGAGAAAACTAAAGTGATGAAAATTGGTCAGGCAGGCTGTGATTCAGTTTATCTTAATGGTTGCAGTCTTGAGCAGGTGTCAAGTTTAATTATCTTGGGAGCTATGTAACAGATAATGGTGATGTGCGGCATGAGATTAACAGACGAATAGGGATTGCTGTCGGGACTTTTAAAAATCTATGGAGAGTGTGGAGAAATAGGCGTATACACCTAAAGACTAAAATTAGACTGTATAATAGTTTGGTTCTTTCTAGGGTTAGTTATGGTAGTGAAACTTGGACACATTGTAAACAAGATAACAGGAAACTAGATGCTTTTGATTCCAGATGCTTACGCAGTATCTTGGGCATTAGATGGTTCAACTTTGTAACTAATGATGAGGTTAGGCAAAGGAGTTTGCAACCTCCTTTAAGCAGCATATTCTGCAGAGAGAGACTCCGTTGGTTTGGCCATGTTGCCCGTATGAATAATTATAGATTGTCAAACAGGGTTATGAACAGTGTGCCTAAAGGCCTCAGGAAGAAGGGGAGACCTAGGATGCGGTGGGCAGACAATGTCAAACAGGACCTTGTTAGAATTGGTGTGCAGTGGCCAGATGCAGTAGATGTAGCTCAGGATAGACTTGCTTGGAGAACTAAATTGCACGGTCTGGTTGGACCTCCGTAGCCCATGGCTGCTTGAGGATGATGATGATGATGATGATATTTATAAATAAACATTAGCGTAAAGATTAGTATTGAGTTGGGTTGTTTTACCTCTGAGCGGCACTTTTTTGCACACCATGGGCAAAATGGCCAGGTCACACGGACCCCGCAGGCTCAGAGAAGGTTGGGGACCCACTGGAACAGCTGTTGGGAGACAGATGGCAGCCTCCCGTCAATGCCATCCAGCGTGTTCTTTAGCGTGCACAGGGTATGGCTCTCCCGCACACGGGGCCACGGCTTAACGTCCCATCCGACGGATGGCGGCCTTTCCAAGCCCATCGGTGTCCCCTACTGACCGTGGGCAGGGCGGGGAATAATAATAGTAGGAATAAACTTATAAGAGTAGGAATAATAGTAGTAGGAAATAATAATAATAGTAGAAATTAATTTATAATCTTTTTCTTTTAGAAGGATAATTATTTATATTTATTAGCATTATCATGATGTTAATACTTACGAATATTGTGTTTTTTTTCTAAATAATGTATATTTATATATAAATATTAGCGTAAAGATCAGTATTGAAATCTACCGGTAATAATAATAGGAATAAATATATAAGACTAACAAAATTTTAGAATTTCATATGCTCATGTCGTAACTTAATTGTACGACCTTCTGTTACAGGATGTGTTGGATGAGAAAACTTATCGGAAACCTAAGAAACAGCGTCTTGGTTCAAAAAGCTAGAAGCATTTCAGGAAATAGGGAAAAAAATAATAAAGAAAAAATAGAAAAACAAAATCCATGCATGATTTAACTCAAGAATCATTTCTTCCTACTTCTCGTCCTACCCTGAATCTGATTCCAATTCACCATAAAAATAGCAAGTCGTTGACATCCCCCCGACCAAGAAATGCTCTATCTTGTTCATTCTTTTGTTTCTTACCAATCACTTGTGAATTATGCTCCGCACATAAACTGCAAACACACAATGTCTAAGAACTCTATTCTCCACTGAAATCGAGAGAGGTGACAGTAACGGACAGTTAAAGAACTCTTAAGTTAAATTATTTCTCTTTAAACGACTGCAAGTAATTTCGGTAGTACAAGCCCAAATGATGCACCTTGCATTCACCAAAACTGTTCACCTGGAAATAATAGGAAAGTCCAGGGATTACGTACACAGTATAAACACAAACTAAACGTTCTTCTTGTGACAGAATTATTGGAAGCATCACACCTTGATGACGTCATCTCCATAAAATCGATTTAAGTGAAGGCAAACTCGGAGAAAAGCTGATTCATTCAGCAGTAAACCTCCTCCAATGAGTACATTGCACTTTAAGATGTTTGTATTATTATTTGTGCTATTCAAATGATACAAAGGGGAAAATGAAATTCCAAGTATGGATCAGTTAAGTTATTCTTTGGTGACATGGGATTACGTTAAGATTTGTTTCTGCATTATTGTTTATGTTGACTAATGATTTAGATGATTTGGTATATGACAATAATTCGTTGATTTCTGCGAATTTAGTGGTTGGTTGTTTTACCTCTGAACGTCACTTTTTTTGCACACAATGGGCTAAATGGCCAGGTCACAAGGACCTCGAAGGCTCAGAGAAGGTTGGGAAAGGGGACCCACTGGAACATCTGTTGGGAGTCAGATGGTAGTCTCCCGTCAAGACCATCTAGCGTGTTCTTTAACGTGAACAGGGTATGGCTCTCCCACACACGGAGCCACGGCTTAACGTCCCATCCGACGGACGGCGGCCTTTCCAAGTCCATCGCTGTCCCCTACTGACCGTGGGTAGGGCGGGGTTGGATTGTTTTACCTCTGAGCGGCACTTTTTTGCACACAAGGGGCTAAATGGCCAGGTCACAAGGACCTCGAAGGCTCAGAGAAGGTTTGGGGAGGGGATCCACTGGAACAGCTGTTGGGAGTCAGATGGTAGTCTCCCGTCAAGACCATGTAGCGTGTTCTTTAACGTGAACAGGATATGGCTCTCCCATACACGGAGCCACGGCTTAACGTCCCATCCGATGGACGGCGGTCTTTCCAAGTCCATCGGTGTCCCCTACTGACCGTGGGCAGGGCGGGGAGTTTTGCGGAGATAAATCTCAACGCTGACCCAGCTGGGACTCGAACCTGGAAACTGCAGATTACGAGCCTGGCGCGCTAACGACTGAGCCACCCCCGTCCATTTGAGTTTAGTGAAGTATCAGTTGTTTTATATATGATTGTTCAGCAGTGGTACAAGGGCCTTGTTTAATGTCCAGTGAAGGATTCCCAGAAGGTGTTGTTACTCTTGTTTTTTTTATACCTTTCTTGAGTGTAAATGGTAAAGGTCACATTCTCTGATCAGTGAGATTTGCAAGGTAATTTATCCAAAGAAATCTTTTTTCGTTGTTTAAGACCAAGGGTTGGTTGGTTGTTTTACCTCTGAGCGGCACTTTTTTGCACACAATGGGCTAAACGGCCAAGTCACAAGAACCCCGGGGATCAGAAAAGGTTCGGTGGAAAGGGACCGATTAGAACAGCTGTTGGGAGACAGATGATAGCCTCTCGTCAAGGCCAATAAGCATGTTCTTTAACGTGCACAGGGTATGGCTCTCCCTCACACGGCGCCTTAGCTTAGGGAAGGGGGTGGCTCAATCGGTAGCGCGCAAGCTCGTAATCTGTAGTTCCCAGGTTCGTGTCCCAGCTGGGTCAGCGTTGAGATTTATCTCCGCAAAATTCCCCGCCCTGCCCACGGTCAGTAGGGGACACCGATGGGCTTGGAAAGGCCGCCGTCCGTCGGATGGGACGTTAAGCCGTGGCCCCGTGTGCGGGAGAGCCATACCCTGTGCACGTTAAAGAACACGCTGGATGGCCTTGACGGGAGGCTACCATCTGTCTCCCAACAGCTGTTCTAGTGGGTCCCCTCCCCCAACCTTCTCTGAGCCTTCGGGGTCCTTGTCACCTGGCCATTTAGCCCATGGTGTGCAAAAAAGTGCCGTTCAGAGGTAAAACAACCCAACAACCCAAAGCCTTAGCTTAACGTCCCATCCGACGGACGGCTGCCTTTCCAAGCTCATTAGTGTCCCCAACTGACTGATATCAGGGCAGAGAGTTTTGCGGAGATAAATCTCAATGCTGGCCCAACTGGGACTTGAACCTGAGAACTGCAGATTAGTAACCTGGAGAGCTACAGACCCCCTTACACTCAAGCCCCTAATATGATGTAAAAGCATTGGCTAATTTAAATACAACCTTACTATTTTTTACCAAACAACTCATTTAATAGGAAAGTCTGACCAAACCCGGGCTGCACCTCAGCTAAATGATAAGCATTAAATGACATTTTTTTTTCACCACCAAATATACATAATCTTTTATTCAATTCATTGACGTTTCATTCATTGCAATAAACATTTCATTAATATGCAAAAATTTAAACATTACTATGTGAAACTTTCTGTCTCAAAAATTAGTGGGACGGGGGTGGCTCAGTCGGTAGCGCGCCAGGCTCGTAATCTGTAGTTCCCAGGTTCGAGTCCCAGCTGGGTCAGCGTTGAGATTTATCTTCGAAAATTTTCCCCGCCCTGCCCACGGTCAGTAGGGGACACCGACGGGCTTGGAAAGACCGCCGTCCGTCGGATGGGACGTTAAGCCGTGGCCCCGTGTGCGGGAGAGCCATACCTTGTGCACGTTAAAGAACACGATGGATGGCCTTGACGGGAGGCTACCATCTGTCTCCCAACAGCTGTTCCAGTGGGTCCCCTCCCCCAAACTTCTCTGAGCCTTCGGGGTCCTTGTGGCCTGGCCATTTAGGCCATTGTGTGCAAAAAAGTGCAGCTCAGAGGTAAAACAATCCAATCCAAAAATTAGTACCACCAATACATACAGGAAAGACCACCTACACTCTGTAATAACAAAAGCCCAATTTTTCAGAAATGTAGTGTTTTTATTTATGTTTATATTTCTAAAATTCTACTCGTAGTTATTTTTTTAAAACATTTAATAGTTAATTTTAAAATACTTTCAATTATTTTAATAAAATCCTAATGAATAAGTTATTTCATTTTAAATAGTTTTAAAATAAAAACGTTAACTTAAATTTTAAATGAATTAAAAACTTTACAGGCGACTTATTAACACTGTCGAAATAAAAATAAACCTTTGCTCTCTGACAATTACAAGTAATTTTCTTGTCTAAAATTTAACTAAAAGCTATTTGGTTTAAATCAGTGCAAATTGAAATAATTTATTATTACTATATGAAAATATTGCCAATTTTTTAAAATTAATTACTATATTTAAAAAAATAAATAGCGAATATTTGAAATTGAAAATATAAATATTTCACCCGATGAGTGTTAAAAAATGTTCGGTGTTGAGCAAACAACAGTAAAATTAGATATCACTGAAATTTTAAGTGATATTCAATTAAATTTTATTACAATATTATTAAATTTTTAATTTAAATTAAAATTGTAACTTATAAAATTTGTTCTGAAAGCTATTGCGATTATATTGTTAAAAGTTTACAATTAAACTTCTTAATAAATTAAAAATTACCGGTTAGATTTTTAGCCATTAGAAATCTTAATATACCGCCTTAAATTTAGTTAGAATTCTCAAAAATCAGACAAGGGTTATAAGAGTTCTTTTGATGATAAAAAGCGGATTTTTTTGCAATATTTTTTGAATATAGCACGTTGTAATGGAATATATGTAATTAATTAATTAATAACGCAATAACTAACAGAAACTGTAAACGAATGTATGTCTAAACATTTTAGTACTTTTAATTTCTGTGACATTTGTGTAAACGTTAATTATTTAGTCATTTGTTAGATAGCCAAAAACGCTTAAATAACACTATAAATAAAAAAAAACTATTCCCTCAAGCAGCTTCTTGCCACAGAGAACTTACAGGACCTGTCTGTTTATAGGGGGCGGGGGTGGCTCAGTCGGTAGCGCGCCAGGCTCGCAATCTGTAGTTCCCAGGTTCGAGTCCCATCTGGGTCAGCGTTGAGATTTATCTCCGCAAAATTCCCCGCCCTGCCCACGGTCAGTAGGGGGACACCGATGGGCTTGGAAAGGCCGCCGTCCGTCTGATGGGACGTTAAGCCGTTGGCCCGTGTGTGGGAGAGCCATACCCTGTGCACGTTAAAGAACACGCTGGATGGCCTTGACGGGAGTCTACCATCTGTCTCCCAACAGCTGTTCCAGTAGGTCCCCTCCCCCAACCTACTCTGAGCCTTCGGGGTCCATGTGACCTGGCCATTTAGCCCATGGTGTGCAAAAAAGTGCCACTCAGAGGTAAAACAACCCAACCCAACGGTTTATAGGACACCGTAGAAGGTCTGTGAGAATGGCGGGACCTCAGCAGAAAAACAATCATGCCTGGGGCTCGAACCCACGTCCCTTTGATCAGTACATAAGTGCGTTAACACTCGGCCACGTACTGTATAAAAATATATATTTCTAGAGGTGAAAAAGGGAAGAAAAATCATGACGTCATCGAAATGGTTGTGGCCTAATTATCAAAGTACCTTGCCAAAGTTCTATTTACGTAGCTGTGATCCTTTATAATCCCTTAGTTCATCCGAAATCAGCTTTTAAATTCCGATTGACTGCCTTCTTAATGTTTTCATGAGGATACCTCCACATCCATATGGAGATGCCAGAAGCTCTGATATCCTCCTTTACAACGAGGAGTCATAAATTAGGATTATCACCGAGGATGAGGGAATAAATTTGGACTGCACCCTTCAAATCCCGCAGTCAACATGTCAGCAGCCCATAAATTAGATTTAAAATTCTCGATATGATTTAGCTTGATTTTTATCTCTCATATTTTTCTCCTCCCTATTTTTTCAGGTAGGAAGGTCCAGCAAGGAAAACGGTTTATGAGGAAACACATTTTTAAAATGTGTGTCGTTTTTCTACTGAGGTCCTGCCAGTCTCTCAGACCTTCTACTGACTACTCTACTAGTTTGGATTGGATTGTTTTACCTCTGAGCGGCACTTTTTTGCACACCATGGGCTAAATGGCCAGGCCACGAGGACCCCGAAGGCTCAGAGAAGGTTGGGGGAGGGGACCCACTGGAACAGCTGTTGGGAGACAGATGGTAGCCTCCCGTCAAGGCCATCCAGCGTGTTCTTTAACGTGCACAGGGTATGGCTCTCCCGCACACGGGCCAACGGCTTAACGTCCCTTCCGATGGACGGCGGCCTTTCCAAGCCCATCGGTGTCCCCCACTGACCGTGGGCAGGGCGGGGAAATTTTGCGGAGATAAATCTCAGCGCTGACACAGCTGGGACTCGAACCTGAGAACTACAGATTACGAGCCTGGCGCGCTACCGACTGAGCCACCCCCGCCCCACTCTACTAGTTACTGTGGCATATAAACTGACAGGCTCCTGTCAGACCTCTGTGGCAAGCAAATGCTTGAGGGGGTATTTTTTTATTTTATTTTTTACGATGAAATTCACTTGTTTTTGGTGAGGTGAACTATGATCATAATAATTTGTTTCAGCAATTAAATTCTTTGTTTAAATCGCAAGCCCTGTGAACATTAACGAACGCGTTGGATGGAGCTATCCATTAACAATCCAAATCTGTATATAAACAATCTAAATCTCTCTGTTAACCAAAATCTGTCTATTGACAACAAAAGTCTGTCTACTAACAATTAAAATCTGTCTGTTAACCAAAATCTGTCTATTGAAAACAAAAGTCTGTCTACTAACAACCAAAATTTCTCTGTTAATAACTGTCTATTGACAACAAAAGTCTGTCTACTAACAATTAAAATCTGTCTGTTAACCAAAATCTGTCTATTGAAAACAAAAGTCTGTCTACTAACAACCAAAATTTCTCTGTTAATAACTGTCTATTGACAACAAAAGTCTGTATACTAACAACCAAAATCTCTCTGTTAATAACTGTCTATTGACAACAAAAGTCCGTCTACTAACAATTAAAATCTGTCTGTTAACCAAAATCTGTCTATTGACAACAAAAGTCTGTATACTAACAACCAAAATCTCTCTGTTAACAACCAAAATCTGTCTATTGACAACAAAAGGCTGTATACTAACAACCAAAATCTCTCTGTTAACAACCAAAATTTGTCTATTGACAACAAAAGTTTGTCTACCAACAACCATAATCTGTCTATTGATAACAAAAGTTTGTCTACCAACAACCAAAATCTGTCTATTGACAACAAAAGTTTGTCTACCAACAACCAAAATCTGTCTATTGAGAACAAAAGTTTGTCTACCAACAACCAAAATCTGTCTATTGACAACAAAAGTTTGTCTACTAACAACCAAAATCTCTCTGTTAACAACTGTCTATTGAGAACAAAAGTCTGTCTACTAACAACCAAAAACTGGGTATTAAGAACAAAAATCTGTGTATCAACAATCAGATTTGTCTATTAACAACCAAAATATCTATATTAACTGACAAAATCTGTCTATTAACAGCCAAAATCTGTCCGTTAACAATATCTCTAATAACAAAATCCAAATATCTCTACTAACAGCCAAAATCTGTCTATTGACAACCAAATCTATTAACAATCAAAACCTGTCTATTGACAACAAAAGTCTGTCTACTAACAACCAAAATCTGTGTATTAACAACAAAAATCTGTCTATCAACAATCAAATTTGTCTATTAACAGCCAAAATCTCTATCTTAACAGACAAAAAACTATCTATTAACAATCAAAATCTCTCTATTAACAATCAAAATCTCTCTATTGACAACCAAATCTGCCTATTAACAACAAAAGTATATCTACTAACAACTAAAATCTGTATATGAAAACAAAAAGTTTTCTATCAACAATCAAATTAATTTAATAACGGCCAAAATTTGCCTATTAACAACAAAAGTCTATCTACTAACAACCAAAATCTGTGTATTAACAACAAAAATCTGTCTATCAACAATCAAATTTGTCTATTAACAGCCAAAATCTCTACCTTAACAGACAAAAATCTATCTATTAACAATCCAAATTTCTCTATTAACAATCAAAATCTCTCTATTAACAATCAAAATCTCTCTATTGACAACCAAATCTGCCTATTAACAACAAAAGTATATCTACTAACAACTAAAATCTGTACATGAAATCATAAAGTTTTCTATCAACAATCAAATTTGTTTAATACGGCCAAAATCTGCCTATTAACAACAAAAGTCTGTCTATTAACAACCAAAATCGGTCTATTATAAAAACCAATATCTGTAAATAGAAATCACCCAGCACAAGTACGTAGCCTTGCCAAAAAAGATGGAAAATAAATATGTATAATAAAAAAAGTAACAAATAAATACCCCCCCCCCCCTCAAGCAGCTGCTTGTCACAAAAGTCTGACAGGACCCTATCAGTTTATAGGACATAGTAGAAGGTCTGTGAGAATGGCAGGACCTCAGCAGAAAAACAACACAAACATCTATGCCTTATCCGGGGCTCGAACCCAGATCCCTTTCAGCAGAAAACAACACAAACATCTATGCCTTACCCGGGGCTCAAACCCAGATCCCTTAAATCAACAGCCAAGCGCGCTAACCACTAGGCCACCGGACGACTGTACGTATAACGATTTAAGTTATTTCTTTTTTCCGAAGTTTAACTACATTTTTTTTATTTTATTTTTTTTACATTTTGGAACAGTTCAAAATAACCTATTTTTTTCCGAATTTATTAAAATATTTACGAATATTTAATAATTGATTTTCCAAAATTAAAAAATAAATGGCTACTTTTTTCAATTTTAGAAAAAGAACTACAATAACAACTTATTTATGTATTCTCGGTATACTCTGTCTAAGTCAGTCGTTGATGGGTTGGGTTGTTTTACCTCTGAGCGGCACTTTTTTCACACCATGGGCTAAATGGCCAGGTCACATGGACCCCGAATGATCAGAGAAGGTTGGGGATCCACTGGAACGGCTGTTGGGAGACAGACACGCTGGATTGCCTCCCGTCAAGGCCATCCAGCGTGTTCCTTAACGTGCACAGCGTATGGCTCTCCCGCACACGGAGCCACGGCTTAACATCCCATCCGACGGACGGCGGCCTTTCCAATCCCATCGGTGTCCCCTACTGACCGTGGGCAAGGCGGGGAATTTTGCGGAGATAAATCTCAACGCTGACCCAGCTGGGACTCGAACCTGGGAACTACAGATTACGAGCCTGGCGCGCTACCGACTGAGCCACCCCCACCCCCACCCCCCAGCCGTTGATGGAAAGAAGGAAAATAGAATATACGTAGGTACCCAATAAAGTGATTCATTTTTTTAAAACAGCGTAAATTATTCATTATTACTTTATTAAAGTATTTGAAAATTAATTGCGGATTTTTTTTAATCAATAGCTACCAGTTTTTATTTTAAGTGTAATCTTTAATAATAATTCAAAATTATTTTGATGTAAACTCTGCACTAGATTGATATAAGAGAGAGACTCTTCCACGAAATCCTAGAGAAGGTACCAAAGGTTAGAAAACTAGGCCTAACAAATGATTTTTATGTGTATATTAGTTTTTAACACATTAATGCGTTATATTCAGGACTTTTTTCAGTCGGTATGAACCTGTGCGCCTATCGGTAAATATTTCACATTTTATATTAAAATTCTGAAGCGAACTTCATTTATATTTTTCTGTTAATTTTTCTCAACTTCGCTAGCTTTCATCACAGCTTTCCTTGCTTATTATTCATCTGTAAAACAGGGGTGGCTGAGTCGGTAGCGCGCCAGACTCGTAATCTGCAATTCCCAGGTTCGACTCCCTGCTGCGTCAGCGTTGATATTTATCTCTGTAAACTCCACCCCCTGCCACGGTCAATAAAGATCACCAATGGGCTTGGAAAGGCCGCCGTCCGTCGGATGGGACTGAAGCCTGCCCCCGTGAAAGGGAGAGCCATACCCTTTGCGCGTTAAAGAACATGCTGGATGACCTTTACGGGAGGCTACCATCTGTCTCCCAACAACTGTCCAGTGGTTCCCCTCCCCCAACAGGGGCGGGGATGGCTCAGTCGGTAGCGCGCCAGGCTCGTAATCTGTAGTTCCCAGGTTCGAGTCCCAGCTGGGATTTATCTCCGCAAAATTCCCCGCCCTGCCCACGGTCAGTAGGGGACACCGATGGGTTTGGAAAGGCCGCCGTCCGTCGGATGGGACGTTAAGCCGTGGCCCCGTGTGCGGGAGACCATACCCTGTGCACGTTAAAGAACACGCTAGATGGCCTTGACCGGAGGCTGCCATCTGTCTCAAAACAGCTGTTCCAGTGGGTCCCCTCCCCCAACCTTCTCTGAGCCTTCGGGGTCCATGTGACCTGGCCATTTAGCCCATGGTGTGCAAAAAAGTGCCACTCAGAGGTAAAACAACCCAACCCTCCCCCAACTTTCGGGTTCTTGTGACCTGGCCATTTAGCCCATTGAGCACATAAAAGTACCGCTTAAAGGAAAATCAAACCAACCTACTCTTCCAGAATCTGCAAAAATTATACCTAAGTAGAACTTTTATGTCCTTTTTTCTTTCTCAAACACACCAAATTGTGTACAGTCGCTCAAAAAAGTATCCGAAAACTATGGTTGATTACAAAATTCAGAAAAAATATCTGGCAAAGATTTTTTTAGAAATTAGTGATCTGGCAACCTTTGTGTACGTACAGTCGCTCAAAATAGTATCCGAACACTATGGTTGATTACAGAATTCAGAAAAAATATCTGGCAAGGTTTTTTTAGAAATTAGCGATCTGGCAACCTTTGTGTACGTACAGTCGCTCAAAATAGTATCCGAACACTATGGTCGATTACAGAATTCAGAAAAAATATCTGGCAAGGATTTTTTTAGAAATTAGTGATCTGGCAACCTTTGTGTACGTACAGTCGCTCAAAAAAGTATCCGAACACTATGGTTGATTACAGAATTCGGAAAAAATATCTGTCAACGATTTTTTTAGAAATTAGTGATCTGGCAACCTTTGTGTACGTACAGTCGCTCAAAAAAGTATCCGAACACTGGTTGATTACAGAATTCAGAAAAAATATCTGGCAAGGATTTTTTTAGTAATTAGTGATCTGGCAACCTTTGTGTACGTACAGTCGCTCAAAATAGTATCCGAACACTATGGTTGATTAGAGAATTCAGAAAAAATATCTGGCAACGATTTTTTTAGAAATTAGTGATCTGGCAACCTTTGTGTACGTACAGTCGCTCAAAAAAGTATCCGAACACTATGGTTGATTACAGAATTCGGAAAAAATATCTGGCAACGATTTTTTTAGAAATTAGTGATCTGGCAACCTTCGTGTCACGTGACACAAAGGTTGCCAGATCACTAATTTCTAAAAAAAAAATCTTTGCCAGATATTTTTTCTGAATTCTATAATCAACCATACTGTTCGGATACTTTTTTGTGCGAATATACTTAATGAAATTCATATCAACAATGACAAAGTGATGTCGCAGCGCAGACATTTCGGCAGCTACCACTCCGGTGTAAAAGCGTCACCATCACCATCCCGACCGACTGTGGGTGTTCTCTCAGCCTCTCATCACAACCATCCTCCTTCTCGTAGAATCGTGACGCCAGACCGTGAATAGTCGCCGTCACGGGCCCCCCTTCGCGTGTCGCAGTCCCGCTGTCCCTAACAATGATCCTCTCACAGAAAGGCAGTTTCACTGTTAGTGATCCCTTTGTGTTCAGCATCCTCTCCATTCGTTTGATTCCTGTACTCCTCAGACATACGCATGCACTTTATGTCTCGCAAGAGGCGCGCATCAACCTTCTGTCAATGCGCACAAAAAAGACCCCGACTCTCCATCCACAATGGCTACACAGTCGAAACCGATCTCTCTTCAGGTCCTCTTAGCGGAGTCTCTACCCTCCCTACCCCTCTTTTCTTTGCCACCCCCTCGTTGCCACGCTTCTCTACGTCACAGAGGTGTATAGGGAAAGTCCCATTGGTGACGGGTCTTTTGTCGTCACACGTCTAGCCATAGACTACCTCAATATAATGGAGTGTGGCTTGCAGAATGATGGGCAACTCAGTTGATAGTGAAGTTTCTGTCAATGGATGAGAAAGCGAGAATGGACTCCACGAGAGGCGAGCACAGTTAACCATGGCAACCACCAACGGTGTGACAAATGCGATCCAGTTCAGAGTAAGGCCCGCGTCCCTCTGTGGATAGACTCAACTATTCCTTTATACTTTCGTCTTCTGCTGTGGGAGTTGAGGATGCAGTTGACTTATGGAGTATTTCTAGAGCGTCAAAACAGCAATTCGAGTAAATTGATCGGTTTGGGTCTTGAGGATGTCAACATGCAGTGGCATCTACTTGTGTAGGAACATAAAAATCAGGAAACGGTTGGGTTGTTTTACCTCTGAGCGGCACTTTTTTGCACACCATGGGCTAAATGGCCAGGTCATATGGACCCCGAAGGCTCAGAGAAATTTGGGGAAGGGGACCCACTGGAACAGCTGCTGGGAGACAGGTGGTAGCCTCCCGTCAAGACCATCCAGCGTGTTCTTTAACGTGCACAGGGTATGTCTCTCCCGCACACGGAGCCACGGCTTAACGTCCCATCCGACAGGCGGCGGCCTTTCCAAGCACATTGGTGTCCCTTACTGACCGTGGGCAGGGAATTTTGCCGGAGATAAATCTCAACGCTGACCCAGCTGGGACTCGAACCTGGGAACTACAGATTACGAGCCTGGCGCGCTACCGACTGAGCCACCCCCGCCCCAAAAAAATCAGGAAAGAATTACGCTTGTAGTATGTCGGCGTTTTTGGTGGTGTCTTACATTTTTATTCCTAATCTAGTCTATTGGTTATTTTTAGTTCGTTTTCAAACTATACGAGCTAACGAATTTACTTTTTTCCTCAGTACGTTTGTAGACATTGAATGTTATAGCTCGTTTTCAAAACCACAGAAAATATTTTCACTTTATCGTCAATCTGTAGATATTTAGTTTCTGAGCTGGCTTTCAAAAAGGAATACAGATAATATTTTCACTTTGTCGTCCGTCTGTTGATGTTCAAATTCTTAGTTCGTTTCCTACGAAAAGAAGCAAAACAAAACTGATAACGTTTTCCCTTTGTCGTCGTTGGGGCGGGGGTGGCTTAGTCGGTAGCGTGCCAGGCTCGTAATCTGTAGTTCCCAGATTCGAGTCCCAGCTGGGTCAGCGTTGAGATTTATCTCCGCAAAATTCCCCGCCCTGCCCACGGTCAGTAGGGGACACCGATGGGCTTGGAATAGGCCGCCGTCCGTCGGATGGGACGTTAAGCCGTGGCCCCGTGTGTGGGAGAGACATACCCTGTGCACGTTAAAGAACACGCTGGATGGCCTTGACGGGAGGCTACCATCTGTCTCCCAACAGCTGTTCCAGTGGGTCCCCTCCCCCAACCTTCTCTGAGCCTTCGGGGTCCATGTGACCTGGCCATTTAGCCCATAGTGTGCAAAAAAGTGCCGCTCAGAGGTAAAACAACCAACTTTAAATACTGAAAAAATATTGTTGAAAATCCAGATTTAGATAATAAAAACTTTAAGTTTGATTAAAAAATATTAATTTATATTCAGTCCCATTCTATCACAAAATTCTATTTTAGAATTTATACAGCTTCGAAGACTTCTTCCACTGGCATAACATGGAGGGATGTTGGGATGGATTGTTTTAACTCTGAGCGGCACTTTTTTGCACACCATGGGTTAAATGGCCAGGTTACAAGGACCCCGAAGGCTCAGAGAAGGTTGGGGGAGGGGATCTACTGGAACAGCTGTTGGGAGACAGATGGTAGCCTCATGTCAAGGCTATCCAGCGTGTTCTTTAACGCTAGGTTGTTTTACCTCTGAGCGGCACTGTTTTTCACACCATGGGTTAAATGGACAGGTTACAAGGACCCCGAAGTCTCAGAGAAGATTGGGGGAGGGGATCCACTGGAACAGTTGTTTGGAGACAGATGGTAGCCTCATGTCAAGGCTATCCAGCGTGTTCTTTAATGTTGGGTTGTTTTGCCTCTGAGCGGCACTTTTTTGCACACTATAGAATATATGTGCCAAAAAAAGTTTTTTTTTTTTGCACACTATAGACTAAATGGTTAATGATCTACGGGACCTGGGTTCGAGCCCCGGGTAAGGCATGGATGTATGTGTCGTTTTTCTGCTGAGGTACTGCCATCCTCACAGACCTTCTACTATGGCATATAAACTGACAGACTCCTGTCAGACCTCTGTGGCAAGCTGCTGCTTGAGGGGGTATTTTTAGACTAAATGGCCATGTCACATGGACCCCGAAGGCTCATAGAAGGTTGAGGGAGAGGACCCACTGTAACAGCTGTTGGAAAACAGATGGTAGCCTCCACCGTGTTCTTTAACGGCATGGCAAGCCCATCCACAGTGTTCTTTAACGTGCACAGGGTATGGCTTTCTCCCGCACACGGGACTACAACTTAACATCCCATCCGACGGACGGAATAATTGTCGTGGTCAGAAATATCAGGATAGCTTTAGTTAACCACTGAGTCAAATAAAAATCATTCGGAATGAAAATCTTAACTTAAATCCTATAAAGCATTATGATACCCAGAAATGACAAAAAAATACATCAGGAACATATAAACTCACTTTTTCTCTAGTTTTTTTTTTCCCAGAATTATTAAGAACGCATAATTTCCGAAACCATTAACTTTGAATCTTTGCTGATTATCATAATTGTCTCGCATATATCTCTCTTCTCAGAGATGATAAATGAAGTCTCAGCCTTTTCCTTCCGAAAAGCTTTTTAATTATTTTTTTGACAGCGTCACGGAATACCCAGCTAAAAAACAAACTCTTCACATCAACTATGTTAAAATATACTGAGCAACGGTTGAGGCACAGCTGATTGCCACGGCGTGCTGCCACAAAAAAACTTTCAAAAATCCACTCTGAAAACAATTATGGAACTTTAACCCACATAATCTGAAACTATTACAATGATGCCTTAAACGAAAGAATCCTTCCTGAAATCCACTTTAAAAACAAGTATGGAACTTAATCTTTATTTCCTGAAAGTACTAACAATGATGTCTTAAAGGAATGAACCCTTCCTGTAAACCACCCTGCAAGCAAGTATCGAATTTTAATCCCATAATGTAAAAATATTAACGATGTTGTCTTAAAGGAATGAACCCTTCCTGTAAACCACCCTGTAAGCAAGTATCGCATTTTAATCCCATAATCTAAAAATATTAATGATGTTATCTTAAAGAGAAT
Source organism: Ryuthela nishihirai (assembly GCA_038380435.1). Taxonomy (NCBI): domain Eukaryota; kingdom Metazoa; phylum Arthropoda; class Arachnida; order Araneae; family Heptathelidae; genus Ryuthela; species Ryuthela nishihirai. Next base: position 105,828,413 of record JAWZYU010000006.1, read on the forward strand.
CTTTCCTGAAAACCACCCTGCAAACAAGTATCGAATTTTAATCCCATAATCTAAAAATATTAACGATGTTGTCTTAAAAGAAAGAATTCTTCCCGTAAACAACTCTGCAAGCAAGTATCGAATTTTAATCCCATAATCTAAAAATATTAACGATGTTGTCTTAAAGGAGAGAATTTTTCCTGAAAACCACCCTTGCAAGCAAGTATCGAATTTTAATCCCATAATGTAAAAATATTAACGATGTTGTCTTAAAGGAATGAAACCTTCCTGTAAACCACCCTGCAAGCAAGTATTGAATTTTAATCCCATAATCTAAAAATATTAACGATGTTGTCTTAAAGGAATGAACCCTTCCTGTAAACCACCCTGCAAGCAAGTATCGAATTTTAATCCCATAATCTAAAAATATTAACGATGTTGTCTTAAAGAAGAGAATCTTTCCTGAAAACCACCCTGCAAGCAAGTATCGAATTTTAATTCCATAATCTAAAAATATTAACGATGTTGTCTTAAAGGAGAGAATCTTTCCTGAAAACCACCCTGCAAACAAGTATCGAATTTTAACCCATAATCTAAAAATATTAACGATGTTGTTTTAAAGGAGAGAATCTTTCCTGAAAACCACCCTGCAAAACAAGTATCGAATTTTAATCCCATAATTAAAAATATTAACGATGTTGTCTTAAAGGAAAGAATCCTTCCCGTAAACAACTCTGCAAGCAAGTATCGAATTTTAATCCCTTAATCTAAAAATATTAACGATGTTGTCTTAAAGGAGAGAATTTTTCCTGAAAACCACACTGCAAGCAAGTATCGAATTTTAATCCCATAATGTAAAAATATTAACGATGTTGTCTTAAAGGAATGAACCCTTCCTGTAAACCACCCTGCAAGCAACTATTGAATTTTAATCCCATAATCTAAAAATATTAACGATGTTGTCTTAAAGGAATAAACCCTTCCTGTAAACCACCCTGCAAGCAAGTATCGCATTTTAATTCCATAATCTAAAAATATTAATGATGTTGTCTTAAAGGAGAGAATCTTTCCTGAAAACCACCCTGCAAACAAGTATCGAATTTTAATCCCATAATCTCAAAATAATAACGATGTTGTTTTAAAGGAGAGAATCTTTCCTGAAAACCACCCTGCAAACAAGTATCGAATTTTACTCCCATGATCTAAAAATATTAACGATGTTGTCTCAAAGAATAGAATCTTTACTGAAAACCACCCTGCAAGCAAGTATCGAATTTTAATTCCATAATCTAAAAATATTAACGATGTTGTCTTAAAGGAGAGAATCTTTCCTGAAAACCACCCTGCAAACAAGTATCGAATTTTAATCCCATAATCTCAAAATAATAACGATGTTGTTTTAAAGGAGAGAATCTTTCCTGAAAACCACCCTGCAAACAAGTATCGAATTTTACTCCCATGATCTAAAAATATTAACGATGTTGTCTCAAAGAATAGAATCTTTACTGAAAACCACCCTGCAAGCAAGTATCGAATTTTAATTCCATAATCTAAAAATATTAACGATGTTGTCTTAAAGGAGAGAATCTTTCCTGAAAACCACCCTGCAAACAAGTATCGAATTTTAATCCCATAATCTCAAAATAATAACGATGTTGTTTTAAAGGAGAGAATCTTTCCTGAAAACCACCCTGCAAACAAGTATCGAATTTTACTCCCATGATCTAAAAATATTAACGATGTTGTCTCAAAGAATAGAATCTTTACTGAAAACCACCCTGCAAGCAAGTATCGAATTTTAATTCCATAATCTAAAAATATTAACGATGTTGTCTTAAAGGAGAGAATCTTTCCTGAAAACCACCCTGCAAACAAGTATCGAATTTTAATCCCATAATCTCAAAATAATAACGATGTTGTTTTAAAGGAGAGAATCTTTCCTGAAAACCACCCTGCAAACAAGTATCGAATTTTACTCCCATGATCTAAAAATATTAACGATGTTGTCTCAAAGAATAGAATCTTTACTGAAAACCACCCTGCAAGCAAGTATCGAATTTTAATTCCATAATCTAAAAATATTAACGATGTTGTCTTAAAGGAGAGAATCTTTCCTGAAAACCACCCTGCAAACAAGTATCGAATTTTAACCCATAATCTAAAAATATTAACGATGTTGTTTTAAAGGAGAGAATCTTTCCTGAAAACCACCCTGCAAAATAAGTATCGAATATTAATCCCATAATCTAAAAATGTTAACGATGTTGTCTTAAAAGAAAGAATTCTTCCCGTAAACAACTCTGCAAGCAAGTATCGAATTTTAATCCCATAATCTAAAAATATTAACGATGTTGTCTTAAAGGAGAGAATTTTTCCTGAAAACCACCCTGCAAGCAAGTATCGAATTTTAATCCCGTAATCTAAAAATATTAACGATGTTGTCTTAAAGGTGAGAATTTTTCCTGAAAACCACCCTGCAAGCAGGTATTCAATTTTAATCCCATAATCTAAAAATATTAACGATGTTGTTTTAAAGGGGAGAATCTTTCCTGGAAACCACCCTGCAAGCAAGTATCGAATTTTAATCCCGTAATCTAAAAATATTAACGATGTTGTCTTAAAGGTGAGAATTTTTCCTGAAAACCACCCTGCAAGCAGGTATTGAATTTTAATCCCGTAATCTAAAAATATTAACGATGTTGTCTTAAAGGTGTGAATTTTTCCTGAAAACCACCCTGCAAGCAGGTATTGAATTTTAATCCCATAATCTAAAAATATTAACGATGTTGCCTTAAAGGATTTGGGTTGGGTTGTTTTACCTCTGAGCGGCACTTTTTTGCACACCATGGGGTAAATGGCCAGGCCACAAGGACCCCGAAGGCTCAGAGAAGGTTGGGGGAGGGGACCCACTGGGACAGCTGTTGGGAGACAGATGGTAGCCTCCCGTCAAGGCCATCCAGCGTGTTCTTTAACGTGCACAGGGTGTAGCTCTCAGGCACACGGGGCCACGGCTTAACGTCCCATCCGACGGACGGCGTCCTTTCCAAGCCCATCGGTGTCCCCTACTGACCGTGGGCAGGGCGGGAATTTTGCGGAGGTAAATCTCAACGCTGACCCATCTGGGACTCGAACCTGGGAACTACAGATTACTAGCCTGGCGCGCTACCGACTGAGCCACCCCCGCCCCTGTCTTAAAGGAATGAACCCTTCCTGAAAACCACCCTGTAAGCAAGTATCGAATTTTAATTCCATAACCTAAAAATATTAACGATGTTGTTTTAAAGGAGAGAATCTTTCCTGAAAACCACCCTGCAAGCAAGTATCGAATTTTAATCCCATAATCTAAAAAAAAAATATTAACGATACTATCTTAAAGAACAGAATCTTTCCTGAAAACCACCCTGCAAGCAAGTATCGAATTTTAATTCCATAATCTAAAAATATTAACGATGTTGTCTTAAAGGAGAGAATCTTTCCTGAAAACAACCCTGCAAGCAAGTATCGAATTTTAATCCCATAATGTAAAAATATTAACGATGTTGTTTTAAAGGAGAGAATCTTTCCTGAAAACCACCCTGCAAGCAAGTATCGAATTTTAATCCCATAATCTAAAAATATTAACGATGTTGTCTTAAAGGAGAGAATTTTTCCTGAAAACCACCCTGCATGCAAGTATCGAATTTTAATCCCATAATCTAAAGATATTAACGATGTTGTCTTAAAGGAATGAACCCTTCCTGTAAACCACCCTGCAAGCAAGTATCGAATTTTAATCCGATAATGTAAAAATATTAACGATGTTGTCTTAAAGGAGAGAATCATTCCTGAAAACCACCCTGCAAGCAAGTATCGAATTTTAGTCCCATAATGTAAAAATATTAACGATGTTGTCTTAAAGGAGAGAATCTTTCCTGAAAACCACCCTGCAAGCAAGTATCGAATTTTAACTCCATAATGTAAAAATATTAACGATGTTGTCTTAAAGGAGAGAATCTTTCCTGAAGACCAAACTGCAAGCAAATAACGAATTTTAATCCCATAATCTAAAAATATTAACGATGTTGTCTTAAAGGGAGAGAATTTTTCCTGAAAACCACCCTGCAAGCAAGTATTGAATTTTAATCCCATAATCTAAAAATATTAACGATGTTGTCTTAAAGGAATGAACCCTTCCTGTAAACCACCCTGCAAGCAAGTATCGAATTTTAATTCTATAATCTAAAAATATTAACGATGTTGTCTTAAAAGAAAGAATTCTTCCTGTAAACCACCCTGCAAACAAGTATCGAAATTTAATCCATAATCTAAAAATATTGACGATGTTGTCTTAAAGGAGAAAATCTTTCCTGAAAACCACGCTGCAAACAAGTATCGAATTTTAATCCCATAATGTAAAAATGTTAACGACGTTGTCTTAAAGGAGAAAATCTTTCCTGAAAACCACGCTGCAAACAAGTATCGAACTTTAATCTCTATAAACTGAAAATATTAACAATGATATCTTAAACGAAAGAATCCTTCTTTGAAATCCACCCTGCAAACAAGTAACGAATTTTATCCCCATAATCTGAAAATATTAACGATGATGTCTTAAACGAAAGAATTCATCTAAAAACCACCTTACAAAGATGTATCGAACTTTAAACCTCATCATCGGAAATTTTAAACGATGATGTCTTAATCGAAACAATCTTTCTCAAAAACCACCCTGAAAATAAATATCAAAGTTTAATCTGCATCATCTGATAATATCATCGATAATGTCTTCAACAGAAGAATCCTTCCCAAAAACTATCCTGCAAAAAATTCAAACCTCAATTCCCATTATCTGAAAATATTAACAACGACATCTCAAACAGAGAATCATTCAAAAAAAAAAAACCACCCTGCAAAAAAAATACCATACTGAAATCTCCATCATCTGACAATATTAAAGATGATGTCTTAAACAGTCGTATCATTAAAACATCATTCGTGCAGAAATATCGTGTACCAGTCGGTTATTAAAGCATTTCCTTAACCTGCGTGTTCAGAAAGCAGATCAAGCGGTAGAAGAGAGGTTATATTCCGACATTAACACTATTTGTTATTTCCTCATGGGTGATTTCACTCCAACTTTTCTTTCAGTGTTGCTGTCTCCCCCCCCCCCCCCCGCAACAACGTCGTCTCCCTCAGCACATATTCGAGAATACCTCCACCTGGCGAACAATCGTTTAACCATCTGTTATACAAACCTCAGTAATTGAAACAGACCACAATCGCACCCTGCTGGTGTGATACAACCTATCATTTTCTAACACGCTGCATTAATCGCTATCTCGTTACAGCTGACATACACTCGTACAAACAATCCAACCATCTCCAATTCGTATCAGCTAATACGACTGTCCGTTCACCACCGGAATATTAGGGGGCGGGGGTGGCTCAGTCGGTAGAACGCCAGGCTCGTAATCTGTAGTTCCCAGGTTCGAGTCCCAGCTGGGTCAGCGTTGAGATTTATCTCCGCAAAATTCCCCGCCCTGCTCATGGTCAGTAGGGGACACCGATGGGCTTGGAAAGGCCACCGTCTGTCGGATGGGACGTTAAGCCGTGGCCCCGTGTGCGGGAGAGCCATACCCTGTGCACGTTAAAGAACACGCTGGATGGCCTTGACGGGAGGCTACCATCTGTCTCCCAACAGCTGTTCCAATGGGTTCCCTCCTCCAACCTTCTTTGAGCCTACGGGGTCCATGTGACCTGGCCATTTAGCCCATGGTGTGCAAAAAAGTGCCGCTCAGAGGTAAAACAACCCAATTCAGTGTTGCTGTCTCCCCCCCCCCCCCAACGTCGTCTCCCTCAGCACATATTCGAGAATACCTCCACCTGGCGAACAATCGTTTAACCATCTGTTATACAAACCTCAGTAATTGAAACAGACCACAATTGCACCCTGCTGGTGTGATACAACCTATCATTTTCTAACACGCTGCATTAATCGTTATCTCGTTACAGCTGACATACACTCGTACAAACAATCCAACCATCTCCAATTCGTATCAGCTAATACGACCTCCAGTTCACCACCGGAATATTATGTAATCATCCCAACAATGATCCACCCCACCGTACCACTTCCCCCAACTACCCCCAACCGTTAGGGGGTTGTTATTACATACGAAAGCAGAGGATGTTAGAGGGGATGGAATAAAATGCAAGGAATATAAATAATTCCCTAAAGTTAATACGTGCGTAGAATCTCTTCAGTTTCCTCAACAGTTTTTCTTCCTAGGGTTTTTTATCGTCATTTTTGGTCTTAGTCACATATTAGAGACGGCCTCTTATACAGCAAAGGGACGTGAAGCGACCGGTACGTAGTAATTATGGTGGCACGGCGGTCCGGCCAGGCAGCCTACTGTCGCGTGCGGACGCACTGAAACGCCGCCGCAGTTCCGTTAATTAGGCGCCGTGTGCCAGCTGCCTTATGCCCGGGCAAGAGGCTTCCTGCCAGTTCTGTGCAACATCAAAGAAAAGGTAATGTGGAGGTGGGAAGTGGAAAAAGTTTTAAGGAGGAGTGGTGAAGAGATGGTCGATGTTGCAGATGATGAGATTGGAAGAAGATTGTTTAGAATTGCTGCGTTGTTGCGACTGATCTAATCAAGAGGAATAAAAATCTGATAAAGGAGAAAAAAAACTGATGTCTTAGTTAAGTCTCATTGCAGATTATAACCAGGTCTGGGGAGGGCGGGGTGGCTCAGTCGGTAGCGCGCCAGGCTCGTAATCTGCAGTTTCTAGGTTCGAGTCCCATCAGGGCCAACGTTGAGATTTATCTCCTCAAAACTCCCGTCCTGCCCACGATCAGCAGGGGACACCATTGGGCTTGGAAAGGCCACCGTCCGTCGGATGGGACGTTAAGCTTTGTTTCGTGTGAGGGACAGTCATACTCTGTTCACGTTAAAGAACACGCGGACGAGAGGCTACTATTTGTCTTCCAACAGATGTTCCAGTGGGTCCCCTCCCCCAACCTTCTCTGAGCCTTCGGGGTCCTAGGTGACCTGGCTATTTAACCCACTGTGTGCAAATAAGTGCCGCTCAGAGGTAAAACAAGCCAACGTTAAAGAACACGCTGGATGGCCTTGACGGGAGGCTACCATCTGTCTCCCAACAGCTGTTCCAGTGGGTTCCCTCCCCCAACCTTCTCTGAGCCTTCGGGGTCCTAGGTGACCTGGCTATTTAACCCACTGTGTGCAAATAAGTGCCGCTCAGAGGTAAAACAACCCAACGCTAAAGAACACGCTGGATGGCCTTGACGGGAGGCTACCATCTGTCTCCCAACAGCTGTTCCAGTGGGTTTCCTCCCCCAACCTTCTCTGAGCCTTCGGGGTCCTAGGTGACCTGGCTATTTAACCCACTGTGTGCAAATAAGTGCCGCTCAGAGGTAAAACAATCCAACAACTAGCTCTTGCTAACCGTATGGAGAACCAGATCACTCATGTAGTTCACTCAGGCTTCTTCTTTCCCCCCCTTTTAATCCCCCCTCCCGCAGCTATTTTCTTCCCACACTATCACTGTTTCGATTTTGACGGCGAGACGGAAAGAATCTAACTGAGATCAGTTTCCTGACTCTAATCATCACGTTTTGGAAATTTCCAGTCATCCTTTGTTACAATAGAATAAAAGGAAACAGTTCCATTGTTACTCTTAATGCATTTCTCGTCATAAAAAAGGGAGAAGCCACCTAGGCAAGCTCGCCTTGATACATCAGTCTGGACAGTCTTGAGCAAAAGGAGTGAAGAAAAGGAACGATAACAATTATGCCTGAAAATTTAAGTGATTTGATTTGTTTAAAATTTAAGTTAAAGTTCTTTGTTTTAAAACCAGTTGAAATGAAATAATTTATTTATTAAGATTTTATTAGAATAATTTAGATTATTTAAAATTAATTAATAAAATTTTTAAAAGTAAAGCTACCAGTAGAATTCTTAGAAATATATGATGAATATATTATTAAAACGCTGAAATTTGTTATGTTTACTGCAGTGGCCTTGACGAGGTCAATATCTTCTCTAACCGAAGGCCGTACAACAAAATTATGACGTCAGCATAGGCGATCCTAAAAATAAAACTAGACATTTATATATATATTTCATATATTATTACTGGAGTAATTTTATAATAAATGTTTATTTAAAAGGAAAACTATTTGTGTTTAATACATATAAACAATTTTTTCCAAATAAGGTATATGGCATTCAAATCACCAGTAGCAATGATAGAAACAAATATATAAGAAATATCAGGATTTTTAAAATTACACATAGTGACATCAAAACTAAGTTGCACAGCCTTCTGCTACAGGAAATGTTGGCCAGGCGCATTCACAGAATTTTACTTCGGGGGAGGGCAGATAACTTTGGTATATAACTTCTCCTCATCCCTTATAATAAATTAAAGAATCGTAGGAATTTATCGTCCCATCTTTCTTCACTCTCCCCCAAAAATTTTACACCCCCCACTCAAGTACAGTCGCTCAAAAAATATCCGAACGCGATGGTTGATTACGGAATTCAGAAAAAATATCTGGTAACGTACACGAAGGTTGCCAGATCACAAATTTCTAAAAAAAATTGTTGTCAGATATTTTTTATGAATTCTGTAATCAACCAGAGTATTCGGATATTTTTTGATGGGAGGCTACCACTGTACACGAAGGTTACCAGATCACTAATTTCAAAAAATAATCGTTGTCAGATATTTTTTCTGAATTCTGTAATCGACCATAATATTCGGATATTTTTTCAGTGACTGTACACGAAGGTTGCCAGATCACTAATTTGTAAAAAAAATCGTTGTCAGATATACTTTCTGAATTCTGTAATCGACCATGGTATTCGGATATTTTTTTGAGCGACTGTACACGAAGGTTGCCAGATCACTAATTTCTAAAAAAAAACGTTGCCAGATATTTTTTCTGAATTCTGTAATCAACCATAGTATTCGGATATTTTTTGAGTGACTGTACACGAAGTTTGCCAGATCATTAATTTAAAAAAATAATCGTTGTCAGATATTTTTTTCTGAATTCTGTAATCAACCATATGTTCGGATATTTTTTGAGCGACTGTACCGCTAAAATTCTCCTAAACGATAAAAGGTGGAATCGACGATTTTGATATAGAAGTTTTTCTCATCCTCTCTTTAAGCAATATGAGGTTTTCACCCCCCAATAATCCCCCCACACAAAAAAACACGTCTACATAAAACAGGGTTGGGTTGTTTTACCTCTGAGCGGCACTTTTTTGCACATCATGAGCTAAATGGCCAGGTCACAGGACCCGAAGGCTCAGAGAAAGTTGGGGGAGGGGACCCACTGGAACAGCTGTTGGGAGACAGATGGTAGCCTCCCGTCAAGGCCATCCAGCGTGTTCTTTAACGTGCACAGGGTATGGCTCTCCCGCACACGGGGCCATTCGAAGGACGGCGTCCTTTCCGACGTTAATATTAAACGACTAAATATTATATTAAACTAAATTAATAATTAATATTATATTAATTATTATTAATATTAAACGAATATATAATAATTAACGACTTAACGTCCCATCCGACGGACGGCGGCCTTTCCAAGACCATCGGTGTCCCCTACTGACCGTGGGCAGGGCAGGGAATTTTGCGAAGATAAATCTCAACGCTGACCCAGCTGGGACTCGAATCTGGGAACTACAGATTACGAGCCTGGCGTGCTACCGATTGAGCCACCCCCGCCCTCATAAAACAGGGAATAAGGAATTTTTCCAAACGGTAAGTATCACCGAATTTGACATAGAGCCTCTGCTCATCATGGCTCTAAGCAATATAAGAATCCCCCCCCCCCTCCTGCCATAAAGCAAGGCTGTTTTCCTAAAATCTGATTATTTGTGTTTAATACGTATATAATAAAATATCTTCTTAAGAAAATAACTTTTAAAGCTATTCTTAAGATACTCATTTGAAATCTCTTAATTCAGCAAATTTTAGACTTATTGTTAACGGGTTTAAATCTGTTCTTAATTATGCTAAATGAGAGCCCCAGAGCCATGTTCTAAATGGAAGCTCTGGAGCCATGTTCTAAATGGAAGCTCTGGAGCCATGTTTTAAACGGAAGCTCTGGAGCCATGTTTTAAATGGAAGCTCTGGAGCCATGTTCTAAATGGAAGCTCTGGAGTCATGTTCTAAATGGAAGCTCTGGAGCCATGTTCTAAATGGATAGTTTGTATTGGATTGTTTTACCTCTGAGCGACACTTTTTTTCGCACAATGGGCTAAATTGCCAGGTCACTAGGACCCCGAAGGCTCAGAGAAGGTTGGAGAAGGGTACCCACTGGAACGGTTGTTAGGAGCAGATGGTAGCCTCCGATCAAGGCCTCCAGTGCGTTCTTTAACGTGCATAGGATATGATGACCCAGCTGGGACTCAAACGTGGGAAATGCAGATTACGAATCTGGATGAGCTTACCGGCTGAGCCACCCCCGCCCTGAGAGGAGTGGAAACCCTGTAAACGAATGTAATCTCTGAAGCCATTTTTCAAATGGAAGCCCTGGAAAGCTGTTATGAGATAGATGGTAGCATCCCGTGAAAGCCATTCAGCGTGTTCTTTAAAGTGCACATTGGATTGGATTGGATTGTTTTACCTCTGAGCGGCACTGTTTTGCACACCATGGACTAAATGTCCAGGCCACAAGGACCCCGAAGGCTCAGAGAAGATTGGGGGAGGGGACCCACTGGAACAGCTGTTGGGAGACAGATGGTAGCCTCCCGTCAAGGCCATCCAGCGTGTTATTTAACGTGCACAGGGTATGGCTCTCCCGCACACGGAGCCACGGCTTAACGTCCCATCCGACGGACGGCGGCCTTTTCAAGCCCATCGGTGTCCCTTACTGACCGTGGGCAGGGCGGGAGTTTTGCGGAGATAAATCTCAACGCTGACCCAGCTGGGACTCGAACCTGGGATCTACAGATTACGAGCCTGGCGCGCTACCGACTGAGCCACCCCCGCCCCTTAAAGTGCACAGGGTATGGCTCTCCCACACACGGAACCATGCTTCAACGTCTCTTCCGACGGTTGAAGACCTTTCCTAGTCCATCGATGTCCCCTACTATAGCCATCGATGTCCCTATTTGGAGAAACAAGTCTCAAAACTGACCCAGCTGGAACTCAAACTGGGAACTGCAGATTACGATCCTGGCGCGTTACCAGATGAGCCACTCCCATCACAAACCACTGTCAACTGAATAAACTAATCCTAAACAACAACAAAAAGACACGAATATTTCCTAGAAATTTGGCTACGATTAATTAAAATACTGCTGCACAATGTTTTTCCCAAGAACCATATTTCAAGAAATGCAAACGCAAACTTTACATAATAATAAATATCTATATGCATTCAAACACTAACTCAGACTCAACAGGAGTCCGACTCGTAAACAAGCATCTTTTAAATACACTGTTGCCATAGTTACCAAAAACTCGTAGGAGTAGAAAGGAGTGGCAGGATCTTCACAGTATTTCTCCTATAATCCAACTTTGCCTGTAAGACCACACAGAAGAATACATTCCATATACCATGCACATGTTGCATGAATGTATGAGATGCGCCATTCTTTAACACGAGGAGGTTGCAACGTATAATAAGCTCGGTGGAGGTCTGCCAGCCCTCCCCTATCTTCCCCTTCACACAAAAAAAATAAAAATTTTCCACCCTTGCCGACACAGTGTCACAGGTGTCCCAAGACGAATGATCCTTGTGGGAGGTGAATCAACGAACAGGAGCTCGAACAGTGTGTTGAAAAACACGTTTTGCCAGTCATTGATGGTTTTTACTTTGAAATACACAGTTGGGGTTCCTGTTTTTGAACCACTAGATTTCTCTGTAACTATTTCTTTTCCAAGCTCAATCGGCAATTCTGCCATCGAGTTTGCTAGCATTGTACTTTTCTCAAATATTTCTACCGGTAGTTTTTCTAAAATAAAAAAAAATTCACATTTTATAAATGGGAATCTAATTTTGAAGTTCTGGAACTACTTAAATATCCGTCTAGTGGAAAAATGTGACTGAAGGTAAATTAAAGCTCTCAATCAAATCTATTTAAATCCCGATTTTCAAATATATTCGTTCAGTATTTAAAGAGTTATGGAAGCTGGAATATTTAACAATAAATTATCTAGTTCATAAAAATCATAATTGCCTAATATTGAAATTTTCTCTACCTAGAATATTTACTAATAGCAACGAATCATAAGATTTTACCTTAAAATTAATTGAAACTTACACGAAGTATATTATTTCAAACAATTTTATAAATTAAACATACATTCAGCCGTCCCATGGCCGAGTGGTTAGCGCGCTTGGGTACTGACCTAAAGGACCTGGGTTCAAGCCCCGGGAAAGGCATGGATGTATGTGTCGTTTTTCTGCTGAGGCCCTGCCATCCTCTCAGATCCTTCTACTATGGCATATAAACTGACAGGCTCCTGTCAGACCTCTGTTACAAGCAGCTGCTTGAGGGGGTATTTATTTTATTTCTTTTATAAACATACATTTCAGAAGTTGGGTTGTTTTACCTCTGAGCGGCACTTTTTTGCACACCATGGGCTAAATGGCCAGGTCACATGGACCCCGAAGGCTCAGAGAAGGTTGGTGGAGGGGACCCACTGAACAGCTGTTGGGAGACAGATGGTAGCCTCCCGTCAAGGCCATCCAGCGTGTTCTTTAACGTGCACAGGGTATGACTCTCCCGCACAAGGGGCCACGGCTTAACGTCCCATCCGACGGACGGCGGCCTTTCCAAGCCCATCGGTGTCCCCTACTGACCGTGGGCAGGGCGGAGAATTTTGCGGAGATAAATCTCAACGCTGACCCAGCTGGGACTCGAACCTGGGAACTATAGATTACGAGCCTGGCGCGTTACCGACTGAGCCACCCTCGCCCCACATTTCAGAAGTATGCATGAGATTATTTTAATATTAAACAATTACTAATTTAAAAAAATATTATTTATTGTTAGCCATTACAGTTTCCATAAGTTTAAATACTAAACAAAAAAATCGGGATTTAAATAGGTTTTATTATGATCTTTAATATATCTTCGGTCCATTTTCCATTTAATGCATATTTTAGAAGTTAAAAAGCTTCGAATTCATATTGACATTACATGGAAATTCTGTATTATCATAGGGCAGTGTTCAAATCTATTCTTAAACCAGTAACTTTTGAATGCATTCTTAAAATATTTAAAATATCTTCTTAAGAAAATAACTTTTAAATCTATTCTTCAGATACTCACTTGAAATTTCTCAATTCAGCAATTTTTAGATTTATTGTTATAAATAAAAATAAATACCACCTCAAGCAGCTGCTTGTCACGGAGGTCTGATAGCAGCCTGTCAGTTTAATATGCCATAGTAGCAGGTCTGTGAATGGCGAGACCTCAGCAGAGTTGGGTTGGGTTGTTTTACCTCTGAGCGGCACTTTTTTGCACACCATGGGCTAAATGGCCAGGTCACATGGACCCTGAAGGCTCAGAGAAGGTTGGGGGAGGGGACCCACTGGAACAGCTGTTGGGAGACAGATGGTAGCCCCCCGTCAAAGCCATCCAGCGTGTTCTTTAACGTGCACAGGGTATGTCTCTCCCGCACACGGGGCCACGGCTTAACGTCCCATCCGACGGACGGCGGCCTTTCCAAGCCCATTGGTGTCCCCTACTGACCGTGGGCAGGTGGGGGAATTTTGCGGAGATAAATCTCAACGCTGACCCAGCTGGGACTCGAACCTGGGAACTACAGATTACGAGCCTGGCGCGCTACCGACTGAGCCACCCCCGCCCCTCAAAATTAAAGTATCAGAGAAAATAAAAAATTATTAATTTAATAAATGATAACTTAATTAAATTATATATTATAATTAAGTTATCAGAACAAATAAAGTTTCAAGCATCAGTTCCAGTATCAGAACAGATAAAAATTGTGTAGAAACCTCGAGAGGCGGGGGTGGCTCAGTCAGTAACGCGCCAGGCTCGTAATCTCCAATTTCCGGGTTCCAGTCCCAACTAGGTCAGCGTTGAGATTTTTCTCCGCAAAATTCCCCGCCCTGCCCTCCGTCAATAGAGGACTTCGATGGCTTTAGAAAAGCTGTAGTCCGTTGGATGGAACGTTAAGCTGTGTCCAGTGTGCTAGGAGAACCATACCCAATGCACGTCAAAAAAACACACTGGATGGCCTTGACGGGAGGCTGCCATCGATCTTCCAACAGCTATCCAGTAAGTCACTTCCCCCAACCTTCTCGATGTTCTTGTGACTTGGTCATTTAGCCCATTGTGTGCAAAAAACGGGTCGCTCAGTGGTAGCACAACTCAACCCTATGTAAAATCCTCGAGGTTTTCTGGAAAGAGAATCTCCTTAAATCAGGGTCTTCTTGGCCTAAAAGACATTTAATTCAGTAATATTCTTTCTTTTTAGAATGTTTATTAAATCTTCCCTTTGATTTTCCATACGTTTCCCAATTAAGAGAGTTGGGTTGGGTTGTTTTACCTCTGAGCGGCACTTTTTTGCACACCATGGGCTAAATGGCCAGGTCACATGGACCCCGAAGGCTCAGAGAAGGTTGGGAGAGGGGACCCACTGGAACAGCTGTTGGGAGACAGATAGTTGTCTCCCGTCAAGGCCATCCAGCGTGTTCTTTAACGTGCACAGGGTATGGCTCTCCCGCACACGGGGCCACGGCTTAACGTCCCATCCTACGGACGGCGGCCTTTCCAAGCCCATCGGTGTCTCCTACTGACCGTGGGCAGGGCGGGGAATTTTGCGGAGATAAATCTCAACACTGACCCAGTTGGGACTCGAACCTGGGAACCCCAATTAAGAGAGAAACTAGCCAGTAAATTACACTGTGCTTACATATGCATAGGTAATGGTGTGTGTTTGGGGCGGATGTGGCTCAGTCGGTAGAGCGCCAGGCTCGTAATCTGCAGTTCCCAGGTTCGAGTCCCAGCTGTGTCAGCGTTGAGATTTGTCTCCGCAAAATTCCCCACCCTGCCCAAGGTCAGTAGGGACACCGATGGGCTTGGAAAGGCCGCCGTCCGTCGGATGGGACGTCAAGCCGTGGTGCCGTGTGCGGGAGAGTCATACCCTGTGCGCGTTAAAGAACACGCTGGGTGTCCTTGACGGGAGGCTACCATCTGTCTCCCAACAGCCATTCCAGTGGGTCCCCCCCCCCCCAACTTTCTCTGAACCAATCAGAAAGAGTAAATTACTAGCATTCTCAAACGGGGAGGGCAATTTTTTTTTATGTCCCTTTCTCCCACCTACAATGGCGTAGAGAAACTGAAAGTTTGCTAATAGCTATTTAGGTATATTTTTTTCGCTTTTTAAAACGGTTGCTTTCAAATCTATTCTTTAACATCATTTTTTAAATGCGTTCTTAAGTTTTTTTGGCTGTCGCTATTATGTTTCTGATACGACGATTCGGGGGAAAAATTTCTCTGATGCTTTGTAAGTTATATAAACAGAAATGCACGTCGTCAATCAATTATTTCATTCTTATATTATTAATCGCAATCATTTTTATGATAAAATTTAAATGTTAATGCTATTTAGAACAGTGCAGGGGTGGCTCAGTCGGTAGCGCTTCAGGCTCGTAATCGCAGTTCCCAGGTTTGAGGCCCAGATGAATCAGCATTGAGATTTATCTCCGAAAAACTCCTCACAGTCAGTAGGAGGACCGATGGACTTGGAAAGACTGCCGTCCGTCAGATGTGACATTAAGCCGTGGCTCCGTGTGCGGAAGAGCCGTACCCTGTGCACGTTAAAGAACACGATGGATGGCCTTAACGGGAGGCTACCATCTGACTCCCAACAGCTGTTCCAGTGGGTCCCCTCCCCCAACCTTCTCTGAGCCTTTGGGGTCCTTGTGACCTGGCCATTTAGCCCATTGTGTGCAAAAAAAGGGCCGCTCAGAGGTGAAACAACACAACTCTGTGCACGTTAAAGAACACGCTGGATGGCCTTGACGGGAGGCTACCATCTGTCTCACAACAGCTGTCCAGTTTTTCCCCAACCTTCTCTGAGTTTTTGGGGTCCTTGTGACCTGGCCATTTAACACATTGTGTGCGAAAAAGGACCGTTCAGAGGTGAAACAACACAACTCTGTGCACGTTAAAGAACACGCTGGATGGCCTTGACGGGAGGCTACCATCTGTCTCCAAACAGCTGTCCAGTTGTTCCCCAACCTACTCTGAGCTTTTGGGGTCCTTGTGACTGGGCCATTACCGCTCCCAACCTTCTCTGAGCCAATCAGAAAGAGAAATTACTAACATTCTGAAAGGGGACGAGCACTTTTTTCGCATGGTCCTTTCTCCCACCTACAGTTGCGTAGAGAACTGAAAGTTAGGGGGTAAATCATTATGAACGTCAATAGCTATTCAGGTATTAAAGAATGCACAACAACAATTATGAAAAACCGCATGGTGCTTATTTTTAATGACTAAAAGTTGAATTTAGAGAAAATAATATCTTAATTTTTTAAACTATTTTTTTTCACAATTATAAGAAATATTATAAATTCGAATTTATTTTAATTAAAAGCTAATTTTTTTACTAAATGTCTAATAAAATAATTTATTTCATGTTATTTTATTAGGATATGTACGAATATTTTAAAACTAATTATCAAATTTTTAAAAATAGAGAGCTACTGGTTAATTTTTTTAAATGTTATGAATAAGAGATGTAATTTTTTAAGTCATTTCTCGTACATTTTCGAGTCCTAATATAATACAGGAGGCTCTGATGAAGGTCACGTTGATACCCACGGACTCGAAAGCTGCTGAGCAAAGAAAGGCAAATAAAATATTTGTGAAACTGTAAGCGATTTAAATTGTCTAAATTTTAACTAAAATCCAATTTATTCATTTTGAGTACAGTCGCTCAAAAATGTATCCGAACACTATGGTTGATTACAGGATTCAGAAAAAATATCTGGCAACGATTTTTTTTTAAATTAGTGATCTGGCAACCTTCGTGTCACGTAACACGGATTCCAGATCACTAATTTCTAAAAAAATCGTTGCCAGATATTTTTTCTGAATTCTGTAATCAACCGTAGTGTTCGGATACTTTTTTGAGCCACTGTACCATTAAAATATTTATGAATATTTTAAAACTTATTATCAATTTTTTTTAAACAAATAGCTACCAGTTGAATTTTAAACAAGATTTTTATTTAATAAAGCTAAAAATAAAATTTTCTTTTCTAGTGATCCTTTTGGGGTTTATTTTATTTTTGTACGAATTTAGAATTCGAAATATAAACCATAGGCTTGGAGCTTATAATATTAATTTAAGATTTCAAATATCAGATAATCACTTTCTTAGATTTTGTATCATATAGGAAACTATCATTTCTAGTGCTATATTAAACAAAAAAGTAGTGAAGATAATTTCAAACAAAAAAGTCACTTCTCGTTACACAAAAAAGTGCCAGTTAGAGGCACTTTTTGTCCACAATAGGATCAATGAGCAGGTCACAAAGATTCCGAGTGTTGGGTTGTTTTACCTCTAAGAAGCACATTTTTGCACACAGTGGGCTGAATGAGCAGGTTTACAAGGACCCCCAAGGGTTGGGTTGTTTTACCTCCGAGCAGCACTCTTTTCCACACAAGGGGCTGATAAATTTTACCCCGGGCCTTCAGTAGCAGGGCCAGCGCTAGGTGGTTCAGCGCGTTCCCCGGAACCCGGATCTGGATTGGGTTCGGTTGTTTTACCTCTGAGCGGCACTTTTTTGCACACCATGGGCTAAATGGCCAGGTCACATGGACCCCGAAGGCTCAGAGAAGGTTGGGGGAGGGGACCACTGGAACAGCTGTTGGGAGATAGATGGTAGCCTCCCGTCAAGGCCATCCAGCGTGTTCTTTAACGTGCACAGGGTATGGCTCTCCCGCACACGGGGCCACGGCTTAACGTCCCATCCGACGGACGGCAGCCTTTCCAAGCCCATCGGTGTCCCCTACTGACCGTGGGCAGGGCGGGGAATTTTGAGGAGATAAATCTCAACACTGACCCAGCTGGGACTCGAACCTGGGAACTACAGATTACGAGCCTGGCGCGCTACCGACTGAGCCACCCCCGCCCCAAGCCCAATAGGAAATCCAATCCAAGAATCCGCTAATCGATGACTAACTATTCTTTCAATAGAAAGCGAAATCGGTCAGTTTTGATGACGTAATTAAAGATTTTGCTGCGAAAAAGGCGAAAAAAATTATGTATTATTTATAATAAACTCGGTTTGTTTGGTTTACCTCTGAGCGGCACTTTTTTGCACACAATGGGCCAGGTCACAAGGACCCCGAAAGTTCAGAGAAGTTTGGGGAAGGGGACCTACTGGAACGGCTGTTAGGAGACAGATGGTAGCCTCCTGTGAATACCATCCAGCGTGTTCTTTAACATTCACAGGGTATGGCTCTCCCTCACATGGGGCCACGGCTTAACGTCCCATCTGACGGACGGCAGGTGGGACGTTAAGCCTTTCCAAGCCCATCGGTTTTCCCTACTGACCATGGGCAGGGCGGGGAGTTTCGCGGAGATAAATCTCAACGCTGACCCAGCTGGGACTCGAACCTGGGAACTGCAGATTACGAGCCTGGCGACTGAGCCACCCCGCCCCATAATGTACTCGGTGTCCCTATAAGTTGTATCTAGATATGTACCACACTTTGTACTTATAATAAATAAGTTATTATTACAAAATTTAGAAGTACAGATAAATCCGTTTTTTTTTTGGCACTGCACTATTTTGGAACCCGGCCCCGCAAAAGTTCACGCCGGCCCTGGTTACTAGTCACTGTATTCCTCTAGTCTTTGGGGCGGGAGTGGCTCAGTCGGTAGCGCGCCAGGCTCGTAATCTGTAGTTCCCAGATTCGAGTCCCAGCTGGGTCAGCGTTGAGATTTATCTCCGCAAATAATTCCCCGCCCACGGTCAGTAGGGGAACACCGATGGGCTTGGAAAAGCCGCCGTCCGTCGGATGGGATGTTAAACCGTGGCCCCGTGTGCGGGAGAGCCATACCCTGTGCACGTTAAAGAACACGCTGGATGGCCTTGACGGGAGGCTACCATCTGTCTCCCAACAGCTGTTCCAGTGGGTCCCCTCCTCCAACCTTCTCTGAGGCTTCGGGGTCCATGTGACCTGGCCATTTAGCCCATGGTGTGCAAAAAAGTGCCGCTCAGAGGTAAAACAATCCAACCCAACCTCTAGTCTTTTTTTATGATTTTGTCTCTCTTATTACATAAATCCACACAACGTAGATGGGAAAGGTGGGGACTTTTATTTTTTTTTCTCTCAGCGCACCCCTACCTATCCCGTCTTCCTTCCTGTACTCCAGCAATCCTTCACCTCACCCCAGAGTAAAAACCAACCACCAACAGGTACGATACTTCAACCAGACAATGTTCTCCGACGTTAACAAACGATCGGTATTATTCCACCTAACAAGTAACCATTTAGATTCAATTACAAGGCGGCTCTTTAAAAAGAGGGGTGTAAAAGAAGCGGTAGCTGAAGAAGATAATAACTTGAGATACTCGGCCACGCGTCCGCCCTTGCAGCTGCCGTATAGAGTTGATCTTGAACGACCTGGGCTGCGAGGGCTTGACATGGTTTGGTCCCTCCTACTTTTACAACTTGACCTCGAGGTAAGAGCTCGAACGCCTCCCATTGCGTTCTACCTCCTCTAGCATCTTCAGCGTCATCTGCTTGAGTCACGAAAATCTCTGGCCTCGATCACAAACTGCCAATTTTCGCCATTGTGGTACTTCGGTATAGTCCTGCGAGTGTGAGAAATGGAGGCAGGACTTTAAGGCGGATGTTTCTCCCTTCCCTACACATAAGATGCTGGGTGGGGGGGATGTGCAGGAACAACAAATCACCTCTGGCAGATATGGGATGCTCGTTTTATGACAAGTAAAAAAGAATTTAATTTCCTGCCTTTAATACCTTCTAGTAAGTGGATTTCTTTTGGGTTGTTTTCCCTGTTAGAGGCATATTTTTGGCACAAAATGGACTAAATGAGCAGGTCACAAGGACCCCTAAGGGTTGGGTTGTTTTACCTCTAAGAAGCACTCTTAGCACATTTTTTACATAGAGGACTGAATAGCAGGTATAAGGCCCACAAGGGTTGGGTTGATTTACCTCTAAGAAGACGCTTAGCACATTTTGCACACAGTGGACTGAATAGCAGGTCATAAGGACCACCAAGGATTCGATTATTTTACCTCTAAGAAGCACTCTTAGCACATTTTTGCACACAGTGGGCTGAATGAGTCGGTCAAAGGATTCCAAGGGTTGATTTACCTCTAAGAAGATGTTTAGCACATTTTGCACACAGTGGACTGGAATGAGCAGGTCACAAGGACCACCAAGGATTCGGTTGTTTTACCTCTAAGAAGCACTTTTAGCACATTTTGCACACAGTGGGCTGAATGAGCAGGTCACAAAGACCAAGGGTTGGGTTGTTTTACCTCTAAGAAGCACTCAGCACATTTTGCACACATTTGGCTGAATGAGCAGGTCACAAAGACCCCAAGGATTGGGTTATTTTACCTCTAAGAAGGACTAAGCACATTTTGCACACAGTGGGCTGAATTAGCAGGTCACAAAGACCCAAGAGTTGGGTTGTTTTACCTCTAAGAAGGACTAAGCACATTTTGCACACAGTGGACTGGAATGAGCAGGTCACAAGGACCACCAAGGATTCGGTTGTTTTACCTCTAAGAAACACTTTTAGCACATTTTGCACACAGTGGGCTGAATGAGCAGGTCACAAAGCAAGTTTTAACTTCGCATCCGACAGACGTCAGGCTTTACGCTTCCATCGGTGTCCCCCTTCTGACCGAGGGTAAGGCGATGGCTAACGGAGACAAATATCAACGCTATCCCAAGTGGGACTGAAACCTGGGAAATGCAAAATACGAGCAAAATACGAGCTCTCAGTGGCTCTTTACCCACTGAGACCACCTCCACGTGTGTGGGAGATCCATACTCTGCGCACGTTAAAGAACACGCTGGATGGCCTTGATGGAAGGCTACCTTCTGTCCCCTAACAGAGGTCCAATTGATTCATATATCATCAACCTTTCATAAATCATCAACTTCTAGTTATCTCTTCGATCATTATATTCTAGTTATCTCTTCAATCATTATATTCTAGTTATCTCTTCGATCATTATATTCTAGTTATCTCTTCGATCATTATATTCTAGTTATCTCTTCGATCATTATATTCTAGTTATCTCTTCGATCATTATATTCTAGTTATCTCTTCGATCATTATATTCTAGTTATCTCTTCGATCATTATATTCTAGTTATCTCTTCGATCATTATATTCTAGTTATCTCTTCGATCATTATATTCTGGTTATCTCTTCGATAATTATATTCTAGTTATCTCTTCGATCAGCATCTTCTAGTTAATTTTTTGATCATCTTCTAGTTACCTCTTCAATATATCGTCAACTTCCAGATATATCTTCAACCATCTTCTAGTTCTTCAACATATAATCAACTATACTAGTTATATCTTCAATCATCTTTTACTTACCACTTTCATATATCATCAACTTCTAGTTAGTTCTTCGATTATTATTATATTCTAGTTAACTCTTCAATATATCATCTCTTCGATCACTATCTTCCAGTTAACTCTTCGATCATCTTTCACTTACCTCTTCAATATATCATCAACTTCTATTACCTTTTCAATCACCATCTTATAGTTACCTTTTAAATATATCATCACATTCTAGTAATACTTTCAATCATTTTCTTTTTACCTCTTTAATCATCAACTTCTAGTTTCCTCTTCAGTATGTCATCAACTTCCAGTTATAGCGATTATCATGTTCTAGTTACCACTTTAATATGTCATAAATTTCTAGTTGCATTTTCAATCATCAGAGTTACCTCTTTAACACGTCGTTAACTTCTACGTATATCTTCAATAATCATCTTCTATTTACCTCTTCAATATAACAATTTCCTGTTACATCTCTGATCATCATCTAGTTTTCTACACAATATTTCACCAACTTCTGATTACCTCTTCAATCATCATCTAGTTTTCTACACAACATTTCACCAACTTCTAGTCATCTCTTCAATCATCATCTAGTTTTCTACACAATATTTCACCAACTTCTGGTTTCCTCTTCAATCATCATCTAGTTTTCTACGCAATATTTCACCAACTTCTAGTTATCTCTTCAATCATCATCTAGTTTCTACACAATATTTCACCAACTTCTGGTTACCTCTTCAATCATCATCTAGTTTTCTACACAATATTTCACCAACTTCTAGTTACCTCTTCAATCATCATCTAGTTTTCTACACAATATTTCACCAACTTCTGGTTACCTCTTCAATCATCATCTAGTTTTCTACACAATATTTCACCAACTTCTAGTTACCTCTTCAATCATCATCTAGTTTTCTACACAATATTTCACCAATCATCGTCTAGTTTTCCACACAATATTTCACCAACTTCTGGTTACCTCTTCAATCATCATCTAGTTTTCTACACAATATTTCACCAACTTCTGGTTACCTCTTCAATCATCATCTAGTATTCCACACAATATTTCACCAACTTCTGATTACCTCTTCAATCATCATCTAGTTTTCTACACAACATTTCACCAACTTCCAGTTACCTCTTCAATATATCACATCGTAAGTCATCATTTCTCTGAATGCAAAATAGTGAAACAGAATAATGACGATGTGTGATAATGACTCTGTGTGAGTTATTTTTCAACAGGCTTCCATTTTATGCAAAGCAATTCTCGATAAGCGGACACAGCACTATCATTCACCGATATCCTAATAGATAAAAATAAAATATATTTCCTCACTCATGATTCCTAGTAGACTTCCGAAGAGGCTGAAACTCTGAACTCGACACTCCCTTTCATTTTAAGCGAATCAGGGAAGATATCGTTTTGACGACAATTCACGAGACTGAGTGCTCCGTCGGAGACAGAAGCCGGAATCATCCTCCCATCGGCAAGAAGAGTGGCAAGAGCAATGTCCAAGATAGGAGTGTAATGTGCCAGAAATGGTTCCCGCAAGGTGCCAGAGTGGGACCACCTCTGTACCTCGGGTGTCGGAGAGACACGGGCGACGAGTGCCGGGGTCCACTAGCGGCGACGCGGAGTCGAGACCCGGTAATGGCCGATAGTGGACTGCTAATGGAGAAGACCACACGGACGCCTGACCTGGGGGAGGTGGTTTCTATCACGACTGGACATGGGCGACGATAGACCTTGCCTCTGGCGGGCATGCCCTCATGCAAAGATGTTTTGTCTAGACAGCCGCTGCCCAAGTCTTGCCACTGGAATAGCTCCATACGTCTGGTTCGTCGGATATTGGTTTGGGGACCGTATTGATGTTTAGTTGCACATGAATGCGTTGAGACAGCAGAGTAGAAATTTGTGATTTTTTGGAGATGGGATCATAAATGAGATTTTTTATTTGAAGGATGGGGGGGAGCTAAAATTCTGACTTGATATATAAAGGGAGAAAATGGAACTTGGGTTGGGTTGTTTTACCTCTGAGCGGCACTTTTTTGCACACCATGGACTAAATGGCCAGGCCACATGGACTCCGAAGGCTCAGAGAAGGTTGGGGGAGGGTACCCACTGGAACAGCTGTTGGGAGACAGATGGTAGCCTCTCGTCAAGGCCATCCAGCGTGTTCTTTAGCGTGCGCAGGGTATGGCTCTCCCGTACACAGGGCCACGGCTTAATGTCCCATCCGACGGAAGGCGGTCTTTCCTAGCCCATCGGTGTCCCCTACTGACCGTGGGCAGGGCGGGGAATTTTGCGGAGATAAAACTCAACGCTGACCCAGCTGGGACTCGAACCTGGGAACTACAGATTACGAGCCTGGCGCGCTACCGACTGAGCCACCCCCGTCCCGAAAATGGAACTTGATATTGGAGATCAGAAAGGGAGTCGGATCGGAAATTGCACTTGATGTTTGTAGGAGGTTCGTAGATGAGACGTTTGAAGCGGGGGCGGTTTTCATTGGATTTGATATATGGGAATTGGATTTGATATATGGGAGGAGGGCTTATGAATGGGATTTGTTATTTGACATGGAGGGCTTATGAATGGAATTTATTATTTGGTTGGGTAGGCTCACAAATGGGACAGGATATTTGAGGGGGAAGGCTCATAGATGAGACTTTATATTTGAGAGGAGTCTTGTGAAATAGAACTTGATATTTGGGAGAGGGTTTGTGTATGGGACTTTATTTGGGAGAGGTCTAGTTAAGGAGACTTGGTATTAGAGGGGCTAGTGAATGGGGACTTGGTATTAGATGGGGCCAGTGAATGCGACTTGATATTTCAGGCGAAGGGTTCATATATGGGGATTTGATATTAGAGGGGCTAGTGAATATGACTTGATATTTGAGGCGAAGGGTTCATATATGGGACGATATTTGGGAGAAGGTTTGTGAAGGGGACTTTATTTGGGGAGGGCTGGTGAATTGGATTTGATATTTGAGCGAGTGCTAATGAATGGGACTTGATATTTCAAGGGTGGGAATCACAACTGGAACTTGATATTTCGGAACTAAAAGTCTGACGATATTTAAAAGGGCTTGAAAATGAAACTTGGTTTTGAGGGGTAAGGGGATCATAACTGGGACTTAATGTTTGTAGGGAATAGATGGAACTTGGTTTTGAGGGGTAAGGGGCTCATAACTGGGACTTAATGTTTGTAGGGAATAGATGGAACTTGGTTTTGAGGGGTAAGAGGATCATAACTGGGACTTAATGTTTGTAGGGAATAGATGGAACTTGATTTTTTGAATGCGGTGTCATAAGTGGCACTTGATATTATTGGAAGGCTAAAAGAAACTACTTAATATTTGACAGAACTAGAAAATAAAACGTTATTTAGGAAGGATTTGATATTTTAAGTCCTATTTATGGGATCCACCACGTAGACGGGACTTAACCCTTTCAGGACTATAAGGTTTCTAAGAGTAAATATTAGTATGTAACTGTTTATTTTGGTTTGTTTAGACGTAAAATAAATAAAAATCATAAGAAAAGTACATAACAATGTGTAGTTTTTTTGGAATTTTATGGGAAATATTTTTCCCAATGGACTATAAAGGTAACACAAATTATAGTTAGGCTTATTATGCAATGTCTTTTATTTATTGGTTTATTATAACAAAATGTTAACTAAAATAATACAAAATTATGAAATAAAATTACTATACAAAATGATGTGCTAATTATGATATTCTGCGAAGCAATTTCTTTTGGTTGTGAAGCAAAGATGGACATTGCACAGATGCAACATTATTGCAAAGATGGACATGGACTAAACGTTCCCGTTTACGTAATTGCGTTCGGCATACGTTCTATTTTGACATTCTGTATAAAATATGCAGATAAGGTTGTAATTAAATACGACAATCACCAATTTTAAAATGGGAAAAATGTTTTCCTTAGTCGTGAAAGGGTTAATATTTGAGTCAGTCTTACATTGGTTTCCATAAATTAAGGAACATCCCTAAGTTATGTCAATGGGAAGCAAACGTCAAAGCTTTATAACTTCTAAAATAAAGTTTATTTTGTTTTGAAAAATGTTTTTGCAGATAAAGATTTCAATTAAATAAATCAATATCTCGATTTTCAACAATATTCGTTCAGTATTTAATGAGTTATGGAAGTTTGAATATTTAACAACAGCAATGCCAGTCTTAAGAAACTTGTACAAAACTGAAGAAGTGAAAGAATTCTTTACACAAAGTTCTAAAATATAAACTTATTTTATTAAACACTTTGATACAACTATTATTACTAAGTTTTAATTAACTTATGAAGTCAATTTCTGTGGTTGGCATTATTATATATATTGTTATTATTCAAACTTCCATAACTCATTAAATACTGAACGAATATTGTTGAAAATCGAGATATTGATTTATTTGATTGAGATCTTTATCTGTAATCACATTTTTTAAAACAAAAAAAAATTATTCTATTTTTGACCTTTTGCAGAAAGCTCATAAATAGCACTTGATATTTGTAGAAAGTTCATTAATGGCACTTGATGTTTACAGAAAGCTCATAAATGGCACTTGATATTTGTAGAAAGTTCATTAATGACACTTGATGTTTGCAGAAAGCTCATAAATGGCACTTGATATTTGTAGAAAGTTCATTAATGGCACTTGATGTTTGAAGAAAGCTCATAAATGGCACTTGATGTTTGCAGAAAGCTCATAAACGGCACTTGATATTTGTAGAAAGCTCATAAATGGCACTTGATATTTGTAGAAAGTTCATTAATGGCACTTGATATTTGTAGATAGTTCATTAATGGCACTTGATATTTGTAGAAAGTTCATTAATGGCACTGGATGTTTGCAGAAAGCTCATAAATGGCACTTGATATTTGTAGAAAGTTCATAAATGACACTTGATGTTTGTAGAAAGTTCATAAATGGCACTTGATGTTTGCAGAAAGCTCATAAATGGCACTTGATATTTCAAGAAAGCTCATAAATGACACTTGATGTTTGCAGAAAGCTCATAAATGGCACTTGATATTTGTAGAGAGCCCATAATGGCACTTGATGTTTGCAGAAAGCTCATAAATGGCACTTGATATTTGTAGAAAGTTCATTAATGGCACTTGATGTTTGCAGAAAGCTCATAAATGGCACTTGATATTTGTAGAAAGTTCATTAATGGCACTTGATGTTTGCAGAAAGCTCATAAATGGCACTTGATATTTGTAGAAAGTTCATAAATGGCACTTGATATTTGTAGAGAGCCCATAATGGCACTTGATGTTTGCAGAAAGCTCATAAATGGCACTTGATATTTGTAGAAAGTTCATTAATGGCACTTGATGTTTGCAGAAAGCTCATAAATGGCATTTGATATTTGTAGAAAGTTCATAAATGGCACTTGATGTTTGCAGAAAGTTCATAAATGGCACTTGATATTTGAAGAAAGCTCATAAATGACACTTGATGTTTGCAGAAAGCTCATAAATGGCACTTGATATTTGTAGAGAGCCCATAATGGCACTTGACGTTTGCAGAAAACTTATAAATGATATTTCATGTTTGTAGAAAGCTCATAAATGTCAATTGATATTTGTAGAAAGTTCGTAAATGGCACTTGATGTTTGCAGAAAGCTCATAAATGGCACTTGATATTTGTAGAGAGCGTATAATGGCACTTGACACGTGCAGAAAACTTATAAATGGTATTTCATTTTGTAGAAAGCTCATAAATGTCAATTGATATTTGTAGAGAGCCCATAATGACATTTGCAGGAAGCCCATAAATGCATTTGATGTTTGTAAAAAAGATGATAAATGCACTTGATGGTTGGGACGGATGAAAAATATCACTTGAAATTTACAAAAGTTCAAAACCGAGACTTAATATTTGGGAAACTAAAAAATATAATTTATTGTTTAAAGAGGCCAGAAAATGAGACACCTTATCGGATGAGAGCTCAGACATGGTACTTGACATTCTGTGGGAGGTTTAAAAATGGCATTTGATGTTCGGGGAGCAAAAATTCGAATTTACAACCAACCTTATGTTTGAAGATAAAATTCCTTGGTGACCGCTGAACGAAACGGTGCGGAAAGTGTGGAGCAACTCTAAGGTATATGTGAAGGAACCTCAGGTATATGTGAAGAAACCATATGATACGTATGAAGGATCCCCAAAGAACCTGTTAAGGAACCCTCAGTTACGTGTGAAGGAACCATAAGGTACACGTTAAGGAACCATGAGGATGTGTGAACAAACTCTGAGATAAGTGTGAAAGAACCATGACGACGTGTGAACGAACCGAACCATGAGGTACATGTGAATGAACCCTGAGGTAAGTTGGAGAACTATGAGGATGTGTGAATTAACCCTGAGGTAAGTGTGAAGGAACCATGAGGTACATGTGAATGAACCCTGAGGTATATGTGAAGTAACCATGACGATGTGTGAACGAACCCTGAGATGCATGTGAAGGAACCATGACGATGTGCGAACGAACCCTGAAGTACATGTAAAGGAACCATGAGAATGTGTGAACGAACTCTGAGGTAAATGGGAAGGAACCATGAGGTACATGTGAATGAACCCTGAAGTAAGTGTGAATAAACCATGAGGATGTACCTAAATTTTCGTTCACACCCTGAACTCTGAGGTACGTGTGAAGTAACCATGACGATGTGCGAATGAACCCTGAGGTACATATGAAGTAACCATGACGATGTGCGAATGAACCCTGAGGTGCAAGTGATGGAACCATGACGATGTGCGAATGAACCCTGAGATACATGTGAGGTACATATGTAAAAACCCTGAGGTAAGTGAATGAGCCATGAGGATGTGTGAACGAAACCTGAGGTATGTGTGAAGGAACCATGAGGTATATATAAAAAAAACCTGAGGTAAGTGTGAATGAACTATGACGATGTGCGAACGAACCCTGAGGTACATGTGAATTAACCATGACGATGTGCGAATGAACCCTGGGGTACATGTGAAGGACTCATGACGATGTGTGAACGAACCCTGGGGTATATGTGAAGGAACCATGAGGATGTGTGTGTGTGTGAAACCTCATGTACATGTAAAACGAACTATGAGGATGTGTGAACGAACCAGGAGCATATGTGAACGAACCCTGAGGTACGTGTGAACTTGAGGATGGAAACTACGTGAAGGATCAATGAGGATGTGTGAACGAACATTGAGGTACGTGTGAAGGAACCATAAGGATGTGTGAATGAAACCTAAGGTACATGTGAACGAACCATGAGGATGTGTGAACGAACCCTGAGGTACATGTGAAGGAATCATGAGGATGTGTGAACGAACCTTAAGGTACTTGTGAAGGAACCATAAGGATGTGTGAATGAAACCTGAGGTACATGTGAAGGAATCATGAGGATGTGTGAACGAACCTTAAGGTACTTGTGAAGAACCATGAGGATGTGTGAACGAATCATGAGGTATATGTGAACGAACCATGAGATACGTCTGAAAGAACCATGAAGATGCGTGAACGAACCATGAGATATGTCTGAAAGAACCATGAAGATGCGTGAACGAACCCAGATGTACATGTGAATGAAACATGAGATACGTCTGAAGGAACCATGACGTACATGTGAACGAATCCCGAGGTACGTCTGAAGGAACCATAAGGATGTGTGAACGAACATTAAGGTACATGGAAAGAACCATGAGGATGCGTGAACGAACCTTGAGGTACTGTGAACGAATCCTGAGGTACATCTGAAGGATGTGTGAACGAACCTTAAGGTACATGTGAAGAACCATGAGGATGCGTGAACGAACCTTGAGGTACTGTGAACGAATCCTGAGGTACGTCTGAAGGAACCATAAGGATGTATGAACGAACCTTAAGGTACATGGAAAGAACCATGAGGATGCGGGAACGAACCTTGAGGTACTGTGAACGAATCCTGAGGTACGTCTGAAGGAACCATAAGGATGTGTGAACGAACCTTAAGGTACATGTTAAGAACCATGAGGATGCGTGAACGAACCATGAGGTACTGTGAACGAACCTTATGGTACATGTGAAGAACCATGAGGATGCGTGAACGAACCATGAGGTACGTATGAAGGAATCATGAGGATGTGTGATCGAACCCTGAGGTACGTCTGAAAGAACCATTAAGGATGTGTGAACGAACCTTAAGGTACATATGAAGAACCATGAGGATGCGTGAACGAACCATGAAGTACGTCTGAAGGAATTATGAGGATGTGTGAACGAACCATGAGGTACTGTGAACGAACCTTATGGTACATGTGAAGAACCATGAGGATGCGTGAACGAACCATGAGGTACGTATGAAGGAATCATGAGGATGTGTGAACGAACCCTGAGGTACGTCTGAAAGAACCATTAAGGATGTGTGAACGAACCTTAAGGTACATGTGAAGAACCATGAGGCTGCATGAACGAACCTTGAGGTACTGTGAACGAATCCTGAGGTACGTCTGAATGAACCATAAGGATGTGTGAACGAACCTTAAGGTACATGTGAAGAGCCATGAGGATGCGTGAACGAACCTTGAGGTACTGTGAACGAATCCTGAGGTACGTCTGAAGGAACCATAAGGATGTGTGAACGAACCTTAAGGTACATGTGAAGAACCATGAGGATGCGTGAACGAACCATGAGGTACGTCTGAAGGAACCATGAGGATGCGTGAACGAATCCAGAGGTAAGTGTGAAAGATCCCTGAGGAAACGTTAAATGCAAAATTGAAGTCAAATACTATTGAATAAATTGCTTTATTTTTTAATCATGAGGATGTGTGAACGAACCCTGAGGTACGTCTGAAAGAACCATTAAGGATGTGTGAACGATTCAAATTGCTTAATGGTTCCTTCTTGAGTTGCTAGCATGTCCGAACTCAAGAACTAGATTCAAGCACCCGTTTTTCTCTTTAGTTTCCGTCTTCCTCAGAGACCTTAACTACGACAATATTAATATTGACAGGGTCGTGTCAGACTTCTGTTTCAAGCAGCGGTGAGGGTTAGCAGTGTAGCGCCATGCTCGTAATCTGCAGTTTCCTGGTTCGTTCCACTTCCAAGGATGTATTGAACTGGATGGATTCTTCCAAGGATGTATTGAACAGGTTCGTTCCATACTTACGATGAGCCAGCATTGAGATTTCTTCCAGCTAAAATCACCATCTACCTTCTGTGAGAAAATGGACATCGATGGACTTGGAATGGCCACCGTTCGTCAGATGGGACGTTAAGCTGTGGTTTCGAATGTGGGAATGTGCATTTTAAAGAACACCGTGATTGGCCTAATGCAAGGCTTTTCCATCTGTCTCCTAACTGCTCTTCAGTAGCTCCCATTTCCCCAGCTGTCTCTAAGCACTTGGGGGTCCTTGTGACCTGGCCTTTTAGCCCATTTTGTGCAAAAGGGTGCAGGAAAAAGCCGGTATACGGAAGAGCATCTTGATGAAAAAAAAAAAAACAAAGAAGAAAACACAAACTAACTTGATGAACAGTTCTCAATTGGTCACTGGTAAAATGAGATATTCTTTCCATAACTTACTTTGCTTCCTTTAAATCCTTATTTCTTGTTCAAATAACAAGTTTTTGCTGTCAAACTGCAATTCGGTTATGGGGCGGGGGTGGCTCAGTCGGTAGCGCGCCACATTCGTAATCTGCAGTTCCCATGTTCGAGTCCTAGCTGGGTCAGCATTGAGATTTATCTCCGCAAAACTCATCGGTGTCCCCCACGGTCAGTAGGGAACACCGATGAGATTGGAAAGACCATCGTCCGTCGAATGGGACGTTAAACCGTGGTCCCGTGTGCGGGAGAGCCATACCCTGTGCACATTAAAGAACACACTGGATGGCCTTGATGGGAGACTACCATCTGTCTCCTAACAGCTGTTTTAGTGTGTCCCCTCCCCCAACCTTCTCTGAGCCTTCGGGGTCCTTGTGACCTGGCCATTTAGCCCATGGTGTGTAAAAAAGTGCCGTCTCAGAGGTAAAATAAATCAATGATCCATATCTGAAACTCCCCGCAGTGGATCAGTAGGGGACACCGATGGGCTTGGAAACAACCGTCATCCTTCGAATGGAACGTTAAGTCATGTATCCGTGTGCAGGACAGCCATACCCTGTGCATGTTAAAGAACTTGCTGGATGGCCTTGACGGAGACTACCATCTGTCTACCAACAGCTATCCAGTGGGTCTCTTCCCCCCCAATCTTTATGAACCCTTGGGGTCCTTGTGACCTGGTCCATTATATACAAAAATGTGCCGCTCAGAGGTTAACCAACCAACCAACACTTTAATATAAAAATAATTCCACATTTTCGAAACAACTATTTAAAATCTAAACGCTCAACATCCCAGAACATCAAATTTAAGAGCCTACGCCTTAACGCAAATAATTTGTGGATGACCCCAGACAAGCGGCACGAGACAAAAACCTCCACCCCAACAACCGGCCCAAGGGGCTAATAGAACCTCCTAATTTTACCTCCAATCTAACATGGACATAATGCATTTTACGAGCGCAGGAGCTTCCGCGAGACCCTCGTTATCAGTGCTGCTTCACGCGCCAACTTCACGGTCTTATCGCGCGCTGGAGCCATCGCGCCCTAATGCCCAGCAGCCCCGGCGCCGTCGCCCAGGCAACGGATTCACGAGCGAGGCTTACGTCACGGCAGATAGCGGCTCGGAATGGATTGTGAGAAGCAGATTATAGATGGCGTCTTTGTGGAAAGTCACGTGGTGAGGTCAGGTGTGGATTTTCTAGATGTAACTTTTTTCTGATATTATCTTGTTAGCGAGGAACTGTGGAGTTTGTTTTTGGTTGTTATAAAAGACCGCGAGAAACTGGAATGCATCTGAAATAAAAAAAAGGTTCTCTAACTTTTAAAATATTCACTTAATGAGAATAATCCGATATGTTTGAATCTTGGGTAGGATTGTTTCACCTCTGAGCAGTACTTTTTTGCACACAATAGGCTAATTGGCCAGGTCACAAGGACCCCCGAGGGCTCAGAGAATACTGACGGAAGGGACTCACTGGACAGGTGTTAGGAAACGGATGGTAGCCATCCGTCTCCTAACACCTATCCAGTGAGTCAAGATGGGCTTGACGGATGGTAGCATCCGTCTCCTAACACCTATCCAGTGAGTCAAGATGGGCTTGACGGATGGTAGCATCCGTCTCCTAACACCTATCCAGTGAGTCAAGATGGGTTTGACAGATGGTAGCCATCCGTCTCCTAACACCTATCAAGTGAGTCAAGATGTGCTTGACGGGTGGTAGCCATCCGTCTCCTAACACCTGTCCAGTGAGTCAAGATGGGCTTGACGGATGGTAGTCATCCGTCAAGCCCATACAGTATGTTCTTTAACGTGCACAGGTATGGTTCTTCTGCTCAACGTCCATCACATTGGAAACCATACCTGTGCACGAAGAACCACACCTGGTGGAACCATACCGTGCACAGGTATGGTTCTTCCGCTTAACGTCCCATCCGACGGGCGGTGGCTTTTCCAAGCCCATCGATATTCCCTACAGGCTGAGGGCAAGGCCTGGAATTTTGCGGAGATAAATCTCAACGCTGATCCAAACTGGGATTCGAACCTGCGAACTGCAGGTTAGGAGCCTGGCGCGCTACCGACTGAGCTACCCCTCCAAACATTGAAGTTCAACCCTATGTTATGTAAATAGGAAAGTAATATCGAAACGCTATAACTTCTAAAATATGTTGTTGTTTTTTTGGAAAATGTGATTGCAGATAAAGATCTCAATCAAATAAATCAATATCTCGATTTTCAACAATATTCGTTCAGTATTTAATCAATTTTCAACATAAGCAACACAACACAATTTTCAACAACAACAATAATTTTCAACAATATTCGTTCAGTATTTAATGAGTTATGGAAGTTTGAATATTTGAAAATAACAATGCCAATCCCAAAAATTGACTTCAGAAATTAATTCAAAATTAGTAATAATAAGCATTATATCAAAGTGTGTAGCATGACAGGTTCGTAATCTACAGTTCCCAGGTTCAAGTCTCACCTGGGCCATCGTTGAGATTTATCTCCGCAAAACTCTCCATCCTCCCCTTGGTTAGCATATGAAACCTGTGCGGCTTGCACAGACCGCCGTCCTCCGATGGGATGTTAAACCGTGGTTTTGTGTATGAAGAGCCATACACTGTGCATGTTGAAAAACATGCTGGATGGCTTTGATGGGAGGCTACCATCTGTCTCGTGCCCAGAGCCTCCTCCCTCTGACATTCTCTGAGTCTTCGGTGTCCTTATGATTGTGTCACGGAACTTATTTTACTTAAAGCACCAACTTTAATTTATTTAAAGTACAGAATGTTAAATTTCAAGCATTTTTGGCTCAATCTGTAGATCTGAAGGAATCCCTCAGGGTTCTCTCCTAGGTTCAACCCTGTTCAATATCTATATTAACGATTTACCAGCAATAGATCGAATCAAAACCGCTACATATGCTGATAATACATCATTCCTCTATTCCTCCTGGGCGGGGGTGGCTCTGTCGGTAGCGCGCCAGGCTCGTAATCTGTAGTTCCCAGGTTCGAGTCCCAGCTGATTCAG
Organism: Ryuthela nishihirai; assembly: GCA_038380435.1. Classification (NCBI taxonomy): domain Eukaryota; kingdom Metazoa; phylum Arthropoda; class Arachnida; order Araneae; family Heptathelidae; genus Ryuthela; species Ryuthela nishihirai. The sequence goes on from JAWZYU010000006.1 coordinate 105,862,611, forward strand.
CGTTGAGATTTATCTCCGCAAAAATTCCCCGCCCTGCCCATGGTCAGTAGGGGAATTCTTTAACATGCGCATGGTATGACTGTTTTCACATGGGGACCACGTCTCAATGTCTCATTCAAAGGACAGTAGCTGTTGAGGGAAGGAAACCTACTGGACAGGTCTTAGGAGGCAGATGGTAGCCTCCCGTCCAGGCCATCTGGCGAGTTTTTTCACGTGCACGTGGTATGACTGTTCCACACACACGGCCACATCTCAATGTCCCACCTGAAGGACAGTGGCCTTTCCAAGTTCAGCGGTGTCCCCTACTGACCAAGTTACATGACCAAGAGCATGACAGTTCTAGGTTAGGAATCCGACCACCTATAGGATGAGAGAGATTCCTAATCTAGTAGTGGTTATATATTTTTATGACATGGTTCCATATGCTGATTGGTTGTGTATTTTACAATGGGCTAAATGATCATCTCACTAGGACTTCGTGAGCTCAAAGAAAACTGAGGGAAGTGGGCCCACTGTACAGCTCTTAGGAGACAGATGTTAGTTTCCCATCAAGGCCATCCAGCGTGTTGCACCGGGTATGGCTCTCCCACACATGGAACCCAGGCTTAACATCCGTTGGGCTTGGAAAGGCCGCCGTCCATCGGATGGGACGCTAAGCCGTGACCCGTGTGCGGGAGAGTTATACCCTGTGCACATTAAAGAACCGATGGATGGCATTGATGGGAGGCTACCATCTGTCACCTAACACTCCAGTGGGTGCCCTCCCGCAACCTTCTCTGAGCCCTAGGGTCCTTGTGACCTGGCGTTTAGCCCATGGTGTGAAAAAAAGTGCTACTCAGAGGTAAAGCAACCCAACCCGGCTTAACGTCCCATCCGACTGACGAAGGCTTTTCCACTTCCCATCGGTGTCCCCTACTGACCTTGGGCAGGGCTGAGAGTTTTGCGAAGATAAATCTCAAAAGCTGGCCCAGATAGGACTCGAACCTGGGAACTGCAAATTTGTGCCTGGCGCGCTACCAACTGATTCATTCCCACTGTTATTTGTCAACTTTTCTAAGTAGAGTGTAGCTTCTACGTTGAGATCACATTAACCTTAGCGCTATTTCACAACCTAACTATCGTGTTTATAGATAGCATGGTCCTTTGGATTTCAGACCAGTAAAGTCTAATGTCTTTGTTATCAGTTTCAGAATGGATAGAATGTTCTAAATGGCGCCATTAAAACGCACCATTAACCGCTCTGCAGATCGAATGGGATCTGCCTTCAATTGTACTTACCGTGAAAAGCAATCACAATCACAGCACATGCTATGGTGAGTAAATTCCTTAGCAGTAAGTAAATGCTCTTTGTAATGTATACTTACTCTCTGTGTATATATATACAGCGTATGTGAACATATTTTTTTTTAGACATAGATATTAAAGTAATATTTTTGCATGTTTATTTACTGGTAGTAAACATTCCTATCAATAAGAAGAAATTAGACAGATTGAAGTAATATTTCTGCATGTTTATCTACTGGTAGTAAACATTCCTATCAATAAGAAGAAATATAAATGAAACTCAAACGTAAATGCAATTAAAAAATTGTTATGAGAGTTGCATACTATAAAACAATCATTAGGAAATAAATTTATTGTATATTTATCGGAATTTTTTAACTGTTCCTTCCAACAAGAATTTCTGCAATTATTTAGAAATTCTGTAACACCATTGTCGGGAATATATTATGTCATTAAGAAATGGAGAAGACATTCGCCACATTGTCTGCTAATAACGAAAGGAAACTAATTAAGGGTTGGGTTGTTTTACCTCTGAGCGGCACTTTTTTGCACACCATGGGCTAAATGGCCAGGTCACATCGACCCCGAAGGCTCAGAGAAGGTTGGGGGAGGGGACCCACTGGAACAGCTGTTGGGAGACAGATGGTAGCCTCCCGTCAAGGCCATCCAGCGTGTTCTTTAACGTGCACAGGGTATGGCTCTCCCGCACACGGGGCCACGGCTTAACGTCCCATCCAACGGACGGCGGCCTTTCCAAGCCCATCGGTGTCCCCTACTGACCGTGGGCAGGGCGGGGAATTTTGCGGAGATAAATCTCAACGCTGACCCAGCTGGGACTCGAACCTGGGAACTGAAGATTACGAGCCTGGCGAGAGACCGACTGAGCCACCCCCGCCCCACTAATTAAGGAACTTCATTAAAGCAATAAGAATAATAGTGAAAAATTATAACATTAATTCAAATTTAAAGAATGAGAGAAATAAGCGAGTTGGAACTTCTTTCAAAGAACGTTTTGCCGACGCTACCGTTACTTGCAATGCAATGTAATCAGAATAGCATAGATATCCATTATTTTAATGCTAGGAAATATCCTAATTTTATGCTAGGAAAATGTTGCAAGGCCGCTTTAAAGCAATGTATAGAGAAGTGTACAGTCGCTCAAAAAAATATCCGAACACTATGGTTGATTACAGAATTCAAAAAAAAAAATATCTGGCAACGATTTTTTTTTAGAAATTAGTGATCTGGCAACCTTTCGTGTACAGTCACTCAAAAAAGTTTCCGAACACTATGGTTGATTAGAGAATTCAGAAAAAACAATTTTTTTAGAAATTAGTGATCTGGCAACCTTCGTGTCGCGTGATTACAGAATTCAGGAAAAGTATCTGGAGCGTGTACAGCAACTGTACACGCTCCAGTTACCGTTCACAGCAAACTGGAGCGTGTGCAGTTACTGCACACGCTCCAGTTTGCTGTAAACGGTAACTGCACACGCTCAATATTTCCGTGAGTGAGCCCACACGATCTAGTATCAAAATAATATGACCACCTACAGTCGCTCAAAAAAATATCCGAACACTATGGTTGATTACAGAATTCAGAAAAAACAATTTTTTTAGAAATTAGTGATCTGGCAACCTTCGTGTCGCGTGATTACAGAATTCAGGAAAAGTATCTGGAGCGTGTACAGCAACTGTACACGCTCCAGTTACCGTTCACAGCAAACTGGAGCGTGTGCAGTTACTGCACACGCTCCAGTTTGCTGTAAACGGTAACTGCACACGCTCAATATTTCCGTGAGTGAGCCCACACGATCTAGTATCAAAATAATATGACCACCTACAGTCGCTCAAAAAAATATCCGAACACTATGGTTGATTACAGAATTCAGAAAAAATATCCGGCAACTATTTTTTTTTAGAAATTAGTGATCAGGCAACCTTCGTTTCACGTGACACAAAGGTTGCCAGATCACTAATTTCTAAAAAAATCGTTGCCAGATATTTTTTCTGAATTTTTTAATCAACCTTAGCATTCGGATACATTTTTGAGCGACTGTAGAGAGCATCTAGGCCACGCGGAGTGGCGGGCGTGTCTCAGTCGGTAGCGCGTTAGAATCGTAATCTGTAGTTCCCAGGTTCGAGTCCCAGCTGGGTCAGCGTTGAGATTTCTCTCCACAAAACTCCCCGCCATGCCCACGTTCAGTAGGGGATAGCGATGGGCTTGGAAAGGCCGCCGTCCGTCAGATGGGACTTAAAGTCGTGGCTCCGTGTGCGGGAGAGCCATACCCTGTGCACGTTAAAGAACACGCTGGATGGCCTTGACGGGAGGCTACCATCTGTCTCCCAACAGCTGTTCCAGTGGGTCCCCTCCCCCAACCTTCTCTGAGCCTTCGGGGTCCATGTGACCTGGCCATTTAGCCCATGGTGTGCAAAAAAGTGCCGCTCAGAGCTTAAACAACCCAACGTTAAAGAACACGCTGGATGGCCTTGACGGCAGGCTACCATCTGTCTCCCAACAGCTGTTCCAGTGGGTCCCCTCCCCCAACCTTCTCTGAGCCTTCGGGTCCATTTGACCTGGCCATTTAGCCCATGGTGTGCAAAAAAGTGCCGCTCAGAGGTAAAACAACCCAACCCATACATACAAAATATTATTATTATACAAAATATTATATTACATTCAGAATTCTCAAATAGCCATGGGCTATGAAGGTTAAACAAGACCATGCAATTTAGTTCTCCAAGCATATCTGTCCTGAGCTACATCTGCGGCATCTATCCTCTGCACACCAATTCTAACAAGGTCCTGTTTGACATTGTCTGCCCACCGCATGCTAGGTCTCCCCCTCTTTCTGAGACCTTTAGGCACACTGTTCATAACCCTATTCGCCAATGTATAATTATTAATACGGGCAACATGACCAAACCAACGGAGTCTCTCTCTGCACAATATGCTGCTAAAAGGAGGTTGCCGACTCCTTTGCCTAACATCATCATCAGTTACAAAGTTGATCAACCTAATGCCCAATAAACTGCGTAAGCATTTAAAATCAAAAGCGTCCAAGTTTCACTACCATAACTAACCCTAGAAAGACTATTATACAGTCTAAGTTTAGTCTTTTGGTGTATACGCCTATTTCTCCACACTCTCCATAGATTCTTAAAAGTCCCGGCAGTAATCCCTATTCATCTGTTAATCTCATGCCGCACATCACCATTATCTGCTACATAGCTCCCAAGATAATTAAACGGTGACACCTGCTCAAGGGGGGCGGGGGGGCTCAGTCGGTAGCGCGCCAGGCTCGTAATTTGTAGTTCCCAGGTTCGAGTCCCAGCTGGGTCAGCGTTGAGATTTATCTCCGGAAAATTCCCCGCCCTGCCCACGGTCAGTAGGGGACACCGATGGGCTTGGAAAGGCCGCCGCCCGTCGGATGGGACGTTAAGCCGTGGCCCCGTGTGCTGGAGAGCCATACCCTGTGCACGTTACAGAACACGCTGGACGGCCTTGACGGGAGGCTACCATCTGTCTCCCAACAGCTGTTCCAGTGGGTCCCCTCCCCCAACCTTCTCTGAGCCTTCGGGGTCCATGTGACCTGGCCATTTAGCCCATGGTGTGCAAAAAAGTGCCGCTCAGAGGTAAAACAACCCAGCGCAACCGACCCCCCTGGATCGTTCCAGCGCACCCCCCCCCACCACCACCACCACCACCAAGAGGGCGGTATCGCCCACTTTGGGAAACATTAATTTAGCCCATTGTTTTGAAAAGAAGTGCAGCTCAGAGCTAAAATAACCGAACACTTTTATTATTTATTATTTTTTTCTTTATTAGGCGCAACTAACAAACTCTGGTTCAAAAACACGCATAAATCACATATTTTAACTACCGTAAATGAAATAAATTCTGGTAGCTTTTTAAAAAATTTGCGTCAGTTCTTTCGAATTGAAATCTTTTGTCTCTGTCTAAGAAGTATAAATCAATTCTTCCCGAGTAGTGAACTGCAGAAGTGTCATTATTGCAGCTAGGAAACGAAAACAGCATTCTGCCGCCTCACGGAGAGACAATAGATAGGAAACAACAGGCAGATAATCCAGAAAAGCAACGACCTGATCTAAATCCGAGAGACTTAACCTTCAACTTGAAAAGTTCTTTGCCACAAGCACGTGCCTATAAAAAGCTTCCTTGTATGTCGACATTAAAGGAACAGCAATTGTTAGAAGAGTTATGTCCTTTTTGACGTCCGTATCTTCGGACTGTTCGGGTTTACAATGGATGCTACAGATGAGACCAATTTGCTACTAAAGTATAGAGTTTTTTTTTTGTTATCAAAGAACGTATATGACGTAAAGAGGGAACAGTTCCATAGTACAGTCGCTCAAAAAAAGTATCCGAACACTATGGTTGATTACAGAATTCAGAAAAAATATCTGGCAACGTTTTTTTAGAAATTAGTGATCTGGCAACCTTCGTGTCACGTGATTACAGAATTCAGGAAAAATATCTGGAGCGTGTACAGCAACTGTATACGCTCCAGTTACCGCTCACAACAAACTGGAGCGTGTGCAGTTACTGCACACGCTCCAGTTTGCTGTGAATGGTAACTGCACACGCTCAATATTTCCGTGAGTGAGCCCACACGATCTAGTATCAAAATAATATGACCACCTACAGTCGCTCAAAAAAGTATCCGAACACTATGGTCGATTACAGAATTCAGAAAAAATATCTGGCAACGATTTTTTTAGAAATTAGTGATCTGGCAACCTTCGTGTCACGTGATTACAGAATTCAGGAAAAATATCTGGAGCGTGTACAGCAACTGTACACGCTCCAGTTACCGTTCACAGCAAACTGGAGCGTGTGCAGTTACTGCATACGCTCCAGTTTGCTGTGAACGGTAACTGCACAAGCTCAATATTTCCGTGAGTGAGCCCACATGATCTAGTATCAAAATAATATGACCATCTACAGTCGCTCAAAAAAGTATCCGAACACTATGGTTGATGACAGAATTCAGAAAAAATATCTGGCAACGATTTTTTTACAAATTAGTGATCGAGATACAAATTAGTGATTTGGCAACCTTCGTGTCACGTGACACGAAGGTTGCCAGATCACTAATTAAAATAGGTGAGTTTAGTCAACGCCTATAACAAAAGACCGTACAACTAAGCTATGATATCAGCGTAAGTCGTCTTAACTAACTAGACATTAATTGTATATGTATTTCTATTATTTTTACTGGTGAATTTTAATACTAAACTTTAAACCAGGGGTTCTCAATGTGAGGTACGCGGTAAAATTTTTTGGGGTACGCCGTGAGAGCTCAAAGTCGCTAGACTATTAACAAAGTAAAAATAACCATTACTAAAACTATAGTTTTATCTATCTATACAAGGGGTACGCCAGTTACATGCACATTTCCAGGGGGTGCGTGAAGCATAAAAGGTTGAGAACCACTGCTTTGTACTAATATTTATTTACAAATATACTGCTTTAGAAACAAAATTATCCCTATTTATTAACATTATCATAACACAAATATTTTTTCTTCTATAATTCTACAATTATTATTTAATATTTCTATAATTATGAATACATTAGTTAAATATTAGTCTTAAAAATCTACCAGTAGTAAAATTAGAAATTAATCTATAATAGATATACAGGGTGAATCTGAAAAAGTGGGCAAAACTTTACGGGGTGGTAGAACGCAGCTATATGAGCAATATTCGTCATAGAATGTATGGTCGGAACGCAAGCGGTGAGAAGTTAAAAGGTTTTTATACAGAATGTCAAAAAAGAACGTATGCCGAACGCAATTACGTAAACGGGAACGTTTAGAAAAAAAAAGAACTGTCAGGACGCATAATATATGTACTATGTGCAATGTCCATCTTTGCCTCGCTACCAAAAGAAATTGCTTCGCCGAATATCATAATTAGCACATCATTTTGTATAGTAATTTTATTTCATAATTTTGTATTATTTTAGTTAACATTGTGTTCTAATAAACCAATAAATAAAAGACATTGCATAATAAGCCTAACTGTAATTTGTGTTACCTTTATAGTCCATTGGGAAAAATATTTCCCATAAAATTCCAAAAAAACTACACATTGTTATGTATTTTTCTTATGATTTTTATTTATTTTACGTCTAAACTAAAATAAACAGTTACATACTAATATTTACTCTTAGAAACCTTATGGTCCTGAAAGGGTTAAACAAATTTCTGAAAGTGTGATAATTCTTGTAAATTAATTGTCTTAACTATTAAATAAGTTCATTTATTATATGTTTGATCATTTCGAACTCATTGCACAGTATTGTCAAATATTTAGTACTGTAAATCTGTACTATTTTGTTATTACAAATAAAATCGAGCGATCATTAACTGATATCAGCGACACTTGCGGCATGGTGAGAAATTAAATAGGGGTAAAGATCAATTTATCAAATTTATTATTTAATGTATATTATGTTATAATATTAAAATGTCTAAATATATCAATTATTATACCTAATAATGTATTATAATATGTAATAATAATCATAATATTTTAATGTGTAAACATATCATATTATTATATATAACAATACGTTATAGTATGCAATAATTTAATATTATAATGTGTAATAATATAATAATATAATATGCAAATGTATCATACTATCATTACTATATATATATATATCATCATCATCCTCAAGCAGCCATGGGCTACGGAGGTCCAACCAGACCGTGCAATTTAGTTCTCCAAGCAAGTCTATCCTGAGCTGCATCTACTGCATCTGGCCACTGCACACCAATTCTAACAAGGTCCTGTTTGACATTGTCTGCCCACCGCATCTTATGTCTCCCCTTCTTTCTGAGGCCTTTAGGCACACTGTTCATAACCCTATTCGCCAATCTATAATTATTCATACGGACAACATGACCAAACCAACGGAGTCTCTCTCTGCCCAATATGCTGCTTAAATAAGGTTGCAAACTCCTTTGTCTAACCTCATCATTACTTACAAAGTTGAACCACCTAATGCCTAAGATACTGCGTAAGCATCTGGAATCAAAAGCATCTAGTTTCCTGTTATCTTGTTTACAAAGTGTCCAAGTTTCACTACCATAACTAACCCCAGAAAGAACCAAACTATTATACAGTCTAATTTTAGTCTTTAGGTGTATACGCCTATTTCTCCACACTCTCCATAGATTCTTAAAAGTCCCAGCAGCAATCCCTATTCGTCTGTTAATCTCATGCCGCACGTCACCATTATCTGTTACATAGCTCCCAAGATAATTAAACTGTGACACCTGCTCAAGACTACAACCATTCAGATTAACTGAATCACAGCCTGCCTGACCAATTTTCATCACTTTAGTTTTCTCTCTGTTTATAACCAAACCTACTCTACTACCAGTTTCATCAACAGCTCGAATGAAAGAGTTCATCTCATCAACATCATTTGCCAAAAGGGCTAAATCATAATCTAAAATCATAATCTAAAGCATAATCTAAATCAGAAATTTTCATATCTCCAGTCCATTTAAGGCCAAAATCTTTCCCTTGAAGTGAATTTCGCATAACATAATCAATAACCAAGCTAAAGAGAAAAGGAGACAAAATGCACCCTTGTCGAACACCAGAAGTAATGCTAAACCAATTGTTACAAGCCTTACCAACTCTCACACACGACTCAGTGTTATTATAGAAAGCTTTCATTATGTTAACTAACTTGTCAAGTATACCATATGATTTCACAATCAACCACAAATTATGACGATGAACAGAGTTGAAAGCCTTTTTGAAATCAACAAAGCTAGCAATCAAAGGTTTCTGAAACTCTAAACATTTTTCAAGAATCTGATTAAGTGGAAATATCTGATTCACACATCCCCTACCACTTCTGAATCCACATTGCTCATCACGCAATTGACTGTCAACCAGATTCTTAATTCTATTAAGAACAATCATGGAAAGAACTTTGAACAGAGAATAAGGTGATACCCCTATAGTTATCACAAGAATCGCGATCACCTTTTTTGAAAATAGGGATAACAATAGCTCTGGTAAAATCCTTATCAACCATGCCTTTATCATAAAAGATATTCAGAATTTCAGTCATCGAAGTGGTAACCGAAACATTCCCAGCTCTAAGCATTTCTGTAGTAATTTCATCTACCCCTGGGGATTTATGTAGTTTAAGTTTAGAAATAGCCAAACTAATTTCAGATGGTGTTATAGAGCCAACATTAAAGCCAGTAATGCATCTATCATCATTGCAAACAATGGGAGTAGAACTAACCACATTGTTTAGAACATCACTGAAATGCTCAGCCCACCTAGCCATGACAGAATCCTCCCCTTCTATAACCTTACCTTGTTTATCCTTCAATCCCTGTATACCTGTCCGTTTTCTACCACACAAAACATTAACTATCTGGTACAGCTCTCTGCTGTTGTGCTGTCTAACTGCTTCCTCAGCTTTGTCAGCCAGGCCATCAAGCCAAAGATTCTTATCAGTAGCTAACTGATCCTTTACACGTTTATTAAATTCTTTGTAATGCTTTCTATTAGGACTAGTAGGGTAATGATTAAGGACATTCCTGCAGTTCCTTCTTTCTGAAATAAGCTCAAGTGCCTTATCACTTAAATAATTCTGCCTCCTCTGCTCCTTTTTCCCTAAAAGAGTACTGTTAGTTTCCAAAAAAGCCTGTTTAAAATGATCCCATTCTTCCTCAACTTCAGTATTAAGCAAACCATGACTGTCATAATGACTAAGTAACCTATCATGGTAAGCTTTAGCTATAACTGGGTCTTTCAGAGCTTCAGTATTAAAAGTAAATTTTTAACCCTAGCACAACACTTTTTAAGTTCAAGTTGCAAGACACTTTTAACAAGGTAATGGTCAGATCCAATTTCAGCTCCCCTATATGACCTGGTATTCCTAACAGAACTAGCCCATTTGCTGTTAATCAATATATAATCAATCATATTCTTATGCAGCCCATCGGGTGAAACTCATGTGTACTTATGTATGTTGCGGTGTTTGTAATAAGTGTTAGTTATTCTGAATCCATCGAGTTTACTTACCTGTAGGAGACGTTGTCCATTGCCATTGCAGCTACCAATACCAAAAGGGTCTATTACTCCTCCCCAAAGGTCAGAGTCAGTACCAACTTTGGTATTGAAGTCACCAGGAACAAGGGTAATATCTCCTTTCTTAACAGAATTCAAAATATCCTGAAGTTATCCATAACACCTATCCTTCGCATCCTCAACGGCATCCTCAGTGGGGGCATAACAGCGGATAACATTCAAGTCTTTAATGCTTGTCTGAAATTTTGCTATAAGAAACCTTTCATTAATGCACTCATATCCTAGAAGAGCATCACTAGCATGTCTGCTGAGCATCAGACCCATGCCTTGGTGATGCTTTCCATCCTCCCTCCCTGTAAAGAGAAATTTAAAGTTATTTTTAAGTATCTCACCTTTATCTGTCCATCTGGTCTCTTGCAAGCCTAGAATATCTAGGTTATAGCGCTGGAATTCCTGCGTGAGGACATCAAGAGAATAATCTCTATATAATATCCTCACGTTCCACATTCCTGCAGAGAGAAGATGATTAGTAGGATTTTTAAAGAACCTAGGTTTATTGAGATAGGTAGGGCCAACCATATCAAACAGCCCCCTAATCGCAAGCATGGGGCAAAGACCTGTTCCTCCTCCGCTAAAGGCTGAAGTCACCGATGCTGGTAGGAACTTCAGGCACCACCTTTTCAAGTGGACTTTTTCAAGAGCCATATGGCCTGCCTGAGACACATTACTCCAGTTTAGGCTTGACGATGCCCAACTAGCTAAGTAAGGTTCAGGTACCTGCGATGGCCTCTGATTAGGATTATCCACCAGCTGATATAAGGTATCCCATGCCTCTGTTCACTTAGAGCTGGCAACCCAGAAGCAGACAGAAAACACAGCGGCAGACTCTCCCTCAACACAGGCCCACCAGTGCAGCAAGTTCAGGATCCATAATCAAGCTCAAATCCATAAACAAGTCCAGTCTAGTAGGTATAAATGGTCAGCACCAGGACCCTGTGAAGTTGACCACTCCTCAGCAGGGTTGAAAAAGAAGAAAAAATTGGCCATAGATGACCATATCAGTAGGCCATACTGAACTGGCAGCCCTCCCCTTCCGTTCCCTTCCAAAAGAGAATATCTCTTTTGAAAGGTACTAACGGCCTGCACCACGAGAAGGCGGGGTCGGACATTAGGTGCTAGACCTGGCCGGTTCTGTGCATCATCACTAGGGATTGGTACACAGCTCTCCTTCCAATTTATACTTAGCTACCATTTACAGACCAATATATAATAATATATTATATTTAATATATGTAATAATTTTCAAAACACTATTATTCAGGGGCGGGGGTGGCTCAGTCGGTAGCGCGCCAGGCTCGTAATCTGTAGTTCCCAGGTTCGAGTCCCAGCTGGGTCAGCTTTGAAATTTATCTCCGCAAAATTCCCCGCCCTGCCCACGGTCAGTAGAGGATACCGATGGGCTTGGAAATGCCGCCGTCCGTCGGATGGGACGTTAAGCCGTGTCCCCGTGTGTGGGAGAGCCATACCCTGTGCACGTTAAAGAACACGCTGGATGGCTTTGACGGGAGGCTACCATCTGTCTCCCAACAGCTGTTCCAGTGGGTCCCCTCCCCCAACCTTCTCTGAGCCTTCGGGGTCCATGTGACCTGGCCATTTAGCCCATGGTGTGGAAAAAAGTGCCGCTCAGAGGTAAAACAACCCAACGTTAAAGAACACGCTGGATGGCCTTGACGGGAGGCTACCATCTGTCTCCCAACAGCTGTTCCAGTGGGTCCCCTCCCCCAACCTTCTCTGAGCCTTCGGGGTCCATGTGACCTGGCCATTTAGCCCATGGTGTGCAAAAAAGTGCCGCTCAGAGGTAAAACAACCCAACCCAACTATTATTCAAATTTTTGGCTTTTAAGTTTGCAGGACTTTTTCTTCCTAGTAACAGTAGAAGAACTAATTAAAGGATGGTCCCTTAGTTACAAGTAGAGCCCAAAGCTCCCATTTCCGAGGTGCCAGGCGCCTGCGATCTCTTTTATTCTCTTTTGCGTTCATCTGTTATAGGACTTCCAACTGAGGAGCACTTTTAATGGGCTTGCTTTACTAGACTTCTTGTCTGCACCTGAGACTTACATGAAACACGGCGCCGTCTTGACCTGTGACCTTTCCAGATATACGACTTTCGGCAAACACTCCGTCGTGAGTACTTAAGTCTGTCTTTAAACTTCTAGTTTCGTCAGGACTTCGAGATACCTGCTTGAAAGCCAAAGAGATCTTTGGAGGACGACAGGTGGCGCTGGACGTGTCGAAATGAAGTATAAAGGTTTTGCAACCTTCATGAAGTTTTAGCATTTTTTTTTTATGGAACAAAAGTTTAATAGGGAGGTTTGGGGAGGAATAATCCTCTTATTTAGTTCCGTTTTGAGGTTAGTGAGTTTTCAGAAGTCAAGATTCTGTTTTTAACTGTTGGATAGTTGAAATCTTTGGGTAAATGTAAAATTGCTTTACTGAGTTAAGCAACGCTACACGTTGAGTAGCTAGCACAGATAGACATCCGTAGAATATTATTGTAGTCCAAAATTGATTCTAGCACGTGTACCAATTATTAATAATATTTCGCATTATAACTAAACAGGTAGGTATCATTTTCTAAAATTCCAGCAGTTAATTTTAGATTATTCTATAATATTCTTATATAATCTTAATAAATAAAATTATCCATTTTTTTCTAAAAGACAATAAAGATCAAAGAGTAGTCAGATACAATTTAAAATTAACGGTTGGGTTGTTTTACCTCTGAGCGGCACTTTTTTGCACACCATGGGCTAAATGGCCAGGTCACATGGACCCCTAAGGCTCAGAGAAGGTTGAGGGAGGGGACCCACTGGAACAGCTGTTGGGAGACAGATGGTAGCCTCCCGTCAAGGCCATCCAGCGTGTTCTTTAACGTGCACAGGGTATGGCTCTCCCGCACACGGGGCCACGGCTTAACGTTCCATCCGACGGACGGCGGCCTTTCCAAGCCCATCGGTGTCCCCTACTGACCGTGGGCAGGGCGGGGAATTTTGCGGAGATAAATCTCAACGCTGACCCAGCTGGGACTCGAACCTGGGAACTACAGATTACGAGCCTGGCGCGCTACCGACTGAGCCACCCCCGCCCCACACTTAAAATTAAGATATCCACACAATTCGAAAGTTAGAAAATCAGACTTTTATCCTGCTACAAGCATTTGGTTATTCAGTCGTTCCATCTCTGCCAACTAGTTACTGTGCGAAGAATGTTACCTTATATTTAAATAAGGTCATGACAGCGAGTTCAGTGACGTAACGACTGGAGGGATAATCTTTTATTTGTTGTTGTTGGTTGTTTTACCTCTGAGCGGCACTTTTTTGCACACAAAGGGCTAAATGGCCAGTCACAATGACCCTGAAGGCTCAGAGAAGCTTGGGGGAGGGGACCCACTGGAACAGCTGTTGGGAGACAGATGGTATCCCCCCGTCAAGGCCATCCAGCGTGTTCTTTAATGTGCACAGGGTATGGCTCTCCCAAACACGGGGGCCACGGCTTAACGTCCCATCCGACGAACGGCGGCCTTTCAAGCCCATCGGTGTCCCCTACTGACCGTGGGCAGGGCGGGGAGTTTTGCGGAGATAAATCTCAACGCTGACCCGACTAGGACTCGAACCTGGTAACTGCAGATTACGAGCCTTACGCGCTACCGACTGAAAAATCTAGTAAAAAAACTTTTTTTTGTAGATCCTGTCCTGTCGTTCACTGTGTGCAAAAAAGAGTCATACCCTGTGCACGTTAAAGAACACGCTGGATGGCCTTGACGGGAGGCTACCATCTGTCTCCTAACAGCTGTTCCAGTAGGTCTCCTCCCCCAACCTTCTCTAAGCCCTCGGGTCCTTGTGACCTGGCCATTTAGCCCATTGAAGACACGCTGGATGACCTTAACGAGAGGCTACCATGTTTCTCCTAACACATATCCAGATGATCTCCTACCCCCAAGTTTCTCTGAGTCCTCAGGGTCTTGTGACCTAACCATTAAGTGCAAAAAAACTGCAGCCCAGAGGTAAAACAACCCATCCGTTCATTTAAGTCCTTTTAAATCGTGTCACGGTCTTAATTGTAAAGATAGCTTTGATTGAACTTGCTCACGTCACCTTTGCAACTCCATTCTATATTTGATAGCGAACAATTTTCATCGGAATCGTACCGTAAATCCTACACCATAACTCAAGAACTGCAAACCAATAGAAAAATAATCAAATGCATTCCTGCACTTCATAGGATGTTTCCGTGGCGTGTCGGCAATGGCATTGTCTTCGTTTCTGCCGTAGATTTGTTTTATGCCACTCTGATACGACAAGACAGCAAAAGGAAGAAAGAGTTCGACGTCCGTCGTTTCGTGCGAGTTGTCGGATATTTTTTTTTCCAATTCGGCTCCGGACAATCGGTCTCTCCCTCAGTAATTTCGTCGTTCCCATAAACAAAAGATTCAGGGGGAAAAATCGATTTTTCCGTGAGTGCTTCTTAGTCATGATGATTTTTTTTTTTAAATAATGGTCCTCATCATAGAAACATACAGTCGCTCAAAAAAAAATATCCGAACACTATGGTTGATTAGAGAATTCATAAAAAATATCTGGCAACGATTTTTTTTAGAAATTAGTGATCTGGCAAACTTCGTGTACAGTCCCTCAATAAAATATCCGAACACTATGGTTGATTAGAGAATTCAGAAAAAATATCTGGCAACGATTTTTTTTAGAAATTAGTGATCTGGCTACCTTCGTGTACAGTCGCTCAATAAAATATCCGAACACTATGGTTGATTACAGAATTCAGAAAAAAAATATCTGGCAACGATTTTTTTTAGAAATTAGTGATCTGGAAACCTTCGTGTACAATCGCTCAAAAAAAGTATCCGACCACTATGGTTGATTACAGAATTCAGAAAAAATATCTGGCAACAATTTTTTTAGAAATTAGTGATCTGGCAACGTTCGTATACAGTCGCTCAAAAAAAATCTCAACACTATGGTTGATTACAGAATTCAGAAAAAAATATCTGGTAACGATTTTTTTAAGAAATTAGTGATCTGGCAAACTTCCTATACAGTCGCTCAAAAAAAAATATCCGAACACTATGGTTGATTACAGAATTCAGAAAAAATATCTGGCAACGATTTTTTTAGAAATTAGTGATCTAGCAACCTTAGTGTACAGTCGCTCAAAAATATCTGAACACTATGGTTGATTACAGAATTCAGAAAAAAATATCTGACAACGTTTTTGTTTTAGAAATTAATGATCTGGCAATCGTGTCACGTGACACGAAGGTTTCCAGATCACTAATTTCTAAAAAAATCGCTGCCAGATATTTTTTCTTAATTCTGTAATCAACCATAGTGTTCGGATATTTATTTGAGCGACTGTACATTCTCTATTAAAATAGATTTTGCTCATTATGCGAATCGGAATTTAAACTCGAAGCTCTATAACTTCTAAAATATGCATTTAATGGAAAAATGTCACTGAAGATAAATTAAAGATCGTAATTAAATATATTTAAATCTCGATTTTCGACAATATTCGTTCAGTATTTAAAGAATTATGGAAGCTGAAATATTTTAGAAAAGTAATGCTTCACAAGAATTTTCCTCAGAAATTAAAATTTAAAAATCACGTATTGTTTCAAACCATTTAATAAAAGAATCACACATTGTTTATTTAAATATTATACAACTGTAAATATATTTTATAAAAGGCATTTTCTTTTTAATTTGTGATTAGACCAGCAAAGCTCCTAACTTATCTGCAAGCTGTAATAGAACAAAGACCATGACATCCTTGGTATCAAACCAGGACACCGCTAACAAACGGGGGCGGGGGTGGCTCAGTCGGTAGCGCGCCAGGCTCGTAATCTGTAGTTCCCAGGTTCGAGTCCCAGCTGGGTCATCGTTGAGATTTATTTCCGCAAAATTCCCCGCCCTGCCCACAGTCAGTAGGGGACACCGATGGGCTTGGAAAGGCCGCCGTCCGTCGGATGGGACGTTAAGCCGTGGCCCCGTGTTCCGGAGAGCCATTCCCTGTGCACGTTAAAGAACACGCTGGATGGCCTTGACGGGAGGCTACCATCTGTCTCCCAACAACTGTTCCAGTGGGTCCCCTCCTCCAACCTTCTCTGAGCCTTCGGGGTCCATGTGACCTGGCCATTTAGCCCATGGTGTGCAAAAAAGTGCTGTCCAGAGGTAAAACAATTCAATACGCCAGCAAACGCAATTCTAATGCTCACGGCGGCATGGTAATTTATTGTTATATATTTCAACTTCCATAACTGTTTAAATAATAATAATTAATAAATAAATACCTCCTCAAGCAGCTGCTTGCCACAGAGGTCTGACAGGAGCCTGCCAGTTTATACACCACAGTAGAAGGTCTGAGAGGATGGCGGGACTACATCCATTGCCTTACCCGGGGCTCGAACCCAGGTCATTTAGATCAATAGTCCAGCGCGCTAACCACTCGGCCACGGGACGGCTACTGTTTAAATACTGAACGAATATTGTTGAAAATCGGGATATAAATACATTTAATTGCGATCTTTAAATTATCTTCGGTCACATTTTTTCATTAAATGCATATTTATAAGTTAAATAGGTTAAAAATTAGCTTCCACTCATAAAATATGAAGAATATAATATTTTAATAAAGCAGTGTATTGAAAAAGATATTCTAATTTCAGCAAGACGTGGCAAAATAAATATGAATATATTATTACAGTCGATAAAAGAACATGAAAAAAAATCTGCCTTTTTGGGACAGAAATTTTAATGACATTCTCTCCAACTGCATGTATGAATTAGTGAATAATAATTAACAAATAATAGCTCTCTCCGTGGTAAATCAATTTGTTAATAGAAGTACAATTCTACCTTCCAAAGAGATTTGATTGCGATCTTTAAATTATCTTCGGTCACATTTTTTCATTAAATGCATGTTTTTAAGTTAAATAGCTTAAAAATTAGCTTCCACTCATAAAATATGAAGAACATAATATTTTAATAAAGCAGTGTATTGAAAGAGATATTCTAATTTCAGCAAGAGGTAGCAAAATAAATATGTTTATGTTATTAAAATTGATAAAATAATCTGAAAAAAAAATCTGCCTCTTTGGGACAGAAATTTCAATGACATTCTATCCATAGTGAATAATCATTAACAAATCACATCTCTATCCTTGGTGGGGCGGGGGTGGCTCAGTCGGTAACGTGCCAGGCTCGTAATCTGTAGTTCCCAGGTTCGAGTTTCAGCTGGGTCAGCGTTGAGCATTATCTCCGCAAAATTCCCCGCCCTGCCCACGGTCAGTAAGGGACACCGATGGTCTTGGAAAGGCCACCGTCCGTCGGATGGGGCGTTAAGCCGTGGCCCCGTGTGCGGGAGAGACATACCCTGTGCATGTTAAAGAACACGCTGGATGGCCTTGACGGGGTGGGGCTACCATCTGTCTCCCACAGCTGTTCCAGTGGGTCCCCTCCCCCAAACTTCTCCGAACCTTCGGGGTCCTTGTGACATGGCCATTTAGCCCATTGTGTGCAAAAAAGTGCTGCTCAGAGGTAAAACAACCCAACGTTAAAGAACACGCTGGATGGCCTTGACGGGAGGCTACCATCTGTCTCCCAACAGCTGTTCCAGTGGGTCCCCTCCCCCAACCTTCTCTGAGCCATCGGGGTCCATGTGACCTGGCCATTTAGCCCATGGTTGTGCAAAAAAGTGCCGCTCAGAGGTAAAACAACTCAACCCAACTCTCCTTGGTAAATCAATTTGTTAATCGAAGAACAATTCTACCTTCACAGCAGAAAACGTAATCAGTCCTCCAAAGTCACTCGCCCGACGCGAGCACCACAATGCTCTTGGAGATACCGAAAATACTCGAGCACGCTAATAATGAAAAATTCCGTTTGTTGTTACCGACAATGGCATATTTGGCGCTAGAAAAACAATTAATTTCCCATTGCTAAGTTTTTCGAGGAGATATTGAGAGCGGTAGCCGAAGCATCGTTTATTAGTCTCGCTAGCACCAGCACCTTTTCAAACTCCATTACTCTTGCAACTCCATTCCATATTTGATAGGATTTGACCCTCATAATGCAACATTTCATTGGCTCTTGCCTGCAGTGGTATAGTGGTGCTAAAACAATAAAGAATTTCTTGCAACCAACCTCAGTTGGATTGTTTTACCTCTGAGCGGCAATTTTCTGCAAGCAATGTGCTAAATTGATAAGTCACAAGGACCCCAAGGTTACAGAGAATGTTGGGAAGGTTGGTAAGGGTCAAAGCGAAAGTTTCCCACCATCATTCCAAAAGACAGAATGACGTTATACCTCTCCGAGAGTAGTTTGTTCCCACCCCATATCACGTGACAGTTGCGACATAGGGGTCAAAGTCCAAAGTGACCTCGAACTTGGGGCCGGTGACGTCATAGGGGGGAAAGCACTAGTGGGTTACCGTAGGGGGAGAACAAACTACTTCCGAGTCTCGATTTGGTATCAAAAGTAGAGTTGGGTTCGTTGTTTTACCTCTGAGCGGCACTTTTTTGCACACCATGGGCTAAATGGCCAGGTCACATGGACCCCGAAGGTTCAGAGAAGGTTGGGGGAGGGGACCCACTGGAACAGCTGTTGGGAGACAGATGGTAGCCTCCAGTCAAGGCCATCCAGCGTGTTCTTTAACGTTGGGTTGTTTTACCTCTGAGCGGCACTTTTTTGCACACCATGGGCTAAATGGCCAATTCACATGGACTCCGAAGGCTCAGAGAAGGTTGGGGGAGGGGACCCACTGGAACAACTGTTGGGAGACAGATGGTAGCCTCCCGTCAAGGCCATCCAGTGTGTTCTTTAACGTGCACAGGGTATGGCTCTTCCGCACACGGGGTCACGGCTTAACGTCCCATCCGACGGACGGAGGCCTTTCCAAGCCCATCGGTGTCCCCTACTGACCGTGGGCAGGGCGGGGAATTTTGCGGAGATAAATCTCAACGCTGACCCAGCTGGGACTCGAACCTGGGAACTACAGATTACGAGCCTGGCGCGCTACCGACTGCGCCACCCCCGCCCATCAAAAGTAGAAATAAAGAGAAATAGCTGAAGGTGGAGATTTCCCATCTTCCCACCAAAATATTAAATCATCTCAAACTATATCAAAGTTTGGAATCAAAAGTGGAGAATTCCCATTATCATACCAAGAGATTGACCGCTATCAAAACACGTTGAGTTTCAACCAAAAGCGGAATTTGGCACATTCATAAAATTCCAAGTAATTTTCCAATATCAAATAATATTCAAGTTTGGAATCAGAAGAAGAAACCTCATATATTCATATCAGATTGTCAGCAGATTATAAACCATGTCCTAGTTTCGATCAAAATTTCAATTTCTCATGATCACACCAAGAGATTAACAAATGCCAAACTATGTTCGCGTCTCTAATCAGAAGCGGAAACTACCCGCCATCACTACACCAAGTGATTAGCTGATATCAAACAATGTCAAGTTTGGAATCAGAAAGGTAAATTCCTTATCTCTATACCAGAAGATTCATCGATGTCAAACCGTGTTCGAGCTTGGAATCAGAAGCGTAAATTTCTCATCTTCACACCAGGAGATTAACCATTGTCAATTTATGCCCAAGTTTGGAATCAGAAACGGAAATTTCTATTCTTCACACCGAGTTTCCAAATCAGATGCGGGAATTTCTCATCTTCACACCGAGTGTCCGAATCAGATGCGGAAATTTCTCGTCTTCACACCGAGTTTATCGAATCAGATGCGGAAATTTCTCCTCTTCACACCGAGTTTGCCGAATCAGATGCGGGAATTTCTCCTCTTCACACCGAGTTTACCGAATCAGATGCGGGAATTTCTCATCTTCACACCGAGTTTACCGAATCAGATGCGGAAATTTCTCGTCTTCACACCGAGTTTACCGAATCAGATGCGGGAATTTCTCGTCTTCACACCGAGTTTACCGAATCAGATGCGGATATTTCTCATTTTCACACCAAGAGATTAACCGATATCAAAACACGTGGAGTTTAGAATTGAAATCGATCTTTGGTATCTTCATAAAACACCAAGTTATTAACCAATATATAAATAATATTCAAGCATCGAATCAAAAACGGAAAACTGACATCTTCATTTCAAAATCATTACCCTATTACAAACCATGTCCGTATTTATTGTCAGTAGTCGAAATTTCCCGTTTTTAAACCATATCCGAATTAGAAACCAAAAGTTAAATTTCCCATCTTCAGAATAAGAGAATAGCCAATGTCAAACTATGTCCGTGTTTGGAATCAGAAGTGGAAATTTCCCATCTCATACCAAGAGATTTATCAATGTCAAATCGCATTTAAATATGGAATCAGAAGTGGAAATTTCCCATCTCATACCAAGAATTTTATCAATGTCAAATCGCATTTAAACATGGAATCAGAAGTGGAATTTTCCGATCTCATAGCAAGAGATTTATCAATGTCAAATCGCATTTAAACATGGAATCAGAAGTGGAATTTTCCCATCTCATACCAAGAGATTTATCAATGTCAAATTACATTTAAATATGGAATAAGAAGTGTAAATTTCCCATCTCATACCAAGAGATTTATCAATGTCAAATCGCATTTGAATATGGAATCAGAAGTGGAAATTTCCCATCTCATTCCAAGAGATTTATCAATGTCAAATCGCATTTAAATATGGAATCAAAAGTGAAAATTTCCCATCTCATAGCAAGAGATTTATCAATGTCAAATCGCATTTAAATATGGAATCAAAAGTGAAAATTTCCCATCTCATACCAAGAGATTTATCAATGTCAAATCGCATTTAAACATGGAATCAGAAGTGGAATTTTCCCATCTCGTACCAAGAGATTTATCAATGTCAAATCGTATTCAACGATGGGATCAGAAGTGGAATTTTCCCATCTCATACCAAGAGATTTATCAATGTCAAATCGCATTTAAAGATGGGATCAGAAGTGGAATTTTCCCATCTCATACCAAGAGATTTATCAATGTCAAATCGCATTTAAATATGGAATCAGAAGTGGAAATTTCCCATCTCATTTCAAGAGATTTATCAATGTCAAATCGCATTTAAATATGGAATCAAAAGTGAAAATTTCCCATCTCATACCAAGAGATTTATCAATGTCAAATCGCATTTAAATATGGAATCAAAAGTGAAAATTTCCCATCTCATACCAAGAGATTTATCAATGTCAAATCGCATTTAAATATGGAATCAAAAGTGCAAATTTCCCATCTCATACCAAGAGATTTATCAATGTCAAATCGCATTTAAAGATGAGATCAGAAGTGGAAATTTCCCATCTCATACCAAGAGATTTATCAATGTCAAATCGCATTTAAAGATGGGATCAGAAGTGGAAATTTCCCATCTCATACCAAGAGATTTATCAATGTCAAATCGCATTTAAATATGGAATCAGAAGTGAAATTTTCCCATCTCATACCAAGAGATTTATCAATGTCAAATCGCATTTAAACATGGAATCAGAAGAGGAATTTTCCCATCTCATACCAAGAGATTTATCAATGTCAAATCGCATTTAAAGATGAGATCAGAATTGGAAATTTCCCATCTCATACCAAGAGATTTATCAATGTCAAATCTCATTTAAAGATGGGATCAGAAGTGGAAATTTCCCATCTCATACCAAGAGATTTATCAATGTCAAATCGCATTTAAATATGGAATCAGAAGTGGAATTTTCCCATCTCATACCAAGAGATTTATCAATGTCAAATCGCATTTAAAGATGAGATCAGAAGTGGAATTTTCCCATCTCATACCAAGAGATTTATCAATGTCAAATCGCATTTAAAGATGAGATCAGAATTGGAAATTTCCCATCTCATACCAAGAGATTTATCAATGTCAAATCGCATTTAAATATGGAATCAGAAGTGGAATTTTCCCATCTCATACCAAGAGATTTATCAATGTCAAATCGCATTTAAAGATGAGATCAGAAGTGGAATTTTCCCATCTCATACCAAGAGATTTATCAATGTCAAATCGCATTTAAAGATGAGATCAGAAGTGGAAATTTCCCATCTCATACCAAGAGATTTATCAATGTCAAATCGCATTTAAAGATGGGATCAGAAGTGGAAATTTCCCATCTCATACCAAGAGATTTATCAATGTCAAATCGCATTTAAATATGGAATCAGAAGTGGAATTTTCCCATCTCATACCAAGAGATTTATCAATGTCAAATCGCATTTAAACATGGAATCAGAAGTGGAATTTTCCCATCTCGTACCAAGAGATTTATCAATGTCAAATCGTATTCAAAGATGGGATCAGAAGTGGAATTTTCCCATCTCATACCAAGAGATTTATCAATGTCAAATCGCATTTAAATATGGAATCAGAAGTGGAATTTTCCCATCTCATACCAAGAGATTTGTCAATGTCAAATCGCATTTAAATATAGAATCAAAAGTGGAAATTTCCCACCATTACCAAGTCATTACGTGATGTTAAACCATGTCCATATTTGGAATCAGAAGTGGAAATTTCCCACCATTACAAAGTCATTACGTGATGTTAAACCATGTCCATATTTGGAATCAGAAGTGGAAATTTCCCACCATTACCAAGTTATTACGTGATGTTAAACCATGTCCATATTTGGAGTCAGAAGCGAAAATTTCCTATCTCTATAAAATGAGTTTTGGGAATGGAATTAGTCTTGAATGGAATTAATCACTTGGTATTATTACCGTCAGATAATAATAGAAGAAATGCAGAAATCTTTCATCTTCTTACCATGATATTAATCAATATCAAATCATATTCAAATTTGTAATCAATGGACCGAATTTCCTATCATCATAAAAAGAATTTACCCGATGACAAACCACTCTGATTTTGGAATCAGATGCGTAAATTTCTCCAATTTTCCATCTGCTCCATTTTTTGGGCGGGGGTGGCTACCATCTGTCTCCCAACAGCTGTTCTAGTGGGTTCCCAACCTTCTCTGAGCTTTCGGGGTCCATGTGACCTAGCCATTTAGCCCATGGTGTGCAAAAAAGTGCCGCTCAGAGGTAAAACAACCCAACTCAGATGAACTTCTTCATCTTCCACAATACCACGCACTACTGCATTACATTTCTCTCATTTTCTTCCGAACTGTCCTAAGTTCCAGTTCGTTGGCTAATTGAATCTCACGTAGAAGCACACACGAGGATTCAAGTCACGTTAAATCATGAAGTCACTGTTGATCATTCATCTGTCGTAACATTATAATTATAGTTTTATCAATCTACACAAGGGGTATGCCAGTTACATACACATTTGTAGGGGGTACGTGAAGCATAAAAGGTTGAGAACCACTGGCTTAGAGATTTGAAAATTTCTTATTTACATTATGCGGATCATTTGGCTCTTTTCGCAAATGATGTTGATGAGATGAACTCTTTCATTAGGGCTGTTGATGAGACTGGTAGTAAAGTATGTTTGGTGATAAACAGAGAGAAAACTAAAGTGATGAAAATTGTTCAGGCTGTCTCCCAAAAGCTGTTCCAGTGGGTCCCCTCCCCCAACCTTCTCTGAGACTTCGGGGTCCATGTGACCTGGCCATTTAGCCCATGGTGTGCAAAAAAGTGCCGCTCAGAGGTAAAACAACCCAACGTTAAAGAACACGTTGGATGGCCTTGACGGGAGGCTACCATCTGTCTCCCAACAGCTGTTCCAGTGGGTCCCCTCCCCCAACCTTCTCTGAGCCTTCGGGGTCCATGTGACCTGGCCATTTAGCCCATGGTGTGCAAAAAAGTGCCGCTCAGAGGTAAAACAACCAAACCCAACGCATCAAGCCACTTGAACGTTTAAATTAATATCAAAAATTACCTGTACCTTCGCTTTACTGTAACCCACTGCATGAAATAAAATATTATTATTTTTATGGGTGATGAGGAAAACTTGTCTTAGGCAATGTGGGATCTAAACCCATGATAGTGATCACACCAAAAGTGAAGACAGTGATTAAGTCGATGGAGCATAGAATAACATCAGCAATAGTGGAGGAGCTTAATCAGCAATCAGAGCAATCCCTCCTATAACACAAAGCCAGAGGAACAATTTGTGACGTCAGCTTAAGTAGTCTTAACATATAAACATTTTTTAGACTATTGATTCTAATATTATTACTGGTGGATTCCTCTTCTAACCTTTATACTAATATTTATTTATAAATATAATTTATTTGGGATAAAAATTATTTGCATTAATTAGCATTGATAGTTGATAAAAAAAGATTAGTTTTTCTTTTTATATGAAATATATTTATAGACAAACATTAGAATAAAGATTAGCAAAAGAGTCCACCAGTAATAATATTAGAGTGAAGAATTTATATTTTCATTTTTTTATCTAAATTCTTACATTTTTTCATTCTAATATTATTATTGGTGGACTCCTTTGCTAATCTTTATACTAATATTTATTTATAAATATAATTTATTTAGGATAAAAATTATTTGTATTAATTAGCATTGATATTTGATAAAAAAAAACTGCTAATTTTCTTTCTAAATAAAATGTAATTATAAATAAAAATTAGAATAAAGATTAGCAAAAGCGACCACCAGTAATAATATTAGAGCGAAATTTTTTTATTCTTTCATTCTTTTTTCATCTAAATTCTTATTTTTTTATTCTAATATTACTACTGGTGGATTTTTGTGCTAATATTTGTTCTAATATTTATCTACATATATTTTTATTTAGAACGAAAATTATTTATATTATTATCAAATATCATAATGCTAATTAATAGAAATAATTTATATCCTAAATTAATAACAGTATACAGGAGAGTCCACCAGTAATAATATTATAATGAAAAATTATAAGAAGTATTTTCACGGGAGGATTATTTAAGCTGTCGTGATAAATTTGAGCCATTAACCATCTATTACAGGGTTGGGTTGTTTTACCTCTGAGCTGCACTTTTTTGCACACCATGGGCTAAATGGCCAGGTCACATGGACCCCAAACCCTCAGAGAAGGTCGGGGGAGGGGACCGACTGGAGGAAGCTGTTGGGAGACAGATGGTAGCCTCCCGTCAAGGCCATCCAGCGTGTTCTGTAACGTGCACAGGGTATGGCTCTCCCGCACACGGGGCCACGGCTTAACGTCCCATCCGACGGACGGCGGCCTTTCCAAGCCCATCGGTGTCCCCTACTGACAGCGGACAGGGCGGGGAATTTTGCGGAGATAAATCTCAACGCTGACCCAGCTGGGACTCGAACCTGGGAACTACAGATTACGAGCCTGGCGCGCTACCGACTGATCCACCCCCACCCCTTCTATTACAGGAGGTATTGGTCAGAGTTGCTAACAAGCCACAGGAAGTCGTGGGTTCAAATCCCACCCTACTGTAGACAATATTCCTCTTCACCCATCTTCATCTTGTTACTTAAACACTTTATTAGTGATCATACACATAGTAAATATATATAAGGGTTGGTTTATTTATCCGTCGTAGCTTTCTTCATGTTTTCACTGACTTTCAACGATATGTACAGTCGCAAAAAAGAATATCCGACACTACGGTTGATTACAGAATTCAGAAAAAATATCTGGCAACGATTTTTTTAGAAATTAGTGATCTGGTTATCTGAATTACTTATGTGCCAGATCACTAATTTCTAAGCGCCAGGCTCGTAATCTGTAGTTCCCAGGTTCGACTCCCAGTTGGGTCAGCGTTGAGATTTATCTCCGCAAAATTCCCCGCCCTGCCCACGGTCAGTAGGGGACACCGATGGGCTTGGAAAGGCCACCGTCCGTCGGATGGGACGTTAAGCCGTGGCCCCGTGTGCGGGAGAACCATACCCTGTGCACGTTAAAGAACACGCTGGATGGCCTTGACGGGGGGGGGGGGGGGCATCTGTCTCCCATCTGTCTCTGTTCCACTGGAACAGCTGTTGGGAGACCATCTGTCTCCCAATAGCTGTTCCAGTGGGTCCCCTCCCCCAACCTTCTCTGAGCCTTCGGGGTCCATGTGACCTGACCACATTTAGCCCATGGTGTGCAAAAAAGTGCCGCTCAGAGGTAAAACAACCCAACAACAACTAATTTCTAAAAAAATCTTTGCCAGATATTTTTCTGAATTCTGTAATCAACCATAGTGTCCGGACACTTTTTTGAGCAATTGCAAAAATAAATATTAAATATTTTAACCTCTATAACCCTTTAAATATTAAATAAATATTTCTGAGAACAGAGATTTAGATATATTATTTTCGATCTCCATTTCCAGTCACATTTTAAAATGAAACGCTTATTCAACGAATTGCTCAGATGTGAATTTTTTTTCCTTCTTTAAACAACAAGAAACTGTTTCCATATTTCTGTCCGTCATTTATACGTTCTCCTGATCAATTATTATTTTAATAATTTAAATCATGATTATACGATTTAACGTCGGTTCTAACAACAAACATAGCGAATAAGAAAAGTGAGACAAATGTTTTTGCCATCTTCGAAACAATACATTGTCAGCTGTTTCCAAAGTGCAAGGCCACTATTGAGGTGGGGAGGAGATATTATTATTTGATTACAGGGCGAGAGATTCTCTGGGAAAGTTTTATGGTAAAATTGAAATGCTTATTATTCTCAAAATGAGAGAGATGATTTTTTATAATTTCGTGAATTGCTGAGATGTCCTGCATGAGAAGACAATGAAACTTTGAAGATCGATTCTTAAAATTTTGTGAATTGCTGGGAAGTCCTGCTTGAGAAGGCAATGAAACTGAATATCGATTTTTTTTAATATCGTGAATTGCTGACAATACTGCATGAGAAGACAATGAAACTTTGAAGATCGATTTTTTTTAAATTTCGTGAATTGCTGACAAATACTGTATGAGAAGACAACGAAACTTTGAAGATCGATTTTTTAAATTTCGTGAATTGCTCAAAAGTCCTGCATGAGAAGACAATGAAAATTTGAAGATCGATTGTTTTAAATTTCGTGAATTGCTGAGAAGTACTGCATGAGGACAACGAAACTTTGAAGATAGATTTTTTAAATTTCGTGAATTACTGACAAATACTGCATGAGAAGACAATGAAACTTTGAAGATCGATTTTTCAAATTTCGTGAATTGCTGAGAAGTACTGCATGAGAAGACAACGAAACTTTGAAGATAGATTTTTTAAATTTCGTGAATTACTGAGAAGTCCTTCTTGAGAAGACAATTAAACTTTGAAGATAGATTTTTTAAATTTCGTGAATTGCTGAGAAGTATTGCTTGAGAAGACAATGAAACTTTGAAGATAGATTTTTTAAATTTCGTGAATTGCTCAGAAGTCCTGCATAAGAAGACAATGAAACTTTGAAGATAGATTTTTTAAATTTCGTGAATTGATGAGAAGTACTGCTTGAGAAGACAATGAAACTTTGAAGATCGATTTTTTAAGTTTCGTGAATTGCTGAGAAGTACTGCATAAGAAGACAATGAAACTTTGAAGATAGATTTTTTAAATTTCGTGAATTGCTGAGAAGTACTGCTTGAGAAGACAATGAAACTTTGAAGATCGATTTTTTAAGTTTCGTGAATTGCTGAGAAGTACTGCTTGAGAAGACAATGAAACTTTGAAGATAGATTTTTTAAATTTCGTGAATTGCTGAGAAGTACTGCATGAGGAAAATGAAATTTTGAATATCGATTTTTTTAAATTTCGTGAATTGCTGACAAATACTGCTTGAGAAGACACTGAAACTTTGAAGATAGATTTTTTAAATTTCGTAAATTGCTGAGAAGTACTGCTTGAGAATACAATGAAACTTTGAAGATCGATTTTTTAAATTTCGTGAATTGCTGAGAAGTACTGCTTGAGAAGACAATGAAACTTTGAAGATAGATTTTTTAAGTTTCGTGATTTGCTGAGAAGTCCTTTATGAGAAGACAATGAAACTCTGAATTTTCTTTAGCTCAGATTTCGTGCAGAAAGATGAAAGATTTATTTAACTCAGTTACGTTAAACGCGTATACTAGAGTGGAATGTTTTCATCTACTAATAAACTAAAATGCAAATAATGCTTCTTGAAGCTACCGCTATGAAAATAAAAAAAATGAAGATAACAGTACTCCCCGAACTCATCTTCAGTAATATGTATAACCTTATTTCAAACTTCCAAAACCGAAGCTAACATGGATTTTACACCAAACCGAGATTTTTATGTCCTGCCATCGCATCTCTCTTGCCTCATTAAGGAGAAAAACAAGATAAGACATGCATGCCAGAGACATGGATTTACATCTGATAAGAGGCTTTAAAACTCTTTAAAACTCAAAACCAAATCCAGCCTCAAAGCTTTTAGAAGTGAACAATCGAATAAGAAAGTTGAATCATTGTCTAGAACCGATAATTCCATTTGGAAGATGACTAAAGCTTTAAAGAAACCATTTACCAGTTTCCCACCTATACATGGAGAAACTGGTTTAAATTTCAGTGATGAAGATAAATCCGAGGCTTTTACGGACGCCCTCGAATTGCAATTCCGTGAGAACTTTGATCTCTCTGACCATCATAGCTGTGGATTTTTGAGGGACTCCCTTCTCCGTTTCGATCAGGTGTATCGGACCAGGGTGAATTTTACATCACCGCTGAAAATTCAGCTGGCAATCAAACCCCAAATATTGAATAAAGCCTCGGGTCAAGACAAAATATCGAACAGGATCCTCAAGCATCATCCAAAGAAAGACATTGTGCATCTCTGTTCGATATTTAATTATTTACTTCGAAATCTTATATTTCCTGATGTTTGGAAAAATGCTACGTCAAGCTTTTACATAAACCAGGCAAGGACTCCGCTATTCCATCCAGCTATTGTCCTATCAGCTTGCTGTCTACAATTAGTAAGCTTTTTGAAAAGATTCTGCTCAATCGTATTGACGACTTTCTTGGCTGCCACCCTATTCTGCCTGAGATCCAGTTTGGTTTCAGACGGAATCGATCTACCGAACACCAGGTCCTTAGGATGGTGGAGAAAGTGTCCGAATCCCTTAACATAAAAGAATCTGTTGCAGCCGTATTCCTGGACGTGGCCAAAGCCTTCGACCGCGTCTGGTTGGACGGCCTTTTACACCAGCTTATACAAGTCGAAGTGCCATCTGGACTCATCTGTTTGATCCAATCATATCTCTCCAATAGGACATTTCAAGTGCAAATTAAATCTGCCATGTCTACAAGAATAGATCTCTGTGGGTGTGCCTCAGGGATCCCTTTTGGGTCCTACACACTTCTCTTTATACTTATACGATTTGCCTTCCTTTGATCGTATTCATCTTGCACTTTACGCAGATGACCTTGCCTTACTATCTCCCTCCCTCGGTCCTGCTACCGCTGTGAAGAGGCTGCAGCATAGCTTGACCGAGCTGGGCACATGGTATGAAAAATTAAAGATAAAGATTTACTCTGACAAGAGTTCTGCCATCTTTTTCACTGGAAAGCGTATTAGGAATGCCACTTGGCTCCATTTACAAGATATTCCCACTGATTGGAGTGATTCAGTCAAATATCTTGGGGTTGTTATACATAAGAGGTTAAAGTGGGACTATCACATGAATAACATAATCTCCAAAGTCAATTCATTGCGGAGCCAGCTAGGCCCACTCCTTACGAGAAATTCCATTTTTATGATCATATCATAGAGCTATTGCTCTATGATATGATCATCAGACCGGTGATTCTCTATGCTTCACCTACATGGGCGAATACTACACCCACCAATATTCGTAAGATTCAGGTCTTACGAAACAAGATTTTGAGAACTGCGATCGATGCCCCCTGGTTTGTCACTAACAGACAACTTCATAAAGACCTGGGCATCGACCATATATATGTACATATAAAACGCACCTAAAAAAGATTTTTTGAGGCTGTAAGCAATAATACCAATGAGATTACTTCTTCTCTGATTCTTTACGATCATACTGTTTTGAATAAGAGGCGTAAAACGGTAGCGTTCTCTGAGGAGACCTACCCGTTTTAGGTTTCTTATACAATTTTACTGCTATTTTTAGCTTTTCTTATGTTTGCCCTTAGGGGCCCAACTAAGGGTGTTTACTTATATATTTTGTTCTTACTCATGCCAAATAGTCATATCTTTATGATGGAGATGGTTAGGGGCAAAATTATTACCCGGTACATCGAATATGATTATACGATCTTTAGTAATAAAATAAAAACGGAAATAATACTTCCCGAATTTATCTCTAACAATAAACTGAAATGAAAATAATTCTCATCTCCAACAAGAAACTGAAGTAAAAATAATACTCCCCGCGCTCAAATCTTGTAATAAACTAAAACGGAGATAATAATTCTCAAACTTACCTCTAGTATTGCTAAACTGTAAATAACATTTCCCGAAGTTATCTTTAGTAGTAATAACAAAAAAATTTATATACTTGCCAAATTCGTCTCTATTAATAAAATGAAAAATAGAAATAACTCCTCCCAATCTCAGTTTTAATAATTAATAAATGTGGAAATAATAATTCCTTTACTCATCTCCAATAATAAATTAAAAATGGAAGTAATGCTTCCTGAACTCATCTCTAGTAATAAATTAAAATGGAGATAATAATTCTCTAACGTATCTTTAGAAATAAACTGAAATAAAGATAATACTCTCCAATCTCAAATCTAGTAATAAACTAAAATGGAGGTAATAATTCTCGAACTTTTCTCTAGTATGGCTAAGATGTAAATATCATTTCCCGAAGTTGTCTCCAGCAAAAACAGAATATTGAAATACTTCCCAAACTCATCTATAGTAATTAACTAAAATGGAAATAACACTAACCGAACTCATTTTCTAATAATAAACTAAAATAGAAATAATACTTCCTAAGCCGAGTGGTTAGCGCGCTTGGCTACTGATCTAAGAGACCTGGGTTCGAGCCCCGCGTAAGGCATGGATGTATGTGTTGTTTTTCTGTTGAGGTCCCGCCATCCTCACAGACCTTCTACTATGACATATTAAACTGACAGGCTCCTATCAGACCTCTATGGCAAGCAGCTGCTTGAGGTTTTTTTTTTTTATAAACTGATCTCTAGTAATAAACTAAAATGGAAATAGCACTTCCTAAACTCATCTCTTGTAATAAACTAAAATGGAAATAATACTTCCTAAACTCATCTCTAGTAATAAATTAAAATGGAAATAATACTTCCTAAAATCATCTCTAGTAATAAACTAAAATGGAAATAACACTTCTTAAACTCATCTTTAGTAATAAACTAAAATGGAAATAATTCTTCCTAAACTCATCTCTGGTAAGAAACAAAATAGAAATAATACTTCCTAAACTCATCTCTAGTAATGAACTAAAATGGAAATAATACTTCCAAAACTCATCTCTAGTAATGAACTAAAATGGAAATAATACTTCCTAAACTCATCTCTAGTAATAACCTAAAATGGAAATAATACTTCCTAAACTCATCTCTAGTAATGAACTAAAATGGAAATAATACTTCCTAAACTCATCTCTAGTAACAAACTAAAATGGAAATAATTCTTCCTAAACTCATCTCTAGTAATAACCTAAAATGGAAATAATGCTTCCTAAACTCATCTCTTAGCCGTCCCATGGCCGAGTGGTTAGCACCCTTGGCTACTGATCTAAGGGACCTGGGTTCGAGCCCCGGGTAAGGCATGGATGTGTGTGTTGTTTTTCTGCTGAGGTCCTGCCATCCTCACAGACCTTCTACTATGGCATATAAACTGACAGGCTCCTGTCAGACCTCTGTGGCAAGCAGCTGCTTGAGGGGGTATTTATATTTTATTTTTTAAACTCATCTCTAGTAATGAACTAAAATGAAAATAATACTTCCTAAACTCATCTCTAATAATAACCTAAAATGGAAATAATACTTCCTAAACTCATCTCTAGTAATAAACTAAAATGGAAATAATACTTCCTAAACTCATCTCTAGTAATAAACTGAAATGGAAATAATAATAATGCCTGACCTCATCTCTAGTAATAAACTGAAATGGAAATAATAATAATGCCTGACCTCATCTCTAGTAATAAACTAAAACGAAAATATAATACTTCCTGAATTTATCTCTAATAACAAACTGAAATTGGAAATAATACTCCCCGAATTCTTTTCTAATATTAAACTATAATGGAAATAATACTCCCCGAACTCATTTCTAATATTGAACTAAAATGAAAATAATACTTCCTGAACTCATGTCTAATGATGAAACAAAGCAGAAAATAACTGAATAAATTTAACTAAACTCTCATATCCTTCAGTATCAAGAAACCTTGTCAGATTCGAATTATTTAGGATGCATTCTCAATAATCGCAAATATCGCACCCTCCAATAAATAAACTTTAAACATTTGGAAATAAAAAATAACTCTTAAAACTAAGAACTTGTTGACTGATAAATCACGTGAAATCGTATTGTTATTACAAACGAAAAAAAAAACTGTAGCTTAAATTACGTTGTCTCTAGAAGTAACTTTCACCCACCCACATTCTTATATTCTTCACCCTCTTTATGTAGCCGTGCATCCACCCGTCCCACAATGTATGCAAACATCGACACCCCAAAATTGGGCAACAAAAGCTACCGCCAAGAAACATGTTTTGCGTAAGTAGAAAAAGAGATGATTTCCATCACAAAAGAACAAGGCACAAGGATTTCTCAACAATCAACGCATTATACATTCAAAAATGCCACACATCTGATTAATTTTTATGAAGTGCTGCAGGTTTAACTGCTCATTTTGGACCCTGTTTTTTATTTTTTTCTCTCTTAACAAACAAGTCGGCATTTGGGAACAAGCACGTGAACGACAGCAACCAATCAGAACAGAGAGCAGTTAAAATCTCCGCCTTTCTTCGCTAAGTGGCTGGAGCATGACCAAGTACCTGAAGACCGCCCGTTCAATAATATCACCAATCATTCACCTCCGCTGCCGCACGAGCTGTGACGTTCGCGCATGCGCAATGGGGTGCGACTAGGTGGCGCTACCGTGCGTGCATCAATTACCATCAACACTGAGACGAAGCGAAGTACGGAAAGCCTAGCCAAGGTCCCACTTGCCGATGGTATAGCGTGTGTGTGTTCCTGGGTGTGTAGAATGCTTGAGTATGTGTGTTGGTGTATGTAACAGGGAGGAGAAAGAGAGTTGGCGGCAAGGGGGGGACTGAAACGAGGCTGATGGCACAACCTACCTTTTCGTCTATTATCCTGGGATCCAAGCGACGATTGTAGGTGGCGCTAGTTGACGGAGGTGGAGGTGGTCGAGGCACTTTCGGTGTTATCTGCTGATTTTTGCCAATAGCGAGGCAGCCTTAGGATTGGTGGATAGGAACACTTGGCTTGACGGCTGTCGTCGTTCGGGGACTTGACGCGTTTGGGAATGGAATTAGTCTGGAGGGCTGAACTGGAGACTGGGTGGGCCAAATAAAGGTGGCGCTTGAGTTGCAGCAGCGATTGACTGACCCCTACAGAGACCACAAGGATAACAAGTTGAGCTTACAACCTTTGATCACCCACCACGTTCTGGTGACGGCATAGACCATTCCTCTGATAGCCCAGCCTCCTTTCCTCGCTGAATGCTTGCTATAGATTGGTAGAGACAAGATTCATTAAGTGACATTGGTTTTCGAGTGGTCGTGAAGTTTCAGAGTTGTTTTGTTAGAAGATCTCTTACTGTAACCAACATTCTCTAACAGTAGACTAGTTCGAGTAACTTGTGTGTCAAGAATTGTCAATTTTGTGCCATTGGTCTAGACTCAATTCAGTTACGATTTTTTTTTGACGTCTTTGTTTAATTGTTATTTTAAATACGGTAGTTTTAGACTGAAAAAAATTTTCCAGCCATGAGTGTGATTTTGACAAACACATGTTTAACCAACTGCAGTATAAAACTGGATTTATGATCTTCAGCACTGAATAAATCGTCCAATGTGACCAAGCATTAATTCCTATATATTTCTCTGCAAAAAATCATGAAACACAAACACTCAACTTCAGCAGTGTTGTAGCTATAGAAGCAAAAACTACCAGTTGAAAAACAACTTTGATTCTTAAAAATTGACTGATTGTCAAAGAAGACGAACGTTCATGATTCAACGGCAAGGAAGTGTGAACGTTGCCGCATGGGACCACCACGCCGGCCGCATCGACGTCAGCTAGGCCTAGCCACTGCCTACCGTTGTCGTCGCCGCCTCTATGGTTGTCCCTGCCCTGATACGGCACGCTATGGACGCCGCCGCCGGTCCGCGGTCCACGCACCGCGGCCTGCACCAACCGCAACAGACCCCATCGCAAATGTCCACCAGGGCGAAGGACTTCTCAATAGATGCACTGATGTCCAACTCTCACGGTTCCGTTACAGAAGATAGTTCAGAAGATTCTGAACGCGATACACCATTAGGACATGAGGCCATATCTCCTTTAGGTGAGTTGTCAATGTTATGCTGCATTTTCTTACTTTAAAAGTTCCTTAATTAAAGATTAAGTTTTGAAAGCAGTGAAGTTTTTGAAATCAATAACGTAGGAGGAATCCTTACGGAAAATCGGACCTCATAAATTTCCAGTTGCATAGTTCGAATACAAATCATTAAGTCGACATCAATTTCTTACTATTGAAATCCAGATGATAAAGAAACATTTTTAATTTAGTTGTCTAGGATCTTTATCAGGAGTTCTCAACGTGGGGTACGCGGTAAAATTTTTTAGGGTACGCCATGAGAGTTTAAAGGTCGCTAGATCTAATAACAAAGTCGCTAAGTTTGCATTATTATACTATAACTATAATTTTATCTATCTATACAAGGAGTACGCCAGTTAAATACACATTTCCAGGGGGTACGTGAAGCATAAAAGGTTGAGAACCACTGATCTATATAATTAAAGAGAAACATCTAGTCCACATAGTTTAAGCCATACCCTGTGCACATTAAAGAACACGCTGGATGGCCTTGACGGGAGGCTACCATCTGTCTCCCAACAGCTGTTCCAGTGGGTCCCCTCCCCCAACCATCTCAGAGCCTTCGGGGTCCATGTGATCTGGCCAT
The DNA here is from genome assembly GCA_038380435.1 of Ryuthela nishihirai. Lineage (NCBI taxonomy): Eukaryota > Metazoa > Arthropoda > Arachnida > Araneae > Heptathelidae > Ryuthela > Ryuthela nishihirai. The sequence goes on from JAWZYU010000006.1 coordinate 105,898,153, forward strand.
ATAGCCCATGGTGTGCAAAAAAGTGCCGCTCAGAGGTAAAACAACCCAACCCAACCCACATAGTTCAAATTCATATAAATAAAGATCAGCATTTAATGCAAATGGGTTTGAATTCGTATAATTAAAGAGTCGCGTAGAATCATGTAGTTTGAATTCTTGTGATTAAATAGCAGTACCTAGTCCGTCTGTCTCGAATTCATGTAATTACAAAGCAGCATCTAGTTCACATGGGGGAAATTCATATATTTGAAAAGAACAGCATTTAATCACATCGTTAAACCACATAAAATTGAAGCACCCATCTAGTTCGCATGGTTTAAGTTCATGTAATTAAAGAGCAACATCGAGGCCAAAATGGTTTAAAGTCATATAATTAAAGAGCAACATCGAGTCCGCATGGTTTAAATTAATGAAATTAAAGAGCAACATCGAGTTCTTATTGATTTAATATAAATATAATCAAATAGGTTTAAATTAATGTAATTAAAGAGCAACATCGAGTCCGCATTGGTTTAAATCCAAGTAATTAAAGAGCAACATCGAGTCCGCATAGTTTGAATCCAAATAATTTAAGAGCAACATCTAGTCCGCATTGGTTTAATATAAATATAATTAAATAGGTTTACATTAATATAATTAAAGAGCAACGCCTAGTTCGCATGGTTTAAATTAATGTAATTAAAGAGCAACATCGAGTTCTTGTTGGTTTAGTATAAATATAATTAAATAGCTTTAAATTAATATAATTAAAGAGCAACGCCTAATTCGCATGGTTAAAATTAATGTAATTAAAGAGCAACATCGAGTCCGCATAGTTTGAATCCAAATAATTTAAGAGCAACATCGAGTCCTTATTGGTTTAATATAAATATAATTAAATAGGTTTAAATTAATGTAATTAAAAAACAACGCGTAGTTTGCATGGTTTAAATTAATATAATTAAAGAGCATCATCGAGTCCGCATGGTTTAAATTTATATATTTGAAAAGCACTATGTTGTTCGTATTGTTTACTCTTATTTACCGCTAAAATCTTTGCTATTTTAAGAGTTCTCTGGAGTTAACAAAAAATGATCACTAAAGTCGGAGGAATAAGTACAGGAAACGGAAGCTTATACAGCTGTAGTCTGCAATGAGAACATCTTCGTTTATAGATAATGTTTTTTTTTCTTCAAAACTAACTGTACACTCCTTAATGTTTTTTTTGCTCTCTTAAATGCTAGTTTTTGCAGTGGAAACGAAAATATTGTATCTTGGAATAATGGTAAAAATATAAGAATCCATAAATTTATCGGACAAGAAACCCCTTTGAAAACACTTATCAGCAAATAATCGGGTTCGAAACCTTCGTGTAACAGTTTTCGCCAAATAATCGGATTCGAAACCCTTCTTACAACAGGTTTCACCAAATAATCCAATTCGAACTCTTTATGGTAACAGGTATCTCAAAAAAAGGTACGAAACTATCTGTAACGATAGTTTTGCTGAATAATCGAGTTCGAAACCCTTCGTGGGAATACTTTTCGCCAAATAATCGGATTCGAAACCATTCGTGCAACAGGTTTCACCAAATAATCCAATTCGAACTCTTTATGGTAACAGGTATGTAAAAAAAGAGAGAGAGAGAGTTCGAAACTCCCTGTAACGACAGTTTTGCTGAATAATCGAGTTCGAAACCCTTCGTGGGAATAGTTTTCGCCAAATAATCGGTTTCGAAACCATTCATGTAATAGCTTTAGCTAAAAAAAATCCGATTCGAAATCTCTCATGAAAACAGTTTTTGCCAAAAAATCGGCTTCGAAACCCTTCGTAAAAACAGTTTTCGCTTTAAAAATCCGATTTGAATTTTCTCATGATAACAGTTTTCACAAAATGATCTATTCAAAACCCCTGATGATAGCAGCTTTAATTAAAAAAGAAATTGGTTTCGTAACACCTCCAGATTATATTTTTAACCAAATAGTCGGGTTCGAAGCCTCTCGTGATAATAGTTTTCACCAAATAATCGGATTCGAAATCCCTCATGTTAATAGTTTCGTAAAACAATCAGGTTCAAACCCTTCATGGTAATAATTTCGCCAAACAATCAGGTTCCAAACCCCCTAAGTTAACAGTTTCGCGAAACAATCAGGTTCGAAACTCCTCATGTTAATAGTTTCGAAAAACAATCAGTTCGAAACCCTTCACGTTAATAATTGCGCCAAACAATCAGGTTCCAAACCCCCTAAGTTAATAGTTTCGCAAAACAATCAGGTTCGAAACCCTCAGGTTAATGGTTTTGCAAAACAATCAGGTTCAAAACCCCTCACGTTAATAATTTTGTCAAACAATCAGGTTCGAAATCCTCATCATAATAGTTTTGCTAAACAATCAATTTCGAAACCCCTTATCGGAATAGTTTCTATCAAAAAATCGGTTTTCAACCCTCTCATGCTAAGAATTTTCTTCAAACAATCGGGCTTCAAACACATTATAACAATTTGCACTAATTACAACTTTTATATCCAAATGTACAGCTAAACTGTTGCAATTCCATTATTAAAAAAAAACAGCGATTATTCGTGTTTGTTCAAACTTAAACACTTCAAAACTCTCTTTAGCAGTTTCAATTAATATAAGAGCCGAATGTACTTCGTAGTTCGAATCATATTTCAATCACGACGTTCAATTCGACTAATTTAAAAGGTACAGTCGCTCAAAAAAGTATCCAAACACTATGATTGATTACAGAATTCAGAAAAATTATCTGGCAAAGATTTTTTTAGAAATTAGTGATCTGTCAACTACACGAAGTTTGCCAGATAACTAATTTCTAAAAAAGTCGTTGCCAGGTATTTTTTTCTGAATTCTGTAATCAACCATAGTGTTCGGATTTTTTTTTTTGACCGAACGTATATTTATTTAGTTGCGAAGATCGAATACAATTTTGAAATCGACACTTGTTTCATAATTTTTGAATCGAGATAAATAAAGACCACATTTAGTTCCCTTGTTTAAATTCCACATAATTAGAGAGCTATATCTCCTCCACGTGTTCAAACTCATATGTTTCAAGAGCAACAGCGAGTCCACATCTTTTAAATTCACATAATTAAAGAGCAACCTCATGTACACTTGGTTTAGATTCATGCAATTAAATTAACACGCTTAGCTCAATGGTTGATGTTCAAGTAAGGAGAATTATTTAATCCACAAATCTTGAAATTCATAAAGAGCATCCTTTAATCTAAAAATGTTCAAATTCATAAAGAGCATCTTTTAATCTAAAAATGTTAAAATTCATAAAGAGCATCCTTTAATCTACAAATGTTCAAATTCATAAAGAGCATCCTTTAATCTACAAATGTTCAAATTCATAAAGATCATTCTTTAATCTACAAATGTTGAAATTCATAAAGATCATCCTTTATTCTAAAAATGTTAAAATTCATAAAGAGCATCCTTTAATCTACAAATCTTGAAATTCATAAAGAGCATCCTTTAGTCTACAAATCTTGAAATTCATAAAGATCATCCTTTAATCTGCAAATGTTCAAATTTATAAAGAGCATCCTTTAATCTACAAATCTTCAAATTCATAAAGAGCATCCTTTAATCTACAAATGTTCAAATTCATAAAGAGCATCCTTTAATCTACAAATGTTGAAAATCATAAAGAGCATCCTTTAATCTACAAATGTTGAAAGTCATAAAGAGCATCCTTTAATCTACAAATGTTGAAATTCATAAAGAGCATCCTTTAATCTACAAATGTTGAAATTCATAAAGATCATCCTTTATTCTAAAAATGTTAAAATTCATAAAGAGCATCCTTTAATCTACAAATGTTCAAATTTATAAAGAGCATCCTTTAATCTACAAATGTTCAAATTCATAAAGAGCATCCTTTAATCTACAAATCTTCAAATTCATAAAGAGCATCCTTTAATCTACAAATGTTGAAATTCATAAAGAGAATCCTTTAATCTACAAATCTTGAAATTCATAAAGATCATCCTTTAATCTACAAATGTTCAAATTTATAAAGAGCATCCTTTAATCTACAAATCTTCAAATTCATAAAGAGCATCCTTTAATCTACAAATGTTCAAATTCATAAAGAGCATCCTTTAATCTACAAATGTTGAAATTCATAAAGATCATCCTTTATTCTAAAAATGTTAAAATTCATAAAGAGCATCCTTTAATCTACAAATGTTCAAATTTATAAAGAGCAGCCTTTAATCTACAAATGTTCAAATTCATAAAGAGCATCCTTTAATCTACAAATGTTGAAATTCATAAAGAGCATCCATTAATCTACAAATGTCCAAATTCATAAAGATCATCCTTTAATCTACAAATGTTGAAATTCATAAAGATCATCCTTTATTCTAAAAATGTTAAAATTCATAAAGAGCATCCTTTAGTCTACAAATCTTGAAATTCATAAAGATCATCCTTTAATCTACAAATGTTCAAATTTATAAAGAGCATCCTTTAATCTACAAATCTTCAAATTCATAAAGAGCATCCTTTAATCTACAAATCTTCAAATTCATAAAGAGCATCCTTTAATCTACAAATGTTCAAATTCATAAAGAGCATCCTTTAATCTACAAATCTTCAAATTCATAAAGAGCATCCTTTAATCTAAAAATGTTCAAATTCATAAAGAGCATCCTTTAATCTACAAATGTTCAAATTCATAAAGAGCATCCTTTAATCTACAAATGTTCAAATTTATAAAGAGCATCCTTTAATCTAAAAATGTTCAAATTCATAAAGAGCATCCTTTAATCTACAAATGTTCAAATTCATTAAACTACAAATTACAAATGTAGTTTAATGAATTTGAAATCTACAAATAAATCTACAAATTAATCTACAAATGTTCTAACATTTGATAATTATATCACATTAATAAATTACAATAATCTACAAATGTTCAAATTCAATCCTTTAATCTACAAATGTTCAAATTCGTAAAGTTAAAGAGTGTCATTCAAACTACAATGTTCAAATTCATAAAGAACATTCTCTTTATTAATTTCAAGATTTGTGGATTAAATAATTCTCCTTACTTGAACATCAACCATTGAGCTAAGTGTGTTAATTTAATTGCATGAATCTAAACCAAGTGTACATGAGGTTGCTCTTTAATTATGTGAATTTAAAAGATGTGGACTCGCTGTTGCTCTTGAAACATATGAGTTTGAACACGTGGAGGAGATATAGCTCTCTAATTATGTGGAATTTAAACAAGGAAACTAAATGTGGTTCTTTAATTATCTACAAATGTTCAAATTCCTAATGTTAAAGAGCATCATTCAATCCACGAATGTTGAAATTCGTAAAGAGCATCCTTTAGTCCACAAATGCTCAAATTCGTAAAGAGCATCCTTTAATCCACAACGATCAAATTAATGAAGAGCATCCTTTTAATTCACAAATGTTCGAATCCATAAAGATCATCCTTTTAATCCACAAATATTCGAATTCATAATGTTAAAGAGCATCATTCAATCCGCAATGTTCAAATTCATAAAGTGCATCATTTTATCCGGAATTATCAAATCATTAAAGAGCCTCATTTAATCTAAAAATCTTCCTGTTCTTAGAGTTAAAAAAGCGTCGCTTAATCCACAAATGCTGAAATTGATATAGTTAAAGAATCTCACTGAATCCACAATTATTCAAATTCATAAAGACCATTATTTAATGCACTATTGTTCAAATTTTTAAAGAACCTCATTTAATCCACAAATCTTCCTATTCCCAGAGTTCAAGAACGTCACTTAATCCACAAATGCTGAAATTGATATATTAAAGAACCTCACTGAATCCACAAATATTTAAATTCATAAAGAGCATCATTTAATCGTTAAATTTTTAAATTCATATAGTTAAAGAGCCGCCCCTTGGCCGAGTGGTTAGCACGCTTGGCTACTGATCTAAGGGACCTGGGTTCGAGCCCCGGGTAACGCATGGATGTATGTGTCGTTTATTCTGCTGAGGTCCTGCCATCCTCTCAGACTTTCTACTATGGCTATAAACTGACAGGCTCCTGTCAGATCTCTGTGGCAAGCAGCTGCTTGAGGGGGTATTTTTTTTATATATATAGTTAAAGAATCTTATTTAACCAACAAATGTTAAAATTCATAAAGTGCCTCATTCAGTTCGCAAATGTTTAAATTCGTATAGTTAAAGAGCCTCATTTAATCTATAAATATTCAAATTCTGAAAAAGCAGCATCATTTAATGCAAAAATGCTCAAATTCATAAAAAGCTTCATTTATTCCACAAATTTTCAAATTTATGTATTTAAAGAGGCACAGTTACTTAATTTCGACCTAAGAATGAACGGGTTTGGGTTAGGTTGTTTTACCTCTGAGCGGCACTCTTTTGCACATCATGGGCTAAATGGCCAGGTCACATGGACCCCGAAGGTTCAGAGAAGTTTGGGAGGAAAGTACCCACTGGAACAGCTGTTGGGAGACAGATGATAACCTCCCGTCAACGCCATCCAGCGTGTTCTTTAACGTGCACAGGGTATGGCTCTCCCGCACACGGAGCCACGGCTTAAAGTTCCATCCGACTGACGGCGGCCTTTCCAAGTCCATCGGTATCCCCTACTGACCGTGGGCAGGGCGGAGAGTTTTGCGGAGATAAGTCTCAATGCTGACCCAGCTGGGACTCGAACCTGGGAACTGCAGATTACGAGCCGGGCGTGCTACCGACTGAGCCACCCCCGCCCCTGTCTCAATTGGTCTAGAGTAGGTGTAATCAATGTGGGGTACGCGGTAAAAAGTTTCGGGGTACGCCATGAGAGCTCAAAAGTAGCTAGATCTAGTAACAAAGTCAGTGTTTTATTTTATTCCCATTGTTATATTATTGATGCGAATTTAAATATGGATAAGCACTGAGCGTGATTTTCGAATAGTCTATTTTCAAACAAATTACAATAAATGAAATATAAATCCCCCCTTATGCAGCTGCTTGCCACAGAGGTCTGACAGGAGTCTGTCAGGTTATATGCCAGAGTAGAAGGTCTTTGAGGATGGCAGGACCTCAGGAACGTGTACAGCAAATGTACACGCTCCAGTTACCGTTCACAGCAAACGGAGCGTGTGCAGTTACTGCACACGCTCCAGTTTGCTGTGAACGGTAACTGCCCACGCTCAGTATTTCTGTGAGTGGGCCCACACGATCCAGGTTTTTGTGAGCTCACACGATCCAATGTAAATAAAATAAAAATAAATACCCCCTCAAGCACCTGCTTGCCGCAGAGGTCTGACAGGAGCCTGTCAGTTTATATGCCAGAGTAGAAGGTCTTTGAGGATGGCAGGACCTCAGGAACGTGTACAGCAACTGTACACGCTCCAGTTACCATTCACAGCAAACTGGAGCGTGTGCAGTTACTGCACACGCTCCAGTTTGCTGTGAACGGTAACTGCACACGCTCAGTATTTCTGTGAGTGGGCAGACACGATCCAGGTTTTTGTGAGCTCATACGATCCAATGTAAATAAAATAAAAATAAATACCCCCTCAAGCAGCTGCTTGCCACAGAGGTCTGACAGGATCCTGTCAGTTTATATACCAGAGTAGAAGGTCTTTGAGGATGGCAGGACCTGAGGAACGTGTACAGCAACTGTACACGCTCCAGTTACCGTTCACAGCAAACTGGAGCGTGTGCAGTTACTGCACACGCTCCAGTTTGCTGTGAACGATAACTGCACACGCTCAGTATTTCTGTGAGTGGGCCCACACGATCCAGGTTTTTGTGAGCTCACACGATCCAATGTAAATAAAATAAAAATAAATACCCCCTCAAGCAGCTGCTTGCCGCAGAGGTCTGACAGGAGCCTGTCAGTTTATATGCCAGAGTAGAAGGTCTGTGAGGATGGCAGGACCTCAGCAGAATAAACGACACATACATCCATGCCTTACCCGGGGCTCGAACCCAGGTCCCTTAGATCAATAGCCAAGCGTGCTAATCACTCGGCCACGGGACGGCCTAAATTACAATAGTATGGAAGAAATAACTTATAAACAAACTACTATTTTACATAAATCAATAACATTTTTTCTACAGAGCATACAAGACCAATCTGTCTGTTCTACTAAATTACTACCTCTTCACTGTCTGTCGTATCTCTTGAATTCCTACACTTCTGGCGTAAACAATCCTTCATCTTGTGATAGATCACTAAGTTTATCTTACTAACGGGGCGGGGTGGCTCAGTCGGTAGCGCGTCAGGCTCGTAATCTGTAGTTCCCAGGTTCGAGTCCCAGCTGGGTCAGCGTTGAGATTTATCTCCGCAAAATTCCCCGCCCTGCCCACGGTCAGTAGGGGACACCGATGAGCTTGGAAAGACCGCCGTCCGTCGGATGGGACGTTAAGCCGTGGCCCCGTGTGCGGGAGAGACATACCCTGTGCACGTTAAAGAACACGCTGGATGGCCTTGACGGGAGGCTACCATCTGTCTCCCAACAGCTGTTCCAGTGGGTCCCCTCCCCCAACCTTCTCTGAGCCTTCGGGGTCCATGTGACCTGGCCATTTAGCCCATGGTGTGAAAAAAAAAGTGCCGCTCAGAGGTAAAACAACCCAAACAACAACCTTATCTTACTAACAATGCAAAATAATCAACCGCGCACACACCATAATAAAAATACTTCTTCTTGTTTTCGCTTAACGCTCACTGACTCAAACTATCTGAATGTCCTTTTCAGATCTCACAACTTTAACACACTTAACGCGTAAACACTCAGATGAACTTCGGGGCGGGGGTGGCTCAGTCGGTAGCGCGCCAGGCTCGTAATCTGTAGTTCCCAGGTTCGAGTCCCAGCTGGGTCAGCGTTGAGATTTATCTCCGCAAAATTCCCCGTCCTGCCCACGGTCAGTAGGGGACACCGATAGGCTTGGAAAGGCCGCCGTCCGTCGGCCCTGGTACGGGAAGTTAGGTACGTTAAGCCGTGGCCCCGTGTACGGGAGAACCGTGCACGTCAAAGAACATGCTAGATGGCCTTGACGGGAGGCTACCATCTGTCTCCCAATAGCTGTTCCAGTGGGTCCCCTCCCCCAACCATCTCTGAGCCTTCTAGGTCCATGTGACCTGGCCATTTAGCCCATGGTGTGCAAAAAAGTGCCGCTCAGAGGTAAAACAACCCAACTCAGATGAACTTCTTCATCTTCCACAATACCACGCACTACTGCATTACATTTCTCTCATTTTCTTCCTAACTGTTCTAAGTTCCAGTTCGTTGGCTAATTGAATCTCACGTAGAAGCACACACGAGGATTCAAGTCACGTTAAATCATGAGGTCACTGTTGATCATTCATCTGTCGTAACATTATAATTATAGTTTTATCTATCTACACAAGGGGTATGCCAGTTACATACACATTTGCAGGGGGTACGGGAAGCATAAAAGGTTGAGAACAACTGGCTTAGAGATTTGAAAATTTCTTATTTACATTATGCGGATCATTTGGCTCTTTTCGCAAATGATGTTGATGAGATTAATTCTTTCTTTCGAGCTGTTGATGAAACTGGTAGTAAAGTATGTTTGGTGATAAACAGAGAGAAAACTAAAGTGATGAAAATTGATCAGGCAGGCTGTGATTCAGTTAATCTGAATGGTTGCAGTCTTGAGCAGGGTCTCAGCGGCTCAACGCTGACCCTGTTGGGACTCGAACCTAGGAACTACAGATTACGAGCCTGGCGCGCTACCGACTGAGCCCCCCCCCCCGCCCCCGTACTCCTAAGGAGCATCGTTTATAATCCACTAAGGTTCAAATCCATCATGTGAAAGAACTTCATTTAATCCACAAAGGCTCAAGTTCTTATAGCTAAGGAATATCGTTTAACCACAAAAATGTTTAAATTTATATAATTATATAGTCTCATTCAATCCACTAAGGTTAAGATCCATATAAAGATATTCATTTAATACACAAAGGTTCAAATCCATGTAAAGATCTCATTTAATTCACAAATCTGCAAATCCATAATATCATCATCATCCTCAAGCAGCCATGGGCTACGGAGGTCCAACCAGACCGTGCAATTTGTTCTCCAAGCAAGTCTATCCTGAGCTACATCTACTGCATCTGGCCACTGCACACCAATTCTAACAAGGTCCTGTTTGACATTGTCTGCCCACCGCATCCTAGGTCTCCCCTTCTTTCTGAGGCCTTTAGGCACACTGTTCATAACCCTATTCGCCAATCTATAATTATTCATACGGGCAACATGGCCAAACCAACGGAGTCTCTCTCTGCACAATATGCTGCTTAAAGGAGGTTGCAAACTCCTTTGCCTAACCTCATCATTAGTTACAAAGTTAAACCACCTAATATAAGTTAATGCATAATATAGATCAACATTTAATCCACAAATTCTCAAATCTATATAAAGATCAACATTTAACCCACAAATGCTCAAATCCATATGAAGATCCTACTTTAATCTATAAATGTTCAAATTCATATAGCTAAGGGGTCTCATTTAATCCACAAGTGTTTAAATCTATGTAATTAAAAACCTCATTCAATTCACAAACTTTCAAATCCATACAAAGATCCTCATTTAATTCATAGAGTTTTAAATCCACATAAAGATCCTCATTTAACCCACAAAGCTTCAAATCCATATAAAGATCCTCATTTAATCCACAATTCTGCAAATCCATAGGTAGATCAACATTTAATCCGCAAATTTCAAATCCATATGAAGATCCTCATTTAAATCACATAGTTTTAAATCCATATAAAGATCCTCATTTAACCCACAAAGTTTTAAATCCACATAAAGATCCTCATTTAACCCACAAAGGTTCAAATCCATATAAAGATCCTCATTTAATCCACAATTCTGCAAATCCATATATAGATCAACATTTAATCCGCAAATTTCAAATCCATATAAAGATCCTCATTTAAACTACAAAGTTTTAAATCCACATAAAGATCCTCATTTAACCCACAAAGGTTCAAATCCATATAAAGATCCGCATTTAATCCACAAAGGTTCAAATTCATATAAAAATCCTCATTTAATCCACAGCTCTGCAAATCCATATATAGATCAACATTTAATCCGCAAATGTTCAAATACATATAAAGATCCTCATTTAAACCACAAAGTTTTAAATCCACATAAATATCCTCCTTTAACCCACAAAGGTTCAAATCCGTATAAAGATCCACATTTACTCCACAGTTCTGCAAATCCATATATGTTATCAACATTTAATCCGCAAACGTTCAAATCCGTATAAAGATCCTCATTTAATCCTCAAATGTTAAAATTCATATAGTTAAAGAACCTCGTTAACCTCGTCAAATCCATAGCAATAGCCTCAATTAAAGTATCTTAGTATTTACCTCTTAGTATACTCTTAGTACCCTCTTAGTATACTTAGTACCTCTTAGTATTTTTTTATTTATTATAATCTGCAAATGTTCAAATACCAATTCTTAAAGAGCCACAATTTTAGTTTTCATCATTGTTGTTTCTGTTTTCCCATTATTGGAAAAATTTAAATTAATTTAGAGATAAGAGCCCTGCGCTGATAGCAAAAGTCTTATCCACATCCTCAAAATAACATCCGCAACCGCATCCGCATCCGCAAAACGCATCCATCGAGATTTTGCAAATGCGTGAAATCCGATACATTGTTTGGAATAAAAGGAATCAGTCCAATGGTTATTAATGAGAAATTAATACCTGAAAAAACTACATTCTCAAAAATAAAAAGCCTTTCGTTATTTTTTGTTTACTTGAACATTTATCGATTAAATGAGGCTTTTCAGATGAATCTGAAGATTTATGGATTAACTGAGGCTCTTTGACTACATGAATCGAAACATTTGTGGATTAAATGAGACTCTTTGACTACATGAATCGAAACATTTGCGAAACAATGAGGCTCTTTAACTGAAACTGCTCTTTAACTTTAAATGAATCCAAACATTTGTGGATTGAATGAGGCTCTTTAACTATGTGAATCGAAACATTTGTGGATTGAATGAGGCTCTTTAACTACATGAATCGAAACATTTGTGGATTGAATGAGGCTCTTTAACTACATGAATCGAAACATTTGTGGATTGAATGAGGCTCTTTGACTACATGAATCGAAATATTTGTGGTTTGAATGAGGCTCTGTAACTACATGAATCGAAACATTTGTGGTTTAAAAGAGGCTTTTTAACTACATGAATCGACACATTTGTGGATGAAATGAAGCTTTTTAACTACAGGAATCGAAACACTTCTGGATTCAATGAGCCTTTTTAACTACATGAATCCAAACATTTGTGGATTGAATGAGGTTCTTTAACTACATGAATCAAAATATTTGTGGATTAAATGAGGCTTTTTAACTACATGAATCGAAACATTTGTGGATTAAAAGAGGCTTTTTAACTACATGAATCGGAACATTTGTGGATTGAATGAGGCTCTTTAACTACATGAATCAAAATATTTGTGGATTAAATGAGGCTTTTTAACTACATGAATCGAAACATTTGTGGATTAAAAGAGGCTTTTTAACTACATGAATCGAAACATTTGTGGATTGAATGAGGCTCTTTAACTACATGAATCAAAATATTTGTGGATTAAATGAGGCTTTTTAACTACATGAATCGAAACATTTGTGGATTGAATGAGCTCTTTAACTACATGAATCGAAAGATTTGTGTATGAAATTAGAAGAATTTTCAAAATAAAACGAATGAGGCTCTTTAACTACATGAATACAAACATTTGTGGATTAAATAAGGTTTTTAATAATTAAAAATATTTTTAAAAAATTAAAAAATTTTGCATTTACACATTAAAAAATTTAAAAAATTAAAAATTGCGTGATTTAATGAGGTTTTTAATAATTAAAAACTAGGCCACAAGTAATTTTTTAACAATATATTTGACATAGACAAATGCAGTTTATTTCTACTTAAAGAAAAATAGAATATATAAATACACGAATACAAACATTTTGTATGAAATTAATTTGTGGATTAAACAAGGCTCTTTGACTACATGAATCGAAACATTTGTGGATTGAATGAGGCTTTTTGACTACATGAATCGAAAGATTTGTCGTTTGAATGAGGCTCTTTGACTACATTAATCGAAACATTTGTCGATTGAATGAGGGTCTTTAACTACATGAATCGAAACATTTGTGGATTAAATGAGTCTTTCTAAATATAATATTTGATCCTTTGTGGATTAAATGAGGTTCTTAAATTATATTAAATTGAACCTTTATTAATTAAATGTTTTTTAACTCATTGAATATTCAAATCAGGTTAATTTTAACATTATCTCAAGTAGTTTTTTCACTTATGCCAGCCATCAATAATGCAATAATATTTGCTCATGTTTCTACCTGTCTTATCAAATAGGAGAATATGACCCAAATGAATTAGGGAATTATAGACATATTGCATTACTCTCTGTAATATCTAAAATTTTTTTTTAAAAATGGTGAAAAATAAATTATATGAATATCTGGAAAAGAAATGTTTTCTCAGTAGCAATCAGTTTGGGTTAAAAAAAAAATGGGTACGGATGATGCATTATTACAGGTACAAATACGATTTACACTGCTATGAATAACAGTGATCATGCATTAACAATATTTGTGAACATTAACAATATTTCTGATTGTAAGTTGAGAGTGTTTAATTCAATAAGTCCGTGACCTAATGGTTAGCGTGCTTGGCTACTGATCTAAGGGACCTGGGATCGAACCCTTGGTAAGGCCTGGATGTTGGTGCTACTTTTCTGCTGAGGTCTTACCATCCTCACAGACCTACTATGGCGTATTAAACTGATAGGCACCTATAAGACCTCTGGGGCAAACAGCTGCTTCATGGGTTTTTTTTAATTTTTAAGATTTTTGGCCCTCCACAGTCTTAAGAAGCCTCATCAGGCACCAAAGTGAGAAAACGTTGTCCATCCCTGGGATAGACTAGATGTGATGTTGGTGGTGCGGTTATTGGGGTGAAAATTGTCCCCGATGGCTCAGAGAAAGTTGGGTAAAACGAACAGCTGTTAGCAGACTGATGGCCCTCCCGTCGAGTCCGTCCAATGCGTCCTTTAAAGTGCACAGGGTAAGGCTCTCATGCAAATGGGGCCACGGCTTAACGTCCCATCCGATGGACGGCTTCCTTTCAAAGCCCGTCGGCGTCCCCTTTCGCACCGGGTGTAAGATGGAGGATTTGCGGAGATAAACCTCAGCGCTGAGAGACTATTGAAAGAAGTAATGCCATTAATTCACGTGTGTCGAATTTAAAGAATCGGGCAATATTTGAAGAAAAATAGATTTGGTTGATATTCTGTTGGCCGTATTCTCTGTTTGAGGTTGTGAGATATGATCGCATCGGTAAAACGTTAAAAAGCAGCGATAAAAGAACACTTTTATTTCTTATTTCTAAGGGGTGGCTCAGTCGGTAGCGCGCCAGGCTCGTAATCTGTAGTTCCCAGGTTCGAGTCCCAGCTGGGTCAGCGTTGAGATTTATCTCCGCAAAATTCCCCGACCTGCCCACGGTCAGTAGGGGACACCGATGGGCTTGGAAAGGCCGCCGTCCGTCGGATGGGACGTTAAGCCATAGCCCCGTGTGCGGGAGAGACATACCCTGTGCACGTTAAAGAACACGCTGGATGGCCTTGACGGGAGGCTACCCTCTGTTTCCTAACAGCTGTTCCAGTGGGTCCCCTCCCCCAACCTTCTCTGAGCCTTCGGGGTCCATGTGACTTGGCCATTTAGCCCATGGTGTGCAAAAAAGTGCCGCTCAGAGGTAAAACAACCCAACCCAACTCTTATTTCTAAAATTATTCTTTGAGAATAACTGATTAATATGTTTGAAAACTTTGTTTTATTCTTACGGCTTCACCACATATAACGACTTGCACGTTTCTACGTTTTAGGAGAGGGTGGCGATGGGGGTGGCTCAGTCGGTAGCGCGCCAGGCACGTAATCTGTAGTTCCCAGGTTCGAGTCCCAGCTGGGTCAGCGTTGAGACTTATCTCCGCAAAACTCCCCGCCCTGCCCACGGTCAGTAGGGGACACCGATGGGCTTGGAAAGTCCTCCGTCCGTCGGATGGGATGTAAAGCCGTGGCCCCGTGTGCTGGAGAGCCATACCCTGTGAACGTTAAAGAACCCGCTGGATGGCCTTGACGGGAGACTACCATCTGTCTCCCAACAGCTGTTCCATTGGGTCCCCTCCCCCAAACTTCTCTGAGCCTTCGGGGTCCATGTGACTCTCCATTTAGCCCATGGTGTGCAAAAAGTGCCGCTCAGAGGTAAAAACAACCCAACCCAAATCTACATTTTAGGTCTAAATCGAAGCTAGCGCTTTTGTCGAGCAATGGCTTAAACAGGTTTGTTTCAAATTTTAACATTCTTTTTATTTTAAAATTCTACAGGTAGGTATTTTTTTCAAAAACACAACAATTAATTTTAGATTATTTTAAAACGTTCTTAATAATCTTAATGAATAAATTATTCTGTTACACATAATTTGAAAGAGCTATAGGAAAGAGAATAATAGTTACATAAAATTCTGTCAAACAAGTTGTCCACACACTTCGAAAATTAATGGTGAAAATGAGAATTACCGCATGCTGAGAAATGCATAAAAATAGCGTTGCAAACAATGATATTGAATACTGTGGTTTTAACTATAACTCCCGATATTGAATTGTAGTAATGTAACGGAAGAGGCCCTTGAATTTGGGTCTGAAAATTGTAATATGTAGCAGTTGAAAGAGATGTGTGAGTATCTGTGTGTAGTCGCCATAATATGACAGAAGGCCGTACGACTAAATTATGACGTCATCATACATAAGATCTGGACATTTGCTATATATTTGTTTCTCTTATTATTACTGGTGAACTAAAATATTTAACGTTAGACTAATATTTATTTTCAAATATACCTTTCTTAAAGAAAATTAATTTGCATTTATCATTGCTGTCATAACGATAAATATCTACGAATACATTTCTCTCTAAATAAATATTAACTTAAATATTAGTATTAACAGGCATCAGTAATGATGATAAGAATAGATATATAATTAATCGCGAGGCTTACGACTACCTATTGCTGACGTCATAATTTTAGTTGTACGGCCTTCGGTTATAGGAGGTGTTGCCATAATTTTTCACTTAAGAGGGCTAGGAAGCTCTTAAGAGGCAGATATTTCAATCAACTCTTAAGCCCCTGTCAAAATACCTATTGCTGACGTCATAATTTTAGTTGTACGGCCTTCGGTTATAGGAGGTGTTGCCATAATTTTTCACTTAAGAGGGCTAGGAAGCTCTTAAGAGGCAGAAATTTCAATCAACTGTTAAGCCCCTGTCAAAATACCTATTGCTGACGTCATAATTTTAGTTGTACGGCCTTCGGTTATAGGAGGTGTTGCCATAATTTTTCGCTTAAGAGGGCTAGGAAGCCCTTAAGAGGCTAAAATTTCAATCACTGTTAAGCCCCTGTCAAAATTTCTGCCCTTAAGACGGCAGAAATTTTGACAGGGGCTTAATAGTGGGATCTGAATGTATAGTGCTAAATATCAAGTCGACAGCTTAATGTCCCATCCGTTGGACGGTGGCTTTTCCAACCCCATCGACGTCCCCTACTGACCGTCTGCAGAGCCGGGAGTTTTGTTGAGATAAATCTCAACGTTAGCCCAGGTGGAACTCGAAACTTAGAACTCCAGATTACGACTCTGGCGGGTTTAGAGATACTATGGGCGGGGGTGGCTGAGCTACCCCCACCCCTAGATATCTTGAACTAAATATGGTGACGTCATAACCTAGTTGTACGGCCATCTGTTCTAGGAGCTGTTGGGTAAACCAACCAAACATTGCCGTTATTTTTTTGTTTGTTTGTTAACCTTTCTTTATTATCTCTTACACCAGTATCATATTTTGAAAAGAAAAATTCTTGTCTTTTAATAATCTTGTAGACTTTTTAAAAACATCAGTTTTTGTGTAATTACTCCCTCTATTTGATCTCCTGGCATAATATCGCTGTTACACTTCATCAGCCATCTTTAACTAAGAGTAGCGCGCCGTGTTTCCAAATTGACTTGTAAGGAAACAAGCCAGGGAGCTATTAGCATTTTGACATCACAATAAATTAGCCGACCCTTAAACAAAGCTAGATTTAGCTAAATTAGAAATAACTTCGTAACACGGACTCGTGTCTCGTGCTCGTGATTGTCTGCAATGACAGTGTTGTAGATAGTTTCGTTCTTACGATTCAGCTTTGACCGCAAAGCGAATCAAATTGCACGGACCATTTCATGACATTTCAAACAAGATAACTTCCTAAAGTTTGTTTAAATCTTAGAGAAATAGTGGAGACGGGTTCAGATTAGAGCTGTCCACATTGCAATAGCTTTTCCACACCGGCCAGCACCGTGAAGTAGAAAAAGAAATTCTTCTCTTATGTAGCTTTTTATAATTAAAATTTCACTGGTAGCTAATTATTTTAAAAAAATTGTCCTTAATTTTAGAATATTTATAGACGACTAAGTAAAATCATAATAAATTATTTTGTTTCATAACATTTAAAAATTATTTGCTTATGGTTAAAATTTTCACAAATTAAATCACTTAAATTTTTATGCATATTTAATTTTTCTTCTTTTTTCCCTTCTTTTGTTCAACGAGTGTCGGGCCCGGACAATAACTAACACATTTAATTTTCACGTATTCTGCCATCCTCTCAGACATTCTACTATGGCATATAAACTGACAGGCTCCTGTCAGACCTCTGTGGCAAGCAGCTGCTTGAGGGGGTATTTATTTATTTATTATTATATATAAGTTAGACAATGTTACAGAACTTGATATTCATCGCATTTGTTCATATAGATGAAAAGAATTATAATGAAATAAACAACGAGTCGAATGCATATATTTTGACTGGAATTTTCAAGTAAATTAATCTTTATTACATGTGTGTGTGTGTGCGTTTAATTTAATTACATCTTTTAAAACACAACGCTAATTATTTATATTTAAAATTTTCTGACTGAATTTATAATTTAAAATAATTTAAAATTCTCTCTCATTGAGCAATAAAATTTTAGAGTTTATCCTTCAAACTATTTGCACGTTGAAAGTTCTTAGGAGAACGTGCAAATAGTTTGAAGGATAAACTCTAAAATTTTATTGCTCAATGACAGAGAATTTTAAATTATTTTAAATTAATTTTTGAGCAAGAAGGTCTTTTTAATTGATTTTATAATATTTAGGAATATTTTAATATTGTAATAAATAAATTCGTTATACCAGAATCAACTCGGTACACTGGCCCTGAACATGAACAATATAGGAAAAGTGTAAGTAAAATATGCATAAAGTTTTAAGTGAATTAATGTATCTAAAATTTAAATATCAGCTATTTAATTTAGACAGTATAAGAGAAGATAATTTACGTGCTATGATTTAATTATGATATTAATGAATAATTTGGAATTAAATACTAAATTTTCGAAAAATATAGAGTTACCAGAAATATTTTAGAAGACAAAATTTCATTATGATATTAATGAATAATTTAGAATTATATACTAAATTTTAGAAAAATATAGAGCTACCAGAAATATTTTAGAAGACAAAATTTCATTTATGACACCTTCACGGAAAGCTGTCATCTGTCTTTCAACATTTATTTCAATGAGTCCCCTAATTCAATCTTTTCTGAGCCTTCAGAGTCCTTGTAACCTGGCCATTTAGCCCATTATCTACAAAAATGTGCCGCTCAGAGGTAAAACAACCCAACCTTGGACACGTTAAAGAACACCCTTGATGGGAGGCTACCAACTGTCTCTTAACAGATATCCAATGAGTCTCCTCCGCCAACATTCTCTGAATCCTTGAGGTCCTTTTGGCCTGGCTATTCAATCTTTTTTATGCAAAAAACCTACCGTTAAAATGTTAACCCATCAACTCAACCGTCGATGACACCTTAATTCATCTCGACAATGCGTAATGAAAATTCAAACTTTCATGTACTTCATGGTAAATGATTTTAATCTCATTCAAGCCATCCTTCGAAGCATTGAGAAAAATCCCCAGCTAGTGCAAATAACAAGAAATGGAAACAAGATTACACGAGGTCTGAAGAAAGGTTAAATTCGTATTCAAATGATAATTGAGCTTGTCGGCCACGGGCCTTTGAATAGCACACAAACCCGAACTCATATTCATGCTAATCTGTTGTTCTGCAAGGGCAGGTGTGTTCGGCACATTGGCAGCACACACAGAGCACAAATAATGATGAAAACTTCCCAGGAAAGTAGATCAGCAAAGCATTTTCAATGTGTGTGTCTCTATTGCAGGTTGTGACATTTGGGTAAACAACGTTGAAGCTAATGTGTGCTTGATAATCTACTTTCTTCTATTTCCTATTCAACTTGGTGGAAAGACATTGAATACCATATTCTCTATCTGATATGTCAAACATTATGAAACTAATGAAAATCAGATAACGCGGTAAATCAAGTCAAATGCACATTACGCAAAATTACCTGTTTTGAAACTAAGGGGCACTTTTTTGCACACAATGAGCTAAATGACCAGGTCACAAGGACACCGAGAAAGTTGGAGGAGGGGACCCATTGGAACAGCTGTTGGGAGACAGATGGTAGCCTCCAGTCAAGGTCATCCAGCGTGTTCTTTAAAGTTGGGTGGTTTTACTTTGAGCGGCACTTTTTTGCACACCATGGGCTAAATAGCCAGGTTACAATGACCCCGAAGGTTCAGAGAAGGTTGGGGGAGGGGATCCACTGGAACAGCTGTTGGGAGACATATGGTAGTCTCCCGTCAAGGCCATCCAGCGTGTTCTTTAACGTTGGGTGGTTTTACCTCTGAGCGGCACTTTTTTGCACACAATGGGCTAAATAGCCAGGTTACAATGACCCCGAAGGTTCAGAGAAGGTTGGGGGAGGGGATCCACTGGAACAGCTGTTGGGAGACATATGGTAGTCTCCCGTCAAGGCCATCCAGTGTGTTCTTTAACGTAGGGTTGTTTTACATGTGAGCGGCACTTTCTTTTGCACACTATGGGCTAAATAGCCAGGTTACAATGACCCCGAAGGCTCAGAGAAGTTTGGGGGAGGAAACCCACTGGAACAGCTGTTGGAAGACAGATGGTAGCCTCCCATCACGGACATCCAGCGTGTTCTTTAACGTTGGGTTGTTTCACCTCTGAGCGGCACTTTTTTTTGCACACTATGGGCTAAATGGCCAGGTTACAATGACCCCGAAGGCTCAGAGAAGTCTGGGGGAGCAAACCCACTGGAACAGCTGGTGGGAGACAGATGGTAGCCTCCCGTCAAGGCCATCTAGCTTGTTCTTTCACGTGCAAAGGGTATGGCTCTCCCGAAGACAGATCCACAGCTTAACATCCTATCCGACGGAAGGTGTCCTTTCCAAGCCCATCAGTGTCCCCTACTCACCGTGGGCAGGGCGGGGAGTTTTGCGGAGATAAATCTCAACCCTGGCCTAGCTCGAACCAGGGAACTGCATATTACGAGCCTGGCACGCTACCGACTGAGCCACCCTGCTCTTCTTGTTGGTTTAGAATTTCTGTAATCATTTATTTCAGCTACCATCTTCATAAGCATTTACGCTGGGCTATCATCTCTCTATGCATCTATTTGGTTGAGCATGTCTTGATACACTATCATCTCTCTATGCATCTATTTGGTTGAGCATGTCTTGATACACTATCATCTCCCTAAGCACCTGCTTGCTGGGCCAGAATATGCATAACCTTTTATTTCCTGAGGGTTGGGTTGGGTTGTTTTACCTCTGAGCTGCACTTTTTTGCACACCATGGGCTAAATGGCCAGGTCACATGGACCCCGAAGGTTCAGAGAAGGTTGGGGAAGGGGACCCACTGGAACAGCTGTTGGGACACAGATGGTAGCCTCCCGTCAAGGCCATCCAGCGTGTTCTTTAACGTGCACAGGGTATGTCTCTCCCGCACACGGGACCACGGCTTAACGTCCCATCCGACGGACGGCGGCTTTTCCAAGCCCATCGGTGTCCCCTACTGACCGTGGGCAGGGCAGGGAATTTTGCGGAGATAAATCTCAACGCTGACCCAGCTAGTACTCGAACCGGTAACTACAGATTACGAGCCTGGCGCGCTACCGACTGAGTCACCCCCGTCCCCCATATTTCCTGAGGTATCAGGGACTGGATGGCTCAATCGGTAGCGCGCTATGGTCGTAATCTGCAGTTCGATTCCCAGCTGGGTCAGCATTGAGATTTTTCTCCACAAAACTCCCCGACCCGGCCACGGTCAGTACGGACACCAATGGGCTTGGAAAGACCGTCGTCCGTCAGATAGAAAATTAGGCCGTGGACGCGTGTTCGGGAGAGTCATATCCTGTGGACGTTAAAGAACATGCTACATGGCCTTGACGGAAGGCTACCATCTGTCTCCCAACAGCTGTTCCAGTGTGTCTCCTCCCCCCATCCTTCTCTGAGCCCTCAGGGTCCTTGTGATCTGGCCATTAAGTCCACTGTATGCAGAAAAAGGTCTGCTTAAAGGTAAAACACCCAATCCTAAGCACCTACTTGCGAGGCAAGGCTGGCTCAGTCGGTAGCGTGCCAGGCTTGTAATCTGCAGTTCCCAGTTTCGAGTCCCAGCTGGGTCAGCATTGATATTTATCTCCGAAAAACTCCCCGCCCTGCCAACGGTCAGTAGGGGACACCGATGGGTTTGGAAAGGTCGCCGTCCGTCAGATGGGACTTAAAGCTGTGGCCTCATGTATGGGAGAGCCATACCCTGTGCACGTTAAGGAATACACTGGATGGACTTGATGAGAGGCTACCATCTATCTCCCAACAGATGTTCCAGTGGGTCCCCTCCCCAACCTTCTCTGAGCCTTCGGGGTCCTTGTGACCTGGCCATTTAGCCCATGATATGCAAAAAAGTGCCGCTCAGAGGTAAAACAACCCAACGTTAAAGAACACGCTGGATGGACTTGACGGGAGGCTACCATCTGTCTCCCAATAGCTGTTACACTAGGTCCCCTCCCCCAACCATCTCTGAGCCTTCGGGGTCCGTGTGACCTGGCCATTTAGCACATTGTGTGCAAAAAAGTGCCGCTCAGAGGTAAAATAACCCAACGTTAAAGGGCGCGGGGGTGGCTCAGTCGGTAGCGCGCCAGGCTCGTAATCTGTAGTTCCCAGGTTCGAGTCCCAGCTGGGTCAGCGTTGAGATTTATCTCCGCAAAATTCCCCGCCCTGCTCACGGTCAGTAGGGGACACCGATGCGCTTGGAAAGACCGCCGTCCGTCGGATGGGACGTTAAGCCGTGGCCCCGTGTGCGGGAGAGCCATACCCTGTGCACGTTAAAGATCACGCTGGATGGCCTTGACGGGAGGCTACCATCTGTCTCCTAACAGCTGTTCCAGTGGGTCCCCTCCCCCAACTTTCTCTGAACCTTCGGGGTCCATGTGACCTGGCCATTTAGCCCATGGTGTGAAAAAAAGTGCCGCTCAGAGGTAGAACAACACCAACCCAACCCAACGTTAAAGAACACGCTGGATGGCCTTGACGGGAGGCTACCATCTGTCTCCCAACAGATGTTCCAATTGGTCCCCTCCCCCAACATTCTCTGAGCTTTCGGGGTCCGTGTGACCTGGCCATTTACCAAAAACAACCAACCAACCACCTACTTGCTGGGCAGAAAATATATAACAATTTAGTTCCTTGGGTTCTATTATTATCTACTGAGCTAACAATCTCCTAAAGTAGGGGTTCTCAACATGGTGTACGAGGTGAATTTTTTTGGAGTACGCCGTGGGAGCTCAAAAGTCGATTACCCAGTAAAATATTTATAATTTTATAATATTTGTTAAATTGTTTATGTCATTTTTTTGTGTTCATCGATATATGTAATTTATGAACACAAAATTTAATGTATATATATGTTTTATTTTATTCCCATTGTTATACTATAACTATAGTTTTATCTACCTATATAAGGAGTACGCCAGTTACATAACACACTTTCAGGAGGTATAGTCGCTCAAAAAAGTATCCGAACACTATGGTTGATTACAGAATTCAGAAAAATATCTGCCAACGATTTTTTTACAAATTAGTGATCTGGCAACCTTCGTGTCACGTGACACGAAGGTTGCCAGATCACTAATTTGTAAAAAAATCGTTGGCAGATATTTTTCTGAATTCTGTAATCAACCATAGTGTTCGGATACTTTTTTGAGCGACTGTACGTGAAGCATAAAAACGTTGCGAACCACTGTGTCCTTAAGCATAACTAGACTGAACAATTATCTTCCATGTGTCCTTATATCTTTGCAAAGTGACGTGAGATAATCAAATGCACCTTGAAGGTAAAAGTTTAATTTTTCCTCAACATAAACCTCATTCTTAAAGATATCCATTTGCTTTGTTAAAGAGAATCAAATGTCTGAATCAAGGCCATTTCTTAGATCTTTTTTTCAAGAGCCTTGAAATAAAAGAAACAGTTCCAGTAGAAAAACTATTATTTGAAACTATTAAATTCTTAAATTACGGATTTCAAGACCAGGTGGGACTATTTTCTTTATTAGCCCATTTTACTGTTCCCGTGATTTGAGTCCTCGTTTGGCCACACGCAAATGAGGTTGGGTTGTTTTATCTCTGAGTGGCACTTTTTTGGACACCATGGGCTAAATGACCAGGTCACATGGACCCCGAAAGCTCAGAGAAGGTTGGGGGAGGGGACCCACTGGAACAGCTGTTGGGAGACAGATGGTAGACTCCCGTCAAGACCTGGGGCGGGGCTGGCTCAGTCGGTAGCGCGCCAGGCTCGTAATCTGTAGTTCCCAGGTTCGAGTCCCAGCTGGGTCAGCGTTGAGATTTATCTCCGCAAAATTCCCCGCCCTGCCCACGGTCAGTAGGGGACACCGATGGGCTTGGAAAGGCCGCCGTCCGTCGGATGGGACGTTAAGCCGTGGCCCCGTGTGCGGGAGAGCCATACCCTGTGCACGTTAAAGAACACGCTGGATGGCCTTGACGGGAGGCTACCATCTGTCTCCCAACAGCTGTTCCAGTGGGTCCCCTCCCCTAACCTTCTCTGAGCCTTCGGGGTCCATGTGACCTGGCCACTTAGCCCATGGTGTGCAAAAAAGTGCCGCTCAGAGGTAAAACAACCCAAACAACCCGTCAAGACCATCCAGCGTGTTCTTTAACGTGCACAGGGTATGGCTCTCCCGCACACGGGGCCACGGCTTAACGTCCCATCCGATGGACGGCGGCCTTTCCAAGCCCATCGGTGTCCCCTACTGACCGTGGGCAGGGCGGGGAATTTTGCGGAGATGAATCTCAACGCTGACCCAGCTGGGACTCGAACCTGGGAACTACAGTTTACGAGCCTGGCGCGCTACCGACTGAGCCACCCCCGCCCCACACGCAAATGAGGATTTGTAGATTTGAGAGATTCGAAAAAATTGATGCCATAAGGAAAAGGTTATATAAGGCGATGAGTGACAAAATTATAAGAAATGACCTTCACACATCACTGTGTGGCGGGGGTGGCTCAGTCGGTAGCGCGCCAGGCTCGTAATCTGTACTTCCCAGGTTCGAGTCCCAGCTGGGTCAGCATTTAGATTTATCTCCGCAAAACTCCCCGCCCTGCCCACGGTCAGTAGGGAACACCGATGGACTTGGAAAGGATGCCGTCCGTCGGATGGGACGTTAAGCCGTGGCCCCGTCTGCCGGAGAGCCATACCCTGTGCACGTTAAAGAACACGCTGGATGGCCTTGACGGGAGGCTACCATCTGTCTCCCAACAGCTGTTCCAGTGGGTCCCCTCCCCCAACCTTCTCTGAGACTTCGGGGTCCATGTGACCTGGCCATTTAGCCCATGGTGTGCAAAAAAGTGCCGCTCAGAGGTAAAACAACCCAACGTTAAAGAACACGCTGGATGGCCTTGACGGGAGGCTACCATCTGTCTCCCAACAGCTGTTCCAGTGGGTCCCCTCCCCCAACCTTCTCTGAGACTTCGGGGTCCATGTGACCTGGCCATTTAGCCCATGGTGTGCAAAAAAGTGCCGCTCAGAGGTAAAACAACCCAACGTTAAAGAACACGCTGGATGGCCTTGACGGGAGGCTACCATCTCTCTCCCAACAGCTGTTCCAGTGGGTCCCCTCCCCCAACCTTCTCTGAGACTTCGGGGTCCATGTGACCTGGCCATTTAGCCCATGGTGTGCAAAAAAGTGCCGCTCAGAGGTAAAACAACCCAACGTTAAAGAACACGCTGGATGGCCTTGACGGGAGGCTACCATCTCTCTCCCAACAGCTGTTCCAGTGGGTCCCCTCCCCCAACCTTCTCTGAGACTTCGGGGTCCATGTGACCTGGCCATTTAGCCCATGGTGTGCAAAAAAGTGCCGCTCAGAGGTAAAACAACCCAACGTTAAAGAACACGCTGGATGGCCTTGACGGGAGGCTACCATCTCTCTCCCAACAGCTGTTCCAGTGGGTCCCCTCCCCCAACCTTCTCTGAGACTTCGGGGTCCATGTGACCTGGCCATTTAGCCCATGGTGTGCAAAAAAGTGCCGCTCAGAGGTAAAACAACCCAACGTTAAAGAACACGCTGGATGGCCTTGACGGGAGGCTACCATCTCTCTCCCAACAGCTGTTCCAGTGGGTCCCCTCCCCCAACCTTCTCTGAGACTTCGGGGTCCATGTGACCTGGCCATTTAGCCCATGGTGTGCAAAAAAGTGCCGCTCAGAGGTAAAACAACCCAACGTTAAAGAACACGCTGGATGGCCTTGACGGGAGGCTACCATCTCTCTCCCAACAACTGTTCCAGTGGGTCCCCTCCCCCAACCTTCTCTGAGACTTCGGGGTCCATGTGACCTGGCCATTTAGCCCATGGTGTGCAAAAAAGTGCCGCTCAGAGGTAAAACAACCCAACCCAACCTTAAATCAGTAGCCAAGCGTGCTAATCACTCGGCCACGGGATAATAATGCTAATTAATACAAATAAATTTTCTCCTAACCAAAATATTTTTGTAGACAAACATTAGTATAAAGATTAGCACAGAATCTACCAGTAAAATATTAGGATGAAAAATATAAGAAGTGTCTACATTGTAAGACTACTTAAGCTGACGTCATAAATTTGGTTATCATTCCACTGAGTTATGACGTTAGCATTATTGGACATAAAAATACACATTTATTGCTGTTATTTCTACTGGTAGGTTTTAAAATTATCTCTAAACTAATTTATATTTATAAATATACTTTATTCAGAAAAAAATATTCATTTTTATTATATATAGGTTGGGTTGTTTTACCTCTAAGCGGCACTTTTTTGCACACCATGGGCTAAACGGCCAGGTCACATGGACCCCGAAGGCTCAGAGAAGGTTGGGGGAGGGGACCCACTGGAACAGCTGTTGGGAGACAGATGGTAGCCTCCCGTCAAGGCCATCCAGTGTGTTCTTTAACGTGCACAGGGTATGGCTCTCCCGCACACGGAGCAACGGCTTAACGTCCCATCCGACGGACGGCGGCTCTTTCCAAGCCCATCGGTGTCCCCTACTGACCGTGGGCAGGGCGGGGAATTTTGCGGAAATAAATCTCAATGCTGACCCAGCTGCAACTCTAACCTGGGAACTACAGATTACGAGCCTGGCGCGCTACCGACTGAGCCACCCCGCTTCCTTTATTATATATATATACGTATACAACACTATCATTATGCTAAATCATAAGGATAATATTTTTTCCTAAATAACGTAACTGATACATATAAATTTATATAACGATTAATTTTAAAACCTACCAGTAGAAACAGAAATAAATATATAAGAAATTTGTATATTTTTCAGTCCACTTGTGATGACGACATAACACTGTGAAATGGTCTTCTGTTCTAGCTGATGTTGGCTCGCCCGCTAGTCCGTAAGCCCAGGAATTACGGCTAGTATATGATATTATTTTTCACTTTACTTTTTTTACGATGGTTATACCAACACCTCCTACAGTAGAAGACCAATGGAGCACATTTATGACGTCAGCTGCTTGAGGGAGTATTTATTTTATTTACATTGGAACGTGTGAGCTCACAAAAACGCAGCTGCTTGAGGGAGTATTTATTTTATTTACATTGGATCGTGTGAGCTCACAAAAACCTGGATCATGTGGGCTCACTCACAGAAATACTGAGCGTGTGCAGTTACCGTTCACAGCAAACTGGAGCGTGTGCAGTAACTGCACACGCTCCAGTTTGCTCTGAACGGTATCTGGAGTGTACAGTTGCTGTATACGCTCCAGATATTTTTTCTGAATTCTGTAATCAACCGAAATGTTCGGATAATATTTTGAGCTACTAGGCGTCCCATGGTCGAGTGGTTAACACCCTTGGCTACTGATCTAAGGGATCTGGGTTCGAGCCCCGGGTAAGGCATGGATGTTTGTGTCGTTTTTCTGCTGAGGTCCTGCCATCCTCTCAGACCTTCTACTCTGGCATATGAACTGACAGGCTCCTGTCAGACCTCTGTGGCAAGCAGCTGCTTGAGAGGGTATTTATTTATTATTTTTGTTTACATAACATAGGGTTGAACCTTAATTTTTGGAGGGAGTGGCTCAATAAAGTGCTTCAATAAGAGTGGCTCAATAAAGTGCTTCAATAAGAGTGGCTCAGTCGATAGCGCGATAGGCTCATAACCTGCAGATCGCAGGTTCGAATCCCACTTTGGGTCAGCGTTCAAATTTATCTCCGCAAAATTGCCTTCCTTCAGACTGTAGGGGACACCGATGGGCTTGCAAAAGCCGTGGCCGTCCGTCGGATGGGACGTTAAGCCGTTTTCGGAAGAACCAAACCTTTGCACGTTAAAGAACATGCTGGATGGCCTTTACGGATGACCACCATCCTTCTATTAACACTCGTCCAATGGGTGCTTTCCCTCAGTAATCTCTGAGCCCTCGGAGTCCTTGTGACCTGGACATTTAGCTCTTTGTGTTCAATCTACGCAAAATTCCCCGTTCTGCCCACGGTCAGTAGTGGACACCGATGGGATTGGAAAGGCATCCGTCCGTCGGATGGGACGTTAAGCCGTGGCCCCGTGTGTGGGAGAACCATACCCTGTGCACGTTAAAGAACACGCTGGGTGGCCTTGACGGGAGACTACCATCTGTCTCCCAACAGCTGTTCCAGAGGGTCCCCTCCCCCAACCTTCTCTGAGCCTTCAGGGTCCATGTGACCTGGCCATTTATCCCATTGTGTGCAAAAAAGTTCATCTCAGAGGTAAAACCACCCAACGTTAAAGAACACGCTGGATGGCCTTGACGGGAGGCTACCATCTCTCCCAACAGCTGTTCCAGTGGGTCCCCTCCCCCAACCTTCTCTGAGCCTTCGGGTTCCATGTGACCTGGCCATTTATCCCATTGTGTGCAAAAAAGTTCATCTCAGAGGTAAAACAACCCAACGTTAAGGACACGCTGGATGGCCTTGACGGGAGGCTACCATCTGCCTCCCAACAGCTGTTCCAGTGGGTCCCCTCTCCCAACCTTCTCTGAGCCTTCGGGGTCCATGTGACCTGGCCATTTAGCCATGGTGTGCAAAAAAGTGCCGCTCAGAGGTAAAACAACCCAACCCAACCTCAGTAATCTCTGAGCCCTCGGAGTCCTTGTGACCTGGACATTTAGCCCATTGTGTTCAAAAAGGTGGCGCTCAGAGATAAAACAACCCAACCCTGCATAAGTTCATTAACACATTGCTCTTTGTCAGATGTTGCTGCTTCGATTGGTCTGCTAGGATGTGTGCAATTGTTTCACTTCTGCAATTGTTTCTGAAATTTTCGCACCACTTGTACACACGTTTTAATGATAAGCAACTGTCCCCATATTGTGAACACATTCTAGAATAAATTTCATTTGTTGTGACTCTTGTCGAAGACGAAACATGTGACAATTCGCTGTTCAACTGTTTCAATGATCTGACAGCTGGGCCGCCATTTTAACAAGTGGCTGTTTGGTTAAGAATTGCTGACTTCATATGGAAACTTCAGGTAACTAAATGTTCAGACACCAGTAATGAGAGTTTGTAGTACAGTCGCTCAAAAAAATATCCGAACGCTATGGTTGATTACAGAATTCAGAAACAATATCTGGCAATGTTTTTTTTAGAAATTAGGGATCTGGCAACCTTCGTACAGTCGCTCAAAAAAATATCCGAACACTATGGCTGATTACAGAAATCAGGAAAAATATCTGGCAACGATTTTTTTTTTAGAAATTGGTGATCTGGCAGCCTTCGTGTACAGTCGCTCAAAAAAATATCCGAACCCTATGGTTGATTAGAGAAATCAAGAAAAATATCTGGCAACGATTTTTTAAGAAATTAGTGATCTGGCAACCTTCGTGTACAGTCACTCAAAAAAATATCCGAACACTATGATTGATTACAAAAGTCAGAAAAAATATCTGGCGACGATTTTTTTTAGAAATTGGTGATCTGACAGCCTTCGTGTACAGTCACTCAAAAAAAAATATCCCAACCCTATGGTTGATTACAGAAATCAGGAGAAATATCTGGCAACGATTTTTTAAGAAATTAGCGTAAAGTGCAAGAATCTGCGTAAAGTGCAAGATGAATACGATCAAAGGAAGGTAAATCGTATTAGTATAAAGAGAAGTGTGTAGGACCCAAAAGGGAGCCCTGAGGCACACCCACAGAGATCTATTCTTGTAGACATGGCAGATTTAATTTGCACTTGAAATGTCCTATTGGAGATATATGATTGGATCAAACAGATGAGTCCAGATGGCACTTCGACTTGTATAAATAAAAATAAATAAATACCCCCTCAAGCAGCTGCTTGCCACAGAGGTCTGACAGGAGCCTGTCAGTTTATATGCCACAGTAGAGGTGATAGTAAGCAATACCTCCTACAACAGAAGACCATACAACTAAATTATGACGTCAACATATGTAACGCTGATAATCCAGATATTTCTTATTAATGTATTTCTAATATTTCACCGGTGGATTTTAATATTAATTTTATACTAATGTTTAGAAATACACATTTTTCAGAAAGAAAAATCCTTTATATTTATTAGCACTATCATACTGCTAATAAAATAATAATAAATACCCCTCAAGCAGCTGCTTGCCACAGAGGTCTGACAGGAGCCTGTCAGTTTATATGCCACAGTAGGAGATCTGAGAGGATGGCAGGACCTCAGCAGAAAAACGACACACACATCCATGCCTAATTCCGGGGCTCGAACCCAGGTCCCTTAGATCAGTAGCCAAGCGTGCTAACCACTCGGCCACGGGACGGCCTTGCACGACTTGTATAAGCTGGTGTAAAAGGCCGTCCAACCAGACGCGGTCGAAGACTTTGGCCAGGTCCTGGAATACGACTGCAACGGACTCCTTTTTGTTAAGGGATTCGGGAACTTTCTCCACCACCCTAAGGACCTGGTGTTCGGTAGATCGAATCCGTCTGAAACCAAACTGGATCTCAGGCAGAATAGGGTGGCAGCCAAGAAAGTCGTCAATACGATTGAGCAGAATCTTTTCAAAAAGCTTACTAATTGTAGACAGCAAGCTGATAGGACAATAGCTGGATGGAATAGCGGAGTCCTTGCCTGGTTTATGTAAAAGCTTGACGTAGCATTTTTCCAAACATCAGGAAATATAAGATTTCGAAGTAAATAATTAAATATCGAACAGAGATGCACAATGTCTTTCTTTGGATGATGCTTGAGCATCCTGTTCGATATTTTGTCTTGACCCGAGGCTTTATTCAATATTTGGGGTTTGATTGCCAGCTGAATTTCCAGCGGTGATGTAAAATTCACCCTGGTCAGATCCACCTGATCGAAACGGAGAAGGGAGTCCCTCACCAATCCACAGGCATGATGGTCAGAGAGACCAAAGTTCTCACTGAAATTTAAACCAGTTTTTCCATGTATAGGTGGGGAACTGGTAAATGGTTTCTTTAAAGCTTTTTGGGACGGGGGTGGCTCAGTCGGTAGCGCGCCAGGCTCGTAATCTGTAGCTCCCAGGTTCGAGTCCCAGCTGGGTCAGCGTTGAGATTTATCTCCGCAAAATTCCCCGCCCTGCCCACGGTCATTAGGGGACACCGATGGACTTGGAAAGGCAGCCATCCGTCGGATGGGACGTTAAGCCGTGGCCCCGTGTGCGGGAGAGCCATACCCTGTGCACGTTAAAGAACACGCTGGATGGCCTTGACGGGAGGCTACCATCTGTCTCCCAACAGCTGTTCCAGTGGGTCCCCTCCCCCAAACTTCGCTGAGCTTTCGGGGTCGATGTGACCTGGCCATTCAGTCCATGGTCTGCAAAAAAGTGCCGATCAGAGGTAAAACAACCCAACAACAACCAACTGTTTCAATTAAAATTTAGGGTAAATTTTTTTAACCTGTTTAATATTCCAGCGTTCATAATTCTTTAAACACTCAAAAAATATTGTTTAAAATCGAGATTTAGATGGATTTGATTAAATTGAGTTAGGTTGTTTTACCTCTAAGCGGCATTTTTTAGTACACAATGGGTTAAATGGCCAGGTCACAAAAACTCAGAAGGCTCAGATAAAGGTGAGTGGAAGGGGAATCACCGGGTTGCTGTTGGAAGGTAAATGGTAGCCTCCCATCAAGGCCATCCAGCGTGTTTTTGAACGTGGAGAATGTATGACTCTCCCACACACTAAAAAATAAAAATAATAAATACCCCCTCAAGCAGCTGCTTGCCACAGTGGTCTAACAGGAGCCTGTCAGTTTATATGCCACAGTAGAAGGTCTGAGAGGATGGCAGGACCTTAGCAGAAAAACGACACATACATCCATGCCTTACCCGGGGCCCGAACCCAGGTTTCTTAGATTTGCAGCCAAGCGCGCTAACCACTCGGCCACACACTAACCACGGATTAACGTCCCATTCGACGGATGGCTGCGTTTCCAAGCCCATCGGTGTCACCAATTGACCGTGGGCAGGGCGGGAGTTTTGCGGGGATAAGTTGGTTTTGCCATGTTGCCCGTATGGATAATTATGGGTTAGCGAATAGGGTTATGAACAGTGTGCCTAGAGGTTTCAGAAAGAGGGGTAGCCCTAGGATGCGATGGGCAGACAATGTCAAATAGGACCTTGTTAGAATTGGTGTGCAGTGGCCAGATGCAGTAGATGTAGCAAGGGTTGGGTTGGGTTGTTTTACCTCTGAGCGGCACTCTTTTGCACACCAAATGGCCAGGTCACAATGGACCAAAAAACACACCAAATGGCCCACAAAAACTAAATGGCCAGGTCACATGGACCCCGAAGGCTCAGAGAAGGTTGGGGAGGGGACCCACTAGAACAGCTGTTGGGAGACAGATGGTAGCCTCCCGTCAAGGCCATCCAGCGTGTTCTTTAACGTGCACAGGGTATGGCTCTCCCACACACGGGGCCACGGCTTAACGTCCCATCCGACGGACGGCGGTCTTTCCAAGCCCATCGGTGTCCCCTACTGACCGTGGGCAGGGCGGGGAATTTTTGCGGAGATAAATCTCAACGCTGACCCAGCTGTGACTCGAACCTGGGAACTACAGATTACGAGCCTGGCGCGCTACCGACTGAGCCACCCCCGCCCTGTTGCTCAGGACAGATATGCTTGGAGAACTAAATTGCACGGTCTCGTTGGACCTCCGCAGCCCATGGCTGCTTGATGATGATGGTGGGGATGAAACCTCAACGCTTGAACCTGGGGTGCTGACGACTAGATCAACCTCGCCCCACATTTGATCATATCTTTAATCTAACTTTAGATATATTTTTCACTAAAAATCATATTGATGGAATTATTGATCTCTGAATGTGATTTTCCATTGGGCTACATGGAACTGTTTCCGTTTTTCTGTCCGGTATTTGTATGTCTGTGTAAAATGAAAATTCACCATGTTTATTGATTTGCACTCGTGTTTATGAAAACAATATATTCTCAGCTACATGTGACTAAATGACAGCTAATTAAGCTGCTAATTTCTTTTCCAAATACTAAAAAATAGGCCCACTTGTTATCGTAATACAGTTCCAAACCTTGCATAATTCCAAACTTCAGCTTAGCAAAAATTTCTTCAGACTCCAATCAACATCTCCTATAACAGAAGGCCCATGGACCAAGTTATGACGTCATCGTAAGTAGGCCTATGTCTAGGAAAATTTATTAGAGAATTATTTTTTATTTTATTACTGGTGGGCTCCTTTTTATAATAATGATTATTTTTAAATGTACCTTATTCAGAAGAAAAATTATTCTTATTTATTATAAAATGTCATAATGCTGATATGTAAGAGTAATTTACCTTCTAAATATGGTATATTTATAAATATTAGTGCAAAAAAAGCAACAGTAATAATACAAATATATATATAAATTTTCCATATTACATGACTATTAATACTGACGTCATAACTTGATCTACCGGCCTTCTGTTGTTTTGCTCCAATTCGGTCTCCCACCCTTCCCAAATGTATATTCAGTGGCAAGAAATATTAATTGTTGAAACTCGCCGGCCGAACATCTCCTTTAACAGAAGGCCGTACAACAAGGTTATGACGTCATCATAAACAGTACTAGTCTCTAGATATTTGAGAGATATTTATTTCTATTATTATAACTGGTGTATGGCCGAGTGGTTAGCGCGTTTCGCTACTGATCTACGGGAACTGGGTTCGAGCCCCGGGTAAGGCATCGATGTTCGTGTTGTTTTCTGCTGAGGTCCTGCCATTATCTCAGATCTTCTACTATGGCATATAAACTGACAGGCTCCTGTCAGACCTCTGTGGCAAGCAGCTGCTTGAGGGGGTATTTATTTATTTTTCAATACCAATCTTTATACTAATGTTTATTCATAAATATGCGTAATTTGGAGTTGGGATGGGTTGTTTTACTTCTGAGAAGCGCTTTTTTGCACAAAATGGTCTAAATAGCCAGGTCATAAAGACCCCGGTGGCTCAGAGAAGGTTGGAGGGAAGGGAACCATTGATCAGGTGTTAGGAAACAGATGGTAGCTTCCGGTCAAGGCCATCCAGCGTGTTCATTAACGTGCACAGGGTATGGCTCTCCCTCACACGGGGCCACGGCTTAACGTCCCATCCGACGGACGGCGGTCTTTCCAAGCCCATCGGTGTCCCCTACTGACCGTGGGCAGGGCGGGGAGTGTTAGAGAGACAGATGGTAGCTTCCTGTCAAAGGCCATCCAGTGTGTTCTTTAACGTGCAGAGGGTATGGCTCTCCCGCACACGGGGCCACGGCTTAAGTATCATCCGACGGACGGCGTCCTTTCCAAGCAAAGGTGGGCAAGGGCGGGGAGTTTTCACGACATAAATCTCAACACTCTCCCAGCTGGGACTCGAACCAGGAAACTGCAGATTGCAAGCAAGACGCGCTACCGACTGAGACACCCTACCCCCCAACTTCACTGTTACTAATAACAGAAATAAATATTAATATGGAAGGCCTAGATTTTTAGGACTACTTTTGGCGACGTCATAACTGTATGGCCTTCTGTTATAGGAAGTGTTGACTGTGACAAGGAATGTCAATTATTAAGACGTGGCGCGCAGACAAAGCAATTCAAAACGTACGCGACAACGTTGCAAACTGTTAAGAACCAACAGCTACTGGAATAATCGACTGAAAAAAAAAAGGTTTTCCTGTACCTCCTTCTGCTCTTTTTGAAAAGAGCTCTGCACATATTATTTATTCTTTTGGTTACAGTTTCCCGGTTTACTGGGCAGGGGTGGCTGAGTCGGTAGCGCGCCAGGCTCGTAATCTGCAGTTCCCAGGTTCGAGTCCCAGCTGGGTCAACGTTGAGACTTATCTCCGAAAAACTCTCCGTCCTACCCATGGTCAGTAGGGGACACCGATGGGCTTGGAAAGGCGGCCGTCCGTCGGATGGAACGTTAAACCGTGGTGCCGTGTGCGGGAGAGCCATACCCTGTGCACGTAGAAGAACACGCTGGATGGCCTTGACCGGAGGCTCCATTTGTCTCCCAACAGTTATTCCAGTGAGTCCACTCACCCATCCTTCTCTGAGCCTTCGGAGTCCTTGTGACCTGGCCATTTAGCACATGGTGTGCAAAAAAGTGCCGATCAAAGGTAAAACAACCCAACGTTAAAGAACATGCTGGATGGCCTTGATGGGAGGCTACCATCTGTCTCCCAACAGGTGTTCCAGTGAGTCCCCTCCCCCAACTTCTCTGAGCCTTCGGGGTCCTTGTGACCTGGCCATTTAGCCCATGGTGTGCAAAAAAGTGCCGATAAAGGTAAAACAACCCACGTTAAAGAACATGCTGGATGGCCTTGATGGGAGACTACCATCTGTCTCCCAACAGCTGTTCCAGTGGGTCCCCTTCCCCAAGGGGCGGGGGTGGCTCAGTCGGTAGCGCGCCAGGCTCGTAATATGTAATTCCCAGGTTCGAGTCCCAGCTGAGAGCGTTGAGATTTATCTCCGCGTTGAGATTCTCAGCGTTGAGATTAGAACACGCTGGATGGCCTTGACGGGAGACTACCATCTGTCTCCCAACAGCTGTTCCAGTGGGTCCCCTTCCCCAACCTTCTCTGAGCCTTCAGGGTTGTTGTGTGACCTGGCCATTTAGCCCATGGTGTGGAAAAAAGTGCCGCTCAGAGGTAAAACAATGCAGCCCAGGTTCAGTAGAATTCACTTCCATTATCTTTTCCACCAACACGCAGTAATATTAAATTTGTTTCTCCTGTTATGATAATCTTTCTATATTATTTTTGCCACCAAAACTTATTCTTCCCAAACAGTTTAATGAATTCCAAATCCCATTCAGGGCAAACCACATTTTACAGCTAATTATTTCAAATGTTTCTTGTCGAACCGATGACGTCACACATGTGCGATGACATCACAATAGATATTTTCCTGTGATACTTAATTATTACACAACAGCTACTGATTGTGACGTTGAACTTCAAATCGTTCAAAAATTCAATGACTGATTTAAATTAAGTAAATGGCCGAGTGGTTAGCACGCTTGGCTACTAATCTACGGGACCAGGGTTCGAGCCCCGGATAAGGCATGGATGTATGTGTCGTTTTTCTGCTGAGGTCCTGCCATCTTCTCAGACCTTCTACTATGGCATATAAACTGGCAGGCTCCTGTCAGACCTCTGTGGCAAGCAGCTGCTTGAGTGGGTATTTATTATTAAAACAATCTTATTACTCTAATAATTGTATTTAAAGCAATGCACGAAACCACACATTTGATCTGTGACATTTTATAAAAAATAAAATAAATAAATACCCCCTCAAGCAGCTGCTTGCCACAGAGGTCTGACAGCAGCCTGTCAGTTTATATGACATAGTAGAAGGTCTGAGAGGATGGCAGGCCCTCAGCAGAAAAACGACACAAACAGCCATGCCTTACCCAGGGTGCGAACCCAGGTCCCTTAGATCAGTAGCCAAGCGCTTCGAAAGTGGGGGACTCGACCAGTTGGGTAACGGGGTTGCGGTTTTCTCTTAAAAAGTTTTAGAGTAAAATTTAATTGTTTATGACATTTTGAGAATTATAAACAATTAAATTTTCCTCTAAAACTTTTTAAGAGAAAACCGCAACCCCGTTAACCAACTGGTCGAGTCCCCCACTTTCGAAACTACTGCCATGGGCAATGCAAAAGAATTCGAAAATAGGGTTTCCAAAAGATTCGAAATATAAATAACCGCGGTTATCAGAAGGCAAAATTTTGACGTCCGCCGACATAGTTTAACAGGTAAAAAAACTTTGAAAAAAGGATTTAACTTTAAATTGAAATATTATATTATTATAAAAAAAATACATTATGGTTATTAGAAAAATATAAAAAATTTATTCAATCACTCACAGTGCAATAAAATTATTTATTCAAGTAATTATTAAAATAAATTAATAGCAAATTATAGTCTTATAATTATTTTTAAATCCTATATAATAATACGCTATCTCTAAATGTGTAATGTAGTTCGGTTGCCAGATCGTCAAAGAAACTATAAGTGAAAATAAATTTATAAGATTATCAGAAGATTGTTTGTTTGAATTTGTTTTCATTGAATGGCAACTTCGCAGTTACAGAAAACAGTTCATACGTTACGTTCTAATCGTTTTATTTGGATAATATGTTGTCTAGCATTCCAAGTTTTAAAGCATGGTACTGATGACTTTTGAACTTTGGTATATCGAACGATTAAAAGAGTGAATTATAATTATATATACGAAAGTCTGCTGGGAAATATTTACCGGACTAGCTGTATCAATTCACTGTAAGTCGAAATTTGTAATCGAAAAATGTGTTTTACTAGATTATAAGAAAATTAGTTTCACTGAATGGCAACTCGACTGTACAGTCAGAGTAAACACTCTGAGGACACTTTTTATGCACACCATGGCGCTAAATGACCAGGTCATAAGGACCCCGAAGGCTCAGAGAAGGTTGGGGAAGGGGAACCACTGGAACAGTTGTTTTGAGACAAATGGTAGCCTCCCGTCAAGGCCATCCAGCGGGTTCTTTAACGTTGGGTTGTTTTACCTCTGAGCGGCACTTTTTTGCACAACATGGGTTAAGTGGCCAGGTCACAAGGACCCCGAAGGCTCAGAGAAGGTTGGGGGAGGGGACCCACTGGAACAGCTGTTAGGAGACAGATGGTAGCCTCCCGTCAAGGCCATCCAGCGTGTTCTTTAACGTTGGGTTGTTTTACCTTTGAGCGGCACTTTTTTGCACAACATGGGTTAAGTGGCCAGGTCACAAGAACCCCGAAGGCTCAGAGAAGGTTGGGGGAGGAGACCCACTGGAACAGCTGTTAGGAGACAGATGGTAGCCTCCCGTCAAGGCCATCCAGCGTGTTCTTTAACGTTGGGTTGTTTTACCTCTGAGCGGCACTTTTTTGCACAACATGGGTTAAGTGGCCAGGTCACAAGGACCTCGAAGGCTCAGAGAAGGTTGGGGGCGGGGACCCACTGGAACAGCTGTTAGGAGACAGATGGTAGCCTCCCGTCAAGGCCATCCAGCGTGTTCTTTAACGTTGGGTTGTTTTACCTCTGAGCGGCACTTTTTTGCACAACATGGGTTAAGTGGCCAGGTCACAAGAACCCCGAAGGCTCCGAGAAGGTTGGGGGAGGGGACCCACTGGAACAGCTGTTAGTAGACAGATGGTAGCCTCCCATCAAGGCCATCCAGCGTGTTCTTTAACGTTGGGTTGTTTTACCTCTGAGCGGCACTTTTTCGCACAACATGGGTTAAGTGGCCAGGTAACAAGGACCCCGAAGGCTCAGAGAAGGTTGGGGGCGGGGACCCACTGGAACAGCTGTTAGGAGACATATGGTAGCCTCCCGTCAAGGCCATCCAGCGTGTTCTTTAACGTTCACAAGGTAGAAATTTCTGTACTAGGAAATGACTAGATTTTTAGGACCATTTATGCTGACGTCATAACTTAGTGGTACGGCCGTCTGTTTTACGAAGTGTTGGCCTAGGCCGCAGAGGCTGGGCCCTAGTTTAAATAAAAATATTTAAAAAACCCCAAAGACTTAACGGATGCATCAGACCCTGTATTATTACGTTTGAAAATCGTGTTTATCTCTAAAAGAGCCAGACAAAAATTTTCAGACGGTAATTTTTACGCTGTTCTTATGGTTGTGTAACTCTTTTTGCAATTTTCTTCAATCTCTTTGTTTAATCTAAATTCCAAATTTCTCACCCAAGTTCGTAATTAAAATTTAAGCAAAAAGAGAAGTCGGCTCTGTTGAAAAGACGAGCGAGGTCTCAGTTAGTAGCTCGTAATCTACAGTTCCAGGGGCGGGGGTGGCTCAGTCGGTAGCGCGCCAGGCTCGTAATCTGTAGTTCCCAGGTTCGAGTCCCAGCTGGGTCAGCGTTGAGATTTATCTCCGCAAAAATTCCCCGCCCTGCCCACGGTCAGTAGGGGACACCGATGGGCTTGGAAAGGCGCCGTCCGTCGGATGGGACGTTAAGCCGTGGCCCCGTGTGCGGGAGAGCCATACCCTGTGCACATTAAAGAACACGCTGGATGGCTTTGACGGGAGGCTACCATCTGTCTCCCAACAGCTGTTCCAGTGGGTCCCCTTCCCCAACCTTCTCTGAGCCTTCGGGGTCCATGTGACCTGGCCATTTAGCCCATGGTGTGCAAAAAAGTGCCGCTCAGAGGTAAAACAACCCAACCCAAATCTACAGTTCCAGGTTCGAGTCCCAGCTGGACCAGCGTTGAGATTTATCTCCGCAAAACTCCCCATCCTGCCCTTGGTCAATAGGGACACCAATAGCCTTCGAAAGGCCGTCGTCCATCAGGTGAGACGTTAAGCCATGGTCCCGTATGTGAGAGAGCCGTACCCTGTGCACGTTAAAGAAAATGCTGGATGGTCTTGACGGGAGGCTACCATGTTTCTCCCAACATCTATCTAGTCGGTCACCTCCCCCAACCTTCTCTGAGCCCTCGGGGTCCTTGTGACCTGGCCATTTAGCCTATTGTGTGCAAAAAAGTGCCATTCAGAGGTAAAACAACCCAACGTTAAAGAACACGCTGGATGGCCTTGACGTGAGGCTACCATCTGTGTCCCAACAGCTGTTCCAATGGGTCC
This sequence comes from Ryuthela nishihirai, assembly GCA_038380435.1. NCBI lineage: Eukaryota > Metazoa > Arthropoda > Arachnida > Araneae > Heptathelidae > Ryuthela > Ryuthela nishihirai. Next base: position 105,937,810 of record JAWZYU010000006.1, read on the forward strand.
CCTCCCACAACCTTCTCTGAGCCCTCGGGGTCCTTGTGACCTGGCCATTTAGCCCATTGTGTGCAAAAAAGTGCCATTCAGAGGTAAAACAACCCAACGTTAAAGAACCCGCTGGATGGCCTTGACGGGAGGCTACCATGTTTCTCCCAAAATCTATCTAGTCGGTCAATTCCCACAACCTTCTCTGAGCCCTCGGTGTCCTTGTGACCTGGCCATTTAGCCTATTGTGTGCAAAACAGTGCCATTCAGAGGTAAAACAACCCAACGTTAAAGAACACTCTGGATGGCCTTGACGGGAGGCTACCATCTGTCTCCCAACAGCTGTTCCAGTGGGTCCCCTCCCCCAACCTTCTCTGAGCCCTCGGGGTCCTTGTGACCTGGCCATTTAGCTTATTGTGTGCAAAAAAGTGCCATTCAGAGGTAAAACAACCCAACGTTAAGAACACGCTGGATGGCCTTGACGGGAGGCTACCATGTTTCTCCCAACATCTATCTAGTCGGTCACCTCCCCCAACCTTCTCTGAGCCCTCGGTGTCCTTGTGACCTGGCCATTTAGCCTATTGTGTGCAAAACAGTGCCATTCAGAGGTAAAACAACCCAACGTTAAAGAAAACTCTGGATGGTCTTGACGGGAGGCTACCATCTGTCTCCCAACAGCTGTTCCAGTGGGTCCCCTCCCCCAACCTTCTCTGAGCGCTCGGGGTCCTTGTGACCTGGCCATTTAGCCCATTGTGTGCAAAAAAGAGCCGCTCAGAAGAAAAACAACCCAGTTAGTTTTTAATGAATGTCAGGATCATTTAGTATAGTTAATTAGCATATTGGTGTGTCAAATGAGTGATATTTAAATTTGCATATGATTTACGTAAACGAATTGCCTCAGTTCTAAATCAATTCATTTATTGACTGTTTATTTATTGCGAATTTTTGAACCGTTGTCAAATATAGAAATTTAACTAAAATCTGTACAATATTTACGTATTATTAATATTTAACGTAATATATACGTTAAATATTACGTATCTACTGCTATAGATTTTAGCAGTCTATTTTCAACTTTCTTACGAAACCTTAACGTAACTCGCACACAGAGAACATGTGTCTGAAACTATTTCTGAATCCTATGCGCATCTCACTGGGGCGGGGGTGGCTCAGTTGGTAGCGTACCAGCCTCGTAATCTGCAGTTCCCTGGTTCGAGTCCCAGCTGGGCTAGCGATTAGATTTATCTCCGCACAACTCCCCGCTCTGCCCACGGTCAGTACGGGACACCGACGGGTTTGGAAAGTCCTCCGTCCGTCGGATGGGACGTTAAGTCGTGACGCAGTGTGAGGGAGAGCCACACGTTCTGCACGTTAAAGAACACGCTGAATGGCCTTGACGGAGGCTGCCATCTGTCTCCCAACAGCTGTCAAGTGGATAACTCCCCCAACCTTCTCTGAGCCTTTGGGAGCTCTTATGACCTGGGGTGCTCAGTCGGTACCGCACCAAACTCATAATCTGCAATTCCCACGTTCGAGTCCCAGCTGGGCTAGAGATGAGGTTTATCTCCGTACAATTATTATTTATTTTATTATTTATATATGGTGGTAAAAGGGGTATAGTAGGGGACACCGCTGGGCTTGGAAAGGCCGCCGTCCGTCATATTGGACGTTAACCCACGGCTCCGTGTGTGTGGGAGCCATACCCTGTGCACGTTAAAGAACACGCTGGATGGCCTTGACGGGAGGCTACTATATATCTCCTAACAGCTGTTCCAGTGGATCCCCTCCGCCAACGTTGTCTGAGCATCGGGGTTCTTGTGATCTGGCCATTTAGCCCATTGTGTGCAAAAAAAGTGCCACTCAGAGGTAAAATAACCGTGTCTACATTACTCGACGTGATGATAGAATTAGCTGCGAATTGCAAGTTTGGGAGAAAGTACCTGTTTCTCTCAGTTACCTCTAATCTATTGTCTGGGATCTGTTCACATAAATTAGTTGTACATGTTACACGTCGTCGTCCAGTGTAATTGTAGACAGAAAATCATGGACTTTCATACAGATGCGTTTCTAGCGGTGCAAAGGTTATGGCATCAATATTCACCCAGTGAAGCCCACGTGTGTATGAAAAAAGAAGATGCCTGGTTTGCCGTATCTTCATAGAGATAATTCGTACACCTTGGCTTTACTAATGAGCTAGTAGCAAGTCATGTGAAGACCACGTTTACGATGAACATTGAGGATTTTAAGTGAACAAGAGATTACGAAAAACTCCATCATTCAGTGTTTAAAGTTTCATAATATTCTTTCATGTTCCATGAAGTCTCAATATTGTTTCATGTTCCATGAAGTCTCAATTAAGATATTGTTTTAACGTTTCACGTGTTTCTTTTTTATCTTCTCAACGACAAGAAAATATTTTGTAGTACTCTGTTTTGTTTTGCTAACGGTGTGAGAGAATAAACGAAAAATGTTGAGATAAACATGGTGAAAAGTTGAATGGGATTGTGTTTCAAATGACATGTGAATGATAAGGAATAGACAGGATGATCTCGTAAGCATTTGATGGATGCGATTTAAAGAGTACGTGAAGATCATAGAGCGAAAATGTCTATCAGTAGAATACACAATGAAAGATTTGTTTCGTATTTTTGAAAGATGTTCACGATTCTTACTGAGTCATTCTGTTGGCGCTAACTGAAGATTATTACTCGACACTGTCTTCGTGTTGTTGAAGATGACAGATATGCAGACACAAGTAGCTCTCTTTTCAACAGAGTTGGGTTAACTCTGAGTGGCACTTTTTTTGCACACAATGGGCTAAATGCCAGGTCACAAAGACCCCGAAGGCTAAGAGAAGGTTGGAGGAGGGGACTCACTGGAACAGCTGTTGGGAGATGGATGGTAGCTTCCATTTAAGACCATAAACGTGTTCTTTAACGTGCAGAGAATATGGCTCTCTTCCGCATATGAGACCACGGCTTAACGCCTCAACAGACGGACGACGACCTTTCGAAGCTAGTGTGTCTCTGACTGACTGACGGAAGGGGTAAGTGTTTTTCGGAGAAATTTCAATGATGGGTTGTTTTACCTCTGAATGGCACTTTTTTGCACACATTGGGCTAAATGGCCAGGTCACAAGAACCCCGAGGGCTCAGAGAAGGTTGGGGGAGGGGACCCACTGGAACAGCTGTTGGGAGACAGATGGTAACCTCCCGTCAAGGCCATCCAGCCTGTTCTTTAACGTTGGGTTGTTTTACCTCTGAGCGGCACTTTTTTGCACACCATGGGCTAAATGGCCAGGTCACATGGACCCCGATGGCTCAGAGAAGGTTGGGGGAGGGGACCCCCTGGAACAGCTGTTGGGAGACAGATGGTAGCCTCTCGTCAAGGCCATCCAGCGTGTTCTTTAACGTGCACAGGGTATGGCTCTCCCGCATACGGGGCCACGGCTTAACGTCCCATCCGACGGACGGCGGCCTTTCCAAGCCCATCGGTGTCCCCTACTGACCGTGGGCAGGGCGGGGAATTTTGCGGAGATAAATCTCAACGCTGACCCAGCTGGGACTCGAACCTGAGAACTACAGATTACGAGCCTGGCGCGCTACCAACTGAGCCACCCCCGCCCCTACTCATCAGTAGGAGGAGTACAAATATTCGAGGAGGAGAACGTTGTCGATGATAATCACGATGGCTGCAGTGGCGATGATTATGACAACGATGAGTACGACAATGAAATGATGTCGATGTTAAGGATAATGGTGGTGGAGGCGACAATGAGGACAATTGTAGCGGCGATGAATATGACAAGTGAGGATCTCCATGATGATGACGACGACGGTGGTGATAATGACGAGAATTGCAGGGGCGATGATTATGACAACAACTGAAAGGAATTAAAACATGATTGTGGTGATAGAGGAGGTGGAGAAACAGAGATTATGATGTTAAGGCTGGAGAAGATAGATGTGATTATGCTGTTAAGGATGGTGAAGATAGAGGTGATTAGGATAGAGGAGATTGTAGTGATTTTGAGGCTAAAGATGGATAAGATAGAGATGATTATGAAGTTAAGGATGCAGAAGATAGAGATGGTGATGTTAAAGATAGAAAGATGGTGATGATTATTATGTTAAGGATAGAGAAAATAGAGATAATTATGATATTAAGGATGGAGAAGATAGGTGTGATTATGCTTTTAAGGGTAGAGAAGATAGATATGATTGTAATGATATTGATAGAAGAGATAAAAGTAATTATGATGCTAAGGATGGAGAAGATAGAGATGATTGTGACTTTAAGGATGGAGAAGATAGTGGTGATGGTGGAAAAGATAGTGATTATGATTATATTAAGGATGGAGAAGATAAAGATGGGGATGATGATTATGTTAGGGATGGAGAAGACAGAGATAATTATGATTTTAAGGATGGAGAAGGTGATGATGGTAGAACAGATAAGGATGAGGTGGATTGAAAAGATAGAAATGATTACGCTTTGATGATAAGGGTACAAGAGATAGTGATGATGATGCTAAAGATGAAGAAGATAGAGATAATCACGACGACGGTAGTGACGATGAAGAAGATGGGAATGCTGAGGGAGACGAAAAGCAAGAGACTGGTAATGACACGATAATGATGAAAACGCATGCTTTGGAAATGACAACGCACTCAGTACTGATGTCACATTTCTTGCCAGTAAAGACAGAACTGCAAAGCGAAGATAAAACATTCCTGCACTCGCAAATAATTTTAATTGTTTTAAAGTAGTGATAATATTTTTGCAATTATAATTCAAAGCACATTACATTGACTTCTAGCAGTCGCCTTTATTTTAAAGCATAATAATTGCAAGATTTGAAATAGAATCTAAACTCAGAGAGAAATTAAAAAAAAAAATAATTACGGCATTCTAACTCTAATATCAACGTCATAAATAAGTGCAAGCCAACACGAACAAATACGATTATTATATTTATTTTTATTTATTTTTATCTCTTTCCCTTATTTGATAGTTTTATCTTGAAAGTCTCCTTTCTGTTCCCTTGGCACTTTTTTTTTTCTGGCATTTTTCTTTCCCATTTCGACGCTAAGAATTACAGCGACGCATCCTTATTCAAATGGTCCGCATCAATTTGTATTAATAACTTGGCATCACTTCCTCTCTTCTGTTGCTGTCATCCAGGCAAACCTGTAATGACTGGGCACAGAATGTACATCTTGTTTTTCTCTTCCGAGCCGCAAACTGCCACGCAGACATTACTTTGCGTGAAACGCTTAATCGTGATACGGATAGCAGATCGCTAGTTTCCTAATTAATCTTAATCGGGGGAATTTTATACAATTTCGCCATCAATTAAGGCTCACTTCTGCGTCCTCTTGCAGACAGAATAAATTATGCCGGTGTCTTGAAAGCAAGGCGGTAATTCTTCTTTGTTGTCCGTATTAATTAAAGTCATTGTTCTTTCCTGGTTGCCCCGGGCAACGGGAGGACGTGACGTTGTCCCAACATCAATTCTTGAGAATCGCCCGGGAAAAAGGAGGGAAAAAAATGGAAAGCGACTACGGTAAAAAAAAAATAAAACCACATTAATTAGTGCTTTTGTGTTGGGAGCGCTTTGTAATGAGCGATTTCCGATTGTGGGGGTAAGAGAATAAAAATTCTGTGCAGCTTCTCACAGTTGTTTTGAAGAGGCTGTTGTGTTGAGAGTTGTGGAGATTGGTCTTGGATATATTGTCGTCACTTCTATTATTCGTCAGCAACTTGTCATAATGCAGTATGACGGGAAAAAGTCTTTTTTTTTCTTCTGAATTAAAATGCAGTGCCATTTTCAATACAGATGTACTGAGCCATTAATTCCTTCCTGAAAATAGCGACGATATGTATTGGATTGTTTTACCTCTGAGAGCCACTTTTGTGTGCGCACCATGGGCAATATCCCCATGTGGAACAGAAGACAGCTTCACTAAATTATCAAGTCAGCATACATCGATCTAAAATTCACCAGTTTATTATGTCAGCATACGTCGATATAAAATTCACCAGTTTATGATGTCAGCATACGTCGATCTAAAATTCACCAGTTTATGATGTCAGCATACGTCGATCTAAAATTCACTAATTTATGATGTCAGCATATGTTGATTTAAGAAATCTTCAAATTTCTTATAAATTTATTTTTGTTATTCTTAGTGGTAGCTTTCAAATTTATTTTATACTAATTTATATTTGTAAATATATATTATTTAGATAAAAAAATTTATTCGTATATATTAGCATTATCATAACGTTTATACCTACAATATTTTTCTCTTAATAATGTATATTTATAAATATAAATTAGTATAAATATTAATTTTAGAACTTACCAGTAGAAGTAATAGAAATAAATTTATGAGAAATTAATAGATTTCATTTTACGTAACACGAAGGTTGCCAGATCACTAATTTTTTTAAAAAATCGTTGCCAGATATTTTTTCTGAATTTTGTAATCAACCATAGTGTTCGGATATTTTTTTTGAGCGACTGTAGGTATTATTTTCGAAAACCTAAGTAGTTAATGTAAAATTATTCTATAACATTCTTATAAAATCATAATGAATAAATTTTCGACATCGTTTTTTTTTTGTAAAATGCAATAAAAAAATGCAAATAATAGTCAGATACAAACTTAAAAGCAAGATGTCTTCACAATTCGAAAGTTAGCTGGAAAATGAAAATTACGGGTGACTGTTAAAGGAGAAGCTGCAAGCAGTAGTTATGAGTTGTCTATCTGTGTTAGAGATTTGTTCTGTGCCCACACAACCACAATCTCCAAATAATATTCATAAGATATCTATAATGAGCCATGGATATCCATTGATTATCATAGATATCTTATGGATGTTATGTGGAGATTGCGGTTGTGTGGGTGGATACACCGAGCTTGGACAGGTTGGATTGGGTTGTTTTACCTCTGAGCGGCACTTTTTTGCACACCATGGGCTAAATGGCCAGGTCACATGGACCCCGAAGGCTCAGAGAAGGTTGGGGGAGGGGACCCACTGGAACAGCTGTTGAGAAACAGATGGTAGCCTCCCGTCAAGGCCATCCAGCGTGTTCTTTAACTTGCACAGGGTATGGCTCTCCCCCACACGGGGCCACGGCTTAACGTCCCATCCGACGGACGGCGGCCTTTGCAAGCCCATCGGTGTCCCCTACTGACTGTGGGCAGGGCGGGGAATTTTGCGGAGATAAATCTCAACGCTGACCCAGCTGGGACTCGAACCTGGGAACTGCAGATTACGAGCCTGGCGTGTACCGAGCTTCGACAGACATTGATCAAAAGGAGAGAAATTTATTATGGATAAAAATTTAAGAGATTTAATATTCCTGAGCTTTAAATAAAAGCTACATACTTTTAAACCATGTAAAATTAAATAATTTATTTATTATAATTTTATTAAAATATTTAAAAGTATGTTAAATTAATTTAAGATTTTAAAAAATAGATAACTACCAGCTGAATTTTTAGATATTAAAATATTATTATGACTGGTTAAATTTTTGTTCTGTTCTGTTCTAGTGTATCCAGATGGCCTTGGGGCGGGGGTGGCTCAGTCGGTAGCACGCCAGGCTCGTAATCTGTAGTTCCCAGGTTCGAGTCCCAGCTGGGTCAGCGTTGAGATTTATCTCCGCAAAATTCCCCGCCCTGCCCACGGTCAGTAGGGGACACCGATGGGCTTGAAAAGGACGTCGTCCATCGGATGGGACGTTAAGCCGTGGCTCCGTGTGCGGGAGAGCCATACCCTGTGCACGTTAAAGAACACGCTCGATGGCCTTGACGGGAGGCTACCATCTGTCTCCCAACAGCTGTTCCAGTGGGTCCCCTCCCCCAACCTTCTCTGAGCCTTCGGGGTCCATGTGACCTGGCCATTTAGCCCATTGTGTGCAAAAAAGCGCCGCTCAGAGGTAAAACAACCCAACCCAGATGGCAATTTTGGGTTTTTTATCTAAGTCCAAAGTACCAGTTTTCTTTTTTGCAGAACAAGAAATGAAATACGTCAACAAACATTAGACAGACTGAAATTTTATCAAAGAATAAAAAATAAGCATTGTTCAGAACTAATAGATATGCAATTTTTTTTTTCATATTTATTAGCTATTTTCTTATCAATAAACATGTTTTATTATATTTCATGATATATTCTTGCTGAAAATGTCCCATTTATCTTTTTCTGAAAGTGCGATCAATTTAATTTTTAAAGCAATTTTTGTGCCATCTGCAGTGAAAATGTTAAAAATAAAAATAACATTTTAGCACATCTATATCATGTGAAATAATAAAATACATAGTTATATTAAGGAAAAATAACTAATAAATACTCCTAATATATTGTAATTATCTTTTTATAAATAACCAGTAGTTTTATTTAGCTACCGGTAGACCAAGTTAGGATGTCAATATGTATATTAATTGATAATTTTTATAACACTATTTCTATTATTATTACTGGTGTACTTTATACTAATATTCATTTATAAATATAACTTATTTAGAAAGAAAATTATTCGTATATATAACAAATTATCATGATGCTAATAAGTACAAATAATTTTGCTCCTAAATCTGGAATGTTTATAAATAAATGATAATATAAAGATTAGTATAAAAGTACACGAGTGATAAAAATGCAAAGAAATATAAAAGAATTATCTAGCTTACAGGACTACTTATGCTGACGTCATAACTTGGTCCACCGGCCTTATAGCAAAAATTCCCCGCCCTGCCCACGGTCAGTATGGAACACCGATGGGCTTGGAAAGGCCGCCGTCCGTCGGATGGGAGGTTAAGCCGTGGCCCCGTGTGCGGGAGAGCCATACGCTGTGCACGTTAAAGAATACGCTGGATGACCTTGACGGGAGGCTACCATCTGTCTCCCAACAGCTGTTCCAATGGGTCCCCTCCCCCAACCTTCTCTGAGCCTCCGGGGTCCATGTGACCTGGCCATTTAGCCCATGGTGTGCAAAAAATTGCCGCTCAGAGGTAAAACAACCCAACCCAACCCACCGGCCTTATAGGAGATCTTGCCTAAAGGTGATGAATGTTCAACTGTCTTCAAATAAATACGTAGGAAAACTGAACGCTTCCACCCTGAAACGACAACATTTTCAAACAGATGATACATTTCTTTTATTTCAATGACATCACTTCCAGAATAATCCATTCCTCTTAAAAGCTAACTGCGACTTCCGTTGGCATTAAGCAGGAAAGTCTCGAATGCTCCAGAGGACGTACTAACCACTTCTTTCGGGGATTTGAAAAATAAGAGTAATTTATTGACTCTGTGAAGAATCAAATTAATGGATCCGTCACACTCCACAGATGTATGACTTCTCAAACTTTCTCCTCCGTCAATCCACGACTGAACAGCACACCAAACAGCGCCATCTTTTACAGCGAATTTCACACAACGCATCAGATGCCATTGTGCGGATATAGCTCAGTTCTGTGAGAATCAATTTGAAACACGGCATCTGAATGGTTCGACTGTCATCTTCTGTCGTTTTTTTTCTTGGGGGGGGGGGGGATTGTTTCTGAAGAGAAAACGTCATTGAGAAGAAAGACAGAGAATTACCCAGTCTTCATTCACGCATTGATGATTGTTTTATATTGACATTTTTCTTTTCTTTTTGCTACACAGATACATTAATTTTCGACATGTTATCACGCAAACCAGAGCAAAGACACCTAGATACACTGGGTTCAAACAGCCGTTAGCGAAAAAAAAGAAATTAAATAACCGTAAAAGTTAAAAGGATATATTCACAAACTATTTATTTTTAAACAAAACAATTATTTATTTGAAATAAAATAATTGATTTATTATAGATTTATTGAAATATTTATGAATATTTTGAAATTAATTTCCAAATTTTTTCTAAAAGCTACCAGTAGAATTTTAAGAAATGTTAAAAATAAATGTATTGATTTATTTAAGAAATAATATCCTGTGTACTGTTCAGCTCGAGCACTATTTAACTGAGTGGTTAGCACGCTTGGCTATTGATCTACGGGCTGGGTTCGAACCCTGGGTAAGGCGTGGATCTGTGTGCTGTTTTTCTGCTGAGGTCCCGCCATCCTCACAGACCTTCTACTATGGCGTATTAAACTGACAGGCTCCTGTCAGACCTCTGTGGTCAAGCAGCTGCTTGAGGGGGAATTTATTTATATTTATTTATATTTATATGTCATGTTATGATATATGTGGCTCTGAGAGCCAACAAACTGTATATAGAATTCCTATTAATTAAATATTATTATTTTTTAATTAAATACCCCCTCAAGCAGCTGCTTGCCACAGAGGTCTGACAGGAGCCTGTCAGTTTATATGCCATAGTAGAAGATCTGAGAGGATGGAGGACCTCAGCAGAAAAACGACACACATCCATGCCTTAACCCGGGGCTCGAACCCGGTCCCATTAGTGTGCTAACCACTCGGCCACGGGACGTCTAAGAAATCCTATAAAAGAAGTAAAATGAAATATGTAAGAATTATTACATTTTCGAACTACCTATAACTTAGTTGCACGACCTTTTGTTATAGGAGGTATTAACTTTCCTTGAGGTTAAAACGTCTCTCTTAAATAAACATTGGTAAAAAAATACACCAGTAATATTAATGTAAACAAATATATAAGATTTATTAAATATTCAGACTACCTATGCTGACGTCATAACTTAATTGCACGGTCTTTTGTTACAGGAGGTGTTGGCTTTCCTGTAAGATTCAAACGCCTCTTTCCAAGATTTAGCGATAAAGAAAATCATCTAATGGGTATTGGGAATGGAACAATAAAAAAAACTTGTCAGGATCAATCACGATGTAAGAAATATAGCGCTGTTAGCACAAGAAGTTATACCCCACACATGCACCCACCCTTCTGTACGGTCCCCTCTTCACCTATGTACCTCACACATGCACACGCTAGCATCCCCTGACTGCAGGTGGTAACTGCACACAACAGTTGTGTGTGGCTAAAGCTGAGGCAGACCAACAATAACTATAAATTAGATTGGCAGCGGGAGACGCAGCAGCCAGCTGGCAGCGCCATCTAGCGAGACCTGTCAAATCATCTGACGATTTTTCCCCCTTCCTTGTCAGGATGTTGGCGAGTATAACAAGTGTCTTGTCTGTCTTGGCTCTATCTGTGGTGGTTTGCTTTTGTACAAAGCTTTACCCTAATAAGTGCTCGCAGACACATATTGCTCAGACTGTCAAACTTGGCTGATAATTCTCAACCATGTTTCACCCAGACGGAAAGCTATGGGTTTAAAACCGCTTCTAATGACTCGGAGCAAGTTGTCATTTCGATGAGAGTTTACTGCGCTTTTGGAAAACTTCCGGAATACGATGTGGACTATTATTTTCAGTTAACTTGGCAAGTTCTTTCTTATTTTTATTGGCACCTGTCTGGTATTCTCTATCAAGTTTTGACCCTTGGGAGTGATTCTGGGGCTTCAAAAAGGTTTAAGTCTATTTTCCGCCTGTCCTTGTCTCCGATATATGTTTCCAGTGGATGTGGAAATTGATTGAGAAACAGAAAAGATGGATGTCTAGCAAGAAATGAATGTTTTTGGTGTGGGTGATGGTGATAATGGGTTGGTGATGTGAGGAAGACAAAGTCGATGGCGAAAGTGGTATCATGCAGGTGGATGATCACATTTTAGTGATGACGATGGTCATAACTGTAGATGATGATGTGCAATTCGATTTCATTAACTGTTAGCGATGATAATGTGTAATTTGATTATCATAACTGTAGTGCTGATTTGCGACTGCTGATCGCAACTGCAGTGCTGATGTGCGACTGATGATCACAACTGCAGCGCTGATGTGCGATTGATTATCACAACTGTAGTGCTAATGTTCGACTGATGATCATAACTGTAGTGCTGGTATGCGATTGATGATCACATCTGCAGTGCTGATGTGCAATTGCTGATCATAACTGCAGTGCTGATGTGCGACTGATGATCATAACTGTAGTGATAATGTGCGACTGATGATCATAACTGTAGCGCTAATGTGCGACTGATGATCATAACTGTAGCGCTAATGTGCGACTGATGATCATAACTGCAGTGCTAATGTGCGACTGATGATCATAACTGTAGTGCTAATGTGCGACTGATGATCATAACTGTAGTGCTGGTATGCGATTGATGATCACATCTGCAGTGCTGATGTGCAATTGCTGATCATAACTGCAGTGCTGATGTGCGACTGATGATCATAACTGTAGTGCTAATGTGCGACTGATGATCATAACTGTAGGGCTAATGTGCGACTGATGATCATAACTGTAGTGCTAATGTGCGACTGATGATCATAACTGTAGTGCTAATGTGCGACTGATGATCATAACTGTAGTGTTAATGTGCGACTGATGATCATAACTGTAGTGCTAATGTACGACTGATGATCATAACTGTAGTGCTAATGTGCGACTGATGATCATAACTGCAGTGCTGATGTGCTGTGCTGCTGGTCATTACTATAGCGTTTCATGATCTGAACTCGATGATCATAACTGTAACGATTACGATGATGTGTAACTCCATGATCATACTGCAGTGATTATTATGATAATCTGTAGCTCGATCATCATAACTGTCATGATGATAATGTGTGATGCAATTAAATGATCACAGTGTAGCGATGATAATGTTCAATTCGATTATCATGACTGTAGTTGGGTTGTTTTACCTCTGAGCGGCACTTTTTTTGCACACCATGGGCTAAATGGCCAGGTCACATGGACCCCGAAGGCTCAGAGAAGGTTGGGGGAGGGACCCACTGGAACAGCTGTTGGGAGACAGATGGTAGCCTCTCGTCAAGGCCATCCAGTGTGTTCTTTAACGTTGAATTGTTTTACCTCTGAGCGGCACTTTTTTGCACACCATGGGCTAAATGGCCAGGTCACATGGACCCCGAAGGCTCAGAGAAGGTTGGGGGAGGGGACCCACTGGAACAGCTGTTGAGAAACAGATGGTAGCCTCCCGTCAAGGCCATCCAGCGTGTTCTTTAACTTGCACAGGGTATGGCTCTCCCCCACACGGGGCCACGGCTTAACGTCCCATCCGACGGACGGCGGCCTTTCCAAGCCCATCGGTGTCCCCTACTGACCGTGGGCAGGGCGGGGAATTTTGCGGAGATAAATCTCAACGCTGACCCAGCTGGGACTCGAACCTGGGAACTACAGATTACGAGCCTGGCGCGCTACCGACTGAGCCACCCCCGCCCCATATGACTGTAGTGATGATATGCGATTGCTGATCATAATTAGAGCAATCATGAACTGAGCTTGATGATCCTTAGTGTACGATGATTATGTATAACTCGGTGATCATGCTCTATTGATCGTGATGGTGATTGGCAGCTCGATGTTCATAACTGTAGTGATCGTGATGATGTTCAACTCGATTATTATGCTGTACTTAACTTGCTGAGTATCTATAGCTCAGTGATAATAGCTATAGCGCTCATGATGATAATCTGTAGCTCGAGGATGATCTGTTGCGATGATAATGTGTGATGCAGATCGATGATCGCAGCATAACGATGATGATGCTTAATTTTATTATCATGACTGTAGTATCATGATCTGAGCTCGATGATCATAACTATAGAGATTATGATGATTATGTATAACTCAATGATCATAACTGTATCGATCATTATTATGATATATAACTCGTTTGTACTTTACTGATCTTGATGATGATCTGCAGCTCGGTAATAAAACTGTAGCGATCATGATGGTGATCGGCAGCTCGGTGGTAATAACTATAGCGATCATGATGATAAACAATAGCTCGATCTTTAAGATCCTTCAGTGTTAAAGCGAAAATATTTTAGAAATACGAAACGAAATTATTCTTCTCCTAAGTTGACTAATCGTAAACTTTCAATTTAGATAATCTTTTTTGTTATTTTGAAGGAAAACTTTATCTTTGAAGAACAATGCTTCGAATGATTCAAGTTTTTTAAAAGATTGAAAGAAAACTGGGAATTCAAGATTTCCGCGGCATTCGAAAACTTTGAAACGATTTCAAAGATTACTACGTAGAATGTGCTCCAGTGTTGCCCATGTTATTCCAGAAAAAAAGAGAAAAACGAAATTTCAAAATTTCATTCCACACGCTGTCTATGTTATTCCAATAAATAAAAATTTCATAATTTCATTCCACACGATGTCCATGTTACTCCAATATTTTGTTGTCCCACGTAAATGGAAGTTTCGAGACTTCATTACACGTGCTCGCCTTTTTCTCCCTCCGAAAAAAGAATTTCGAAATTTCATTCCACATTCTATTATTTGTTGTTCAAAGAAGGTGAAGGAATTTCGAGATTTCATTCCACGTATTCTCTTTGGAGGTTTAAGAAAGAAATTTAGAAATTTCATTTCACATGCTCTCTATGTTTTTCCATAAAAACAGAAATTTCATTCCATATGCTGTTTTAGTTGTTCCGCTAAAAAAAATTTTCGAGACACCATTTCACGTTCTATATTTGTTGTCCCCCAAAACAAGAAATTTCGAAATTTCTTTCCGCATTTTATCTTTGTTGTTCCCAGAAGATGACGGAAATTTGATATTTCATTCCACGTATTCTCTTTGGAGGTTTAAGAAAGAAAGTTAGAAATTTCATTCCCCATGCTCTCTATGTTATTCCAAAAAACATTTTTAAATTTTTTTTTTTAATTTTCAAAATTTCATTCCATATGCTGTTTTAGTTGTTCCGTGAGAAAAGAAATTTCTAGACATCATTTCACGTTCTATCTTTGTTGTCCCCCAAAATAAGAAATTTCGGAATTTCTTTCCGCATTTTATCTTTGTTGTTCCCAGAAGATGAAGGAAATTTGATATTTCATTCCACGTATTCTCTTTGGAGGTTTAAGAAAGAAAGTTAGAAATTTCATTCCCCATGCTCTCTATGTTATTCCAAAAAACATTTTTTAATTTTTTTTTTTAATTTTCAAAATTTCATTCCATATGCTGTTTTAGTTGTTCCGTGAGAAAAGAAATTTCTAGACATCATTTCACGTTCTATCTTTGTTGTCCCCCAAAATAAGAAATTTCGAAATTTCTTTCCGCATTTTATCTTTGTTGTTCCCAGAAGATGAAGGAAATTTCATATTTCATTCCACGTATTCTCTTTGGAGGTTTAAGAAAGAAAGTTAGAAATTTCATTCCCCATGCTCTCTATGTTATTCCAAAAAACATTTTTTAATTTTTTTTTTAATTTTCAAAATTTCATTCCATATGCTGTTTTAGTTGTTCCGTGAGAAAAGAAATTTCGAGACATCATTTCACGTTCTATCTTTGTTGTCCCCATGCTCTCTATGTTATTCCAAAAAACATTTTTTAATTTTAGAAAGAAATTTAGAAAGAAATTTAGAAATTTCATTCCACATGTTGTCTATGTTTTTCCAAAAAACAGAAATTTCATTCCATACGCTGTTTTAGTTGTTCCGCTAAAAAAAAATTTCGAGACATCATTTCACGTTCTATCTTTGTTGTCCCCCAAAACAAGAAATTTCGAAATTTCTTTCCGCATTTTATCTTTGTTGTTCCCAGAAGATGAAGGAAATTCGAGATTTCATTCCACGTATTCTCTTTGGAGGTTTAAGAAAGAAAGTTAGAAATTTCATTCCCCATGCTCTCTATGTTATTCCAAAAAAACATTTTTTTTTTAATTTCAAAATTTCATTCCATATGCTGTTTTAGTTGTTCCGTGAGAAAAGAAATTTCGAGACTTCACTCCACGTGCTATCTTTGTTGTCCCCCAAAGCAAGAAAATTTCTTTCCCATTTTATCTTTGTTGTGCACAGATGACGAAAGAATTTCGAGATTTCATTCCACGTACTCTCTTTGGAGGTTTGAAAAAAAAAGAAATTTCATCCCATATCTTAGTTATTCTGTGGCAAAAGAAATTTCTAGACTTTTTTCCGCATGCTATCTCTTTGTTGTCCAAAAAAATGAGATTTCGAAATTTCACTCTACACGCTGTCATTACGAAAATAGAGAAGAAATTTCGAAATTTCATTCCACGTACTCTCTTTGGAGGTTTGAAAAAAAAAGAAATTTCAAAATTTCATCCCATGTCTTAGTTATTCTGTGGCAAAAGAAATTTCTTGACTTTATTCCACATGCTATCTCTTTAATTGTCCAAAAAAAGAGATTTCGAAATTTCACTCTATACTCTGTCATTACGAAAACAGAGAAGAAATTTCGAAATTTCGTTCCACATGCTGTCTTCGTTGTTCCCCCATTCCACATGATTTCTACGGTAGTTTAAAATAATAAACTTCGAGATTTCATTCCCCATACTCTCTTTGCTGTTTAAAACAATGAATTTCGAAGATGAATTTCATTCAACATGCTGCCTTAGTTTCTCCAAAAAAAAATGAATTCCAGATTTTATTTCCATTCACCTTAAATACAGTAAAGCATCCCCACGTGATTTTCACGGATTCCTTCTTATTCAATGTACCTAACCTTCTGAAAATATTTTTTTCTTCACTTCGTCTAATTGGCCAAGGATCACGGGGCCTCGTGGCTGTTGTAGGGCAAGGACTCGAAGGACAGGTGTTACGAGCAGATGGGAAAGAAATGCGTTTTACAGTACACGTGCATTCACCACCACCTTGTGCACATACTCAGATAGGTCGGCATTTTCACTTCCATGTTCTCCTGTCTTCCCTTTCAACTAGCCACGGCTTTGAAATAAAGAGATACGACGTCCCGTTTCTTTTCTCAAGGTATATGAAACGATCCCATTTATTTTTTTTAGAAAACATGAAATTCCTTAGCATTTTCTTTCTTCAGCACACTTAAAATCAACCTGCTCCTTTTTCAGCAGACCTTAAATCATCCCACTTCTCTTTCAGGAAAACTAAAATCATCCCGCTTCTTTTTCTGAAGATCTTATTAAATCATCCTGCTTCTTTTGCTGAAGATTTTATTAAATCATCCCGCTTCTTTTTCTTAAGATCTTATTAAATCATCCCGCTCCTCTTTCAACAAGCCTAAAAATCATCCTGCTCCTTTTTCTGGAGACCTTGTTAAATCATCCCGCTCCTCTTTCAACAGAGCCAAAATCATCCCGCTTCTTTTTCTGAAGATCTTATTAAATCATCCCGCTCTCCTTTCAACAGGCCTAAAAATCATCCTGCTTCTTTTTCTGGAGACCTTGTTAAATCATCCCGCTCCTCTTTCAACAGAGCCAAAATCATCCCGCTTCTTTTTCTGAAGATCTTATTAAATCATCCTGCTTCTTTTGCTGAAAATCTTATTAAATCATCCTGCTTCTTTTGCTGAAGATTTTATTAAATCATCCCGCTCTTCTTTCAACAGGCCTAAAAATCATCCTGCTTCTTTTTCTGGAGACCTTGTTAATCATCCCGCTCCTCTTTCAACAGAGCCAAAATCATCGCGCTTCTTTTTTTGAAGATATTATTAAATCATCCTGCTACTTTTGCTGAAGATTTTATTAAATCATCCCGCTTCTTTTTCTGAATATCTTATTAAATCATCCCGCTCTTCTTTCAAAAGGCCTAAAAATCATCCTGCTTCTTTTTCTGGAGACTTTGTTAAATCATCCCGCTTCTTTTTCTGAAGATCTTATTAAATCATCCTGCTTCTTTTGCTGAAGATTTTATTAAATCATCCCGCTTCTTTTTCTGAAGATCTTATTAAATCATTCCGCTCCTCTTTCAACAGGCCTAAAAATCATCCTGCTTCTTTTTCTGGGGACCTTGTTAAATCATCCCGCTCCTCTTTCAACAGAGCCAAAATCATCCTGCTTTTTTTTCTGGTGACATTGTTAAATCATCCCGCTTCTCTTTCAACAGAGCCAAAATCATCCCGCTTCTTTTTCTGAAGATATTATTAAATCATCTTGCTTCTTTTGCCGAAGATTTTATTAAATCATCCCGCTCTCCTTTCAACAGGCCTAAAAATCATCCTGCTTCTTTTTCTGGAGACCTTGTTAAATCATTCCGCTCCTCTTTCAACAGAGCCAAAATCATCGCGCCTTTTGCTGAAGATTTTATTAAAACATCCCGCTTCTTTTTCTGAAGATATTATTAAATCATCCCGCTTCTTTTTCTGAAGATCTTATTAAGTCAACCCGCTCTTCTTTCAACAGGCCTAAAAATCATCCTGCTTCTTTTTCTGGAGACCTTGTTAAACCATCCCGCTCCTCTTTCAACAGAGCCTAAATCATCCCGCTCCTCTTTCAACAGAGCCTAAATCATCCCGCTTCTTTTTCTGAAGATCTTATTAAATCATCCTGCTTCTTTTGCTGAAGATCTTATTAAATCATCCTGCTTCTTTTGCTGAAGATTTTATTGAATCATTCCGCTCCTCTTTCAACAGGCCTAAAAATCATCCTGCTTCTTTTTCTGGAGACCTTGTTAATCATCCCGCTCCTCTTTTAACAGGCCTAAAAATCATCCTGCTTCTTTTTCTGGAGACCTTGTTAATCATCCCGCTTCTCTTTCAACAGAGCCAAAATCATCGCGCTTCTTTTTCTGAAGATATTATTAAATCATCTTCCTTCTTTTTCTGAAGACCTCAAATCATCCCGCTCCCCTTTCAACAGACCTAAAAATCATCTTGCTTCTTTTTCTGAAGACCTCAAATCATCCCGCTCCCCTTTCAACAGACCCAAAATCATCTTCTTCTTTTTTTGAAGCCTTAAATCATCCAGCTTTTCTTTCAGCAGAGCTAAAATCATTCTGCTTTTCTTTCTGAAGACCTTAATCATCCCGCTGCTCTTTCAACAGACCTAAAACCATTCTGCGTCTTTTTCATCAGACCTGTAATAATAGTATTTCCTTTTTTTTACAGCGAACATGAATAGTTGCATCAACTTGAGAATCAGCCAGCTTCTTTTTCAGCACAACTAATTTTATCTCGTTGCTTTTTCAGCAGATTTTAAATCATCCTGCTCCTCTTTCAGCATACCTAAAATCATCCGACATCTTTTCATCGGATGTATAAATAACCCACTTTTTTTTAGCAAACTTAAAATCATTCCGCATCATCTTCAGCAAAATTAAAATCAACCAGCTTCTTTTTCAGCACACCTAAATTCAACCTGCTGCTTTTTTTTAGCAGAATTTAAATCATCCCGCTGCTTTTTCGGCGGAACTGAAATCATCCTGCTGCTTCTTCAGCAGAACTGAACTCATCCCGCGTCTTTTACAGCAGAATAAAATCATTCTATTTCGTTTTTAGCAGAACTTAAATCATCCCGCTTCATTTTCAGGAGGCCTTAAATCATTCCGTTATTTCTTTAGCAGAACTTAAATCATCCCGCTTCATTTTCAAGAGACCTTAAATCATTCCGTTATTACTTTAGCAGAACTTAAATCATCCCGCTTCATTTTCAGGAGGCCTTAAATCATTCCGTTATTTCTTTAGCAGAACTTAAATCATCCCGCTTCATTTTCAGGATACCTTAAATCATTCCGTTATTTCTTTAGCAGAACTTAAATCATCCCGCTTCATTTTCAGGATACCTTAAATCATTCCGTTATTTCTTTAGCAGAACTTAAATCATCCCGCTTCATTTTCAGGAGACCTTAAATCATTCCGTTATTTCTTTAGCAGAACTTAAATCATCCCGCTTCATTTTCAGGAGACCTTAAATCATTCCGTTATTTCTTTAGCAGAACTTAAATCATCCCGCTTCATTTTCAGGATACCTTAAATCATTCCGTTATTTCTTTAGCAGAACTTAAATCATCCCGCTTCATTTTCAGGATACCTTAAATCATTCCGTTATTTCTTTAGCAGAATTTAAATCATCCCGCTTCATTTTCAGGATACCTTAAATCATTCCGTTATTTCTTTAGCAGAACTTAAATCATCCCGCTTCATTTTCAGGAGACCTTAAATCATTCCGTTATTTCTTTAGCAGAACTTAAATCATCCCGCTTCATTTTCAGGAGGCCTTAAATCATTCCGTTATTTCTTTAGCAGAACTTAAATCATCCCGCTTCATTTTCAGGAGGCCTTCAATCGTTCCGTTATTTCTTTAGCAGAACTTAAATCACCCCGCTTCATTTTCAGGACGCCTTAAATCATTCCGTTATTTCTTTAGCAGAACTTAAATCATCCCGCTTCATTTTTAGGAGACCTTAAATCATTCCGTTATTTCTTTAGCAGAACTTAAATCATCCCGCTTCATTTTCAGGAGGCCTTAAATCATTCCGTTATTTCTTTAGCAGAACTTAAATCATCCCGCTTCATTTTCAGGAGGCCTTAAATCATTCCGTTATTTCTTTAGCAGAACTTAAATCATCCCGCTTCATTTTCAGGAGACCTTAAATCATTCCGTTATTTCTTTAGCAGAACTTAAATCATCCCGCTTCATTTTCAGGAGGCCTTAAATCATTCCGTTATTTCTTTAGTAGAACTTAAATCATCCCGCTTCATTTTCAGGAGACCTTAAATCATTCCGTTATTTCTTTAGCAGAACTTAAATCACCCCCGCTTCATTTTCGGGACGCCTTAAATCATTCCGTTATTTCTTTAGCAGAACTTAAATCATCCCGCTTCATTTTCAGGAGGCCTTAAATCATTCCGTTATTTCTTTAGCAGAACTTAAATCATCCCGCTTCATTTTCAGGAGGCCTTAAATCATTCCGTTATTTCTTTAGCAGAACTTAAATCATCCCGCTTCATTTTCAGGAGGCCTTAAATCATTCCGTTATTTCTTTAGCAGAACTTAAATCATCCCGCTTCATTTTCAGGATACCTTAAATCATTCCGTTATTTCTTTAGCAGAACTTAAATCATCCCGCTTCATTTTCAGGAGGCCTTCAATCATTCCGTTATTTCTTTAGCAGAACTTAAATCATCCCGCTTCATTTTCAGGAGGCCTTAAATCATTCCGTTATTTCTTTAGCAGAACTTAAATCATCCCGCTTCATTTTCAGGAGGCCTTAAATCATTCCGTTATTTCTTTAGCAGAACTTAAATCATCCCGCTTCATTTTCAGGAGGCCTTAAATCATTCCGTTATTTCTTTAGTAGAACTTAAATCATCCCGCTTCATTTTCAGGATACCTTAAATCATTCCGTTATTTCTTTAGCAGAACTTAAATCATCCCGCTTCATTTTCAGGAGGCCTTAAATCATTCCGTTATTTCTTTAGCAGAACTTAAATCATCCCGCTTCATTTTCAGGAGGCCTTAAATCATTCCGTTATTTCTTTAGCAGAACTTAAATCATCCCGCTTCATTTTCAGGAGACCTTAAATCATTCCGTTATTTCTTTAGCAGAACTTAAATCATCCCGCTTCATTTTCAGGAGACCTTAAATCATTCCGTTATTTCTTTAGCAGAACTTAAATCATCCCGCTTCATTTTCAGGAGGCCTTAAATCATTCCGTTATTTCTTTAGCAGAACTTAAATCATCCCGCTTCATTTTCAGGAGATCTTAAATCATTCCGTTATTTCTTTAGCAGAACTTAAATCATCCCGCTTCATTTTCAGGAGGCCTTAAATCATTCCGTTATTTCTTTAGCAGAACTTAAATCATCCCGCTTCATTTTCAGGAGGCCTTAAATCATTCCGTTATTTCTTTAGTAGAACTTAAATCATCCCGCTTCATTTTCAGGATACCTTAAATCATTCCGTTATTTCTTTAGCAGAACTTAAATCATCGCGCTTCATTTTCAGGAGGCCTTAAATCATTCCGTTATTTCTTTAGCAGAACTTAAATCATCCCGCTTCATTTTCAGGAGGCCTTAAATCATTCCGTTATTTCTTTAGCAGAACTTAAATCATCCCGTTATTTCTTTAGCAGAACTTAAATCATCCCGCTTCATTTTCAGGAGGCCTTAAATCATTCCGTTATTTCTTTAGCAGAACTTAAATCATCCCGCTTCATTTTCAGGAGGCCTTAAATCATTCCGTTATTTCTTTAGTAGAACTTAAATCATCCCGCTTCATTTTCAGGATACCTTAAATCATTCCGTTATTTCTTTAGCAGAACTTAAATCATCCCGCTTCATTTTCAGGAGGCCTTAAATCATTCCGTTATTTCTTTAGCAGAACTTAAATCATCCCGCTTCATTTTCAGGAGACCTTAAATCATTCCGTTATTTCTTTAGCAGAACTTAAATCATCCCGCTTCATTTTCAGGAGGCCTTAAATCATTCCGTTATTTCTTTAGCAGAACTTAAATCATCCCGCTTCATTTTCAGGATACCTTAAATCATTCCGTTATTTCTTTAGCAGAACTTAAATCATCCCGCTTCATTTTCAGGAGGCCTTAAATCATTCCGTTATTTCTTTAGCAGAACTTAAATCATCCCGCTTCATTTTCAGGAGGCCTTAAATCATTCCGTTATTTCTTTAGTAGAACTTAAATCATCCCGCTTCATTTTCAGGAGACCTTAAATCATTCCGTTATTTCTTTAGCAGAACTTAAATCATCCCGCTTCATTTTCAGGAGGCCTTAAATCATTCCGTTATTTCTTTAGCAGAACTTAAATCATCCCGCTTCATTTTCAGGATACCTTAAATCATTCCGTTATTTCTTTAGCAGAACTTAAATCATCCCGCTTCATTTTCAGGAGGCCTTAAATCATTCCGTTATTTCTTTAGCAGAACTTAAATCATCCCGCTTCATTTTCAGGAGGCCTTAAATCATTCCGTTATTTCTTTAGTAGAACTTAAATCATCCCGCTTCATTTTCAGGATACCTTAAATCATTCCTTTATTTCTTTAGCAGAACTTAAATCATCCCGCTTCATTTTCAGGAGGCCTTAAATCATTCCGTTATTTCTTTAGCAGAACTTAAATCATCCCGCTTCATTTTCAGGAGGCCTTAAATCATTCCGTTATTTCTTTAGCAGAACTTAAATCATCCCGCTTCATTTTCAGGAGGCCTTAAATCATTCCGTTATTTCTTTAGCAGAACTTAAATCATCCCGCTTCATTTTCAGGAGGCCTTAAATCATTCCGTTATTTCTTTAGTAGAACTTAAATCATCCCGCTTCATTTTCAGGATACCTTAAATCATTCCGTTATTTCTTTAGCAGAACTTAAATCATCGCGCTTCATTTTCAGGAGGCCTTAAATCATTCCGTTATTTCTTTAGCAGAACTTAAATCATCCCGCTTCATTTTCAGGAGGCCTTAAATCATTCCGTTATTTCTTTAGCAGAACTTAAATCATCCCGCTTCATTTTCAGGAGGCCTTAAATCATTCCGTTATTTCTTTAGCAGAACTTAAATCATCCCGCTTCATTTTCAGGAGGCCTTAAATCATTCCGTTATTTCTTTAGTAGAACTTAAATCATCCCGCTTCATTTTCAGGATACCTTAAATCATTCCGTTATTTCTTTAGCAGAACTTAAATCATCCCGCTTCATTTTCAGGAGGCCTTAAATCATTCCGTTATTTCTTTAGCAGAACTTAAATCATCCCGCTTCATTTTCAGGAGACCTTAAATCATTCCGTTATTTCTTTAGCAGAACTTAAATCATCCCGCTTCATTTTCAGGAGGCCTTAAATCATTCCGTTATTTCTTTAGCAGAACTTAAATCATCCCGCTTCATTTTCAGGATACCTTAAATCATTCCGTTATTTCTTTAGCAGAACTTAAATCATCCCGCTTCATTTTCAGGAGACCTTAAATCATTCCGTTATTTCTTTAGCAGAACTTAAATCATCCCGCTTCATTTTCAGGAGGTCTTAAATCATTCCGTTATTTCTTTAGGAGAACTTAAATCATCCCGCTTCATTTTCAGGATACCTTAAATCATTCCGTTATTTCTTTAGCAGAACTTAAATCATCCCGCTTCATTTTCAGGAGGCCTTAAATCATTCCGTTATTTCTTTAGCAGAACTTAAATCATCCCGCTTCATTTTCAGGAGGCCTTAAATCATTCCGTTATTTCTTTAGTAGAACTTAAATCATCCCGCTTCATTTTCAGGATACCATAAATCATTCCGTTATTTCTTTAGCAGAACTTAAATCATCCCGCTTCATTTTCAGGAGGCCTTAAATCATTCCGTTATTTCTTTAGCAGAACTTAAATCATCCCGCTTCATTTTCAGGAGACCTTAAATCATTCCGTTATTTCTTTAGCAGAACTTAAATCATCCCGCTTCATTTTCAGGAGGCCTTAAATCATTCCGTTATTTCTTTAGTAGAACTTAAATCATCCCGCTTCATTTTCAGGATACCTTAAATCATTCCGTTATTTCTTTAGCAGAACTTAAATCATCCCGCTTCATTTTCAGGAGGCCTTAAATCATTCCGTTATTTCTTTAGCAGAACTTAAATCATCCCGCTTCATTTTCAGGAGGCCTTAAATCATTCCGTTATTTCTTTAGTAGAACTTAAATCATCCCGCTTCATTTTCAGGAGGCCTTAAATCATTCCGTTATTTCTTTAGTAGAACTTAAATCATCCCGCTTCATTTTCAGGATACCTTAAATCATTCCGTTATTTCTTTAGCAGAACTTAAATCATCCCGCTTCATTTTCAGGAGGCCTTAAATCATTCCGTTATTTCTTTAGCAGAACTTAAATCATCCCGCTTCATTTTCAGGAGGCCTTAAATCATTCCGTTATTTCTTTAGCAGAACTTAAATCATCCCGCTTCATTTTCAGGAGGCCTTAAATCATTCCGTTATTTCTTTAGTAGAACTTAAATCATCCCGCTTCATTTTCAGGAGACCTTAAATCATTCCGTTATTTCTTTAGCAGAACTTAAATCATCCCGCTTCATTTTCAGGAGGCCTTAAATCATTCCGTTATTTCTTTAGCAGAACTTAAATCATCCCGCTTCATTTTCAGGAGACCTTAAATCATTCCGTTATTTCTTTAGCAGAACTTAAATCATCCCGCTTCATTTTCAGGAGGCCTTAAATCATTCCGTTATTTCTTTAGCAGAACTTAAATCATCCCGCTTCATTTTCAGGAGGCCTTAAATCATTCCGTTATTTCTTTAGTAGAACTTAAATCATCCCGCTTCATTTTCAGGAGACCTTAAATCATTCCGTTATTTCTTTAGCAGAACTTAAATCATCCCGCTTCATTTTCAGGAGGCCTTAAATCATTCCGTTATTTCTTTAGCAGAACTTAAATCATCCCGCTTCATTTTCAGGATACCTTAAATCATTCCGTTATTTCTTTAGCAGAACTTAAATCATCCCGCTTCATTTTCAGGAGGCCTTAAATCATTCCGTTATTTCTTTAGCAGAACTTAAATCATCCCGCTTCATTTTCAGGAGGCCTTAAATCATTCCGTTATTTCTTTAGTAGAACTTAAATCATCCCGCTTCATTTTCAGGATACCTTAAATCATTCCTTTATTTCTTTAGCAGAACTTAAATCATCCCGCTTCATTTTCAGGAGGCCTTAAATCATTCCGTTATTTCTTTAGCAGAACTTAAATCATCCCGCTTCATTTTCAGGAGGCCTTAAATCATTCCGTTATTTCTTTAGCAGAACTTAAATCATCCCGCTTCATTTTCAGGAGGCCTTAAATCATTCCGTTATTTCTTTAGCAGAACTTAAATCATCCCGCTTCATTTTCAGGAGGCCTTAAATCATTCCGTTATTTCTTTAGTAGAACTTAAATCATCCCGCTTCATTTTCAGGATACCTTAAATCATTCCGTTATTTCTTTAGCAGAACTTAAATCATCGCGCTTCATTTTCAGGAGGCCTTAAATCATTCCGTTATTTCTTTAGCAGAACTTAAATCATCCCGCTTCATTTTCAGGAGGCCTTAAATCATTCCGTTATTTCTTTAGCAGAACTTAAATCATCCCGCTTCATTTTCAGGAGGCCTTAAATCATTCCGTTATTTCTTTAGCAGAACTTAAATCATCCCGCTTCATTTTCAGGAGGCCTTAAATCATTCCGTTATTTCTTTAGTAGAACTTAAATCATCCCGCTTCATTTTCAGGATACCTTAAATCATTCCGTTATTTCTTTAGCAGAACTTAAATCATCCCGCTTCATTTTCAGGAGGCCTTAAATCATTCCGTTATTTCTTTAGCAGAACTTAAATCATCCCGCTTCATTTTCAGGAGACCTTAAATCATTCCGTTATTTCTTTAGCAGAACTTAAATCATCCCGCTTCATTTTCAGGAGGCCTTAAATCATTCCGTTATTTCTTTAGCAGAACTTAAATCATCCCGCTTCATTTTCAGGATACCTTAAATCATTCCGTTATTTCTTTAGCAGAACTTAAATCATCCCGCTTCATTTTCAGGAGACCTTAAATCATTCCGTTATTTCTTTAGCAGAACTTAAATCATCCCGCTTCATTTTCAGGAGGTCTTAAATCATTCCGTTATTTCTTTAGGAGAACTTAAATCATCCCGCTTCATTTTCAGGATACCTTAAATCATTCCGTTATTTCTTTAGCAGAACTTAAATCATCCCGCTTCATTTTCAGGAGGCCTTAAATCATTCCGTTATTTCTTTAGCAGAACTTAAATCATCCCGCTTCATTTTCAGGAGGCCTTAAATCATTCCGTTATTTCTTTAGTAGAACTTAAATCATCCCGCTTCATTTTCAGGATACCATAAATCATTCCGTTATTTCTTTAGCAGAACTTAAATCATCCCGCTTCATTTTCAGGAGGCCTTAAATCATTCCGTTATTTCTTTAGCAGAACTTAAATCATCCCGCTTCATTTTCAGGAGACCTTAAATCATTCCGTTATTTCTTTAGCAGAACTTAAATCATCCCGCTTCATTTTCAGGAGGCCTTAAATCATTCCGTTATTTCTTTAGTAGAACTTAAATCATCCCGCTTCATTTTCAGGATACCTTAAATCATTCCGTTATTTCTTTAGCAGAACTTAAATCATCCCGCTTCATTTTCAGGAGGCCTTAAATCATTCCGTTATTTCTTTAGCAGAACTTAAATCATCCCGCTTCATTTTCAGGAGGCCTTAAATCATTCCGTTATTTCTTTAGTAGAACTTAAATCATCCCGCTTCATTTTCAGGAGGCCTTAAATCATTCCGTTATTTCTTTAGTAGAACTTAAATCATCCCGCTTCATTTTCAGGATACCTTAAATCATTCCGTTATTTCTTTAGCAGAACTTAAATCATCCCGCTACATTTTCAGGAGGCCTTAAATCATTCCGTTATTTCTTTAGCAGAACTTAAATCATCCCGCTTCATTTTCAGGAGGCCTTAAATCATTCCGTTATTTCTTTAGCAGAACTTAAATCATCCCGCTTCATTTTCAGGAGGCCTTAAATCATTCCGTTATTTCTTTAGTAGAACTTAAATCATCCCGCTTCATTTTCAGGAGACCTTAAATCATTCCGTTATTTCTTTAGCAGAACTTAAATCATCCCGCTTCATTTTCAGGAGGCCTTAAATCATTCCGTTATTTCTTTAGCAGAACTTAAATCATCCCGCTTCATTTTCAGGAGACCTTAAATCATTCCGTTATTTCTTTAGTAGAACTTAAATCATCCTGCTTCATTTTCAGGATACCTTAAATCATTCCGTTATTTCTTTAGCAGAACTTAAATCATCCCGCTTCATTTTCAGGAGACCTTAAATCATTCCGTTATTTCTTTAGCAGAACTTAAATCATCCCGCTTCATTTTCAGGAGGCCTTCAATCATTCCGTTATTTCTTTAGCAGAACTTAAATCATCCCGCTTCATTTTCAGGAGGATTTAAATCATTCCGTTATTTCTTTAGCAGAACTTAAATCATCCCGCTTCATTTTCAGGAGGCCTTAAATCATTCCGTTATTTCTTTAGCAAAACTTAAATCATCCCGCTTCATTTTCAGGAGGCCTTAAATCATTCCGTTATTTCTTTAGTAGAACTTAAATCATCCCGCTTCATTTTCAGGAGACCTTAAATCATTCCGTTATTTCTTTAGCAGAACTTAAATCATCCCGCTTCATTTTCAGGAGGCCTTAAATCATTCCGTTATTTCTTTAGCAGAACTTAAATCATCCCGCTTCATTTTCAGGAGGCCTTAAATCATTCCGTTATTTCTTTAGCAGAACTTAAATCATCCCGCTTCATTTTCAGGAGGCCTTAAATCATTCCGTTATTTCTTTAGCAGAACTTAAATCACCCCCGCTTCATTTTCAGGAGGCCTTAAATCATTCCGTTATTTCTTTAGCAGAACTTAAATCATCCCGCTTCATTTTCAGGAGGCCTTAAATCATTCCGTTATTTCTTTAGTAGAACTTAAATCATCCCGCTTCATTTTCAGGAGGCCTTAAATCATTCCGTTATTTCTTTAGTAGAACTTAAATCATCCCGCTTCATTTTCAGGAGGCCTTAAATCATTCCGTTATTTCTTTAGCAGAACTTAAATCATCCCGCTTCATTTTCAGGAGGCCTTAAATCATTCCGTTATTTCTTTAGCAGAACTTAAATCATCCCGCTTCATTTTCAGGAGGCCTTAAATCATTCCGTTATTTCTTTAGTAGAACTTAAATCATCCCGCTTCATTTTCAGGAGGCCTTAAATCATTCCGTTATTTCTTTAGCAGAACTTAAATCATCCCGCTTCATTTTCAGGAGACCTTAAATCATTCCGTTATTTCTTTAGTAGAACTTAAATCATCCCGCTTCATTTTCAGGATACCTTAAATCATTCCGTTATTTCTTTAGCAGAACTTAAATCATCCCGCTTCATTTTCAGGAGACCTTAAATCATTCCGTTATTTCTTTAGCAGAACTTAAATCATCCCGCTTCATTTTCAGGAGGCCTTAAATCATTCCGTTATTTCTTTAGCAGAACTTAAATCATCCCGCTTCATTTTCAGGATACCTTAAATCATTCCGTTATTTCTTTAGCAGAACTTAAATCATCCCGCTTCATTTTCAGGAGGCCTTAAATCATTCCGTTATTTCTTTAGCAGAACTTAAATCATCCCGCTTCATTTTCAGGAGGCCTTAAATCATTCCGTTATTTCTTTAGCAGAACTTAAATCATCCCGCTTCATTTTCAGGAGGCCTTAAATCATTCCGTTATTTCTTTAGCAGAACTTAAATCATCCCGCTTCATTTTCAGGAGGCCTTAAATCATTCCGTTATTTCTTTAGCAGAACTTAAATCATCCCGCTTCATTTTCAGGAGGCCTTAAATCATTCCGTTATTTCTTTAGCAAAACTTAAATCATCCCGCTTCATTTTCAGGAGGCCTTAAATCATTCCGTTATTTCTTTAGTAGAACTTAAATCATCCCGCTTCATTTTCAGGAGGCCTTAAATCATTCCGTTATTTCTTTAGCAGAACTTAAATCATCCCGCTTCATTTTCAGGAGGCCTTAAATCATTCCGTTATTTCTTTAGCAGAACTTAAATCATCCAGCTTCATTTTCAGGACGCCTTAAATCATTCCGTTATTTCTTTAGCAGAACTTAAATCATCCCGCTTCATTTTCAGGAGGCCTTAAATCATTCCGTTATTTCTTTAGCAGAACTTAAATCATCCCGCTTCATTTTCAGGAGGCCTTAAATCCTTCCGTTATTTCTTTAGCAGAACTTAAATCATCCCGCTTCATTTTCAGGAGGCCTTAAATCATTCCGTTATTTCTTTAGCAGAACTTAAATCATCCCGCTTCATTTTCAGGAGGCCTTAAATCATTCCGTTATTTCTTTAGCAGAACTTAAATCACCCCCGCTTCATTTTCAGGACGCCTTAAATCATTCCGTTATTTCTTTAGCAGAACTTAAATCATCCCGCTTCATTTTCAGGAGGCCTTAAATCATTCCGTTATTTCTTTAGCAGAACTTAAATCATCCCGCTTCATTTTCAGGAGGCCTTAAATCATTCCGTTATTTCTTTAGCAGAACTTAAATCACCCCCGCTTCATTTTCAGGAGGCCTTAAATCATTCCGTTATTTCTTTAGCAGAACTTAAATCATCCCGCTTCATTTTCAGGAGGCCTTAAATCATTCCGTTATTTCTTTAGTAGAACTTAAATCACCCCCGCTTCATTTTCAGGAGGCCTTAAATCATTCCGTTATTTCTTTAGCAGAACTTAAATCATCCCGCTTCATTTTCAGGAGGCCTTAAATCATTCCGTTATTTCTTTAGTAGAACTTAAATCATCCCGCTTCATTTTCAGGAGGCCTTAAATCATTCCGTTATTTCTTTAGCAGAACTTAAATCACCCCCGCTTCATTTTCAGGAGGCCTTAAATCATTCCGTTATTTCTTTAGCAGAACTTAAATCATCCCGCTTCATTTTCAGGAGACCTTAAATCATTCCGTTATTTCTTTAGCAGAACTTAAATCACCCCCGCTTCATTTTCAGGAGGCCTTAAATCATTCCGTTATTTCTTTAGCAGAACTTAAATCACCCCCGCTTCATTTTCAGGAGGCCTTAAATCATTCCGTTATTTCTTTAGCAGAACTTAAATCATCCCGCTTCATTTTCAGGAGGCCTTAAATCATTCCGTTATTTCTTTAGCAGAACTTAAATCATCCCGCTTCATTTTCAGGAGGCCTTAAATCATTCCGTTATTTCTTTAGCAGAACTTAAATCACCCCCGCTTCATTTTCAGGAGGCCTTAAATCATTCCGTTATTTCTTTAGCAGAACTTAAATCATCCCGCTTCATTTTCAAGAGACCTTAAATCATTCCGTTATTTCTTTAGCAGAACTTAAATCATCCCGGTTCATTTTCAGGAGACCTTAAATCATTTCGTTATTTCTTTAGCAGAACTTAAATCATCCCGCTCCTTCTTCATCAGAACTTAAATCATCCCACTCTCTTTCCAGCGACCGTAAAATAATTCTGCACCTTTTCAGCAAATCTTAAATCATTACATTTCTTTTTCAGCAGACCTTAAATCATCCAGCTCCTTTTTCAGCAGACTTAAAAACCATCGCACTCTTTTTTCTGACCTTTTCTTCAACAGAAATTCTATCATCCCGCTTGTTTTCAGGAGACATAAAAATCACCCCACTGTTTTTTCCAGCACAACTCAGATCATCTCGCTTTTTTTTAGAACATATGTCATCCCGCCCCTCTTTCAGCATAGTTTAAATCATCTTGCTTCTTTTTCACCAGTCGTAATAATAAATCCCTTCAAAAAAATCACACCACTAAACTTCGAGCGAAATTATTAAATCACGTTTGAAGCAGATCTCTTTAAAAACACAGACCATTAATAAATCTCCTCAGATAATTCCTGTTATAAACAAACCATTAAAGCTTTAGTGAGGAAAATCCCAACTGAAAATCAAAATATCAAATTTCGACTGAAGCAGATTACTGCTGGATTGGGTTGGGTTGTTTTACTTCTGAACGGCACTTTTTTGCACACCATGGGCTAAATGGCCAGGTCACATGGACCTCGAAGGCTCAGAGAAGGTTGGGGGAGGGGACCCACTGGAACAGCTGTTGGGAGACAGATGGTAGCCTCCCGTCAAGACCATCCAGCGTGTTCTTTAACTTTGGGTTGTTTTACCTTTGATCGGCACTTTTTTGCACACCCTGGGCTAAATGGCCAGGTCACAAGGACCCCGAAGGCTCAGAGAAGGTTGGCGGAGAGGACCCACTGGAACAGCTGTTGGGAGACAGATGGTAGCCTCCCGTCAAGGCCATCTAGCGTGTTCTTTAACGTGCACAGGGTGTGGCTCTCCCGCACACGGGGCAACGGCTTAACGTCCCATCCGACGGGATGCACAACATGGCCAAATAGTTTTCAGATGAAAGAGGTTTATTTCACTAAGTGCTCAAATGCACACCATCGCCAAATAGTTTTCAGATGAAAGAGGTTTATTTCACTAAGTGCTCAAATGCACACCATGGCCAAATAGTTTTCAGATGAAAGAGGTTTATTTCACTAAGTGCTCAAATGCACACCATGGCCAAATAGTTTTCAGATGAAAGAGGTTTATTTCATTAAGTGCTCAAATGCACACCATGGCCAAATAGTTTTCAGATGAAAGAGGTATCGGTGAATTTGCCAGTTACTCGGTAACAGTTATTCATGATCTCAAGTCCACTAATGCTGACGTCATAACGCAGTGTAATGGCCTTCTGTTCTTGGTGGTATTGATCTTAACCTACTACTACTACTAGGGCTAAACAATTTAGATATTTTCAGCTTGCAAGAGACCAGATGGACAAAGGTCGGATTCTTAAAAATAAATCTTAAATTTCTCTTTTCAGGGAGGGACGAGAATAAGCATCACCAAGGTGTGGGTCTGCTTCTCAGCAGACACGCTAGTGATGCTCTTCTAGGATATGAGTGCATTAATGAAAGGTGTCTTACAGCAAAATTTCAAACAAGCGTTAAAGACTTGAATGTTATATGCTGTTAGGATGCCGATGAGGATGAGAAGGATAGGTTTTATAGATAACTTCAGGATATTTTGAATTCTGTCAAGAAAGGGGATATTACCCTTGTTCTTGGTGAATTCAATGCCAAAGTTGGTACTGACTCTGACCTTTGGGGAGGGGTGATTGGCCCTTTTGGTATTGGTAGCTGCAATGGCAATGGGCAACATCTCCTACAGGTAAGTAAACTCAATGTTTTCAGAATAACTAACACTTATTACAAACACCGCGACACACGTAAGTACACATGGGTTCACCTGATGGGCTGCATAAGAATATGATTGATTATATATTAATTAACAGCAAATGCGCTAGTTCTGTTAGGAATACCAGGTCATATAGGGGAGCTGAAATTGGATCTGACCATTACCTTGTTAAAAGTGTCTTGCAACTTAAACTTAAAAAGTGTTGTGCTAAAGTTAAAAAATTTACCTTTCATACTGAAGCTCTGAAAGACCCAGTTATAGCTGAAGCTTACCATGGTAGGTTACTTAGTCATTATGACAGTCATGGTTTGCTTACTACTGAAGTTGAGGAAGAATGGGACCATTTTTAACAGGCTTTTTTGGAAACTAACAGTACTCTTTTAGGAAAAAAGGAGCAGAGGAGACAGAATTATTTAATTTGATAAGGCACTTGAGCTTATTTCAAAAAGAAAGAACTGCAGGAATGTCCTTAATCAATATCATACTAGTCCTAATAGAAAGCATTACAGAGAGCTTAATAAACGTGTAAAGGATCAGTTAGCTGCTGATAAGAATCTTTGGCTTGATGACTTGGCTGACAAAGCCGAGGAAGCAGTTAGACAGCACAACAGCAGAGAGCTGTACCAGATAGTTAATGTTTTGTGTGGTAGAAAACGGACAGGTATACAGGGATTGAAGGATAAACAAGGTAAGGTTATAGAAGGTGAGGATTCTGTCATAACTAGGTGGGCTGAGCATTTCAGTGATATTCTAAACAATGTGGTTAGTTCTACTCCCATTGTTTGCAAAGATCATAGATGCATTACTGGCTTTAATGTTGGCCCTAAAACACAATCTGGAGTTATTTTGGCTATTTCTAAACTTAAACTTCATAAATCCCCAGGGGTAGATGAAATTACTACAGAAATACTTAGAGCTGGGAATGTTTCGGTTACCACTTCGATGACTGAAATTCTGAATATCTTTTATGATAAAGGCATGGTTGATAAGGATTTTACCAGAGCTATTGTTATCCCTATTTTCAAAAAAGGTGATCGCGATTCTTCTGATAACTATAGGGGTATCAGCTTATTCTCTGTTCAAAGTTCTTTCCATGATTGTTCTTAATAGAATTAAGAATCTGGTTGACAGTCAATTGCGTGATGAGCAATGTGGATTCAGAAGTGGTAGGGGATGTGTGAATCAGATATTTCCACTTAGGCAGATTCTTGAAAAATGTTTAGAGTTTCAGAAACCTTTGGTTGCTAGCTTTGTAGATTTCAAAAAGGCTTTCGACTCTGTTGATCGTCATAATTTGCGTTTGATAGTGAGATCATATGGTATACCTGACAAGTTAGTTCACATAATGAAAGTTCTCTATAATAACACTGAGTCCTGTGTGAGAGTTGGTAAGGCTTGTAGCAATTGGTTTAGCATTACTTCTGGTGTTCGACAAGAGTGCATTTTGTCTCCTTTTCTCTTTAGTTTGGTTATTGATTGTGTTAAGCAAAATTCACTTCAAGGGAAAGATTTTGGCCTTAAATGGACTGGAGATACGAAAATTTCTGATTTAGATTATGCTGATGATTTAGCCCTTTTGGCAAATGACGTTGATGAGATGAACTCCATTCGAGCTGTTGATGAAACTGGTAATAGAGTAGGTTTGGTTTTAAACAGAGAGAAAACTAAAGTGATGAAAATTGGTCAGGCAGGTTGTGATTCAGTTAATCTGAATGGTTGCAGTCTTGAGCAGGTGTCACAGTTTAATTATCTTGGGAGCTATGTAACAGATAATGGTGATGTGCGGCATGAGATTAACAGACGAATAGGGATTGCTGCCGGGACTTTTAAGAATCTATGGATATTGTGGAGAAATAGACGTATACACCTAAAGACTAAAATTAGACTGTATAATAGTTTGGTTCTTTCTAGGTTTAGTTATGGTAGTGAAACCTGGACGCTGTGTAAACAAAACAACAGGAAACTAGATGCTTTTGATTCTAGATGCTTACGCAGTATCTTGGGCGTTAGGTGGTTCAACTTCGTAACTAATGATGAGGTTAGGCAAAGGAGTCGTCAACCTCTGTTTAATAGCTATTTCACAAAAAATTTTAAGTTGTTCAAAATTTTTCAAACAGTGATTCGGTTGTTTTACCTCTGAGAGGCAATTTTTTTCGACACATTGAGCTAAATTCCCCAGTCACAAGGACCCGAGCGCCCGGAGAGGTTTGATACGACAAGACTCACTAAACTGTTATTAGGAAACAGCCTCCCGACAAGGCCATCCAGCATGTCCTTTAACGTGCACAGGGTATGGTTCTCCTGCTCCAAGACTAACGTCTCATCCAACAGGGTATGGTTCTCCGGCATCCAATACTAACGTCTCATCCAACAGGGTATGGTTCTCCTGCATCCAAGACTAACATCTCATCCAACTGGGTATGGTTCTCCTGCATCCAAGACTAACGTCTCATCCAACAGGGTATGGTTCTCCTGCATCCAAGACTAACGTCTCATCCAACAGGATATGGTTCTCCTGCATCCAAGACTAACGTCTCATCTAACAGGTTATGGTTCTCCTGCATCCAAGACTAACGTCTCATCCAATAGGGTATGGTTCTCCTGCATCCAAGACTAACGTCTCATCCAACAGGGTATGGTTCTCCTGCATCCAAGACTAACGTCTCATCCAACAGGGTATGGTTCTCCTGCATCCAAGTCTAACGTCTCATCCAACAGGGTATGGTTCTCCTGCATCCAAGACTAACGTCTCATCCAACAGGGTATGGTTCTCCTGCATCCAAGACTAACGTCTCATCCAACTGGGTATGGTTCTCCTGCATCCAAGACTAACGTCTCATCCAACAGGGTATTGTTCTCCTGCATCCAAGACTAACGTCTCATCCAACAGGGTATGGTTCTCCTGCATCCAAGTCTAACGTCTCATCCAACAGGGTATTGTTCTCCTGCATCCAAGACTAACGTCTCATCCAATAGGGTATGGTTCTCCTGCATCCAAGACTAACGTCTCATCCAACAGGGTATGGTTCTCCTGCATCCAAGACTAACGTCTCATCCAACAGGGTATGATTCTCCTGCATCCAAGACTAACGTCTCATCCAACAGGGTATTGTTCTCCTGCATCCAAGACTAACGTCTCATCCAACAGGGTATGGTTCTCCTGCATCCAAGACTAACGTCTCATCCAACAGGGTATGGTTCTCCTGCATCCAAGACTAACGTCTCATCCAACAGGGTATTGTTCTCCTGCATCCAAGACTAACGTCTCATCCAACAGGGTATGGTTCTCCTGCATCCAAGACTAACATCTCATCCAACTGGGTATGGTTCTCCTGCATCCAAGACTAACGTCTCATCCAACAGGGTATGGTTCTCCTGCATCCAAGACTAACGTCTCATCCAGCAGGGTATGGTTCTCCTGCATCCAAGACTAACGTCTCATCCAACAGGGTATGGTTCTCCTGCATCCAAGACTAACGTCTCATCCAGCAGGGTATGGTTCTCCTGCATCCAAGACTAACGTCTCATCCAACAGGGTATGGTTCTCCTGCATCCAAGACTAACGTCTCATCCAGCAGGGTATGGTTCTCCTGCATCCAAGACTAACGTCTCATCCAACAGGGTATGGTTCTCCTGCATCCAAGACTAACGTCTCATCCAACAGGGTATGGTTCTCCTGCATCCAAGACTAACGTCTCATCCAACAGGATATGGTTCTCCTGCATCCAAGACTAACGTCTCATCTAACAGGTTATGGTTCTCCTGCATCCAAGACTAACGTCTCATGCAATAGGGTATGGTTCTCCTGCATCCAAGACTAACGTCTCATCCAACAGGGTATGGTTCTCCTGCATCCAAGACTAACGTCTCATCCAACAGGGTATGGTTCTCCTGCATCCAAGTCTAACGTCTCATTCAACAGGGTATGGTTCTCCTGCATCCAAGACTAACGTCTCATCCAACAGGGTATGGTTCTCCTGCATCCAAGACTAACGTCTCATCCAACTGGGTATGGTTCTCCTGCATCCAAGACTAACGTCTCATCCAACAGGGTATTGTTCTCCTGCATCCAAGACTAACGTCTCATCCAACAGGGTATGGTTCTCCTGCATCCAAGTCTAACGTCTCATCCAACAGGGTATTGTTCTCCTGCATCCAAGACTAACGTCTCATCCAACAGGGTATGGTTCTCCTGCATCCAAGACTAACGTCTCATCCAACAGGGTATGGTTCTCCTGCATCCAAGACTAACGTCTCATCCAACAGGGTATGATTCTCCTGCATCCAAGACTAACGTCTCATCCAACAGGGTATTGTTCTCCTGCATCCAAGACTAACGTCTCATCCAACAGGGTATGGTTCTCCTGCATCCAAGACTAACGTCTCATCCAACAGGGTATGGTTCTCCTGCATCCAAGACTAACGTCTCATCCAACAGGGTATTGTTCTCCTGCATCCAAGACTAACGTCTCATCCAACAGGGTATGGTTCTCCTGCATCCAAGACTAACATCTCATCCAACTGGGTATGGTTCTCCTGCATCCAAGACTAACGTCTCATCCAACAGGGTATGGTTCTCCTGCATCCAAGACTAACGTCTCATCCAGCAGGGTATGGTTCTCCTGCATCCAAGACTAACGTCTCATCCAACAGGGTATGGTTCTCCTGCATCCAAGACTAACGTCTCATCCAGCAGGGTATGGTTCTCCTGCATCCAAGACTAACGTCTCATCCAACAGGGTATGGTTCTCCTGCATCCAAGACTAACGTCTCATCCAGCAGGGTATGGTTCTCCTGCATCCAAGACTAACGTCTCATCCAACAGGGTATGGTTCTCCTACATCCAAGACTAACGTCTCATCCAACGGACGGCGGCCTATCCAAGCTCAACAATGTCCCCTACTAACCGTAGGCAGGGCGGAGAGTTTTGAAGAGATATTTCTCAACCTGATCCAGCTGGGACTCGAACCTAGTATCCGCAAATTACGAGCCTAACGCGCTGCCGACTGAGAGCACTCTCCCTTCCCCTACCGGGAAAACAGAGTTTGACTTCAAACCAAAGATTAACTGTAACCACTAGGCCCACAGCCGTTCAGTAACAGAGAACTGCTTATTATTTACTACTACTTACATGCCATTTTACAGCATTTAAACAAACATGACAAATTAAGACTTAACAGCAAACACTTCGTGCTCTATGCGCGTACTATATGCGCGCGAAATATACCCCCAGACAAATGCACGATTACACGAAAACTTATGTTCTTGTTCCCCCATCAGAGTATGCAAATTCAAACCAAGCACAGAATTAATTTTTGTAAACACTTGGTACAGAGATTGCCGTCCGTTCTGATATTTATTTAGCAAAGTATATTTACAAACGCTTCCCAGATTAGAATAATTTAATGTCTTGAATAAACATGAACTATGTATCTGGAAGAACGACACGTCTATGTACATTTTACACGGTTAAACACGCATAAATTTAAATGATAAAAATAACCTGTATTGGCCTAACCATCTTATTTAATGTTGTGTAACATTTAACACGCCTTGACACAAATAGTTGTTTGCGGACTACTTAGTGTTTCGATGTTGAGGATTTTTGGTTTTTTTTCTTTTTCTAGCTGTCCCATGGCCGAGTGGTTAGCGCCCTTCGCTACTGATCTAAGGGACCTGGGTTCGATTGGGGCGGGGGTGGCTCAGTCGGTAGCGCGCCAGGCTCGTAATCTGTAGTTCCCAGGTTCGAGTCCCAGCTGGGTCAGTGTTGAGATTTATCTCCGCAAAATTCTCCGCCCTGCCCACGTTCAGTAGGGGACACCGATGGGCTTGGAAAGGCCGCCGTCCGTCGGATGGGACGTTAAGCTGTGGCCCCGTGTGCGGGAGAGACACCCTGCGCACGTTAAAGAACACGCTGGATGGCCTTGACGGGAGGCTACCATCTGTCTCCCAACAGCTGCTCCAGTGGGTCCCCTCCCCCAACCTTCTCTGAGCCTTCGGGGTCCATGTGACCTGGCCATTTAGCCCATGGTGTGCAAAAAAGTTCCTCTCAGAGGTAAAACAACCCAACCCACTTGGGAAACTGAAAAATATAGAAAAAACATTTGTACTAACTTTTTCAAATATACATGTGTTGTATTAAATGGTGTAAATAATACTTGTTATTCAAATTATAATTAACTTCTGAATTAAATTATAACGTTCAGCACTGCTGTTGTTAAATAGTCAAACTTCCATAACTGTAAATACTAAAGGAATATTGTTGAAAATCGAGATTTAGAACGATTTGATAGAGATCTTAAATTTATCTTCAGTACAATCGCTCAAAAAAGTATCCGAAAACTATGGTTGATTGCAGAATTCAGAAAAAATATCTGGCAACGATTTTTTTTAGAAATTAGTGATCTGGCCACCCTCGTGTCACGTGACTCGAAGGTGGCCAGATTCTTCTTGTACGTACACGAAGATTACACCTACCTGTAGAATTTTAAAACAAAAATATTTTTATTTGTATGCAACATTAAAAATATTTTAGTTCACACAAAAGGACGGTAAAGGTATGATAGGAAGCCCTGAAATCAAAGAACGTATAAGGAAAAGAAGTTCAGCTTTGACAAAGCGTAAGTGGCGACCTCAAGTGGTGTTTCGATTCGTATCGTGCATTTGTTTAAGCTGGGAAGCAAACAATAAGGGGCAAAGGAATTATGCATCAAAAAATTTATATTTTAAAAAAGGAAAAAAAGTAACTGCACTTTGTATTTGAAAAAAATGATATCATGATTATAATAAAGGTTTATTTTCTCCATTGGAATTATTTTTCGTTGAACCAACAATTCTAAATTGAACGGATAGAGAAGATTTGAAATTAGCCTGAAGTTAATTTATAGAATAAATTATTACAATTAAGAGCTTTCTTGGTTGCATAGAAACAGGAAACAGAATTGAAATTAATATACTCTGCAAGGATATCAATGGGAAATTGTTACATAGGAAAAGCGAAGAGAATGGAAGTTGACAGTAACATATAATTACAAAAGTGTTCGTCCCCTGTAATGTTCGTTTCACGTCTACGCCAAGCAGTCTATGATTAGGGAAGGTTTTCCCAAACTTTGTATAACTGAGGACCGGTTTCTTTCGGTACTATATTTTGCGCCCCAAAAATATAAACACATACAGGAAAAAATCTGGACCCATACGATTATTCTTACGTTTTCTATAAATAAAAATAAATACCCCCTCAAGCAGTTGCTTGCCACAGAGGTCTGACAGTTATATACATCTGTCAGTTTATATGCCATAGTAGAAGGTCTGAGGTCCTCAGCAGAAAAACGACACATACACCCATGCCTTACCCGGGGCTCGAACCCAGGTCCCTTAGATCAGTAGCCAAGCGCGCTAACCACTCGGCCACGGGACGGTAGTTTTCTACAGAACAATATATTTTTTATTCCCTTAAGACTGCTTCCAAGCCGCAGACGCCACTTTGGGAAATGAAGTCTTAACCTCATGATGATTTTCAGAGAGGGTCCATATTTTACTTTTGCGTAGGAGCCCAGGTAAGGTTTAAACTGTCCCTGATGTCTTGGGTTGGGTTGGGTTGTTTTACCTCTGAGCGGCACTTTTTTGCACACCATGGGCTAAATGGCCAGGTCACATGGACCCCGAAGGCTCAGAGAAGGTTGGGGGAGGGGACCCACTGGAACAGCTGTTGGGAGACAGATGGTAGCCTCCCATCAAGGTCATCCAGCGTGTTCTTTAACGTGCACAGGGTATGGCTCACCCGCACACGGGGCCACGGCTTAACGTCCCATCCGACGGACTGCGGCCTTTTCAATCCCATCGGTGTCCCCTACTGACCGTGGGCAGGGCGGGGAATTTTGCGGAGATAAATCTCAACGCTGACCCAGCTGGGACTCGAACCTGGGAACTACAGATTACGAACCTGGCGCGCTACCGACTGAGCCCCCCCGCCGCCCCCCATGTCTTGGAGAATGGTGATTTCCATTCACTTGCGAAATGAAATAGCTGTCCTTTTTAAAAATTATATATATATGTACATAAAAGTGTTTTAGTCTGCTTCAATTTAAAATGATCAAGCCACAAATTTTAATGTTTTTTAAAAATAAATAGCTACCAGTTGAATTTTAACAGATGTAATTTCAATTGAAATATCTAGATATTAAAATTTTTTTTCTTATCTTAGAAAGTTTCTGTACAAAGATTTCTTTGATAATTAAAACCATGATAACGATTTTCGTGATTGTGCCGAGTGGTTAGTGCGCTTGGCTACTGATCAACGGGACCTGGGTTCGAGCCCCTGGTAAGGCATGGATAATTGTGTTGTCTTTCTGCAGAGGTTTCGTCATCCTCACAGAGCTTCTGCTTTGTCTTCTACTTCCTAAATTATCTGTTTGCTTTTAAGTTCTGCTTATCTTCAGTCAAAAAATCGATCCTAAAGAATTAAAGTCGTATATCGTTTTAGTTCAGGACGGCAGACTCCTAAAACCTCTGTTTTAAGTTCTGATATGTTTCAGTCCAAAAACCGATTCTAAAGGATTGGAGTCATAAATCGCTTCAGTTCAGGACGGCAGAACTTCTGAAACCTCTAAGTTCTGATTATCTTCAACCCAAAAACCGATTCTAAAGGATTGGAGTCGTAAATCGCTTCAGTTCAGGACGGCAGAACTTCTAAAACCTCTAAGTTCTGATTATCTTCAATCCAAAAACCGATTCTAAAGGATTGGAGTCGTAAATCGCTTCAGTTCAGGACGTCAGAACTTCTGAAACCTCTAAGTTCTGATTATCTTCAATCCAAAAACCGATTCTAAAGGATTGGAGTCGTAAATCGCTTCAATTCAGGACGGCAGAACTTCTAAAACCTCTAAGTTCTGATTATCTTCAATCCAAAAACCGATTCTAAAGGATTGGAGTCGTAAATCGCTTCATTTCAGGACGGCAGAACTTCTAAAACCTCTAAGTTCTGATTATCTTCAATCCAAAAACCGATTCTAAAGGATTGGAGTCGTAAATCGCTTTAGTTCAGGATGGCAGAACTTCTAAAACCTCTAAGTTCTGATTATCTTCAATCCAAAAACAGATTCTAAAGGACTGGAGTCGTAAATCGCTTCAGTTCAGGACGGCAGAACTTCTGAAACCTCTAAGTTCTGATTATCTTCAATCCAAAAACCGATTCTAAAGGATTGGAGTCGTAAATCGCTTTAGTTCAGGATGGCAGAACTTCTAAAACCTCTAAGTTCTGATTATCTTCAATCCAGAAACCGATTCTAAAGGATTGGATTCGTAAATCGCTTCAGTTCAGGACAGCAGAACTTCTAAAACCTCTAAGTTCTGATTATCTTCAACCCAAAAACCGATTCTAAAGGATTGGAGTCGTAAATCGCTTCAGTTCAGGACGGCAGAACTTCTGAAACCTCTAAGTTCTGATTATCTTCAATCCAAAAACCGATTCTAAAGGATTGGAGTCGTAAATCGCTTTAGTTCAGGATGGCAGAACTTCTAAAACCTCTAAGTTCTGATTATCTTCAATCCAAAAACCGATTCTAAAGGACTGGAGTCGTAAATCGCTTCAGTTCAGGACGGCAGAACTTCTAAAACCTCTAAGTTCTGATTATCTTCAATCCAGAAACCGATTCTAAAGGATTGGATTCGTAAATCGCTTCAGTTCAGGACAGCAGAACTTCTAAAACCTCTAAGTTCTGATTATCTTCAACCCAAAAACCGATTCTAAAGGATTGGAGTCGTAAATCGCTTCAGTTCAGGACGGCAGAACTTCTGAAACCTCTAAGTTCTGATTATCTTCAATCCAAAAACCGATTCTAAAGGATTGGAGTCGTAAATCGCTTCAGTTCAGGACGGCAGAACTTCTGAAACCTCTAAGTTCTGATTATCTTCAATCCAAAAACCGATTCTAAAGGATTG
Source organism: Ryuthela nishihirai (assembly GCA_038380435.1). Taxonomy (NCBI): domain Eukaryota; kingdom Metazoa; phylum Arthropoda; class Arachnida; order Araneae; family Heptathelidae; genus Ryuthela; species Ryuthela nishihirai. Next base: position 105,980,300 of record JAWZYU010000006.1, read on the forward strand.
GAGTCGTAAATCGCTTCAGTTCAGGACGGCAGAACTTCTGAAACCTCTAAGTTCTGATTATCTTCAATCCAAAAACCGATTCTAAAGGATTGGAGTCGTAAATCGCTTCAGTTCAGGACGGCAGAACTTCTAAAACCTCTAAGTTCTGATTATCTTCAATCCAAAAACCGATTCTAAAGGATTGGAGTCGTAAATCGCTTCAGTTCAGGACGGCAGAACTTCTAAAACCTCTAAGTTCTGATTATCTTCAATCCAAAAACCGATTCTAAAGGATTGGAGTCGTAAATCGCTTCAGTTCAGGATGGCAGAACTTCTAAAACCTCTAAGTTCTGATTATCTTCAATCCAGAAACCGATTCTAAAGGTTTGGAGTCGTAAAGCGCTTCAGTTCAGGACGGCAGAACTTCTAAAACCTCTAAGTTCTGATTATCTTCAACCCAAAAACCGATTCTAAAGGATTGGAGTCGTAAATCGCTTCAGTTCAGGACGGCAGAACTCCTAAAGCGTCTGTTTGTTTTTTAAGTTCTGATTATCTTCAGTACAAAATCCGATCTAAAGAGTTAAAAGAGAGGATCGTAAATCGTTCCATGTATACGTCAGAAATCTTAAAGTGATTGTTTGTTCGGAACCGATGTCTTTGTTAGATACAAAAACCGATTGTAAAGAATTAAACGAGAGGATCGCAATTCCTTTCAACTACCGCTGCAGAACTCTTAAAGTAACTGTTTGTTTCAATGTTCCCATTAACTTAGGTACAAACATCGTTTCCAAAGAATTAGAAGATGGGGCTGTAAATAGTTTTAGTTACAGCGGCTAAACTCTTAAAGAAAAATTTTTTTCTGATTATCTTCAAGACAAAATCCAATTCTAAAGAGTTAAAGAATGGGATCATAATTCCTTTCAGCTACCGCTGCAGAATTCTTAGAGTGGGTCTTTAAAACTTCCTATTCTCTTTAGTCCAAAAATTACCCCCCCCCCCCCCCTCTAATTCCATTTTAATGATTGATCATAAGCTTTTACTCTATGATATGATCATCAGACCGGTGATTCTCTATGCTTCACCCATATGGGCTAATACTATACCCACCAATATTCATAAGATTCAGGTCTTACAGAACACGATTTAGAGAACTGCGGTCGATGCCCCCTGGTTTGTCACTAACAGACAACTTCATAAAGACCTGGGCATCGACCATATATATATTACAAAGCGACTGTACGTAAACAAAGGTTGCCAGATCATTAATTTCTAAATAAAATCGTTGCCAGATCATTAATTTCTAAATAAAATCGTTGCCAGATATTTTTTCTGAATTCTGTAATCAACCATAGTGTTCGAATATTTTTTTGTGCGACTGTAATATGTCGCTAAGGTTGCATTTCTTACATTCCCACTTGATTTTTTTCCCCCACAATTGATGGGAGCGGTCTCGGATGAGCATGGAGAAAGGTCCCATCAAGATATATTCGAAATGGAAAAACGATACAGCGGCAAAGGGAACGAGAGTATGTTGGGTTCGGTTGTTTTACCTCTGAGCGACACTTTTTTGCACACCATGGGCTAAATGGTCAGGTCACATGGACCCCGAAGGCTCAGAGAAGGTTGGGGGAGGGGACCCACTGGAACAGCTGTTGGGAGACAGAAGGTAGCCTCCCGTCAAGGACATCCAGTGTGTTCTTTAACGTTGGGTTGTTTTACCTCTGAGCGGCACTTTTTTGCACACCATGGGCTAAATGGCCAGGTCACATGGACCCCGAAGCTCAGAGAAGGTTGGGGGAGGGGACCCACTGGAACAGCTGTTGGGAGACAGATGGTAGCCTCCCGTCAAGGCCATCCAGCGTGTTCTTTAACGTGCACAGGGTATGGCTCTCCTGCACACGGAGTCACGGCTTAACGTCTCATCCGACGGACGGCGGGCTTTCTAAACCCATCGGTGTCCCCTACTGACCGTTTGCAGGGCGGGGAGTTTTGTGGAGATAAATCTCAACGCAGACCCAGCTGGGACTCGAACCTGGGAAACAACAGATTACGTGACTGGCGCGCACCTAAAAGAATAGTGTTGTTAATAATAAATAAGTAAATACCCCATCAAGCAGCTGCTTACCACAGAGGTGTGACAGGAGACTGTCAGTTTATGTGCCATAGTAGAAGGTCTGTCAGGATGTCAGAACCTCAACAGAAAAACAACACGAATATCCATATCTCACCCGAGGCTCGAACCCAGATCCTTACGTCAGAAGCCAAGCGCGCTAACCACTCGGCCACGTGACAGCTGTTCAAAAAAGCCTCAATCATAACCAAATTTAAAGAATTAAAGGATGTGGTCGAAAATTGTTTCAGCTACGGTGGCAGAACTCTTAAAGCAGCTGTTGGGTTGGGTTATTTTACCTCTGAGCGGCACTTTTTTGCACACAATGGGCTAAATGGCCAGGTCACATGGACCCCGAAGGCTCAGAGAAGGTTGGGGGAGGGGACCCACTGGAACAGCTGTTGGGAGACAGATGGTAGCCTCCCGTCAAGGCCATCCAGCGTGTTCTTTAACGTGCACAGGGTATGGCTCTCCCACACACGGGGCCACGGCTTAACGTCCCATCCGACGGACGGCGGCCTTTCCAAGCCCATCGGTGTCCCCTACTGACCGTGGGCAGGGCGGGGAATTTTGCGGAGATAAATCTCAACGCTGACCCAGCTGGGACTCGAACCTGGGAACTACAGATTACGAGCCTGACGCACTACCGACTGAGCCACCCCCCGCCCCAAAAAGCAGCTGTTTGTTTTTATATTCTGATTCTGGAAAAAAGAAATCTAAAGGATTAAATGAAGGGTTCGTAAATCGTTTAAATCAGAGCGGCAAAACTCTTAAAGAGATTGTTTGTTTTTAAGTTTCTTATTTTCGGTCAAGAACCAATTCTAAACAATTAAACGAAAGGTGCTGCACAAATTTTTAATTAGAGCGGCAAAACTCTTGAAGCACTGTTTAAATTCTGATTCTAAAGAAAAAACTCGTTCTGAAGAATTAAATGAAGGATTCGTAATTCGTTGTAATTTGAGCGGCAGAACTCTTAAAATAACTATTTGTTTTTAAGTTTCTATCATCTTCGGTCAAAAATCAATTCTAAATAATTTAAAAAAGGGGTTCTGTACAAAGTTTTAGTTAGAGCGGCAAAACTCCTGAGCCTTTTTGGTTTTATGTTCTGATTCTAAAGAATTAAAGGAAGAGTTAGTAAATCGTTTTAATTAGAGCGGCAAGACTCTTAAAGAGATTGTTTGTTTTTAAATTTCTTATCATCTTCGGTCAAAAACCAATTCTAAACAATTAAACGAACAATAATAAATAAACACCTCCTCAAGCAGCTGCTTGCCACATAGATCTGACAGGAGCCTGTCAGTTTAATACGCCATAGATAGAAGTGATCTGTGAGGATGGCGGGTTCCCAGCAGATTTTTTGCCAACTGCAGGCGGCGTTCCAAGATGGTCACCCTCCCAGGTACTGACCGCGCCCAAAGCTTCTTAAATTCGTTTGATCGTTCGAGAACCAGTGTTTTCAGCTTGAGGGAGCTGTGTTGGGTTGTTTTACCTCTGAGCGGCACTTTTTTGCACACCATGGGCTAAATGGCCAAGTGGTTCAAAGACGTTAAAAGGTTGAATTTATGTGTTGAGAGGACACAGTGTGGGAATAAAAGATTAAGTCATGAAAAGGTTAGAAATTAAAAAATACTTTAAGGTTTTAACCTTTAAGGTTTACCTCTAAGCGGCACGTTTTTGCACACCATGGACTAAATGGTCAGGTCACATGGACCCCGAAGGCTCAGAGAAGGTTGGGAGAGGGGACCCACTGGAACAGCTGTTGGGATACAGATGGTAGCCTCCCGTCAATGCCATCCAGCGTGTTCTTTAACGTGCACAGGGTATGTCTCTCCCGCACACGGAGCCACGGCTTAACGTCCCATCCGACGAACGGTGGCCTTTCCAAGCCCATCGGTGTCCCCTACTGACCGTGGACAGGGCGGGGAATTTTTGCGGAGATAAATCTCAACGCTGACCCAGCTGGGACTCGAACCTGAGAACTACAGATTACGAGCCTGGAGCGCTACCGACTGAGCCACCCCCGCCCCTTGAGGGTGCTGTAAATAGTTTTAGTTAGAGCGACAAAATTCTTAAAGAGCCAGTTTGTTTTTAAGCTCTAATTCTGAAGGAAAAACCCAATGCTAAATGATTAAAGGAAGAGTTCTGTAAGTAGCTCTAGTTAGAGCGACAAAACTCTTAAAGAGCCTGTTTATTTTTAAGCTCTAACCGCGAATAGAAGGCTCAGCAGGCCTAAACTTTCATCTATCTTGCTCTTTTATTTTAAACTCTAATTCTAAAGAAAAAACAAATTCTAAATAATTAAAGGAAGGATTTCTGTAAATAGCTTTAGTTAGAGCGACAAAACTCTTAAAGAGCCTGTTAATTTTTAAGCTCTAACCGCGAATAGAAGGCTCAGGAGGCCTAAATTTTCATCTATCTTGCTGTTTTGTCTTAAGCTCTAATTCTAAAGAAAAAACAAATTCTAAATAATTAAAGTAAGGATGCTGTAAATAGCTTTATTTAGAAAGTTTATTTTTAAGTTTCTAATTCTAAAAAAAATTTGAAAGAATTAAAAAAAAAAACTCTTTTTATTCTGTCTTTCCAGCAAAACTCGTCCAACGAACGACGAGTCCCGTGGCTCTTCTGTCCGGCATCTCCCGATGTCCGACCGCCGAGCCCCCATCGGACACCGACGTCTTGCCCGAAGACGACGACAAGCTCACGAAACCCTGCCCGGACGACACGTTCGAGTCGAGCAAGGACAGCACAGACAACGACACGACGACCACCAGCTCAAAAACAAATGGTGGAAAGTCCAAAGGAGAAAAAACTCCCCCTATGGTAGGAAAATGCAACTGCGAAGAACTAAAGACTGTCATAGCTCACCTGGAGACCAAAGATCTATGGGAAAAATTTCATGGACTTGGCACAGAGATGATTATCACCAAGTCGGGGAGGTAAGTGACTTGCTGTCTTGTTTTCCTTTACCAAAGTTGGGGGGGGGGGGGGTGACTCCACGTCTTCTTCTGTAGGAGGACATAAAGCTATGATTGGTGCTTTGTATTTAGGCGGCCGGCCCGATAATTGGTGGCGATAGAATAGAGAACATTCCCTATTGTCCAGCGCTGCATATGACACAGGACTCTCAGACTCGTAGACGCCCGTCGCATGCTGCATTCGCACCCTAATGGGCTGGCCCGTCATCGCATGAACTTGTCGGTCATCGAAATAAGGATCGAAGTTTTTTCTCGCTACTGACCTACCCCGACACCGGAAAGACATATTTACATGACTTAGGTCCATTTATTGATGTCTCGGTCTTATAATATGCTGAAATTTCCCCCCTAAGCTGTTGTTTCAGTGCCCTGTTAGCGTTTAAGGGTATTGTAGTTTGAGGCAATTTTGCATTCGTTATCTACGTAGCATCAAAATGCCTCTCAATGTTCCGTGCTCGTTAAAGTATCCTGACCACGCTCCATCGGAGCTCCAATACAATTATGCCGATGTTTGGAGGGATCGTTGGTCACGTGATTTTTCCGTAAGCCAATTGCAAAGATTCACTGCTGAGATTGTTGCTCGTTGGGGACCGGAAGATTGGTCCCTGTTCTATATGAATTTTGCATTGAATTAATATGCATATATATATAAATAATGAGTTGCTTCGTTTTTCAGCTATCCGTGTGTAATTTGTCATTGTCGGGATACAATTAAGCATTAAAGAATATCAGAGTTATAGTAGAAAATTTTCTATTTCTCTAAGGGTAGTTTATAATTGTGTAAAAATTGTAGAAGATTGTGAGTGGGCATTTTGCAGTTCTTTTAGATCAGTTGTTGATTAACCGGTAATTGACAGTTCCTTGAGTTATGATCTGAAAACAGTGAAATGGTGTACTGCGAATGCGCAAAGTTTCCCCGCATGCACTGGGATTGGCTCAGGCGGTAATGCTCCAGACCAATGGGTATCTCGTTGGTTAAGCAATGGAAGCTCTTTTAATGACGTCAAAAATGGAGGGATTTTTTTTTTTTTTATTTTCAATATTTTTCTATAATATTATTGCAGGTAGTTCAAGAATATACCAAACAAATGAATATAACATCAAATATATTACTATTTCATCAATAGCAAAAACTTTAAAAATAGTAAAACGCAAAGTGAATACCTATTTCATTACTATTACATTAATTATTTCAACAAACTAATGTTTTATTCGTTTCTTATGAAAAAGTTAAAGCTATCTGCAATAAAATAATACCCCCTCACGCAGCTGATTGCCACAGAGGTCTGACAGGAGCCTGTCAGTTTATATGCCACAGTAGGAGATCTGAGAGGATGGCAGGACCTTAGCAGAAAAACAACACACACATCCATGCCTTACCCGGGGCTCGAACCCAGGTCCCTTAGATTAGTAGCCAAGCATGCTAACCACTCGGCATACAGTTCTAAAATTTAAAAAAATGTTTCCTCCTTACACAACGTAATCAAAATAGCAGAAGGCTCTATTTTCTGCTGAGGTCCTGCCATCCTCTCAGACCTTCTACTATGGCATATAAACTGACAGGCTCCTGTCAGACCTCTGTGGCAAGCAGCTGCTTGAGGGGGTAATAAATAAGAATACTTTTTTCTAAGTAATGAATCTACATTTAGAAATAAACATCAGTGTAAATATAAGTGTTAAAATTTTCCAGTAATAATAATAGAAATAATATATATATAAGAAACGAATAAATGTCAGGGGTATCTATGCTGACCTCATAACTTAGTTGTACGGCCTTCTATTTTAAGAGCTGTTGGCCAGGCTTGTATTATGCAGTTCTCAGGTTCAATTCCCAAATGTGTCACCATCGAGGGCATGCAAATGCTGTCCGTCGCATAGGAAATGTGTGAAAAAGAACCATATCTTGTGCACGTCAAAGAACACGCAAAGAACATACAGGAGGCTACCATCTTTTTCGTAACAGCTGTTCGGTGGTTCCTCTCTCCAACCTTTTCTGAGCCCTCGGGATCCTTGTGACCTGGTCATTTGTTATATTGTGCGCGGGGCGGGGGTGGCTCAGTCGGTAGCGCGCCTGGCTCGTAATCTGTAGTTCCCAGGTTCGAGTCCCAGCTGGATCAGCGTTGAGATTTATCTCCACAAAACTTCCTGTCCTTCTCACGGTCAGTAGGGGACACCGATGGGCTTGGAAAGGCCGCCGTCCGTCGGATGGGATGTTAAGACGTGGCCCCGTGTGTGGGAGAGCCATACCCTGTGCACTTTAAAGAACACGCTGGATGGCCTTGACGGGAGGCCACCATCTGTCTCCCAACAGCTGTTCCAGTGGGTCCCCTCCCCAAACCTTCTCTGAGCCTTCGGGGTCCATGTGACCTGGCCATTTAGCCCATGGTGTGCAAAAAAGTGCCGCTCAGAGGTAAAACAACCCAACCCAACCCGCGCAATAATGCCACTCAGAGATGAAACAGCCCAACCTAACTGGTAGAGACAGACTCATTCACTTGATTGAAATATCACTTGCTGTATTAAATAATATTACACCAAATTTTACGATTGTGAAAATAAATGAAAAGCGAAAACATAAGGACACGAAGCTTTTGGAGCATGCCTGACTAACCAGCTTTAAACCACAAGAGAACTTGTGGCTCATAAAGCAAATAATCAATACACAGAATGCGGCCCATTTATTTCAATTGCTTTTGAGCAACCTCTTCTAAGTTCCTCAGGTTTTAGGTTCAGACTTTAGACTAGAGCAGTGGTTTTCAACCTTTTTTGCTTCACGTACCCGCTGGAAATGTGTATGTAACTGGCGTACCCCTTGTATAGATAGATAAAACTATAGTTATAGTATAACAATGGGAATAAAACATATATATCAGTGGTTCTCAACCTTTTATGCTTCACGTACCCCCTGGAAATGTGTATGTAACTGGCGTACCCCTTGTATAGATAGATAAAACTATAGTTATAGTATAACAATGGGAATAAAACATATATATCAGTGGTTCTCAAACTTTTATGCTTCACGTACCCCCTGGAAATGTGTATGTAACTGGCGTACCCCTTGTATAAATAGATAAAACTATAGTTATAGTATAACAATGGGAATAAGATAAAACCTATATAAATATACACATTAAATATTGTATTCATAAATTACATATATCGATAAACACAAAATAATGACATTTTTGCACAGCAGTGTTGCCAACTTAGCGACTTTGTTACTAGATCTAGCGACTTTTTAGCTCTCGCGGCGTATCCCAAAAAAATTTTATCGCATACCCCACGTTGAGAACCACTGGACTAGAGTACTATGCGAATTTATAATATTTCAAATAGTTCTCGTGGTTGAGTGATTGGCATGCTTGGCTATTGATCAAAGGAACCTGGGTTCGAACCCTAGTTAAGGCATGGATGTTCGTATTGTTTTTCTGCTGAGGTCCTGCCATCCTCACAGACCTTCTACTATGGCGTATTAACTAACAGGCTCCTGTCAGACCTCTGTGGCAAGCAACTACTTGAGGAGGTATTTTATAACTTCAAACAACTTTAAATATTTTATCGTTCATTCTACTTATTGCAGTTGATTCAACAAAATGATAGCCAATGGGGAATATAACCTTTCATTAAAGTCGGGCTACAATATTTCAAATACAAAAGCAGTTTTAATTATTTTGGAATAATAAATTTTTATGCATAATTTTTTTTGTCCCTTATTGTTTGCTTCTCCGTTGTATCCGAAGTACGGTATGAGTCCAAACACCGTTTGAGGTCGCCACTTACCCACTGTCGAATTGAACTTCTTTTTATTATACGTTCTTTTCTTCAGAGTTGCCGTGTGTGACATATACTACATTTTCCAATTCTAATAAAATTACTGGTAGGTGTAATCTATCCACCAGATTCTAAATCTAACGTTAAAAAAAATCAGATACATAGCTTTTCAATCACATAGAATAACAAGCCATTTCATAGAACACGCTCTTATCTTTAACACTCTATAAGTTTCGTCTGGTCAAAACAAATAAAATCCACTGAAATCTCTAATAATTACTGATCTTAAACCTTTGACCTCCTGACAACATCGCTCAAGTGTGTGATGAGGAAAAATGCATTTTCTTGAAAGACAAATCCACGATCATAGGGAATAAGAAAGTCAAATGTCGAAGCAAATTCTGTTACCACTAACGGAACCACTAAACCTACAAATTGCCTCACAAAAAAGTAAGAACTGCCGTGTTATTCCCACAGCATTCAATTTGTTTGGGTATCTCCTTCCTAGAAATCACATGAAGGAGACCCCAGGTGATTTACTGCTACTTCCTACGAGAGGCCATCACCCAGGGGGGCCTTGTGACATGGGATTTCGCTAATAATTTATCGTCGATTGCCTTTCAGTCGATGTATTTGTCTAGGATGCAAGTGGGGACATAAACTGAGATCAGTCCATCCATTTTTGTCTCTTCCAACCGATTGGGAAAAGACTGGATACGTCGACTGAAATTCAATATCTCTGCAATGTAGCTGTTAATTGGATAGATAGGACTAAGCTTTTCTACCTTACAGCATTTCGTTTGTGTTAATACTCTTTATCTTTTTGAGTTCCGTTTGTGTAAGTTTTTATACTTCATTTGCATTTGTTCTCATCTTCATACATTTTATTTGTGTTTGTTTTTAAAACATTTTCCATTACTTTTGTGTTTTTGTTTTCCGTCTTTTTTCATTTCTTTTGTGTTTATTTTTTCAAGCTCTATCATCACCTTTTTCCAATCATTTTCATTACCTTTTGTCCAATCTTTTTATATTTTGTGTGTGTGTTTTGGTTTTTCGATATTTTTCATTACTTTGGTAATGAAAAATATCGAAAATACTTCGGTTATACTTTGATATTTATTTTCGATCTTTTTCATTATTTTGGTATTTTTTGCCGTTTTTCATTACTTTGGTATTTGTTTTTGATCCTTTTCATTACTTTGATATTTATTTTCGATCTTTTTCATTATTTTGGGGGGGGTTTTTTGCCGTTTTTCATTACTTTGGTATTTGTTTTTGTGCTTATCATTACTTTGCTGTTTGTTTTTCGATCTTTCTCATTACTTTTGTGTTTACTTTTCGATCTTTCTCATTACTTTTGTGTTTACTTTTCGATCTTTTTCAATACTTCGGTTATTATTTTTCGATCTTTCTTATTATTTTGTTACATTTTGTTGCATTTAGTTTCTACTCCTTTTCTTAACATTTTCCCCCCTTTTTCATTTCGTTTGTTTTGTTTGTTTGTTTTTTTAATGTGCCTGTTTCCGTTCTTTACGTGTTTGTTTCTTGATCCTCTTATAATCTGTTTCTTTTCCCTTCTTTATTAAGTGTTTTTTTAATCTTCTTAGATTTCTTTCGTGTCTGCTTGTTGTCTTCTCTTTTAAATCGTTATCGGTTATTTTTCACTTAGTTTGTTTCCTATTCTTTTGCTTTTCGATCTTCTTGCCTTTTGTTCGGATTTCAACTATACCTTCTTCATTTTGTTTGTGTTTTGGGACGAGCACTTCTCTGTCAGTATCTATATTAAACTCTGACGTCGGTAATAAAGTGGACACCGATGAGTTTCTGACCCACCACCACACAGATTTTGTTTTTCCTCGCAAAAGACTGACTCACTACTATTTTGGTTTCTCTCAGTAAAAGACCCACCCACCACCACGATTTTTCTCCCAGCGAAAGATCAGCAAAACCACCCACGTTTTAGTTTCTCCCAACAAAAGACCAATCCACCCATATTTCCATTCTCCCAGCAAAAGACAGATCCACCCATAGTTGCATTCTTCCAGCAAAAGACCGATCCACCCATAGCTGCATTCTTCCAGCAAAAGATCTATCCACCCATATTTGCATTCTCCCAGCAAAAGACAGATCCACCCATAGTTGCATTCTTCCAGCAAAAGACCGCTCCACCCATAGTTGCATTCTTCCAGCAAAAGTCCGAGCCACCCATAGTTGCATTCATCCAGCAAAAGACCTATCCAGCCATATTTGCATTCTTCCAGCAAAAGACCGATCCACCCATATTTGAATTCTTCCAGCAAAAGACCGATCCACCCATATTTGCATTCTTCCAGCAAAAGTTCGATCCACCCATATTTGCATTCTTCCAGCAAAAGACCGATCCACTCATATTTGCATTCTTCCAGGAAAAGACCGATCCACTCATAGTTGCATTCTTCCAGCAAAAGACCTATTCACCCATATTTGCATTCTTCCAGCAAAAGACTTATCCACCCATAGTTGCATTCTTCCAGCAAAAGACCGATCCACCCATAGTTGCATTCTTCCAGCAAAAGACCGATCCATTCATAGTTGCATTCTTCCAGCAAAAGACCTATCCACCCATATTTGCATTCTTCCAGCAAAAGACTTATCCACCCATAGTTGCATTCTTCCAGCAAAATATCGATCCACCCATAGTTGCATTCTTCCAGCAAAAGACCTATCCACACATATTTGCATTCTTCCAGCAAAAGACCTATCCACCCATATTTGCATTCTTCCAGCAAAAGACCGATCCACCCATATTTGAATTCTTCCAGCAAAAGACCGATCCACCCATATTTGCATTCTTCCAGCAAAAGTTCGATCCACCCATATTTGCATTCTTCCATCAAAAGACCGATCCACTCATATTTGCATTCTTCCAGGAAAAGACCGATCCACTCATATTTGCATTCTTCCAGGAAAAGACCGATCCACTCATAGTTGCATTCTTCCAGCAAAAGACCTATTCACCCATATTTGCATTCTTCCAGCAAAAGACTTATCCACCCATAGTTGCATTCTTCCAGCAAAAGACCGATCCACCCATAGTTGCATTCTTCCAGCAAAAGACCGATCCATTCATAGTTGCATTCTTCCAGCAAAAGACCTATCCACCCATATTTGCATTCTTCCAGCAAAAGACTTATCCACCCATAGTTGCATTCTCCCAGCAAAATATCGATCCACCCATAGTTGCATTCTTCCAGCAAAAGACCTATCCACCCATATTTGCATTCTTCCAGCAAAAGACCTATCCACCCATATTTGCATTCTTCCAGCAAAAGACCTATCCACAAATATTTGCATTCTTCCAGCAAAAGACAGATCCACCCACAGTTGCATTCTTCCAGCAAAAGACCGCTCCACCCATAGTTGCATTCTTCCAGCAAAAGTCCGAGCCACCCATAGTTGCATTCATCCAGCAAAAGACCTATCCAGCCATATTTGCATTCTTCCAGCAAAAGACCGATCCACCCATATTTGAATTCTTCCAGCAAAAGACCGATACACCCATATTTGCATTCTTCCAGCAAAAGTTCGATCCACCCATATTTGCATTCTTCCATCAAAAGACCGATCCACTCATATTTGCATTCTTCCAGGAAAAGACCGATCCACTCAGATTTGCATTCTTCCAGCAAAAGACCGATCCACTCATAGTTGCATTCTTCCAGCAAAAGACCTATTCACCCATATTTGCATTCTTCCAGCAAAAGACTTATCCACCCATAGTTGCATTCTTCCAGCAAAAGACCGATCCACCCATAGTTGCATTCTTCCAGCAAAAGACCGATCCATTCATAGTTGCATTCTTCCAGCAAAAGACCTATCCACCCATATTTGCATTCTTCCAGCAAAAGACCTATCCACCCATATTTGCATTCTTCCAGCAAAAGACCTATCCACCCATATTTGCATTCTTCCAGCAAAAGACCTATCCACAAATATTTGCATTCTTCCAGCAAAAGACCGATCCACTCATATTTGCATTCTTCCAGCATAAAACCGATCCACCCATAGTTGTATTCTTCCAGCAAAAGACCGATCCAGCCATATTTGCATTCTTCCAGCAAAAGACCGATCCACCCATATTTGAATTCTTCCAGCAAAAGACCGATCCACCCATATTTGCATTCTTCCAGCAAAAGTTCGATCCACCCATATTTGCATTCTTCCATCAAAAGACCGATCCACTCATATTTGCATTCTTCCAGGAAAAGACCGATCCACTCAGATTTGCATTCTTCCAGCAAAAGACCGATCCACTCATAGTTGCATTCTTCCAGCAAAAGACCTATTCACCCATATTTGCATTCTTCCAGCAAAAGACTTATCCACCCATAGTTGCATTCTTCCAGCAAAAGACCGATCCACCCATAGTTGCATTCTTCCAGCAAAAGACCGATCCATTCATAGTTGCATTCTTCCAGCAAAAGACCTATCCACCCATATTTGCATTCTTCCAGCAAAAGACCTATCCACCCATATTTGCATTCTTCCAGCAAAAGACCTATCCACCCATATTTGCATTCTTCCAGCAAAAGACCTATCCACAAATATTTGCATTCTTCCAGCAAAAGACCGATCCACTCATATTTGCATTCTTCCAGCATAAAACCGATCCACCCATAGTTGTATTCTTCCAGCAAAAGACCGATCCACCCATAGTTGCATTCTTCCAGCAAAAGACCGATCCACCCATAGTTGCATTCTTCCAGCAAAAGACCGATCCACCCATAGTTGCGTTCTTCCAGCAAAAGACCTATCCACCCATATTTGCATTCTTCCAGCAAAAGACAGATCCACACCATCAATATTTAGATTCTACCAGCAAAATAAAAATCCACTAAATAAAAAATAAATATTCCATCAACAGCTGCTTGCCATAGAGGTACCACCCACTTTTTGGATTCCCCGAATTAAAAAAACCATCCCATCACCTTCCCCCCCCCCCCATTAAAAAAAATACTCCCCACACTTTATAAACGCGACAAAATTACCGTCTTCGACATTTCTTTCAATAACTCTCAACAAGAACCCTCTGAGGAGATTTTTATTAGAAAGGTGACCTCTTTGCTTTCTTGATCGAAAAAAGGATCGGCATCCTGAGCACGAAATGGAAACGATTAGCGGTAGAGCGCGCTCAGATCAGTTGGCTCTTCAAGAAACAGAAGTCGTCACCCCACACCTCAGAGGTGTCGACGGGGAGGGGGGAGCTTAGCGAGCGCAACTCTTTATCAGAACATTCAGAACACGATGCCCCTTACCCAACGGAACGACTGCAAATCAGGCGAAGGGGCAGCTTAATGTGTCTGCGGCAATTACTGGGGTCAGAAGCGGCGAGAAGACTCTTGAGCGAAGGGGTCACTTAGAATGCTGCTCTTTCATTCCAAGGACGCTGATGACTTTTTGGGAAAGTGCAACTTATCAAATCTTTCTGGTGTCAGTTGTTGCGATGGGACTTGTGCGTTGGTGAAAAGACGTTAAAGGTTGAATTTATGTGTTGAGAGGAGACAGTAGGGAATAAGAGATTAAGTCATGAAAAGGTTAGAAATTAAAGAATACTTTAAGGTTTACCTCTAAGCGGCACTTTTTTGCACACCATGGGCTAAATAGCCAGGTCACATGGACCCCGAAAGCTCAGAGAAGGTTGGGGAAGGGGACCCACTGAAACAACTGTTGGGAGACAAATGGTAGCCTCCCGTCAAGGCCATCCAGTGTGTTCTTTCGTTGGGTTGTTTTACCTCTGAGCGGCAATTTTTTTGCACATCATGGGCTAAATGGCCAGGTCACATGGACCCTGAAGGCTCAGAAAAGGTTGGAGGAGGGGACCCACTGGACGGCTGTTGAGAGACAGATGGTAGCCTCCCGTCAAGGCCAACGAGCGTGTTCTTTAACGTGCACAGGGTTTGGATCTTCCGCACACAGGCCCGCTGGGTCAGAGTTGAGATTTATCTCCGCAAAATTCCTCGCCCTCCCCACGGTCAGTAAGGGACACCGATGGGCTTGGAAAGGCTGCCGTCCGTCGGATGGGACGTTATGCCGGGGGCCCGTGTGCGGGAGAGCCATACCATGTGCACGTTAAAGAACACGCTGGATGGCCTTGACGGGAGGCTACCATCTGTCTCCCAACAGCTGTTCCAGTCGGTCCCCTCCCCCAACCTTCTCTGAGCCTTCGGGGTCCATGTGACCTGTCCGTTTAGCCCATGGTGTGCAAAAAAGTGCCGCTCAGAGGTAAAACAACCCAACGTTAAAGAACACGCTGGATGTCGTTGACGGGAGGCTACCATCTGTCTTTCACCAGCTGTTCCAGTGGGTTCCCTTCCCCAGCCTTCTCTGAGCCTTCGGGGTCCATGTGACCTGTCCGTTTAGCCCATGGTGTGCAAAAATGTTTGGCTCAGAGGTAAAAGAACTGAACGCTAAAGAACACGCTGGATGTCCTTGATGGGAGGCTACCATCTGTCTCTAACCAGCTGTTCCAGTGGGTCCACTTCCGCAACCTTCTCTGAATCTTCGGGGTCCATGTGACCTGTCCATTTAGCCCATGGTGCGCAAAAAGTGCCGCTCAGAGGTAAAACAACCCAACGAAAGAACACACTGGATGTCCTTGACGGGATACTACCATCTGTCTCCTAACAGCTATTCCAGTGAGTCCCCTCCCCCAACCTTCTCTGAGCCTTCGGGGTCCACGTGACCTGGCCATTTAGTCCATTGTGTGGAAAAAAGTGCCGCTCAGAAGTAAAACAACCCAACGTTAAAGAACACGCTGGATGTCATTAACTGGAGGCTACCATCTGTCTCCCAACAGCTGTTCCAGTGGGTTCCTTTCCCCAACCTTCTCTGAGCCTTCGGGGTCCATATGACCTGTCAATTTAGCACATGGTGTGCAAAAAAGTGTCGCTCAGAGGTAAAACAACCCAACGTTAAAGAACACGCTGGATGGCATTGACGGGAGGCTACCATCTGTCTCCCAACAGCTATTCCAGTGCGTCCCCTTCCCCAACCTTCTCTGAGCCTTCGGGGTCCATGTGACCTGCCCATTTAGCCCATGGTGTGCAAAAAATTGTCGCTCAGAGGTAAAACAACCCAACGTTAAAGAACACACTGGATGTCCTTGACGGGAGTCTACCATCTGTCTCCCAACAGCTATTCCAGTGCGTCCTCTTCCCCAACCTTCTCTGAGCCTTCGGGGTCCATGTGACCTGCCCATTTAGCCCATGGTGTGCAAAAAAGTGTCGCTCAGAGGTAAAACATCCCAAAACAACCCAACCTCTATTCGCTTACTGAATTAATTCAGTTCATTACTTCAAACGCATAAATAAATCACTGCAATGAATAATCCATGTCTGTTTTCCTCATTTTTTTCCCTTGTATGAGTGTGTGACTGAATTATGGCGAACATCCTCAATAAGGAATACAGAAATCAAGAACGAACTACAGTTAATGTTTATGATAAGTCCTGATGTATTACTACGCCAAGTTTCTCCCGCATGACTTAGGCATAAGAACGCGTGTTACACGATGATAGGATGATAAATAATGACCAAAATTAGTCCCCGACATTTCGCTATCGTCCTCATCGATAACCGACCCGCTTACAATAACTCACCCGGCAGAAGTGGCTTAAAGAGCGGTAAGAAATAGGAAATTATTCCGGTCGCTTTAGTAGAAAGCGTGACATCTCTCTGCAGACACAGTAGCTAAAATTCCCCCGGTCTCCATGGTGATCTGTCAACGGTTTCGTAAGTAAAGGCAAAAGCTCTAGTGCTGCATAAATTGCGATGGTAACGCCAATGAGCTCGCTGCGTTAGAGACACTCGATCACTGCTGGGAAACATTTTGTATGGGCATTGCTGTTTGTGTCGTTTCCTGGGTGAATTAGAGGATTCGATATTAGCGTTGATAAATGCCTTTTCGTTAAATGTTAGGAGCGATCTTTCAAAACGGTTTCGTGTCCGTTGATAGATTTTCCTTTCAAGAATCTTTGATACGCGTTGGCTTAACTATGAGGGATATTTTTGTGCATACAATGCGTTGAGTGAACAAGTCACAAGGACCCCTAAGGGCTCGGAAAAAGTTTGTGTTTTCTTGGATTGGGTTGTTTTGGGTCTCTGTGGAATTTTAATGCACGCAATATGGGGAATGGTCAGGTTACATGGACCCCAACGGCTTGGGAATGTTTGTGATTTGTTGGATTGGGTTGTTTTAGGTATCCGTGGCATTTTAATGACACAATGGGAGTAATGGTCAGGTTACATGGACCCCCAAGGGCTCGGGGAATGTTTGTGATTTCTTGGATTGGGTTGTTTTGGGTCTCTGTGGAATTTTAATGCACGCAATATGGGGAATGGTCAGGTTACAGGGACCCCAACGGCTTGGGAATGTTTGTGATTTGTTGGATTGGGTTGTTTTGGGTCTCTGTGGAATTTTAATGACACAGTGGGAGTAATGGTCAGGTTACATGGACCCCCCAGGGACTCGGGGAATGTTTGTGATTTGTTGTATTGGGTTGTTTTAGGTATCCGTGGCATTTTAATGACACAATAGGAGTAATGGTCAGGTTACATGGACCCCCAAGGGCTCGGGGAATGTTTGTGATTTGTTGGATTGGGTTGTTTAAGGTATCCATGACATTTTAATGACACAATGGGAGTAATGGTGAGGTTACATGAACCCCCAAGGGCTCGGGGAATGTTTGTGATTTGTTGGATTGGGTTGTTTTAGGTATCCGTGACATTTTAATGACACAATGGGAGTAATGGTCAGGTTACATGGACCCCCAAGGGCTCGGGGAATGTTTGTGATTTGGTGGATTGGGTTGTTTTAGGTATCCGTGGCATTTTAATGACACAATGGGAGTAATGGTCAGGTTACATGGACCCCCAAGGGCTCGGGGAATGTTTGTGATTTGTTGGATTGGGTTGTTTTAGGTATCCGTGACATTTTAATGACACAATGGGAGTAATGGTCAGGTTACATGGACCCCCAAGGGCTCGGGGAATGTTTGTGATTTGGTGGATTGGGTTGTTTTGGGTCTCCATGGCATTTTAATGCACGCAATGGGCGGAATGGTTAGGTCACAATGATCCGTAGAGTTCAGAGATAATTCGGGAAAGGTTAATTTGATTTGTTTTAACTCTAAAGGCATTTTTGTGCGCACAATTTCCTAAATAATCAGGTAACAAGGAACCCAAGGGGTTTTTATTTTTCAGCAGCACAATTGTGCACAATATATGCTAAATGGCCAGGTCACCAGGACCCCAATGTTTCAGAGAAAGTTTGAGAAGGATTATTTCGAGTCGTATTGCCTCTAAAGGCGTTTTTTGTGCACACAATGATGGGCTAAATGACCAGGTCACAAGGTCCCCATAGTCTCGGAGAATTGGGAAGTTTTCGGTTGGGTTGTTTGAATTTCGAGCATCACATTTTTGCACAAAATATTCTAAATTGGCACAAAATCAGCAAACTCTAGCACTTTGCGAAAACGGCTTTGGAGTCTTTATGACTTGGCCTTTAGATCATTGTGTGTATATAGGTGACATTCAAATGTAAAATAATCCTGTGACCTAACCATTTAGCCCATTGTGTGCAAAAAAACTTTGCAGGCAGGACGGGGTGCCTACTGACAGTTGGCACCCCGTCCTGCCCACGGTCAGTAGGGGACCCCGGTGGGCTTGGAAAAGCCGCCGTCCGTCGGATGAGACGTTAAGCCGTGGCCCCGTGTGCGGGAGAGCCATACCCTGTACACGTTAAAGAGCGTGTTGGATGGCTTTGACGGGAGGCTACCACTTGTCTCCCAATAGCTGTTCCAGTGGGTCCCCTCCCCCAACCTTCTCTGAGCCTTCGGGGTCCATATGACCTGGCCATTTAGCCCACGGTGTGCAAAAAAAGTGCTGCTTTGAGGTAAAACAACTCAACCCACAAGAGCACAAGAGTTCAGAGAAGGTTTGGGAAGAGTTTTGTTGGATTATTTTACCTTTGAATGTCACCTATATACACACAGTGATCTAAAGGCCAAGTCATAAAGACTCCAAAGCCGTTTTCGCAAAGTGCTAGAGTTTGCTGATTTTGTAGCGGGCCACGCTCGCAATCTGTAGTCTGAACTTTTCCATCATTCACATTTATCTCTGCAAAATCCCACGCTGACCTCGGTCTTAAATTGGACACCGATATTCTTGGAAAGACGGCCTTCCGTCGGACGGGACATAAATACATTGTCCCGTGTGCAGGAGAGACAACTGGGCCTTTTAAAGAACATGCTGGATGATCTTGACAGGAGACTCCCATCTGTCTCCTAACAGATGTCCATTAGTCCCTCAACCTTTTCGCAACCTTTGGGGTCCTTGTGACCTCACCATTTAGCCAATTATGAGCTGGAAAGTTCCACTTTGAAGATAACTAGGGTGGGTTGTTTTACCTCTGAGTGGCATTTTTTTGCACACAATGGGCTAAATGGTTAGGTCACAGGAACCCTGAAATCTTAGAGGTTGGTGGAGGGGACCCACTAGACAGCTGTTGGAAGACCTCGTCAAGGCCATCCAGCGTGTTCTTTAACGTGCACAGGGTATGGCTTTCCCACACAGGGTGCCACGGCTTAACGTCCCTTCCAACGAACGGCGGCCTTTCCAAGCCCATCGGTGTCCCTTACTGACCGTGGGCAGGGCGGGGAGTTTTACAGAGATAAATCTCAACGCTGACCCAGCTGGGACTCGAACCTGGCAACTACAGCTTTTCCGCATACGGTGCCACGGCTTAACGTCCCATCCGACGGACGGCGGCTTTTCCAAACCCAGTGGTGTCCCCAACTGACCGTGGGCAGGGCGGGGAGTTTTACAGAGATAAATCTCAACGCTGACCCAGCTGGGACTCGAACCTGGCAACTGCAGCTTTCCTGCACACGGTGCCACGGCTTAACGTCCCATCCGACGGACGGCGGCTTTTCCAAACCCATCGGTGTCCCCTACTGACCGTGGGCAGGGCGGGGAGTTTTACAGAGATAAATCTCAACGCTGACCCAGTTGGGACTCGAACCTGGCAACTGCAGCTTTCCCGCACACGGTGCCACGGCTTAACGTGCCATCCGACGGACGGCGGCTTTTCCAAACCCATCGGTGTCCCCTACTGACCGTGGGCAGGGCGGGGAGTTTTACAGAGATAAATCTCAATGCTGACCCAGTTGGGACTCGAACCTGGCAACTGCAGCTTTCCCGCACACGGTGCCACGGCTTAACGTCCCATCCAACGGACGGCGGCTTTTCCAAACCCAGCGGTGTTCCCTACTGACCATGGGCAGGGCGGGGAGTTTTACAGAGATAAATCTCAACGCTGACTCAGCTGGGACTCGAACCTGGCAACTGCAGCTTTCCCGCTCACGGTGCCACGGCTTAACGTGCCATCCGACGGACGGCGGCTTTTCCAAACCCATCGGTGTCCCCTACTAACCGTGGGCAGGGCGGGGAGTTTTACAGAGATAAATCTCAACGCTGACCCAGTTGGGACTCGAACCTGGCAACTGCAGCTTTCCCGCACACGGTGCCACGGCTTAACGTGCCATCCGACGGACGGCGGCTTTTCCAAACCCATCGGTGTCCCCTACTGACCGTGGGCAGGGCGGGTAGTTTTACAGAGATAAATCTCAACGCTGACCCAGTTGGGACTCGAACCTGGCAACTGCAGCTTTCCCGCACACGGTGCCATGGCTTAACGTCCCATCCAACGGACGGCGGCTTCTCCAAACCCATCGGTGTCCCCTACTGACGGTGGGCAGGGTGGGGAGTTTTACAGAGATAAATCTCAACGCTGACCCAGTTGGGACTCGAACCTGGCAACTGCAGCTTTCCCGCACACGGTGCCACGGCTTAACGTGCCATCCAACGGACGGCGGCTTCTCCAAACCCATCGGTGTCCCCTACTGACGGTGGGCAGGGTGGGGAGTTTTACAGAGATAAATCTCAACGCTGACCCAGTTGGGACTCGAACCTGGCAACTGCAGCTTTCCCCGCACACGGTGCCACGGCTTAACGTCCCATCCGACGGACGGCGGCTTTTCCAAACCCATCGGTGTCCCCTACTGACGGTGGGCAGGGTGGGGAGTTTTACAGAGATAAATCTCAACGCTGACCCAGTTGGGACTCGAACCTGGCAACTGCAGCTTTCCCGCACACGGTGCCATGGCTTAACGTCCCATCCAACGGACGGCGGCTTCTCCAAACCCATCGGTGTCCCCTACTGACGGTGGGCAGGGTGGGGAGTTTTACAGAGATAAATCTCAACGCTGACCCAGTTGGGACTCGAACCTGGCAACTGCAGCTTTCCCGCACACGGTGCCACGGCTTAACGTCCCATCCGACGGACGGCGGCTTTTCCAAACCCATCGGTGTCCCCTACTGACGGTGGGCAGGGTGGGGAGTTTTACAGAGATAAATCTCAACGCTGACCCAGTTGGGACTCGAACCTGGCAACTGCAGCTTTCCCGCACACGGTGCCACGGCTTAACGTCCCATCCGACGGACGGCGGCTTTTCCAAACCCATCGGTGTCCCCTACTGACGGTGGGCAGGGTGGGGAGTTTTACAGAGATAAATCTCAACGCTGACCCAGTTGGGACTCGAACCTGGCAACTGCAGCTTTCCCGCACACGGTGCCACGGCTTAACGTCCCATCCGACGGACGGCGGCTTTTCCAAACCCATCGGTGTCCCCTACTGACGGTGGGCAGGGTGGGGAGTTTTACAGAGATAAATCTCAACGCTGACCCAGCTGGGACTCGAACCTGGAAAGTGCAGATTACGAGCCTGGCGTGCTACCGACTGAGCCACCGCGCCCCTCATAACTAACGATCTCTTGCATAATTTACCACACTGTGATTTCTTACAGCATTCTTGACTGTTCATCTCTTGCAATACCTCAGAGCCTGTTGAACTCCTGCAACATTTTGAAATCTCTTAAAAAAAATACCCCCTCAAACAGCTTCTTGCCACAGAGGTCTGACAGGAGTCTGTCAGTTTTTATGCCACAGTAGAAGGTCTGAGAGGATGGCAGGACCTCATCAGAAAGGATTGTTCATCTCTTACACCGTCACAATTTGTAACAGCAAAGATTACAGGATGATTGCAGTTGCTTCTTTAAAATACATTCTAAAATCATTCATAGAACATTCCAAGGACCTTTAGGTGGCTTCATAAACTTTTAGTATTCTAAGAACTCTTAGGTTACATTCAATAACTGCATCCCAAATGAGGATCATCTTGGCATCACTGTTGCAAATTGCGGCCGTGTGCGTACAGTCGCTCAAAAAAATATCCCAACACTATGGCTGATTATAGAATTCAGAGAAAATACCTGGCAACGATTCTTTTAGAAATTAGTGATCTGGCAACGAAGGTTGCCAGATCACTAATTTCTAAAAGTGATCTAAAAGATGATGAAATTAGATGTTAGAATTCTAAAAAGATGATGAAATTAGTGATCTGGCAACGAAGGTTGCCAGATCACTAATTTCTAAAAAAAAAAATCGTTGCCAGATATTTTATGAATTCTATAATCAATCATAGTGTTCGGATATCTTTTGAGCGACTATACTCTCTAACAGCATTTCAGAGACTGGTAATTTCTCCCAATATCTTCCAGAGTATGATCACTTACAGCATTTTTGCTGACTGGGATTTCTTTCAATATTTCAAAATGGTCTTCTGTTGAAATATTTCAGAGGTTTCATCTTCTGCAACATTTTGGAATCTCCTAAATGCATTTCGGAAGCTATCGATTTCTTGCAACATTTCCCAACTAATGATATCTTACAGCATTTCCTCTGACAGGGATTTCGCACAATATTTTAGACTCATAATCTCTAGCAGTATTTCAGCGCCTGTATATATTTCAGCTCTACAACAGAGGTTCCCAAACTTATTTGTCCCCCCTCCCTTTTCAGAAAAAATATTACTCAGCGCCCCCTTGGATATCTACCTTATTTAAGCGAACAAACAGAAAGATGCAGTGACGAATTTGCGTTCTTTTATGTATCTATATTTCTACCTACGTCCTACAACTTAGTAAAGAAAGATGTTGTTGTAAATAAGACACCTTGAAGCTTGAAATTATAAAATTATTTATTAAAATCAACCATAGTAACATTCTATTTAAACACAGAAAATTTAGATAACGATGAATAATTTTTAGTGTTTATTTGGAAAATAATCACTACGACTTTAACTCTATGTTACACAATAGATGAAACATGTACGAACGGTTTAAAAAAAAAAAATTATCTTCCCTTCTTTCTTTATGCTTCCATCGACCCCCCCCCCCACACCCCCCCCAGGGGGCGGTATCGCCCACTTAGGGAAACATTGCTCTACAACGCTTTTGTAATAACTTACCGCATTTCAAAGACTCGTGATGTTTTCCAATAGCATCTAGCCCATGATCTCTTACAGCATTTTTGCTTACTGTGATTTCTTACAATATTTCACACTATTAATCTCTAAGAATGTTTCAAAGATTTATTTTCTTGCAACATTTGTACTATCACTTACAGCATCACAAAGACTGGCGATTTCTTCCTGTCTTTCTGCATCTAGTATAGTTATGGCTGAGTTCTTTGGGTTGTTTTACCTCTGAGCGGCACTTTTTTGCACACCATGTGCTAAATGGCCAGGTCACATGGACCCCGAAGGCTCAGAGAAGGTTGGGGGAGGGGACCCACTGGAACAGCTGTTGGGAGACAGATGGTAGTCTCCCGTCAAGGCCATCCAGCGTGTTCTTTAACGTTGGGTTGCTTTACCTCTGAGCGGCACTTTTTTGCACACCATGGGCTAAATGGCCAGGTCACATTGACCCGAAGGCTCAGAGAAGGTTGGGGGAGGGGACCCACTGGAACAGCTGTTGGGAGACAGATGGTAGCCTCCCGTCAAGGCCATCCAGCATGTTCTTTAATGTGCACAGGGTATGGCTCTCCCGCACACGGGTCACGGCTAAACGTCCCATCCGACGGATGGCAACCTTTTCAGTCCCATCGGTGTCCCCTACTGACCGTGGGCAGGGCGGGGAATTTTGCGGAGATAAATCTCAACGCTGACCCAGCTGGGACTCGAACCTGGGAACTACAGATTACGAGCCTGGGGCGCTACCGACTGAGCCACCCCCGCCCCTTATAGTTATGGCATTTCACCTTTATCTAAAACACATTTCCGTCCTTAATATCTCAAGAAAGATCGTTTTTGTTCTTCTTTATATTAACGAATAAGTAATGAGTATCAATCAAATTCTTTTCACAGCACGTACTGTCGGAAATTGCGACGCCATTTTGAAGTAGGTAATTAATCTTAAAAGGTAGTCGATAATTAAGTAGAGCAGATAAATAACGTTAATGAGTGAAAATTGAAACTTACATAGGATAATTCTGCAATATCCTACATCATATTTTAACCTGAGGACATAGATTGAATTGGTCTTAAGACAATTCAAATATCAGAGAAATAATCTAGCTACCGCTTGTTTCTTAAAATCCTGTATTATGTATTATGTTATTGAAGAAGAAAGAATAGTTGCTTTAAAACAACTATTCTTCTTTAATTTACGTCTTGAGACAGGCGTAAATATTTCATGGTTTGTGACCAACAGACAAATACATGGGGATTTAGGCGTCCAACATATTTACACCCATATAAAGCAGATCTCTAAGAAATTCTTAGAAGATGTGGACACTCATCCTCACGATTTCATTACTAACATTTTAAATTATGATCATGATCCTAAGAGGGCTAGACCATTGGTTTTCGATCAGGAACACTTTATGGTGTAGTGCCGTTCCGTGGCCGAGTGGTTAGCACGCTTGGCTACTGATCTAAGGGACCTGGGTTCGAGCCCCGGATTAGGCATGGATGTGTGTGTCGTTTTTCTGCTGAGGTCCTGCCATCCTCTCAGATCTCCTACTATGGCATATAAACTGACAGGCTCCTGTCAGACCTCTGTGGCAAGCAGCTGCTTGAGGGGGGGGGGTATTATTTTTACCCTGATCTACCATATTTATCATTGTTTCTTGCCCCTTTTGGTGTTTTTTGTGTGTGGGGCTCACCTTTTGGTGATTTTTGTGTTGTCCTTTGCGACTCATGCCATTTACTGGATATCCTCAGATGGAGAAGGTTATGGGATCTTTTATCCTGGTACTTCGAAAAATCATAATTATGCTACATGCTACATGAATAATTGGTTGTGCAGTGAGAAATTGTTTTGTGTCTTGTACGACAAACTGTTTGCTGCCCAACACACAAAACCACTTCTAACTTCATTAAGCAAAATGAAAGTCAGATTCTATCTATATACATACTTCTATAGATTTAAAACCTTGTCTCTTCTTTCAGCACAATACTGGCATTACGTTATTTTATGCGCTTTCCAAGATTCTTAAGTTTTTCACGATTCCAACGTAGAACCAGTTTTGAGAACACTTTTCGACATTCTTAGATTTTCCATGACCCCAATTAAAATGTTTCTGCACAGCATTCCAGTTTTTTGTTTTAGTATTACCCCAAATAAACGGTTCCATGCTATCTTCGAGATTCTTAGGCTTTGAATGACCCCAAGAAAAATGGAGAATCCTAGGCTTTGAATGAATAAGAATCCTAGGCTCAGAGAATCCTAGGATTTGAATGACCCCAAGGAAAACGTTTATGTTCCTCCTTAGAGAATCCTAGGCTTTGAATGACCCCAAGAAAAACGTTTATGCTCATCCTTAAAGAATCCTTGGCTTTGAATGACCCCAAGGAAAACGTTTATGCTCCTACTTAGAGAATCCTAGGCTTTGAATGACCCCAAGAAAAACATTTATGCTCCTCCTTAGAGAATCCTAATCTTTGAATGACCCCAAGGAAAACGTTTATGCTCATCCTTATATTAGCTTTGAATGACCCCAGGAAAAATGTTTATGCTCCTCCTTAAAAAATCCTGGCTTTCAATGACCCCAAGAAAAACGTTTATGCTCCTCCTTAGAGAATCCTAGGCTTTCAATGATCCCAAGAAAACGTTTATGCTCATCCTTAGAGAATCCTAGGCTTTGAATGACCCCAAGAAAAAGGTTTATGCTCCTCCTTAGAGAATCCTAGGCTTTGAATGACCCCAAGGAAAACGTTTATGCTCCTCCTTAGAGAATCCTAGGCTTTGAATGACCCCAAGAAAAACGTTTATGCTCCTCTTTAGAGAATCCTAGGCTTTGAATGACCCCAGGAAAAACGTTTATGCTCCTCCTTAGAGAATCCTAGGCTTTGAATGACCCCAAGGAAAACGTTTCTGCTGCTCCTTAGAGAATCCTTGGCTTTGAATGACCCCAAGGAAAACGTTTATGCTTCTCCTTAGAGAATCCTAGGCTTTGAATGACCCCAAGGAAAACGTTTATGCTCCTCCTTAGAGAATCCTAGGCTTTGAATGACCCCAAGGACAACGTTTGTGCTCCTCCTTAGAGAATCCTAGGCTTTGAATGACCCCAAGAAAAACGTTTATGCTCCTCCTTAGAGAATCCTAGGCTTTGAATGACCCCAAGAAAAACGTTTATGTTCCTCCTTAGAGAATCCTAGGTTTTGAATAACCCCAAGGAAACGTTTATGCTCCTCCTTAGAGAATCCTATGCTTTGAATGACCCCAAGGAAAACGTTTATGCTCATCCTTAGAGAACCCTAGGCTTTGAATGACCCCAAGGAAAACGTTTATGCTCATCCTTAGAGAATCCTAGGCTTTGAATGACTCCAAGATAAACGTTTATGCTCCTCCTTAGAGAATCCTAGGCTTTTAATGACCCCAGGAAAAACCTTTATGCTCCTTCTTAGAGAATTCTAGGCTTTTAATAACCCCAAGAAAACGTTTATGCTCATCCTTAGAGAATCCTAGGCTTTGAATGACCCCAAGGAAAACGTTTATGCTCCTACTTAGAGAATCCTAGGCTTTGAATGACCCCAAGGAAAATGTTTATGCTCCTCTTTAGAGAATCCTAGGCTTTGAATGATCCCAAGGAAAACGTTTATGCTCCTCCTTAGAGAATCCTAGGCTTTGAATGACCCCAAGAAAAACGTTTATGCTCCTCCTTAGAGAATCCTAGGCTTTGAATGACCCCAAGAAAAACGTTTATGCTCATCCTTAGAGAATCCTAGGCTTTGAATGACCCCAAGAAAAAAGTTTATGCTCATCCTTAGAGAATCTTAGGCTTTGAATGACCCCAAGAAAAACAGGTATGCACCACAAAAAAATGGTTATGTACCGTTTTTCATATTCCTAGGCTTTGAATGACCAGACGAAAATCGGTTATGCACAACCGTAGAGATTCTTAGGCTTTGAATGACCCCAAGAAAAACAGTTATGCACCACCTTAGATATCCTTAGGCTTTGAACGACCCCAAGAGAAATGATTATATACCGCCTTCAATATTCTTAGGCTTTGAATGGCCCCAAGAAAAACGGTTATGCACCTCCATGGAGATTCTTAGGCTTTGAATGGCCCCAAGAAAAACGGTTAAGACTTTACATCACCCCAAGTAAAACGTTCTGAACCATCCTTGAGAATCTTAGTTTTTTCATGACCCCAAATAAATGATCATCTTAGAATGATCAAAAACTTCTGATATTCTTTAATATAATTGCTATTTTTAAGGTTAAAAAAATTTCAAAGAAGAAAAACTTCATTTTCTTTGAAAACAAGCATCCCTTAGTCTCTAGAGATGATACGTTATCCTTCTAGTTACAATGGGTTGGGTTGTTTTACCTCTGAGCGGCACTTTTTTGCACACCATGGGCTAAATGGCCAGGTCACATGGACCCCGAAGGCTCAGAGAAGGTTGGGGGAAAGGACCCACTGGAACAGCTGTTGGGCGACAGATGGTAGCCTCCCGTCAAGGCCATCCAGCGTGTTCTTTAACGTGCACAGGGTATGTCTCTCTCGCACACGGGACCACGGCTTAACGTCCCATCCGACGGACGGCGGCCTTTCCAAGCCCATCGGTGTCCCCTACTGACCGTGTGCAGGGCGGGGAATTTTGCAGAGATAAATCTCAACGCTGACCCAGCTGGGACTCGAACCTGGGAACTGCAGATTACGAGCCTGGCGCGCTACCGACAGATCCACCCCCGCCCCTATAGTTACAATGTAAAAGTGCTAAGTCTCTATAGACTATCACCAATTATCATCCACACTGTCTACCAACTGAACCTTTAAGTGAGATACATTATTAAGTAGAAGCTGTCAGTGAGCTCCTACGAGTTCTAGAGATTCTGAGAATCCTCTAACAAACCCTCTTTAGAAAAAAAGGGAAAAATTCCATCTCTTCATTTCTTCTTATGTTGTGATAACAAGGCCAAACAACAGACTGATAAGTTGATACGTAATGAAGGATTACTGTTGTTAGATACGAGCTAAATATATTCGTCACAATGGATGCTGTGTCGACGCGCAGCGCCAGAGAGCCGTGGGACTCAAGCTCTCACCCAACAAATCATCGAAACCGTCTCAGCCGTCGATCTTGAACCTTACAGCGAAATAGATAACTAAACTCGAATGCGATGCGGAGGCACAACGTCTTCTATTCATCACCTGTCGACAGGAGATCGCCACCGAACACTTAGCCCAATCTTTATCAGCGCTCCTCTACATGTCGGTTTTCATCACTATGGGATTAAAAGGTCATTCTGCGTCCTCCAGTGTTGCTTGGAAATAGAAACGATCATTCAAGAGGTGCTGACAGGCAGGATAATGATATTAGGATTACAGGAATCTCGTGCAGAGCTTTACTATTGCATGATGAGAAACTGTGGGTTCTTCTGAAAGAGCTGAAGTTGGGTTATATCTTTCTTTTTCTTTTGTTCTTCTCAAAGTTGGGACCTATCTCTTCTTTTCTTCTTCTAATCTTCCATTTTCATTCTCATCTTCTTCATCCTTCATTCTTTTCATCTCCCACTCTTCACCTTGTCTTCTTAATTTGCATTTTCTTCCTTCATTCTTTCCGTTCCCATTTATTTATTCTTCTTCCTCCTTCATTCTCTTCTTCATTTCTTTCTTCTTCTTCCTCCTTCATTCTCTTCCTCATTTCTTTCTTCTTCTGTTCTTCTTTCTTCACGCATCTTTTTTTTTCTCCTTTTTCGTCTTCCTCCTCTATTCTTACCATATTCTTATTTCTTTTTTTTCATTTTCTTTCACGCTTATTCTTCTTTCCCGTTCATATTTCCCCCTTCATATTTTTATTCAACATTTTCCTTCATTATTTTTCTCTTCTACACTCCTTTCTTCTTCTTTTCTCTTTATTCCCAATATCTCCTTTCATATCTTTTCTTCACCATTTTTTCTTTCTCACTTCTTTCTGCTTCTCGTCTTCTATTTTCACTAATCTTCTTCCTTCACGCCTTCATCTCTTTCCTTTCTCATTCTTTCTTCTTCCACGTTTCTTCCTTCTTAGCTTTACGTTTTTATCTCTTTCCTTCATTTTTTCTCCTTCCTCACTTCTTTCTTCTTGTCGCCTTTTTTTTATTCTAATCTCTTTCTCACCTTTACCTCCTTTCGTCTTCATTTTCTTCCTCATTTCCTTCGTTTGGCCATATCTCTTCATTGTCATCTTCTTCCTCCATGATTTTATTCTGCCTTCTATTTTCTTTCTATCTCTCCTCACGGCGGGGGGGGGGGTGCTCAGTCGGTAGCGCGCCAGGCTCGTAATTTGCAGTTCCCAGGTTCGAGTCCCAGCTGGGTCAGCGTTGAGATTTATCTCCGCAAAATTCCCCGCCCTGCCCATGGTCAGTAGGGGACACCGATGGGCTTGGAAAGGCCGCCGTCCCTCGGATGGGACGTTAAGCCGTGGCCCCGTGTGCGGGATAGCCATACCCTGTGCACGTTAAAGAACACGCTGGATGGCTTTGACGGGAAGCTACCATCTGTCTCCCAACAGCTGTTCCAGTGGGTCCCCTCCCCCAACCTTCTCTGAGCCTTCGGGGTCCATGTGACCTGGCCATTTAGCCCATGGTGTGCAAAAAAGTGCCACTCAGAGGTAAAACAACCCAACAACGTATAGACTGACAGGCTCATGTCAGAACTCTGTGGCAAGCAGTTGTTTGAGAGACTATTTCTTTTATTTTTATAAATATAGTATTAAAATCTACCAGTAATAATAATAATAGCAATAAATATATAAGAAATATCTAGATGTTAAAACTGCTCTGACGTCATAATTTGGTTGTACGGCCTTCTGCTATAGGAGCATGGGCGTCCGCAGAGGGGTCAAACGGGGCACTTCCCCCCCCCCCCCCCCCTGGGATCGAGTAAAAAAATTCCACAAATTATAATCGTAACAATTTAAACGTAATTAATTTATATACATTATGTATGTGTTTTTGTATTGATGCAACACTGTATTCTATAATCTACTTGTGAAAAAAAACTAAAAAATTAAATAAAAATTTATTGATGTAATTATTTGTCTCCAAGATATGCCCTCCCCTGGAAAATTTTCTGCGGAAATCCATGTATAGGAGGTATTGATTGTGGTCATATACAATGACCACTGAGTGTATATTAACTGCAAATTTCAGGGGCTTTAAATAAATCAAACTGAAGCAGTTTTATTCTTCCACAACTTATTTTTACACAGTTGAACCTATTCTCAAGCCAAAAAAACTAACCTTTAGCTTAATGCGAAATAGCTACCGGTTACAATATTATCCTCTATGCTTACGAATTAAAGTTATTGACCCTTCAACATCAGCTACTGCCGTGTCTTCTCTCGCACACTGTGCACCTCCTCACGTCCTCCTCATCACCAACCACAGCCATCACCTCTGAAAGCAAGACCGTTAAGTGGAAAAACATCAGCTCCTAGGCTGTTACTAAATTAACAGCGTGCACTGCAATCAGCAGTCGGTAAATACAGCACTCGCTCCCGGTAGCCCTCACGCCCAATTCGCCTGCCGCCACCAAACACGATAACACAGGGAAGTCCCTTGGGAATACCCGCACAAGCGTCAGCTCCATTACGCGGCAGCTCCCTGTTCCTAAAATAAATGGGTTGACGACCAATTTTTGGCACCGCAGTGCTTTACGACAAGTGTGCCTCTTCTGCAGGGAGGGGATTCGTCTGGGAAAAGAGCAAGCAAGCACCAACGTCGGGAGGGGCCAGCAGAAAACGGAGAGGATCTGGTCGCTAGAGAGTTGGTAACATCGCAGATCCCGACTCCACAACGTCCGACGCGCACGAGGCGAGGGAGAGGGGGTGAAGAGTGAAGGGGGGTTGAAAGCTGTGGGAGTGATAAGCGACTCTTTAATTTCATTTACACCCCATATTCCGATGAAGGAAGGCGAACCCTAATCTGATTGTCTCTTGCAGTTTTTGACGGATAGCTAGATTCCCGTTCGCCGCCTCAGGCTTCTGCTCTGCGGGAGGATAAAGTCATTTGTCGGGGCTAGCCGTCACAGCCCAACGGCGTTGGAAGCCCACAAGGCCGGGTCCCCGTCTGGGACCTGAGCTGTCGTATCTACCTCCCCACCTAATATGGTGGGAATCCTGGATCACGTGATACTTTCTACTATCCGATTATCGTCGTATTGATGTTTGGAGAATGAATTTACAGGTTTTTCTTCTGAGTTCGTTATATCCTTTCCTATCATATCGCTGATTTGTCTGTCTCGCCACACTTTCGTCGGGTCCTCCTTCGGCACTTTCAAATTCGACATGTAATAGCTTAATTGAAAGAACATTGCACGGGAAATTGCGTAGATCATTCTCATCTTTGTGACGTAAGTAGGTTTTGACAAAAATACAATCAAAAATTGATTTTTGCTTCCTCCTCTTGAAGATTTAACGTTGTAAACGGCTGCCAAATTAGGCTTAGCTCACCTAACTTGATTTTGATGTTTTATAATGTTTTAAAACTAAAAATATTAGTCGTTCCTTATCGGTTTTGGCAACAGCTTCTAGAACAGAAGGCCGTACATCTAATTTATGACGTCAGCACAGGTAGTCCTTAGCATGTAGACGTTCCTTATAGATTGATTTTTTACTTTAATTACTGGTGAGTTTTAATACTGATCTTTTTACTAATATTTTCCAATAAATTTACATTATTTAAAAAATTATTTTTATCTATTAAAAATTAATAATAAATACCTCCTCATGCAGCTGTTGCCACAGAGGTATGACAGGAACTTCTCAATTTCTACGCCATAGATAAGATCTGTAAGGAAGGCGAGACCTCAGCAGAAAGACAACACAATCATCCATTGCTTACGGGGCGGGGGTGGCTCAGTCGGTAGCGCGCTAGGCTCGTAATCTGTAGTTCCCAGGTTCGAGTCCCAGCTGGGTCAGCGTTGAGATTTATCTCCGCAAAATTCCCCGCCCTGCCCACGGTCAGTAGGGGACACCGATGGGCTTGTAGGGGACACCGATGGGTCGAATCCATTGCTTACCTGAAACTCGACCGCAGGCTTTTACTAAGCATCCTAACCACTCGCTCATGGTTTAGCTTAATAATAATGCTAATACAAATAATTAATTTGTCTTGTAAAAATATACATATATTTTTTAAAGAAATGTTAGTTGGGTTGTTTTACCTCTGAGCGGCAATTTTTTGCACACCATGGGCTAAATGGCCAGGTCACATGGACCCCGAAGGCTCAGAGAAGGTTCGGGGAGGGGACCCACTGGAACAGCTGTTGGGAGACAGTGGTAGCCTCCCGTCAAGGCCATCCAGCGTGTTCTTTAACGTGCACAGGGTATGGCTCTCCCGCACACGGGGCCACGGCTTAACGTCCCATCCGAGGACGGCGGCCTTTCCAAGCCCATCGGTGTCCCCTACTGACCGTGGGCAGGGCGGGGAATTTTGCGGAGATAAATCTCAACGCTGACCTAGCTGGGACTCGAACCTGAGAACTACAGATTACGAGTCTGGCGCGCTACCGACTGAATACCCCCGCCCAGAAATGTTAGTATAAAGACCGGTATTAAAATACACCCGTAATAAAAATAGAGAGAAATGTATAAGAAGTGTTAAGATTTTTTGGGATTATCTATGCTGACGTCATAACTATTTGTAAGACCTTCTGTTTCAGGAGGTGCTGGTTCAGGTCGGTTCCAATTGATGTTTGTGCTGGTTTTGGAGCTCAAAACTTTCTGTTTATTTGGAATCGATATAATTTCAGCTAGTATTTTAATGTTTGTACAAATTATTATGAACACTGCATTGTGGGCGAAGTACCATGGAACATACCAATATATGAAAAATTTCTTATTGATGTTAATGTTTTACGTCACTGCGAAGTCCTATGAAAGCCTGGGTGAGGATGGCTCAGTCGGTAGCGCGCCAAGCTCGTAATCTGCAGTTCTCAAGGTCGAGTCCCAGCTGGGTCAACGTTGAGATTTATCTATGCAACCTTCTCCGCCCTGCTCACGGTCAGTAGGGGACACCAATGGGCTTGGAAAGGTCGCCGTCCGTCGGATGGGACGTTAAGCCATGGTTCCGCGTACAAGAGAGACATACCCTGTGCACGCTAAGAACAGGCTGGATGGCCTTGACGGGAGGTTACCATCTATCGCCTAACAGATGTCCACTTTGTTCCTTTACCCCAACCTTCTCTGAGCCTTCGGGGTTCTTGTTACCTGGCCATTTAGTTTGTTGTGTGCAAAAAAAGTGCCGCTCACAGGTAAAACAACCCAACGCTATAAAAGCCATAAAGGCCTGGTGGAAAGCAAAGTCAAGAGCCACATGGATAAAAAAAAAGGCTGAACTGACTGACTTCGAAAAGGACTCATCTTTGGAGAGTTGGGTTGGGTTGTTTTACCTCTGAGCGGCACTTTTTTTTGCACACCATGGGCTAAATGGCCAGGTCACATGGATCCCGAGGGCTCAGAGAAGGTTGGAGGAGGGAACCCACTGGAACAGCTGTTGGGAGACTGATGGTAGCCTCCCGTCAAGGCCATCCAGCGTGTTCTTTAACGTTGGGTTGTTTTACTTCTGAGCGGCACTTTTTTGCACACCATGGCTAAATGGCCAGGTTACATGGATCCGAGGGCTCAGAGAAGGTTGGAGGAGGGGACCCACTGGAACAGCTGTTGGGAGACTGATGGTAGCCTCACGTCAAGGCCATCCAGCATGTTCTTTAACGTTGGCATGTTTTACCTCTGAACGGCACTTTTTTGCACACCATGGGCTAAATGGATAGGTCATAAGGACCCCGAAGACTCAGAGAAGATTGGGGGCGGGGACCCACTGGAACAGCTGTTAGTGGACAGATGGTAGCCTCCCGTCAAGGACACCCAGCGTGTTCTTTAACGTGCACAGGGTGTGACTTTCCCACACACGGTGCCACGGTTAACGTCCCATCCGAAGGATGGCGGCCTTTCGAAGCCCATCGGTGTCCCCTACTGACCGCGGGCAGGCGGGGGAATTTTGCGGAGATAAATCTCAACGCTGACCCAGCTGGGACTCGAACCTAGGAACTACAGATTACAGGCCTGGCGCGCTACCGTCTGAGCCACCCCCGTCCCTTTGGAAAGTGTTGGGCAAGAGAGATGATAAAACTGAACTGAACATCACGGGGCACAACATCCCAAATGTATGGAGAATGGCAACAGTGTCAAAAAACGTCCTCCAATCGCGGTAAATGCGAAGGAAAAGATCTCTGACTGGCAGGAGTTTGTTCGCCTGAATTTGTGCGTCAAAATATCTGCTACAGTTCATCAGTATAAAAAGATGACTGCTAGCAGTGCTTCAAAACCCATATCAATGAGAACTATGGGCAGAGCACTGGAAAACTTTTAAATTTGATAATTGCACCATGATGCGTGTAAAGAAGCACTAGGTAGGTTGAGTTCGGTTGTTTTACCTCTGAGCAGCACTTTTTTGCCCATAATGGACTACATGGCCAGGTCACAAGGATCCTGAAGGTTCAGAGAAGGTTGGGAGAGGAGACCAACTGGAACAGCTGCTTGGAGACGGATCCGTCAAGGCCATCCAGCATGTTCTTTAAAGTGGACAGGTATGACTCTTCCGTTGGGTTGGGTTGTTTTACCTCTGAGCGGCACTTTTTTGCACACCATGGGCTAAATGGCCAGGTCACATGGACCCCGAAGGTTCAGAGAAGGTTGGGGGAGGAGACCCACTGGAACAGCTGTTGGGAGACAGATCCGTCAACGCCATCCCGTCAAGGCCATCCAGCGTGTTCTTTAAAGTGGACATGGTATGACTCTTCCGCACACGGGGCATAGCTTACATCTCATCTGACAGACAGAGTCCTTTCCAAGCCTATCGTGTCCCCTACTTACCGCGGGTAGGGCGGGGAATTTTGCGGAGAAATATTTCAATGTGGGACTCGAACTTGGTGCCTGCAGATTACTAGCCTGGCAAGCTACCTACTGAGCCACTTAATTCCTAGGTAGGTTTTCGCAATAATTTGGCGAGGCAATGAAAATGAAGGCAATGAAAATGAAGCGTTCTATGATTGGATCGAGCCGTCCCGTGGCCGAGTGGTTAGCTCGCTTGGCTACTGATCTAAGGGACCTGGGTTCGAGCCCCGGGTAAGACATGGATGTATGTGTCGTTTTTCTGCTGAGGTCCTGCCATCCTCTCAGACCTTCTACTTTGGCATATAAACTGACAGGCTGCTGTCAGACCTCTGTGGCAAGCAGCTGCTTGAGGGGGTATTTATTTATTTATTTATTTTTTGATTGGATCAGGTTGATCACCTGGTTTATTCCAGCATGCCTTTGAACTTTCTATGGTTTTGTGCATTTGTATGCTTTTGGCTAGCTTCTGGTTAAGTTTATCTCTAAATATTCCTCCTTTAACTTTCTTAGGATAGAGCAAGGGTAGTTTGCATGAGTTAGCTAGTCTAAACCACAGATAAAGATCAGATAGACGACTTTCCCATATTTGTATTGTGGTGCGAAATCGATGCAAACACCCCTGCTGAACACCAACTTAGACATTACAACAAAATTGTTGTCGGAAGATTAGAAACCACCATCTTTGGGCGTCCTACTATTCCAAGCGAAGAGCAGACATTAAACAAAACTGTTGTGGAACTGGGAAGGTTAGGTTTTACTCTTCGCTTGGAACAGTAGGAAGCCCAAAGATGAAGACTTCTAAGCTTCCCACAATATTTTTGGCTAATATCTACTCTTCTCTTGGAATAGTAGGAAGCCCAAAGATGAGGCTTACTACTATTCCAAGAGAAGAGTAGATATTAGATAAAAATGTTGTGGGAAGATTAGAAGCCTTCATCTTTGGGCTTACTACTCTTCCAAGAGAGGAGTAGATATTAGATAAAAATGTTGTGGGAAGGTTAGAAGTCTTCACCTTTGGGCTTACTACTATTCCAAGAGAAGAGTAGATATTAGATAAAAATGTTGTGGGAAGATTAGAAGCCTTCATCTTTGGGCTTACTACTATTCCAAGAGAGGAGTAGATATTAGACAAAAATGTTGTGGGAAGATTAGAAGCCTTCATCTTTGGGCTTACTACTATTCCAAGAGAAGAGTAGATATTAGATAAAAATGTTGTGGGAAGATTAGAAGCCTTCATCTTTGGGCTTACTACTCTTCCAAGAGAGGAGTAGATATTAGATAAAAATGTTGTGGGAAGGTTAGAAGTCTTCATCTTTGGGCTTACTACTATTCCAAGAGAAGAGTAGATAT
The DNA here is from genome assembly GCA_038380435.1 of Ryuthela nishihirai. Taxonomy (NCBI): domain Eukaryota; kingdom Metazoa; phylum Arthropoda; class Arachnida; order Araneae; family Heptathelidae; genus Ryuthela; species Ryuthela nishihirai. The sequence continues at coordinate 106,016,810 of JAWZYU010000006.1, forward strand.
TAGATAAAAATGTTGTGGGAAGATTAGAAGCCTTCATCTTTGGGCTTACTACTATTCCAAGAGAGGAGTAGATATTAGACAAAAATGTTGTGGGAAATTAGAAGCCTTCATTTTTGGGCTTACTACTATTCCAAGAGAGGAGTAGATATTAGACAAAAATGTTGTGGGAAGATTAGAAGCCTTCATCTTTTGGCTTACTACTATTCCCAGAGAAGAGTAGATATTAGATAAAAATGTTGTGGGAAGATTAGAAGCCTTCATCTTTGGGCTTACTACTCTTCCAAGAGAGGAGTAGATATTAGATAAAAATGTTGTGGGAAGGTTGAAGTCTTCATCATTGGGCTTACTACTATTCCAAGAGAGGAGTAGATATTAGACAAAAATGTTGTGGGAAGATTAGAAGCCTTCATCTTTGGGCTTACTACTCTTCCAAGAGAGGAGTAGATATTAGATAAAAATGTTGTGGGAAGATTAGAAGCCTTCATCTTTGGGCTTACTACTATTCCAAGAGAGGAGTAGATATTAGATAAAAATGTTGTGGGAAGATTAGAAGCTTTCATCTTTGGGCTTACTACTCTTCCAAGAGAGGAGTAGATATTAGATAAAAATGTTGTGGGAAGATTAGAAGCCTTCATCTTTGGGCTTACTACTCTTCCAAGAGAGGAGTAGATATTAGATAAAAATGTTGTGGGAAGATTAGAAGCCTTCATCTTTGGGCTTACTACTATTCCAAGAGAAGAGTAGATATTAGATAAAAATGTTGTGGGAAGATTAGAAGCCTTCATCTTTGGGCTTACTACTCTTCCAAGAGAAGAGTAGATATTAGATAAAAATGTTGTGGGAAGATTAGAAGCCTTCATCTTTGGGCTTACTACTCTTCCAAGAGAGGAGTAGATATTAGATAAAAATGTTGTGGGAAGATTAGAAGCCTTCATCTTTGGGCTTACTACTCTTCCAAGAGAGGAGTAGATATTAGATAAAAATGTTGTGGGAAGATTAGAAGCCTTCATCTTTGGGCTTACTACTATTCCAAGAGAAGAGTAGATATTAGATAAAAATGTTGTGGGAAGATTAGAAGCCTTCATCTTTGGGCTTACTACTCTTCCAAGAGAGGAGTAGATATTAGATAAAAATGTTGTGGGAAGATTAGAAGCCTTCATCTTTGGGCTTACTACTCTTCCAAGAGAGGAGTAGATATTAGATAAAAATGTTGTGGGAAGATCAGAAGCCATCATCTTTGGGCTTACTACTATTCCAAATTTTAATTTATTCATATATGCTTCTTTCGGAAAACAGGAAGTCCAAAGTAAAAAAGCTTCTAAATCAAAGAATAACTACTTAGCACAGATAGTCGACTCAAGACCACTGCTTGTAGCATCACCTATAGCAATAGGCAATCATTTTCTAACTTTCGAAATGTGTGGACATCTTGATTCTGAACTTGTATCTGACTCACGTTTGCTTTCGTACTGTCTTTTATAAAAACTAAGAAATAGAAAAATTTATTTATTAAGATTATATTAGAAATGTTGTCCCATGGCCGAATGGTTAGCACGCTTGGCTACTGATTTAAGGGACCTGGGTTCGAGGCCCGGGTAAGGCATGAATGTATGTATCGTTTTTCTGCCGAGGTCCTGCCATCCTCTCAGATCATCTACCTTGGCATATAAACTGACAGGCTCCTGTCAGACCTCTGTGGTAAGCAGCTGCTTGAGGGGGTATTTACTTATGTAAGAAAATTATAGAATAATCTAAAATTAAGTGCTTGCTTTTTAGAAAACAATACTTGCTTGTATAATTTTAAAACTAATGCCTTATAATAATTTTTAAAACAAAGTTAGTTGGGTAATGTTTCATAGGAGTGTTAGCATCGATTTTTTTTACAATGGTCTGTGGAAGTTATCACTCTGTCTTACATATTTAGGGGCGGGGGTGGCTCAGTCGGTAGCGCGCCAGGCTCGTAATCTGTAGTTCCCAGGTTCGAGTCCCAGCTGAGTCAGCGTTGAGATTTATCTCCGCAAAATTCCCCGCCCTGCCCACGGTCAGTAGGGGGACACCGATGGGCTTGGAAAGGCCGCCGTCCGTCGGATGGGACGTTAAGCCGTGGCCCCGTATGCGGGAGAGCCATACCCTGTGCACGTTAAAGAACACGCTGGATGGCCTTGACGGGAGGCTACCATCTGTCTCCCAACAGCTGTTCCAGTGGGTCCCCTCCCCCAACCTACTCTGAGCCTTCGGGGTCCATGTGACCTGGCCATTTACCCCATGGTGTGCAAAAAAGTGTCGCTCAGAGGTAACCCAACCCAACACACAAACTCACATAATTTCGACATAAATTACCATAATGCAAAAGTTTCGCAAATTGCATCGCCCGTGTAAATCAAAGTGCTTTCCACGTGAGCAACCTATTTTCAATTCCGAGGATTAAAAAATGAGGAAAAAAATGACGCCTCCAGCTAAACAAATTAGTCTGCTGTTCCATTTTAAGCTTAACTTGACAGAGGCTGAAGGGACTAATTGCTCCCTAATCTGCACACGCCCCCTGGGGGAGGTGGATGCATAATCAATGCTCCTGTGTGCATCCCAACGTACCACGTGACTAAGCACGAAGGGAGAGGTGCTGAAATTTCAACTGGCTTGCTCAAAAACGTTTCCTCTTCGAGTATGGTTACAGTTGGATTGGGTTGTTTTACCTCTGAGCGGCACCTTTTTGCACACCATGGGGTAAATGGCCAGGTCACATGGAGCCCGAAGTCTCAGAGAATGTTGGGGGAGGGGACCCACTGGAACAGCTGTTGGGAGACAGATGGTAGCCTCCCGTCAAGGCCATCCAGCGTGTTTTTTAACGTGCACAGGGTATAGCTCTCCCGCACACGGACCACGGCTTAACGTCCCATACGACGGACAGCGGCCTTTCTAAGACCATCGGTGTCCCCTACTGACCGTGGGCAGGGCGGGTCCAAAGTGTTAACGGGAGAAATATGTAAGGAGGGAGCAAGAATATCTGCCCCCCCAAAGGTTAAGAGATGAACAAAGAATCTTTTTAAATCATCTTCTATGTAGTGATGAACTAATTACAGTCGCTCAAAAAAAGTATCCGAACACTATAGTTGATTTACAGAATTCAGAAAAAATATCTCGCAACGATTTTTTTTTTATAAATTAGTGATCTGGCAACCTTGGTTGTCACATGATTACAGAATTCAGGAAAAATATCTGGAGCGTACACCAACTGTACACGCTCCAGTTACCGTTCACAGCAAACTGGAGCGTCTGCAGTTACTGCACACGCTCCAGTTTGCTGTGAACGGTAACTGCAAACGCTCAATATTTCCGTGAGTGAGTCCACACGATCTAGTATCAAAATAATATGACCACCTACAGTCGCTCAAAAAAGTATCCGAACACTATGGTTGATTACAGAATTCAGAAAAAATATCTGGCAACGTTTTTTTAGAAATCAGTGTCACGTGACACGATGATATGTAATATAATAATAATATAATATAACGATAATATATGATATGTAAGCTCCTATACACAAACACAAAACTCAAAGATAAGTGTGCAAAGCTCCTAGACACAAAAACAAAGCTCAGAGATAACATGCAAAGCTCGTAGACACAAACACAAAGCTCAGAGATAAATGTGCAAAGCTCCTAGACACAAAAACAAAGCTCAGAGATAAATGTGCAAAGCTCGTAGACACAAACACAAAGCTCAGAGATAAATGTGCAAAGCTCCTAGATACAAACACAAAACTCAAAGATAAGTGTGCAAAGCTCCTAGACACAAAATCAAAACTCAGAGATAATATGCAAAGCTCGTAGACACAAACACAAAGCTCAGAGACAAATGTGCAAAGCTCCTAGACACAAAAACAATGCTCAGAGTTAAATGTGCAAAGCTCGTAGACACAAACACAAAGCTCAGAGATAATACGCAAAGCTCAGACATAAATGTGCAAAGATCCTAGATACAAACACAAAACTCAAAGATAAATGTGCAAAGCTCCCAGACATAAAAACAAAGCTCAGAGATAAATGTGCAAAGCTCCTAGACACAAAAACAAAACTCATAGATAATATGCAAAGCTCGTAGACACACACACAAAGCTCAGAGATAAATGTGCAAAGCTCCTAGACACAAAAACAAAGCTCAGAGATAAATGTGCAAAGCTCCTAGATACAAACACAAAACTCAAAGATAAATGTGCAAAGCTCCTAGACACAAAAACAAAGCTCAGAGATAAATGTGCAAAGCTCCTAGATACAAACACAAAACTCAAAGATAAATGTGCAAAGCTCCTAGACATAAAAACAAAGCTCAGAGATAAATGTGCAAAGCTCCTAGACACAAAAACAAAACTCAGAGATAATGTGCAAAGCTCGTAGACACAAACACAAAGCTCAGAGATAAATGTGCAAAGCTCCTAGACACAAAAACAAAGCTCACAAATAAATGTGTAAAGCTCCTAGACACAAAAACAAAGCTCCGAGATAAATGTGCAAAGCTCCTAGACACAAAAACAAAACTCAGAGATAATGTGCAAAGCTCGTAGACACAAACACAAAGCTCAGAGATAAATGTGCAAAGCTCCTAGACACAAAAACAAAGCTCAGAAATAAATGTGCAAAGCTCCTAGACACAAAAACAAAGCTCAGAAATAAATGTGTAAAGCTCCTAGACACAAAAACAAAGCTCAGAGATAAATGTGCAAAGCTCCTAGATAAAAACACAAAACTCAAAGATAAATGTGGAAAGCTCCTAGACACAAAAACAAAGCTCAGAGATAAATGTGCAAAGCTCCTAGACAAAAAAACAAAACTCAGAGATAATATGCAAAGCTCAAAGATAAATGTGCAAAGCTCCTAGACACAAAAGCAAAGCTCAGAGATAAATGTGCAAAGCTCCTAGACACAAAAGCAAAGCTCCTAGACATGAAAACAAAGCTCAGAGATAAATGTGCAAAGCTCCTAGACACAAAAACAAAGCTCCGAGATAATATGCAAAGCTCAAAGATATATGTGCAAAGCTCCTAGATACAAACACAAAACTCAAAGATAAATGTGCAAAGCTCTTAGACACAAAAACAAAGCTCAGAGATAAATGTGCAAAGCTCCTAGACACAAAATCAGAGCTCAGAGATAAATGTGTAAAGCTCCTAGACACAAAAACAAAGCTCAGAGATAAATGTGCAAAGCTCCTAGATACAAAAACAAAGCTCAGAGATAAATGTGCAAAGCTCCTAGACAAAAAGCCAAAACTCAGAGATAATATGCAAAGCTCAGAGATAAATGTGCAAAGCTCCTAGATACAAACACAAAACACAAAGATAAATGTGCAAAGCTCCTAGACATAAAAACAAAGCTCAGAGATAAATGTGCAAAGCTCCTAGACACAAAAACAAAACTCAGAGATAATATGCAAAGCTCGTAGACACAAACACAAAGCTCAGAGATAAATGTGCAAAGCTCCTAGACACAATAACAAAGCTCAGAGATAAATGTGCAAAACTCATAGACACAAAAACAAAGCTCAGAGATAAATGTGCAAAGCTCCTAGACACAAAAACAAAACTCAGAGATAATATGCAAAGCTCGTAGACACAAACACAAAGCTCAGAGATAAATTTGCAAAGCTCCTAGACGCAAAAACAAAGCTCAGAGATAAATGTGCAAAGCTCCTAGACACAAAAACAAAGCTCAGAGATAAATGTGCAAAGCTCCTAGACACAAAAACGAAGCTCAGAGATAAATGTGTAAAGCTCCTAGACACAAAAACAAAGCTCAGAGATAACATGCAAAGCTCGTAGACACAAACACAAAGCTCAGAGATAAATGTGCAAAGCTCCTAGACAAAAAAACAAAGCTCAGAGATAAATGTGCAAAGCTCCTAGACACAAAAACAAAACTCAGAGATAATGCAAAGCTCGTAGACACAAACACAAAGCTCAGAGATAAATGTGCAAAGCTCCTAGACACAATAACAAAGCTCAGAGATAAATGTGCAAAGCTCCTAGACACAAAAACGAAGCTCAGAGATAAATGTGCAAAGCTCCTAGACACAAAAACGAAGCTCAGAGATAAATGTGTAAAGCTCCTAGACACAAAAACAAAGCTCAGAGATAACATGCAAAGCTCGTAGACACAAACACAAAGCTCAGAGATAAATGTGCAAAGCTCCTAGACAAAAAAACAAAGCTCAGAGATAAATGTGCAAAGCTCCTAGACTCAAAAACAAAACTCAGAGATAATGCAAAGCTCGTAGACACAAACACAAAGCTCAGAGATAAATGTGCAAAGCTCCTAGACACAAAAACAAAGCTCAGAGATAAATGTGCAAAGCTCCTAGACACAAAAACAAAACTCAGAGATAATATGCAAAGCTCGTAGACACAAACACAAAGCTCAGAGATAAATTTGCAAAGCTCCTAGACGCAAAAACAAAGCTCAGAGATAATATGCAAAGCTCGTAGACACAAACACAAAGCTCAGAGATAAATTTGCAAAGCTCCTAGACGCAAAAACAAAGCTCAGAGATAAATGTGCAAAGCTCCTAGACACAAAAGCAAAGCTCAGAGATAAATGTGCAAAGCTCCTAGACACAAAAACGAAGCTCAGAGATAAATGTGCAAAGCTCCTAGACACAAAAACAAAGCTCAGAGATAAATGTGCAAAGCTCCTAGACACAAGAACAAAGCTCAGAGATAAATGTGTAAAGCTCCTAGACACAAAAACAAAGCTCAGAGATAACATGCAAAGCTCGTAGACACAAACACAAAGCTCAGAGATAAATGTGCAAAGCTCCTAGACAAAAAAACAAAGCTCAGAGATAAATGTGTAAAGCTCCTAGACACAAAAACGAAGCAGACATAACATGCAAAGCTCAGAGATAAATGTGCAAAGCTCTTAGATACAAACACAAAACTCAAAGATAAATGTGCAAACCTCCTTGACACAAAAACAAAATTCAGAGATAAATGTGTAAAGCTCCTAGACACAAAAACAAAACTCAGAGATAATGCAAAGCTCGTAGACACAAAAACGAAACTCAGAGCTAAATGTGTAAAGCTCCTAGACACAAAAACAAAGCTTAGAGATAAATGTGTAAAGCTCCTAGACACAAAAACAAAGCTCAGAGATAAATGTGTAAAGCTCCTAGACACAAAAACAAAGCTCAGAGATAAATGTGTAAAGCTCCTAGACACAAAAACGAAGCTCAGAGATAAATGCAAAGCTCCGAGCTAGAAACATAAAACTCAAAGGTAAATGTGCAAAGCTCCTAGACACAAAAACAAAGTTCAGAAATAAATGTGCAAAGCTCCTAGACACAATACACAGAACTCAAAGATAAATGTGCAAAGCTCCTAGACACAAACACAAACTCAAAGATATATGTTTTGCACATTTATCTTTCAGTTTTGTGTAAGAGATAAATGTTGTGTAAGAGATTGTGTTGTCAGAGATAAATGTGCAAATCTCCTAAACAAAAACTCAAAACTCACAGATAAATGTGCACAACTTCTGGACACAAAAACAAAGCTCAGAGACACGTGTGTAAAGTTTTGAAAAACGTAAATTAAAGCTCAGGAATCCTAAACAAAGCTCAGTTGGCATTTAAATATAGCTAAGAGACAGACAAATATCAAAATCATACAAACACCTCAGTGACAAGCAGACTAACAGATCCAAAGCCCAGACCAATCAAAAACTTCACACATTGGCCTACACCTGTATAAGAAACGAAATGGGTTGGGTTGGGTTGTTTTACCTCTGATCAGCACTTTTTTTGCACACCATAAGCTAAATGGCCAGGTCACATGGACCCCGAAGGCTCAGAGAAGATTCGGGTAGGGGACCCACTGGAACAGCTGTTGGGAGACAGATGGTAGTCTCCCGTCAAGGCCATCCAGCGTGTCCTTTAACGTTGGGTTGTTTTACCTCTGAGCGGCACTTTTTTGCACACTATAGGCTAAATGACCAGGTCACATGAACCCCGAATGCTCAGAGAAGGTTGGGGGAGGGGACCCATTGGAACAGCTGTTGGAAGATGGATGGTAGCCTCATGTCAAGGCTATCCAGCGTGTTCGTTAACATTGGGTTCTTTTACCTCTGAGCGGCACTTTTTTGCGCACCATGGGCTAAATGGCCAGGTCACATGGACCCCGAAAGCTCAGAGAAGGTTGGGGGAAGGGACCCACTGGAACAGCTGTTGGGAGACAGATGGTAGCCTCCCGTCAAGGCCATCCAACGTGTTCTTTAACGTCAGTTTGTTTTACCTCTGAGCGGCACTTTTTTGCACACCATGGGCTAAATGGCCAGGTCACATGGACTCCGAAGGCTCAGAGAAGGTTGGGGGAGGGGACCCACTGGAACAGATGTTAGGAGACAGATGGTAGCCTCCCGTCAAGGCCATCCAGCGTGTTCTTTAACGTGTACTGGGTATGGCTCTCCCGCACACGGGGAGACGGCTTAACGTCCCATCCGACGGACGATGGCTTTTCCAAGCCCATCGGTGTCCCCTACTGACCGTGGGCAGGGCGGGGAATTTTGCGGAGATAAATCTCAACGCTGACCCAGCTGGGACTCGAACGTGGGAACTACAGATTACGAGCCTGGCGCGCTACCGACTGAGCCACTCCCGCCCCTGGACCCCGAAGGCTCAGAGAAGGTTGGGGGAGGGGACCCACTGGAACAGCTGTTGGGAGACAGATGGTAGCCTCCCGTCAAGGCCATCCAGCGTGTTCTTTAACGTTCACAGGGTATGGCTCTCCCACACACGGTGCCACGGCTTAACGTCCCATCCGACGGACGTCGGCCTTTCCAAGCCCATCGGTGTCCCCTACTGACCGTGGGCAGGGCGGGGAATTTTGCGGAGATAAATCTCAACGCTGACCCAGCTGGGGAAACAAATGAAAACCGAATCAACTTGTTTGGCTTAATCCAAATAATGTGGGGAAAAACGCTCTTTCTAAAGCAGCTGACGACGCTGATAAAGCACTGCCACTTCGGCTCATCTGGAGTAAAGGCTGGTAGCGCTGTCACCTAGGCAACGGGCTGATGTCAGGATGAATAAGCAGAGGAACTTCCAGCTCGCAGCCACGGGGAGATGTCAGGCGTTAACAAGGACTGCAGTGATAATAATGACAAGGCTGACCTAGCGAACATCGGGGCTAACGGAAACAACACATCGCTAAGTAAGTTGGCCTTATAATGTGCTGGTGGTGCTGCGAAGTAAGAAAAGGAGCATCAGGGAGCGAAAAAGCAGGCACTTTCCTTCAGCACTAACTGGATCGGATGCTCTAATACGATTACATTTGTCTCCGAGTTGAGTCTCTTAGCTTCTTGTTTACCTGCGGCTCCAGCGTTTAGCAGCGAAGGTGTGGATCTTGGATTAGTTGATTGAGGAAGAGCGGGTGTTGGCGATAGCGTTGTGCTTTGCCACCGCTAATGGGGGAGGTGATGCCGCCCAGCTTCTCGCAATCAGAGATGCTGAGGAGCAGAGGAAAGCATCTCACTTGAAATGCGTCGTATTGGATGCATTATCAGCATTTCTTGCGTGATTTTTATGTGGGTTTTATTAAGATTTGAAGGATGTTATTGGGTTGGATTTAATTTTGTGATGTGTTGGATTTTGTGGGGAGCGTAGAAGGTTAGATGTTCTATTATTTCTTTTAGAGCCTTAAACTATAATCTTTATTAGTTTGCTCTTTTGCGAAACGGCATTTCATCAATGTTTGCTGGGGGCGGGGATGGCTCAGTCGGTAGCGCGCGAACCTCGTAATCTGTAGTTCCCAGGTTGGAGTCCCAGCTGGGTCAGCGTTGAGATTTTTCTCCGCCAAACCCCTGCCCTGTCCACGGTCAGTAGGGGACACCGATGGGCTTGGAAAGGCCGCCGTCCGTCGGATGGGACGTTAAGCCCATATGCGGTAGAGCCCATACCCTGTGCACGTTAAAGAACACGCTGGATGGCCTTGACGGGAGGCTACTATCTGTCTTCCGACAGCTGTTCCAATGGGTCCCCTCCCCCAACCTTCTATGAATCTTCGGGGTCCTTGTAACCTGGCCATTTAGCCCATGGTGTGCAAAAAAGTGCCGCTCAGAGGTAAAACAACCCAATGTTAAAGAACACGCTGGATGGACTTGACGGGAGGCTACCATCTGTCTCTCATCAGCTGTTACAGTGGGTCCCCTCCCCCAACCTTCTCTGAGCCCTCTGGGTCATTGTAACCTGGTCATTTAACCCATGATGTGCAAAAAAGTGTCACTCAGAGGTAAAACAACCCAATGTTAAAGAACACGCTGGATGGACTTGACGGGAGGCTACCATATGTCTCCCAACAGCTGTTCCAGTGGGTCCCCTCCCCCAACCTTCTATGAACCTTCGAGGGTCCTTGTAACCTGCCATTTAGCCCATGGTGTGCAAAAAACTGCCGCTGAGAACAGTGGCGGACTGGGTTTAAAAATATTGGTTGCCAGGAGACAAAAGGGGCCCACCCACAACTATAAGGCTATCATTTTTAACATATTGTCTAATGTTTAAGGGGACGCACTTTCCATTGGGCAAGTTGACACCGTGGCCAGTCCGCTACTGGCTGAGATGTAAAACAACCAAACCCAATCAATGTTTGTTGCTTTCGGGTAACAGCCTTTGAACAATGTATGCTGCTCTTTGAGACACGGAATTTCGTCAATGTTTGCTGTTTTGAGGAACAGCATTTCATCAATATTTCCTGTTTTAATGCAAAGCCTTTGATCAATGTTTCCTGTTTTGGAAACGGCATTGGTTCATAGTTCGCTACTTTAGAGTAGTGATTTGCTCACTGTTGTTTTAGGGTACAGTCGCTCAAAAAAGTATCCGAACACTATGGTTGATTACAGAATGTAGAAAAAATATCTGGCAACGATTTTTTTAATTAGTAATCTGGCAATTTTCGTGTCACGTGACACGAAGGTTGCCAGATCTGTAATTTCTAAAAAAAATCGTTGCCAGATATTTTTTCTGAATTCTGTAATCAACCATAGTGTTCGGATACTTTTTTGAGCGAGTGTAGGTGGTCATATTATTTTGATACTAGATCGTGTGGGCCCACTCACAGAGATATTGAGCGTGTGCAGTTACCGTTCACAGCAAACTGGAGCGTGTGCAGTAACTGCAGACGCTCCAGTTTGCTGTGAACGGTAACTGGAGCGTGTACAGTTGCTGTACACGCTCCAGATATTTTTCCTGAATTCTGTAATCACGTGACACAAAGGTTGCCAGATTACTAATTTCTAAAAAAAAATCTTTGCCAGATATTTTTTCTGAATTCTGTAATCAACCATAGTGTTCGGATACTTTTTTGAGCGATTGTACTGTTTACTTCAGTTATCTTGGGGGGAAAGGTAGCTTAGAAGCGGCAGAAATACGTCATATTGGATTTCAATGCGGTTTTTGTTCAGATTGGAAGGATGGTATTGAGTTGAATTTAATTTTCTGAAGTTATGGATTTTGCAGGGAGGGTAAACTATTAGATGTTCTATTCTTGTTTTTGAAGAAAACGCAGCTTCATAAACAAGAAAAATGCGTTGCATTTTATGTTTCATTATGGGATTTTATTAAGTTTTATTAAAAGGGGAATTTATTTATTAAGAATGCATTAATCAGATATTTACTAACGATACGGTTCAATTAAATTTTGTAATGTCTTTGATTTTATGGGGATCGAAAGAGGTTAAAATTTGTAGTATTCATGAAATAAGGAGATGAAAAAATTGGTTTTGCCATGAGTGGGATTCCAACCCACGTCTCCAGGATTTGGGTTAGGTTGGGTTGTTTTACCTCTGAGCGGCACTTTTTTGCACACCATGGGCTAAATGGTAAGGTCACAAGGACCCCGAAGGCTCAGGGAACGTTTGGGAAGGAGACCCACCGGAACAGCTGTTGGGAGACAGATGGTAGCCTCCCGTCAAGGCCATCCAGCGTGTTCTTTAACGTGCACAGGATATGGCTCTCCCGCACACGGGGCCACGTCTTAACGTCCCATCCGACGGACGGCGGCCTTTCCAAGCCCATCGGTGTCCCCTACTGGCAGTGGGAAGGGCTGGGAATTTTGTGGAGATAAATCTCAACGCTGACCCAGCTGGGACTCGAACCTGGGAACTACAGATTAAGAGCCTGGCGCGCTACCGACTGAGCCACCCCCGACCCGGCTCCAGGAAACATGCCTGTTATACTAACCACTACATCATGAATGGGATAGATGGCGCCACTGTGCGAATCAAATAAATAAATCAGGAAAGTTTATAACGTCACTAAGCTGAGAAAAGGTTAGCCAATGATGGTGGAGTGGTTAGCATAACATGCATGTTTCGTGGAGACGTGGTTTCGAATCCCACTCAAGAAAAAAACCAATTTTTTTTCAGCTCCTTATTTCATGAGTTCCATGTCTACAGCATGTATCCTGTAGATACGTACAGACGTGTCCTGTGATACAGACGTATCCTGTAGATACGTACAGACGTGTCCTGTGATACAGACGTATCCTGTGATTATTAGGACAGTGTAGGATGTACAGTCACTCAAATAAATATCCGAAAAACTATGGTTGATAACAGAATTCAGAAAAAATATCTGGCAACGATTTTTTTTTAGAAATTAGTGATCTGTCAACCTTCGTGTACAGTCACTCAAATAAATATCCGTACACTATGGTTCATTACAGAATTCAGAAGAAATATCTGGCAACGATTTTTTTTACAAATTAATGATCTCGCAGATCATTAATTTCTAAAAAAATCGTTCCCAGATATTTTTTCTGAATTCTGTTATCAACCATAATGTTCGGATATTTTTAGCGACTGTACACGAAGGTTGCCAGATCACTAATTTCTAAAAAAAAATCGTTGCCAGATATTTTTTCTAAATTCTGTTATCAACCATAGTGTTCGGATATTTTTTGAGCGACTGTACACAAAGGTTGCCAGATCACTAATTTCTAAAAAAAATCGTTGCCAGATATTTTTTCTCAATTCTGTAATCAACCATAGTGTTCGGATATTTTTTGAGCGACTGTACACAAAGGTTGCCAGATCACTAATTTCTAAAAAAAATCGTTGCCAGATATTTTTTCTCAATTCTGTAATCAACCATAGTGTTCGGATATTTTTTGAGCGACTGTACACTAAGAAAGAGTGAAGGTTGCCAGATCACTAATTCACTCTAAGAAAGAGTGAAGGTTGCCAGATCACTAATTCACTCTAAGAAAGAGTGAAGGTGCCAGATCACTAATTCACTCTAAGAAAGAGTGAAGGTTGCCAGATCACTAATTCACTCTAAGAAAGAGTGAAGGTTGCCAGATCACTAATTCACTCTAAGAAAGAGTGAAGGTTGCCAGATCACTAATTCACTCTAAGAAAGAGTGAAGGTGCCAGATCACTAATTCACTCTAAGAAAGAGTGAAGGTTGCCAGATCACTAATTCACTCTAAGAAAGAGTGAAGGTTGCCAGATCACTAATTCACTCTAAGAAAGAGTGAAGGTTGCCAGATCACTAATTCACTCTAAGAAAGAGTGAAGGTGCCAGATCACTAATTCACTCTAAGAAAGAGTGAAGGTTGCCAGATCACTAATTCACTCTAAGAAAGAGTGAAGGTTGCCAGATCACTAATTCACTCTAAGAAAGAGTGAAGGTTGCCAGATCACTAATTCACTCTAAGAAAGAGTGAAGGTTGCCAGATCACTAATTCACTCTAAGAAAGAGTGAAGGTTGCCAGATCACTAATTCACTCTAAGAAAGAGTGAAGGTGCCAGATCACTAATTCACTCTAAGAAAGAGTGAAGGTTGCCAGATCACTAATTCACTCTAAGAAAGAGTGAAGGTTGCCAGATCACTAATTCACTCTAAGAAAGAGTGAAGGTTGCCAGATCACTAATTCACTCTAAGAAAGAGTGAAGGTGCCAGATCACTAATTCACTCTAAGAAAGAGTGAAGGTTGCCAGATCACTAATCACTCTAAGAAAGAGTGAAGGTTGCCAGATCACTAATTCACTCTAAGAAAGAGTGAAGGTTGCCAGATCACTAATTCACTCTAAGAAAGACTGAAGGTGCCAGATCACTAATTCACTCTAAGAAAGAGTGAAGGTTGCCAGATCACTAATTCACTCTAAGAAAGAGTGAAGGTTGCCAGATCACTAATTCACTCTAAGAAAGAGTGAAGGTTGCCAGATCACTAATTCACTCTAAGAAAGAGTGAAGGTGCCAGATCACTAACCTGAGCGAAGGTTGCCAGATCACTAATTTATAGAAAAAAATTGTTGCCAGATATTTTTTCTGAATTCTGTAATCAACCATAGTGTTCGGATATTTTTTGAGCGACTGTACACGAAGGTTGCCAGATCACTAATTTATAAAAAAAATCGTTGCCAGATATTTTTCCTGAATTCTGTAATCAACGATGGTGTTCGTATATTTATTTGAGCGACTGTACAGGCGTATCCTGTGATTAATTACTACTGATTTGTTGTAGTATTTGTTTTAGGTGTCAGTGGTGAACTGGAAGCATTATTAGCGAGAGAAATGCGTCACATTTTACGATGAAATATGGGGTTTTAATGCAGGTTTTATTAAGATTTGAAATCAGGTGTTAGGTTCAAGTTAATTTTGTGATGTCTTCGAGATAATATAATTTCTTAAGAGATTTGTGAAAAAATTTCATAGGTCTCAAATGAAATGAATAAATAAGAGAAATGCGTCACATTTTACGTTTCAGTCTGAGATTCTAAGGCACATTTTATTAAGAATAGGAGGAAAATATTATGTTCCATTTAATTTTGTGATATATTCGGAGCGAAAAAATTTAATTTCTGTACTGTTTGTTTTTGGTGTCAGAGATTAAAGAGAAAGCATTAAAAGTGAGAAAAATGTGCCACATTTCTTCTTTTAGTATGGGATTTTATTGCAGGTTTCTTTAGGAGTGAAAGTATGGTATTTGGTTCAAGTTAGTTTTGTAATATCTTGGATTGTGTTTGGAACGAAAACAGTTGGTTTCTGTACTATTTGCTTTTGGTGTCAGAGATTAAACAGAAAGCTTTAAAAGTGAGAAAAATATGCCACATTTCATCTTTTAGTATGGGATTTTCATGCAGGTTTCTTTAGGAGTGAAAATAAGGTATTAGGTTCAAGTTAATTTTGTAATATCTTGGATTGTGTTTGGAACGAAAACAGTTGGTTTCTGTACTATTTGCTTTTGGTGTCAGAGATTTAAGAGACAGCTATAAAAGTAAAAAAAATGTGCCACATTTCATTTTTTAGTATGGGATTTTCATGCAGGTTTCTTTAGGAGTGAAAATAAGGTATTAGGTTCCAGTTAATTTTGTAATATCTTGGATTGTGTTTGGAACGAAAACAGTTGGTTTCTGTACTATTTGCTTTTGGTGTCAGAGATTAAAGAGAAAGCTTTAAAAGTGAAATAAATGTGCCACATTTCATCTTTTAGTATGGGATTTTCATACAGGTTTCTTTAGGAGTGAAAATATGGTATTAGGTTCAAGTTAATTTTGTAATATCTTGGATTGTGTTTGGAACGAAAACAGTTGGTTTCTGTACTATTTGCTTTTGGTGTCAGAGATTAAAGAGAAAGCTTTAAAAGTGAAATAAATGTGCCACATTTCATCTTTTAGTATGGGATTTTCATACAGGTTTCTTTAGGAGTGAAAATATGGTATTAGGTTCAAGTTAATTTTGTAATATCTTGGATTGTGTTTGGAACGAAAACAGTTGGTTTCTGTACTATTTGCTTTTGGTGTCAGAGATTAAAGAGAAAGCTTTAAAAGTGAAATAAATGTGCCACATTTCATCTTTTAGTATGGGATTTTCATACAGGTTTCTTTAGGAGTGAAAATATGGTATTAGGTTCAAGTTAATTTTGTAATATCTTGGATTGTGTTTGGAACGAAAACAGTTGGTTTCTGTACTATTTGCTTTTGGTGTCAGAGATTAAAGAGAACGCTTTAAAAGTGAAATAAATGTGCCACATTTCATCTTTTAGTATGGGATTTTCATACAGGTTTCTTTAGGAGTGAAAATATGGTATTAGGTTCAAGTTAATTTTGTAATATCTTGGATTGTGTTTGGAACGAAAACAGTTGGTTTCTGTACTATTTGCTTTTGGTGTCAGAGATTAAAGAGAAAGCTTTAAAAGTGAAATAAATGTGCCACATTTCATCTTTTAGTATGGGATTTTCATACAGGTTTCTTTAGGAGTGAAAATATGGTATTAGGTTCAAGTTAATTTTGAAATATCTTGGATTGTGTTTGGAACGAAAACAGTTGGTTTCTGTACTATTTGCTTTTGGTGTCAGAGATTAAAGAGAAAGCTTTAAAAGTGAAATAAATGTGCCACATTTCATCTTTTAGTATGGGATTTTCATGCAGGTTTCTTTAGGAGTGAAAATATGGTATTAGGTTCAAGTTAATTTTGTAATATCTTGGATTGTGTTTGGAACGAAAACAGTTGGTTTCTGTACTATTTGCTTTTGGTGTCAGAGATTTAAGAGACAGCTATAAAAGTAAAAAAAATGTGCCACATTTCATCTTTTAGTATGGGATTTTCATACAGGTTTCTTTAGGAGTGAAAATATGGTATTAGGTTCAAGTTAATTTTGAAATATCTTGGATTGTGTTTGGAACGAAAACAGTTGGTTTCTGTACTATTTGCTTTTGGTGTCAGAGATTAAAGAGAAAGCTTTAAAAGTGAAATAAATGTGCCACATTTCATCTTTTAGTATGGGATTTTCATACAGGTTTCTTTAGGAGTGAAAATATGGTATTAGGTTCAAGTTTATTTTGTAATATCTTGGATTGTGTTTGGAACGAAAACAGTTGGTTTCTGTACTATTTGCTTTTAGTGTCAGAGATTAAAGAGAAAGCTTTAAAAGTGAAATAAATGTGCCACATTTCATCTTTTAGTATGGGATTTTCATACAGGTTTCTTTAGGAGTGAAAATATGGTATTAGGTTCAAGTTTATTTTGTAATATCTTGGATTGTGTTTGGAACGAAAACAGTTGGTTTCTGTACTATTTGCTTTTGGTGTCAGAGATTAAAGAGAAAGCTTTAAAAGTGAAATAAATGTGCCACATTTCATCTTTTAGTATGGGATTTTCATACAGGTTTCTTTAGGAGTGAAAATATGGTATTAGGTTCAAGTTTATTTTGTAATATCTTGGATTGTGTTTGGAACGAAAACAGTTGGTTTCTGTACTATTTGCTTTTGGTGTCAGAGATTAAAGAGAAAGCTTTAAAAGTGAAATAAATGTGCCACATTTCATCTTTTAGTATGGGATTTTCATACAGGTTTCTTTAGGAGTGAAAATATGGTATTAGGTTCAAGTTAATTTTGTAATATCTTGGATTGTGTTTGGAACGAAAACAGTTGGTTTCTGTACTATTTGCTTTTGGTGTCAGAGATTAAAGAGAAAGCTTTAAAAGTGAAATAAATGTGCCACATTTCATCTTTTAGTATGGGATTTTCATACAGGTTTCTTTAGGAGTGAAAATATGGTATTAGGTTCAAGTTAATTTTGTAATATCTTGGATTGTGTTTGGAACGAAAACAGTTGGTTTCTGTACTATTTGCTTTTGGTGTCAGAGATTAAAGAGAAAGCTTTAAAAGTGAAATAAATGTGCCACATTTCATCTTTTAGTATGGGATTTTCATGCAGGTTTCTTTAGGAGTGAAAATATGGTATTAGGTTCCAGTTAATTTTGTAATATCTTGGATTGTGTTTGGAACGAAAACAGTTGGTTTCTGTACTATTTGCTTTTGGTGTCAGAGATTAAAGAGAAAGCTTTAAAAGTGAAATAAATGTGCCACATTTCATCTTTTAGTATGGGATTTTCATACAGGTTTCTTTAGGAGTGAAAATATGGTATTAAGTTCAAGTTAATTTTGTAATATCTTGGATTGTGTTTGGAACGAAAACAGTTGGTTTCTGTACTATTTGCTTTTGGTGTCAGAGATTTAAGAGACAGCTATAAAAGTAAAAAAAATGTGCCACATTTCATCTTTTAGTATGGGATTTTCATACAGGTTTCTTTAGGAGTGACAATATGGTATTAGGTTCTAGTTAATTTTGTAATATCTTGGATTGTGTTTGGAACGAAAACAGTTGGTTTCTGTACTATTTGCTTTTGGTGTCAGAGATTAAAGAGAAAGCTTTAAAAGTGAAATAAATGTGCCACATTTCATCTTTTAGTATGGGATTTTCATACAGGTTTCTTTAGGAGTGAAAATATGGTATTAGGTTCAAGTTTATTTTGTAATATCTTGGATTGTGTTTGGAACGAAAACAGTTGGTTTCTGTACTATTTGATTTTGGTGTCAGAGATTAAAGAGAAAGCTTTAAAAGTGAAATAAATGTGCCACATTTCATCTTTTAGTATGGGATTTTCATACAGGTTTCTTTAGGAGTGAAAATATGGTATTAGGTTCAAGTTTATTTTGTAATATCTTGGATTGTGTTTGGAACGAAAACAGTTGGTTTCTGTACTATTTGCTTTTGGTGTCAGAGATTAAAGAGAAAGCTTTAAAAGTGAAATAAATGTGCCACATTTCATCTTTTAGTATGGGATTTTCATACAGGTTTCTTTAGGAGTGAAAATATGGTATTAGGTTCCAGTTAATTTTGTAATATCTTGGATTGTGTTTGGAACGAAAACAGTTGGTTTCTGTACTATTTGCTTTTGGTGTCAGAGATTAAAGAGAAAGCTTTAAAAGTGAAATAAATGTGCCACATTTCATCTTTTAGTATGGGATTTTCATGCAGGTTTCTTTAGGAGTGAAAATATGGTATTAGGTTCAAGTTAATTTTGTAATATCTTGGATTGTGTTTGGAACGAAAACAGTTGGTTTCTGTACTATTTGCTTTTGGTGTCAGAGATTAAAGAGAAAGCTTTAAAAGTGAAATAAATATGCCACATTTCATCTTTTAGTATGGGATTTTCATGCAGGTTTCTTTAGGAGTGAAAATATGGTATTAGGTTCAAGTTAATTTTGTAATATCTTGGATTGTGTTTGGAACGAAAACAGTTGGTTTCTGTACTATTTGCTTTTGGTGTCAGAGATTTAAGAGACAGCTATAAAAGTAAAAAAAATGTGCCACATTTCATCTTTTAGTATGGGATTTTCATACAGGTTTCTTTAGGAGTGAAAATATGGTATTAGGTTCTAGTTAATTTTGTAATATCTTGGATTGTGTTTGGAACGAAAACAGTTGGTTTCTGTACTATTTGCTTTTGGTGTCAGAGATTAAAGAGAAAGCTTTAAAAGTGAAATAAATGTGCCACATTTCATCTTTTAGTATGGGATTTTCATACAGGTTTCTTTAGGAGTGAAAATATGGTATTAGGTTCAAGTTTATTTTGTAATATCTTGGATTGTGTTTGGAACGAAAACAGTTGGTTTCTGTACTATTTGATTTTGGTGTCAGAGATTAAAGAGAAAGCTTTAAAAGTGAAATAAATGTGCCACATTTCATCTTTTAGTATGGGATTTTCATACAGGTTTCTTTAGGAGTGAAAATATGGTATTAGGTTCAAGTTAATTTTGTAATATCTTGGATTGTGTTTGGAACGAAAACAGTTGGTTTCTGTACTATTTGCTTTTGGTGTCAGAGATTAAAGAGAAAGCTTTAAAAGTGAAATAAATGTGCCACATTTCATCTTTTAGTATGGGATTTTCATACAGGTTTCTTTAGGAGTGAAAATATGGTATTAGGTTCAAGTTAATTTTGTAATATCTTGGATTGTGTTTGGAACGAAAACAGTTGGTTTCTGTACTATTTGCTTTTGGTGTCAGAGATTAAAGAGAAAGCTTTAAAAGTGAAATAAATGTGCCACATTTCATCTTTTAGTATGGGATTTTCATGCAGGTTTCTTTAGGAGTGAAAATATGGTATTAGGTTCCAGTTAATTTTGTAATATCTTGGATTGTGTTTGGAACGAAAACAGTTGGTTTCTGTACTATTTGCTTTTGGTGTCAGAGATTAAAGAGAAAGCTTTAAAAGTGAAATAAATGTGCCACATTTCATCTTTTAGTATGGGATTTTCATACAGGTTTCTTTAGGAGTGAAAATATGGTATTAAGTTCAAGTTAATTTTGTAATATCTTGGATTGTGTTTGGAACGAAAACAGTTGGTTTCTGTACTATTTGCTTTTGGTGTCAGAGATTTAAGAGACAGCTATAAAAGTAAAAAAAATGTGCCACATTTCATCTTTTAGTATGGGATTTTCATACAGGTTTCTTTAGGAGTGACAATATGGTATTAGGTTCTAGTTAATTTTGTAATATCTTGGATTGTGTTTGGAACGAAAACAGTTGGTTTCTGTACTATTTGCTTTTGGTGTCAGAGATTAAAGAGAAAGCTTTAAAAGTGAAATAAATGTGCCACATTTCATCTTTTAGTATGGGATTTTCATACAGGGTTCTTTAGGAGTGAAAATATGGTATTAGGTTCAAGTTTATTTTGTATTATCTTGGATTGTGTTTGGAACGAAAACAGTTGGTTTCTGTACTATTTGATTTTGGTGTCAGAGATTAAAGAGAAAGCTTTAAAAGTGAAATAAATGTGCCACATTTCATCTTTTAGTATGGGATTTTCATACAGGTTTCTTTAGGAGTGAAAATATGGTATTAGGTTCAAGTTTATTTTGTAATATCTTGGATTGTGTTTGGAACGAAAACAGTTGGTTTCTGTACTATTTGCTTTTGGTGTCAGAGATTAAAGAGAAAGCTTTAAAAGTGAAATAAATGTGCCACATTTCATCTTTTAGTATGGGATTTTCATACAGGTTTCTTTAGGAGTGAAAATATGGTATTAGGTTCAAGTTTATTTTGTAATATCTTGGATTGTGTTTGGAACGAAAACAGTTGGTTTCTGTACTATTTGCTTTTGGTGTCAGAGATTAAAGAGAAAGCTTTAAAAGTGAAATAAATGTGCCACATTTCATCTTTTAGTATGGGATTTTCATACAGGTTTCTTTAGGAGTGAAAATATGGTATTAGGTTCCAGTTAATTTTGTAATATCTTGGATTGTGTTTGGAACGAAAACAGTTGGTTTCTGTACTATTTGCTTTTGGTGTCAGAGATTAAAGAGAAAGCTTTAAAAGTGAAATAAATGTGCCACATTTCATCTTTTAGTATGGGATTTTCATGCAGGTTTCTTTAGGAGTGAAAATATGGTATTAGGTTCAAGTTAATTTTGTAATATCTTGGATTGTGTTTGGAACGAAAACAGTTGGTTTCTGTACTATTTGCTTTTGGTGTCAGAGATTAAAGAGAAAGCTTTAAAAGTGAAATAAATGTGCCACATTTCATCTTTTAGTATGGGATTTTCATGCAGGTTTCTTTAGGAGTGAAAATATGGTATTAGGTTCAAGTTAATTTTGTAATATCTTGGATTGTGTTTGGAACGAAAACAGTTGGTTTCTGTACTATTTGCTTTTGGTGTCAGAGATTTAAGAGACAGCTATAAAAGTAAAAAAAATGTGCCACATTTCATCTCTTAGTATGGGATTTTCATACAGGTTTCTTTAGGAGTGAAAATATGGTATTAGGTTCTAGTTAATTTTGTAATATCTTGGATTGTGTTTGGAACGAAAACAGTTGGTTTCTGTACTATTTGCTTTTGGTGTCAGAGATTAAAGAGAAAGCTTTAAAAGTGAAATAAATGTGCCACATTTCATCTTTTAGTATGGGATTTTCATACAGGTTTCTTTAGGAGTGAAAATATGGTATTAGGTTCAAGTTTATTTTGTAATATCTTGGATTGTGTTTGGAACGAAAACAGTTGGTTTCTGTACTATTTGCTTTTGGTGTCAGAGATTAAAGAGAAAGCTTTAAAAGTGAAATAAATGTGCCACATTTCATCTTTTAGTATGGGATTTTCATACAGGTTTCTTTAGGAGTGAAAATATGGTATTAGGTTCAAGTTTATTTTGTAATATCTTGGATTGTGTTTGGAACGAAAACAGTTGGTTTCTGTACTATTTGATTTTGGTGTCAGAGATTAAAGAGAAAGCTTTAAAAGTGAAATAAATGTGCCACATTTCATCTTTTAGTATGGGATTTTCATACAGGTTTCTTTAGGAGTGAAAATATGGTATTAGGTTCAAGTTTATTTTGTAATATCTTGGATTGTGTTTGGAACGAAAACAGTTGGTTTCTGTACTATTTGCTTTTGGTGTCAGAGATTAAAGAGAAAGCTTTAAAAGTGAAATAAATGTGCCACATTTCATCTTTTAGTATGGGATTTTCATACAGGTTTCTTTAGGAGTGAAAATATGGTATTAGGTTCCAGTTAATTTTGTAATATCTTGGATTGTGTTTGGAACGAAAACAGTTGGTTTCTGTACTATTTGCTTTTGGTGTCAGAGATTAAAGAGAAAGCTTTAAAAGTGAAATAAATGTGCCACATTTCATCTTTTAGTATGGGATTTTCATGCAGGTTTCTTTAGGAGTGAAAATATGGTATTAGGTTCAAGTTAATTTTGTAATATCTTGGATTGTGTTTGGAACGAAAACAGTTGGTTTCTGTACTATTTGCTTTTGGTGTCAGAGATTAAAGAGAAAGCTTTAAAAGTGAAATAAATATGCCACATTTCATCTTTTAGTATGGGATTTTCATGCAGGTTTCTTTAGGAGTGAAAATATGGTATTAGGTTCAAGTTAATTTTGTAATATCTTGGATTGTGTTTGGAACGAAAACAGTTGGTTTCTGTACTATTTGCTTTTGGTGTCAGAGATTTAAGAGACAGCTATAAAAGTAAAAAAAATGTGCCACATTTCATCTTTTAGTATGGGATTTTCATACAGGTTTCTTTAGGAGTGAAAATATGGTATTAGGTTCTAGTTAATTTTGTAATATCTTGGATTGTGTTTGGAACGAAAACAGTTGGTTTCTGTACTATTTGCTTTTGGTGTCAGAGATTAAAGAGAAAGCTTTAAAAGTGAAATAAATGTGCCACATTTCATCTTTTAGTATGGGATTTTCATACAGGTTTCTTTAGGAGTGAAAATATGGTATTAGGTTCAAGTTTATTTTGTAATATCTTGGATTGTGTTTGGAACGAAAACAGTTGGTTTCTGTACTATTTGATTTTGGTGTCAGAGATTAAAGAGAAAGCTTTAAAAGTGAAATAAATGTGCCACATTTCATCTTTTAGTATGGGATTTTCATACAGGTTTCTTTAGGAGTGAAAATATGGTATTAGGTTCAAGTTAATTTTGTAATATCTTGGATTGTGTTTGGAACGAAAACAGTTGGTTTCTGTACTATTTGCTTTTGGTGTCAGAGATTAAAGAGAAAGCTTTAAAAGTGAAATAAATGTGCCACATTTCATCTTTTAGTATGGGATTTTCATACAGGTTTCTTTAGGAGTGAAAATATGGTATTAGGTTCAAGTTAATTTTGTAATATCTTGGATTGTGTTTGGAACGAAAACAGTTGGTTTCTGTACTATTTGCTTTTGGTGTCAGAGATTAAAGAGAAAGCTTTAAAAGTGAAATAAATGTGCCACATTTCATCTTTTAGTATGGGATTTTCATGCAGGTTTCTTTAGGAGTGAAAATATGGTATTAGGTTCCAGTTAATTTTGTAATATCTTGGATTGTGTTTGGAACGAAAACAGTTGGTTTCTGTACTATTTGCTTTTGGTGTCAGAGATTAAAGAGAAAGCTTTAAAAGTGAAATAAATGTGCCACATTTCATCTTTTAGTATGGGATTTTCATACAGGTTTCTTTAGGAGTGAAAATATGGTATTAAGTTCAAGTTAATTTTGTAATATCTTGGATTGTGTTTGGAACGAAAACAGTTGGTTTCTGTACTATTTGCTTTTGGTGTCAGAGATTTAAGAGACAGCTATAAAAGTAAAAAAAATGTGCCACATTTCATCTTTTAGTATGGGATTTTCATACAGGTTTCTTTAGGAGTGACAATATGGTATTAGGTTCTAGTTAATTTTGTAATATCTTGGATTGTGTTTGGAACGAAAACAGTTGGTTTCTGTACTATTTGCTTTTGGTGTCAGAGATTAAAGAGAAAGCTTTAAAAGTGAAATAAATGTGCCACATTTCATCTTTTAGTATGGGATTTTCATACAGGGTTCTTTAGGAGTGAAAATATGGTATTAGGTTCAAGTTTATTTTGTATTATCTTGGATTGTGTTTGGAACGAAAACAGTTGGTTTCTGTACTATTTGATTTTGGTGTCAGAGATTAAAGAGAAAGCTTTAAAAGTGAAATAAATGTGCCACATTTCATCTTTTAGTATGGGATTTTCATACAGGTTTCTTTAGGAGTGAAAATATGGTATTAGGTTCAAGTTTATTTTGTAATATCTTGGATTGTGTTTGGAACGAAAACAGTTGGTTTCTGTACTATTTGCTTTTGGTGTCAGAGATTAAAGAGAAAGCTTTAAAAGTGAAATAAATGTGCCACATTTCATCTTTTAGTATGGGATTTTCATACAGGTTTCTTTAGGAGTGAAAATATGGTATTAGGTTCAAGTTTATTTTGTAATATCTTGGATTGTGTTTGGAACGAAAACAGTTGGTTTCTGTACTATTTGCTTTTGGTGTCAGAGATTAAAGAGAAAGCTTTAAAAGTGAAATAAATGTGCCACATTTCATCTTTTAGTATGGGATTTTCATACAGGTTTCTTTAGGAGTGAAAATATGGTATTAGGTTCCAGTTAATTTTGTAATATCTTGGATTGTGTTTGGAACGAAAACAGTTGGTTTCTGTACTATTTGCTTTTGGTGTCAGAGATTAAAGAGAAAGCTTTAAAAGTGAAATAAATGTGCCACATTTCATCTTTTAGTATGGGATTTTCATGCAGGTTTCTTTAGGAGTGAAAATATGGTATTAGGTTCAAGTTAATTTTGTAATATCTTGGATTGTGTTTGGAACGAAAACAGTTGGTTTCTGTACTATTTGCTTTTGGTGTCAGAGATTAAAGAGAAAGCTTTAAAAGTGAAATAAATGTGCCACATTTCATCTTTTAGTATGGGATTTTCATGCAGGTTTCTTTAGGAGTGAAAATATGGTATTAGGTTCAAGTTAATTTTGTAATATCTTGGATTGTGTTTGGAACGAAAACAGTTGGTTTCTGTACTATTTGCTTTTGGTGTCAGAGATTTAAGAGACAGCTATAAAAGTAAAAAAAATGTGCCACATTTCATCTTTTAGTATGGGATTTTCATACAGGTTTCTTTAGGAGTGAAAATATGGTATTAGGTTCTAGTTAATTTTGTAATATCTTGGATTGTGTTTGGAACGAAAACAGTTGGTTTCTGTACTATTTGCTTTTGGTGTCA
Source organism: Ryuthela nishihirai (assembly GCA_038380435.1). NCBI lineage: Eukaryota > Metazoa > Arthropoda > Arachnida > Araneae > Heptathelidae > Ryuthela > Ryuthela nishihirai. The sequence goes on from JAWZYU010000006.1 coordinate 106,042,168, forward strand.
GAGATTAAAGAGAAAGCTTTAAAAGTGAAATAAATGTGCCACATTTCATCTTTTAGTATGGGATTTTCATACAGGTTTCTTTAGGAGTGAAAATATGGTATTAGGTTCAAGTTTATTTTGTAATATCTTGGATTGTGTTTGGAACGAAAACAGTTGGTTTCTGTACTATTTGCTTTTGGTGTCAGAGATTAAAGAGAAAGCTTTAAAAGTGAAATAAATGTGCCACATTTCATCTTTTAGTATGGGATTTTCATACAGGTTTCTTTAGGAGTGAAAATATGGTATTAGGTTCAAGTTTATTTTGTAATATCTTGGATTGTGTTTGGAACGAAAACAGTTGGTTTCTGTACTATTTGCTTTTGGTGTCAGAGATTAAAGAGAAAGCTTTAAAAGTGAAATAAATGTGCCACATTTCATCTTTTAGTATGGGATTTTCATACAGGTTTCTTTAGGAGTGAAAATATGGTATTAGGTTCCAGTTAATTTTGTAATATCTTGGATTGTGTTTGGAACGAAAACAGTTGGTTTCTGTACTATTTGCTTTTGGTGTCAGAGATTAAAGAGAAAGCTTTAAAAGTGAAATAAATGTGCCACATTTCATCTTTTAGTATGGGATTTTCATGCAGGTTTCTTTAGGAGTGAAAATATGGTATTAGGTTCAAGTTAATTTTGTAATATCTTGGATTGTGTTTGGAACGAAAACAGTTGGTTTCTGTACTATTTGCTTTTGGTGTCAGAGATTAAAGAGAAAGCTTTAAAAGTGAAATAAATGTGCCACATTTCATCTTTTAGTATGGGATTTTCATGCAGGTTTCTTTAGGAGTGAAAATATGGTATTAGGTTCAAGTTAATTTTGTAATATCTTGGATTGTGTTTGGAACGAAAACAGTTGGTTTCTGTACTATTTGCTTTTGGTGTCAGAGATTTAAGAGACAGCTATAAAAGTGAAATAAATGTGCCACATTTCATCTTTTAGTATGGGATTTTCATACAGGTTTCTTTAGGAGTGAAAATATGGTATTAGGTTCAAGTTAATTTTGAAATATCTTGGATTGTGTTTGGAACGAAAACAGTTGGTTTCTGTACTATTTGCTTTTGGTGTCAGAGATTTAAGAGACAGCTATAAAAGTGAAAAACAGGTGCCACATTTCATCTTTTAGTATGGGATTTTCATGCAGGTTTCTTTAAGAGTGAAAATAAGGTATTAGGTTCAAGTTAATTTTGTAATATCTTGGATTGTGTTTGGAACGAAAACAGTTGGTTTCTGTACTATTTGCTTTTGGTGTCAGAGATTAAAGAGAAAGCTTTAAAGTGAGAAAAATGTGCCACATTTCATCTTTTAGTATGGGATTTTCATGCAGGTTTCTTTAAGAGTGAAAATAAGGTATTAGGTTCAAGTTAATTTTGTAATATCTTGGATTGTGTTTGGAACGAAAACAGTTGGTTTCTGTACTATTTGCTTTTGGTGTCAGAGATTAAAGAGAAAGCTTTAAAGTGAGAAAAATGTGCCACATTTCATCTTTTAGTATTGGATTTTCATGCAGGTTTCTTTAAGAGTGAAAATAAGGTATTGGGTTCTAGTTAATTTTGTAATATCTTGGATTGTGTTTGGAACGAAAACAGTTGGTTTCTGTACTATTTACTTTTGGTGTCAGAGATTAAAGAGAAAGCTTTAAAAGTGAGAAAAATGTGCCACATTTCATCTTTTAGTATGGGATTTTTATGCAGGTTTATTTAGGAGTGAAAATATGGTATTAGGTTCAAGTTAATTTTGTAATATCTTGTATTTCGTTGAGAGCGAAAACGGTTTGATGTGTTACTTGCATTAGGTGTCTGTTTTGAATACGAAGCTGTATACACAAGGAAAATGCGTCGAGTTTGATGTTTCCCGTATAGGATTTTTATGCGAAGTTTTTTTTAGAGTAGAAAATAGTTATTTAGTTGATTTTTTTTCTGCGGGGATAGTGAATTATATTTGTGCCATTTATATCATGCTTCATCCCTTACAGATGCGAAAATTTTCGTTAATTTTATTTGGTGGGGAAATAATTTGTTCAAACAAATTTCAAATTTACATTTGTGTGATAATTTTATTGTTTTAATGACCAACCAAGAAGTTTTGGCAAAATTAAAAACAAAAGTTTTGTTCATTTTGAATTTTTGTTCGGAAATGAATTCCATTATCATAAACTAAGTTTCAAATCTTAAAATTATGTAGGAAATTAGTTTGAAATATTAAAGAATATCACAAAACATTATAGACGTTGAAATAAGGTTAAATTGTTAATCTAGTAATCAAACTTTTCTAATTCAGAAGTATTATAGTTGATAGCTGAATAACACAAGATAAGCTAAATTGTAGATTTTTTTTTTTAAATATGGTATCTCTTCTTATAGGGTTAGTGTAGCCTTATGGAAAGAACAGAAATTCAAACCATTTTACATATTAATTGTCGGGAAAATATAAGTTTGCCAGCGGTCAACTTTTTACATTAACTACAGTTAAAATATATCAGTTGCTTATTTAAATACCGGAAATAATATAGCTGGCTAAATGACACAGAAATCGAAAAAGTTTGTAAAATCTCTGTTTCGCAATAAGCTGAAAGAAATGAGATCGTTTATTAATAGGACAAAATTTAAATCAAATGTGTTTTAAAAAGTTCTCTTCTTTTAGTAAAACTGAAAGAAATGAAATCGCTTTATTGATAGGACAAAATTTAAATCAAATGTGTTTTAAAAAGTTCTCTTCTTTTAGTAAAACTGAAAGAAATGAGATCGCTTTGTTAACAGGACAAAATTTAAATTAAAAATGTTTTAAAATGTCTTCTACTTTTAGTATAATTGAATGAAATGAGATCGCTTTATTGAAAGGACAAAATTTGAATCAAATATGTTTCAAAAGTCTCTCTTCTTTTAGTAAAATTGAAAGATATTAGATCGCTTTTTTGATAGCACAAAAATTAAATCAAATGTGTTTTAAAAGGTTTTCTACTTTTAGTATAACTGAAAGAAATGAGATCGCTTTATTGATAGGACAAAATTTAAATAAAATGTTTTTTAAAAGGTACTGATCTGGACAACTATGGCTACTTTTCTTTTTTTTCTACCCTGCTGAGGAGTGGTCAACCACACAGGGTCCTGGTGCTGACCATATAAACCTACTGGACTGGACAGATATATGGCTCTGAGCTTGATTATGGATCCTGATTTTGCTGCACTGGTGGGCTTCTGTGGAGGGAAAATCTTCAGCTATGTATTCTTTTTGTTTGTGGGTTGACAGCCCCAAGTGAATAGATTCACAGGATATGTTTATCAGCTGGTGGATAATCCTGAGCAGAAGTCATCGCAGGCACCTGAACTCTTTGCTTCTATTGGCATCGTCAAATTCTACATTGGAGGAAGTCTTCCAGTGTAGATGGCTTCAGCCTTTAGTAGTGGGGGAACGGGTCTTTGCCCCATGTCTGCGATTAGGGGGCTGTTTGATATTGTCGGCATTCCCTCTCTCAATAAACATAGTTTCTTTAAACATCCCACTAACCATTTTCTCTCCATAGGTAGTTGGAATGTGAGGACTCTGCACAGAGCTTTTTCTCTTGATGTCCTCACACAAGAATTCCACCGTTATAATTTAGATATTCTCGGCTTGCAAGAGACCAGATGGACAGATAAAGGTCAGATTCTTAAAAATAATCTTAAATTTCTGTTTTCAGGGAGGGACGACAATAAGCATCACCAAGGCGTGGGTCTCCTGCTCAGCAGACACGCTAGCGATGCTCTTCTAGGATATGAGTGCATTAATGAAAGGTTTCTTACAGCAAAATTTCAGACAAGCACTAAAGACTTGAATGTTATCTGCTGTTATGCCCCCACTGAGGATGCCGATGAGGATGAGAAGGATAGGTTTTATGAACAACTTCAGGATATTTTGAATTCTGTCAAGAAAGGAGATATTACCCTTGTTCTTGGTGACTTCAATGCCAAAGTTGGTACTGACCTCTGACCTTTGGGGAGGAGTAATAGGCCCTTTTGGTATTGGTAGCTGCAATGGCAATGGGTAACGTCTCCTACAGGTAAGTAAACTCAATGGATTCAGAATAACTAACACTTGTTACAAACACCGCGACATACATAAGTACACATGGGTTTCACCTGATGGGCTGCATAAGAATATAATTGATTACATATTAATTAGCAGCAAATGGGCTAGTTCTGTTAGGAATACCAGGGCATATATGGGAGTTGAAATTGGATCTGACCATTACCTTGTTAAAAGTGTGTTGCAACTTAAACTTAAAAAGTGTTGTGCTAGGGTTAAAAAATTTACTTTTAATACTGAAGCTCTGAAAGATCCAGTTATAGCCAAAGCTTACCATGATAGGTTACTTAGTCATTATGACAGTCATGGTTTGCTTACTACTGAAGTTGAGGAAGAATGGGATCATTTTAAACAGGCTTTTTTGGACACTAACAGTACTCTTTTAGGAAAAAAGGAGCAGAAGAGGCAAAATTATCTGAGTGATAAGGCACTTGAGCTTATTTCGGAAAGAAAGAACTGCAGGAATGCCCTTAATCAATACCCTACTAGTCCTAATAGAAAGCATTACAGAGACCTTAATAAACTTGTAAAGGATCAGTTAGCTGCTGATAAGAATCTTTGGCTTGATGGCTTGGCTGACAAAGCCGAGGAAGCAGTTAGACAGCACAACAGCAGAGAGCTGTACCAGATAGTTAATGTTTTGTGTGGTAGAAAACGGACAGGCATACAAGGATTGAAGGATAAACAAGGTAAGGTTATAGAAGGGGAGGATTCTGTCATGGCTAGGTGGGCTGAGCATTTCAGTGATGTTCTAAACAATGTAGTTAGTTCTACTCCCATTGTTTGCAATGATGATAGATACATTGGTGGCTTTAATGTTGGCCCTATAACACAATCTGAAGTTATTTTGGCTGTTTCTAAACTTAAACTTTATAAATCCCCAGGGGTAGATGAAATTACTACGGAAATGCTAAGAGCTGGGAATGTTTCGGTTACCACTTGGATGACTGAAATTCTGAATCTCTTTTATGATAAAGGCATGGTTCCTAAGGATTTTACCAGAGCTATTGTTATCCCTATTTTCAAAAAAGGTGATCGCAGTTCTTGTGATAACTATAGGGGTATCAGCCTACTCTCTGTTCCAGGTAAAGTTCTTTCCATGATTGTGCTTAATAGAATTAAGAATCTGGTTGACAGGCAATTGCGTGATGAGCAATGTGGATTCAGAAGTGGTAGGGGATGTGTGGATCAGATATTTTCACTTAGGCAGATTCTTGAGAAATGTTTAGAGTTTCAGAAACCTTTGGTTGCTAGCTTTGTTGATTTCAAAAAGGCTTTCGACTCTGTTGATCGTCATAATTTGTGGTTGATTGTGAGATAATATGGTATACCAGACAAGTTAGTTAACGTTATGAAAGCTCTCTATAATAACACTGGGTCGTGTGTAAGAGTTGGTAAGGCTTGTAGCAATTGGTTTAGCATTACTTCTGGTGTTCGACAAGGGTGCATTTTGTCTCCTTTTCTCTTTAGCTTGGTTATTGATTATGTTATGCGAAATTCACTTCAAGGGAAAGATTTTGGCCTCAAATGGGCTGGAGATACGAAAATTTCTGATTTAGATTATGCTGATGATTTAGCCCTTTTGGCAAATGATATTGATGAGATGAACTCTTTCCTTCGAGCTGTTGATGAGACTAGTAGTAGAGTAGGTTTGGTTATAAACAGAGAGAAAACTAAAGTGATGAAAATTGGTCAGGCAGGCTGTGATTCAGTTAACCTGAATGGTTGCAGTCTTGCGCAGGTGTCACAGTTTAATTATCTTGGGAGCTATGTAACAGATAATGGTGATGTGCGGCATGAGATTAACAGACGAATAGGGATTGCTGCTGGGACTTTTAAGAACCTATGGAGAGTGTGGAGAAATAGGCGTATACAACTAAAGACTAAAATTAGACTGTATAATAGTTTGGTTCTTTCTAGGGTTAGTTATGGTAGTGAAACTTGGACGCTGTGTAAACAAGATAACAGGAAACTAGATGCTTTTGATTCCAGATGCTTACGCAGTATCTTGGGCATTAGGTGGTTCAACTTTGTAACTAATGATGAGATTAGGCAAAGGAGTTTGCAACCTCCTTTAAGCAGCATATTGTGCAGAGAGAGACTCCGTTGGTTTGGCCATGTTGCCCGTATGAATAATTATAGATTGGCGAATAGGGTTATGAACAGTGTGCCTAAAGGCCTCAGAAAGAAGGGGAGACCTAGGATGCGGTGGGCAGACAATGTCAAACAGGATCTTGTTAGAATTGGTGTGCAGTGGCCAGATGCAGTAGATGTAGCTCAGGATAGACTTGCTTGGAGAACTAAATTGCACGGTCTGGTTGGACCTCCGTAGCCCATGGCTGCTTGAGGATGATGATGATGATCTCTTCTTTTGGTAAAACTGAAGAAATGAGATCGCTTTATTGACAGGACAAAATTTAAATCAAATGTGTTTAAAAAGCTCTCTTCTTTTAGTAGAACTGAAAGAAATGAGATCGCTTTGTTGATAGGACAAAATTTAAATCAAATATGTTTTAAAATGTTTTCTACTTTTATTATAATTGAAAGAAATGAGATCGCATTATTGATAGGACAAATTTTAAATCAAATGTGTTTTAAAAGGCCCTCTTCTTTTAGTAAAACTGTAAGAAATGAGATCGCTTTGTTGATAGGAAAAAATTTAAACCAAATATGCTTTAAAATGTTTTCTACTTTTAGTATAATTGAAAGAAATGAGATCGCTTTGTTGATAGGACAAAATTTAAATCAAATGTGTTTTAAAAGGCTCTCTTCTTTTAGTAAAACTGAAAGAAATGAGATCGATTTGTCGATAGTACAAAATTTAAATCAAATATGTTTTAAAATGTTTTCTACCTTTAGTATAATTGAAAGAAATGAGATCGATTTGTCGATAGGAAAAAATTTAAATCAAATATATTTTAAAATAATTTCTACTTTTCGTATAATTGCAAGAAATGAGATCGCTTTATTGAAAGGACAAAATTTAAATCAAATGTGTTTTAAAAGGCTCTCTTCTTTTAGTAAAACTGAAAGAAATGAGATCGCTTTGTTGATAGGACAAAATTTATATCACGTGTGTTTTAAAAGATTCTCTTCTTTTAGTAAAACTGAAAGAAATGAGATCGCTTTGTTGATATGACAAAATTTAAATCAAATATATTTTTAAATGTTTTCTACTTTTAGTATAATTGAAAGAAATGAAATCGCTTTATTGATAGGACAAAATTTAAATCAAATGTGATTTAAAAAGTTCTCTTCTTTTAGTAAAACTGAAAGAAATGAGATCGTTTTTTTGATAGGACAAAATTTAAATCAAATGTGTTTTTAAATGCTCTCTTCTTTTAGTAAAACTGAAAGAAATGAGATCGATTTGTCGATAGGACAAAATTTAAATCAAATATATTTTAAAATGTTTTCTACTTTTAATATAATTGAAAGAAATTAGATCGCTCTATTGATAGGACAAAATTTAAATCAAACGTGTTTTAAAAAGTTCTCTTCATTTAGTAAAACTGAAATAAATGATATCGCTTTGTTGATAGGACAAAATTTAAATCAAATGTGTTTTAAAAGGCTCTCTTCTTTTAGTAAAACTGAAAGAAATGAGATCGCTTTATTGATAGGACAAAATTTAAATCAAATGTGTTTTAAAAGGCTCTCTTCTTTTAGTATAATTGAAAGAAATTAGATTGCTTTATTGATAGGACAAAATTTAAATCAATTGTGTTTTTAAAAAAAAGGGCTCTCTTCTTTTAGTATAATTGAAAGAAATGAGATCGCTTTATTGATAGGACAAAATTTAAATCAAATGAGTTTTAAAAGGCTCTCTTCTTTTAATATAATTGAAAGAAATGAGGTCGCTTTATTGAAAGGACAAAATTTAAATATGTGTTTTAAAAGGTTCTCTTCTTTTAGTAAAACTGAAAGAAATGAGATCGCTTTATTGATAGGACAAAATTTAAATCAAATGTGTTATAAAAGGTTTTCTACTTTTAGTATAATTGAAAAAAATGAGATCGCTTTATTGATAGGACAAAATTTAAATCAAATGTGTTTTAAAAGGCTGTCTTCTTTTAGTAAAACTGAAAGAATTGAAATCGCTTTGTTGATAGGACAAAATTTAAATCAAATGTGTTTTAAAAGGTTTTCTTCTTTTAGTAAAACTGAAAGAAATGAGATCGCTTTATTGATAGGACATAATTTAAATCAAATGTGTTTTAAAAAGCTCTCTTCTTTTAGTAAAACTGAAAGAAATCGCTTTATTGATGGGACAAAATTTAAATCAAATGTGTTTTAAAAGGTTCTCTTCTTTTAGTAAAACTGAAGAAATGAGATCGCTTTATTGATAGGACAAATTTTAAATCAAATGTGTTTTAAAAACTTTCTTCTTTTTGTTAAATTGAAAGAAATGAGATCTCTGTATTGATAGGACGAAACTGAAATCAAATTTGTTTTAAAAATTTTATTCTTTTTGTGAAATGGAAAGAAATCAGGTCGTTTTATTGACAGGACAAAACTTAAATCAAATGAGTTTTAAAAGTTCTTTTCTTTCAGTTAAACAGAAAGAAATAAATCTCTGTTTTGATAGGACATAACTAAAATCAAATGTGTTTTAAAAGCTCTGTTCTTTTAGTTAAACTGAAAGAAATGAAATCTCCGTATTGATAGAACGAAACTAAAATCAAATTTGTTGTAAAAACTCTCTTCTTTTACTTAAAAGGAAAGAAATCAGATCGTTTTATTGATAGGACAAAACTTGAATCAAATGTGTTTTAAAAGCTCTTTTCTTTCAGTTAAACAGAAAGAAATGAGATCACTGTATTAATAGGACGAAACTAAAATCAAATATGTTTTAAAAGCTCTCTTCTTTAGTTAAACTGAAAAATTAGATCCCTGTATTGATAGGACGAAACTTAAATCAAATGTATTTTAAAAGCTCTCTTTTTTTAGTTAAAATGAAAGGTATGAGAACGCTTTATTGATAGGACAAAACTTAAATATGTTTTTAAAACTCTCTTCTTTTCGTTAAATTGAAAGAAATGAGATCTCTGTATTGATAGGATGAAACTGAAATGAAATGTGTTTTAAAAGCTCTCGTCTTTAGTTAAACTGAAAGAAATAAGATCTCTGCACTGGTAGCATGAAACTTAAATGTGTTTTAAAAGGCTCTGTTCTTTTAATTAAGTGAAAGAAATGAAATCTCTTTATTGATAAGACAAAACCTAAATCAAATTTCTTTTAAAGGTCCTTTTCTTTCAGTTAACTGAAAAAATGAGATCTCTTTATTGAGAGGACAAAACCAAAATCAAATGTGTTTTAAAAGCTCTCTTCTTTTAGTTAACTGAAAGAAATGGGATCGCTTTATTGATAGAACGAAACTGATATCAAATGTGTTTCAAATGTTCTTTTCGTTTACTTAACTGAAAGAAATCAGATCGCTTCATTGATAGGACGAAACTGAAATCAAATGTATTTTAAAGGTCTCTTCCTTTAGTTAACTGAAAGAAATGAGATATCTTTATTCATAGGATAGAACTTAAATCAAACGTGTTTTAAATGCTCTTAGATAACTGAAAGAAAGATAATCTTTTTTGTATCTGACATCAAGAGTCTGGAACGCACCCAGAGGTGATTTAGTAGAAAGGCTTCCTGGGTTTTACAATATGCCATATAAAGAAAGGTTGCATTCCTTGGAGTGGAGATGACTAACGTTTGACTGAAAAACATGTTATAAACTTATTCGTGGAATACCTCACTCTAATTTAGGTATTAAGATATTCGTCTTTTGTCAACAAAACAACAAGAGATCATTCTCTTATGATCTTTGCTCTATTATGCCTTTTGTTCGAAAGAACTGTAAGTACCATTCCTCTAAGCGTCGTTTGGAAGAGTATGGAACTCTCTTCCCAGCGAGATTGTCACTTCTACAAGTATTGATGTTTTCACTTTTAGACTGAAGAGATTTGACTTATCATCATTTCTGAAATGTTTCAACTTTTCATGCACTTTCCCTTGTCCAGGGGGCGGGGTGGCTCAGTCGTTAGCGCGCCACGCTCGTAATCTGCAGTTCCCAGGTTCGAGTCCCAGCTGGGTCAGCGTTGAGACTTATCTCCGCAAAATTCTCCGCCCTACCCACGATCAGTAGGGGATATCGATGGGCTTGAAATGGTCGCCGTCCGTCGGATGGGACGTTAAGCTGTGGCCCCGTGTGCGGGAGATCCATACCCTGTGCACGTTAAAAAGCACGCTGGATGGCCTTGACGGGAGGCTACCACCTCTCTCCCAACAGCTGTTCCAGTGGGTCGCCTCCCCCAACCTTCTATGAGCCTTCGGGTCCTTGTGACCTGGCCATTTAGCCCATGGTGTGCAAAAAAGTGCCGCTCAGAGGTAAAACAGCAACAACAACCCTTCTCCTGTATCAGTGTGCTGAAGTATCACCTTCTGGCATTTCTTTTAATAATAACAATGAGCCGAAAGTGATATCGAATGTGTTAGTAAAGGCTCTCTTTTCGTAGTTAGTTGAAAGAAATTAAATCACTTTATTCATAAGAAGAAAGTGAAAATAAATATGATTTTAGAGAGTCTCTAATATTTCGATTCAAAGGAATTAAACGCTTTATAGATAAAATGAATGTGAAATCAAATGACTTTTTAAAGTCTCTGTTTTGATAGTCAGATGCAGGAAATTAAATCGCATTAATACTAAGAGATTGTAAAATCAAATGAGTTTATAAAGGTTCTGTTTTTATAATTATTTCAGGGAAATTTAACCATTTTATTGATAAGACGAAAGCAAAATGAAATGAGTTTTGAAAGCCTGTTTTCACAGTTTGCTGAAAAAAATTTAATCTCTCTATTTGGAGGGCGAATGTGAGAATCATGTATAGAGGACGAATACACGACGAATTTTAGAATCATATATTCTTTATAGGTTTGTAAAGACTATTTGCTTACTTTCCTAAAAAATTGAAATCGGTTTATTGATAAATCTCTGTTCTCTCTGTTTTTTTCTTTTCTCTCTGTTTTTTTCTTTGTTCTTAGTTAGCTGAGAAAATAAAATCTATTTCTACATGAGACGAAAGTTAAAACTAAAGATCTAATGAGTTATACAGGCTCTCTATTCTTTTATTTATCTTAAAGAAATTAAATCGCTTTCTTTATACGACGAAAGTGAAATCGAATGAGTTTGAACAGGCTCTCTATTCTTTTAGTTACCGGAGAAAATAAAATCTATTTCTACATAAGACGAATGTGAAAAATTTAATGATTTAATGAGTTATACGGGCTCTCTATTCTTTTATTTAACTGAAAGAAATTAAATCGCTTTCCTCATAAGAGGAAAGTGAAATCAAATTAGTTTGAACAGGCTCTCTATTCTTTTGGTTAGTTGAGGAAATAAAATCTATTTCTCCATAAAACGAATGTAAAATGCAATGAGTTGTGTACGCTGTGTATTCTTTTTTTTAACTGAAAAGAATTAAATCGCTTTCTTCATAAGAGGAAGGTGAAATCAAATTAGTTTGAACAGGCTCTCTATTCTTTTAGTTACCGGAGAAAATAAAATCTATTTCTACATAAGACGAATGTGAAAAATTTAGTGATTTAATGAGTTATACAGGCTCTCTATTCATTTATTTAACTGAAAGAAATAAAATCGCTTTCTTCATAAGAGGAAAGTGAAATCGAATTAGTTTCAACAGGCTCTCTATTCTTTTAGTTAGCTGAGGAAATAAAATCTATTGCTACATAAGACGAACGTGAAATCTGATGATCTAATGAGTTATATGGGCTCTCTATTCTTTTAATTAATTGAAAGAAATCAAATCGCTTTCTTCATAAGAAGAAAATGAAAACAAATTGGTTTGATCGGGTTCTCTATTCTTTTACTTAACGGGGAAAAAAAATCTATTTCTACATAAGAAGAACGTGAAAATTTTAATGAGTAATACGGGCTCTCTATTCTTTTATTTAACTTAAAGAAATTAAATCACTTTCTTCATAAGACGAAAGTGAAATCAAATTAGTTTCATTGGGCTCCCTATTCTTTTAGTTAGCTGAGAAAATAATATCTATTTCTACATAAAACAAACGTGAAAAATCTAATGATTTAATGAGTTAAACGGGCTCTCTATTCTTTTATTTAACTGAAAGAAATTAAATCGCTTTCTTCATAAGAGGAAAGTGAAATCGAATAAGTTTGAACAGGCTCTCTATTTTCTTAGTTAGCTGAGAAAATAAAATCTATTTCTCCATAAAACGAATGTAAAATGCACTGAGTTGTGTACGCTGTGTATTCTTTTTTTTAACTGAAAAGAATTAAATCGCTTTCTTCATAAGAGGAAAGTGAAATCAAATTAGTTTGAACAGGCTCTCTATTGTTTTAGTTACCGGAAAAAATAAAATATATTTCTACATAAGACGAATGTGAAAAATTTAATGATTTAATGAGTTATACGGGCTCTCTATTCTTTTATTTAACTGAAAGAAATAAAATCGCTTTCTTCATAAGAGGAAAGTGAAATCGAATTAGTTTCAACAGGCTCTCTATTCTTTTAGTTAGCTGAGAAAATAAAATCTATTGCTACATAAGACGAACGTGAAATCTGATAATCTAACGCGCTATACGGGCTCTCTATTCTTTTATTTAACTTAAAGAAATTAAATCGCTTTCTTCATAAGACGAAAATAAAATCAAATTGGTTTGATCGGGTTCTCTATTCTTTTAGTTAGTTGAGAAAATAAAATCTATTTCTACATAAAACAAATGTGAAAAATCTAATGATTTAATGAGTTAAACGGGCTCTCTATTCTTTTATTTAACTGAAAGAAATTGAATCGCTTTCTTTATAAGAGGAAAGTGAAATCGAATTAGTTTGAACAGGCTCTCTATTCTTTTAGTTAGTTGAGGAAATAAAATCTATTTCTCCATAAAACGAATGTAAAATGCACTGAGTTGTGTACGCTGTGTATTCTTTTTTTTAACTGAAAAGAATTAAATCGCTTTCTTCATAAGAGGAAAGTGAAATCAAATTAGTTTGAACAGGCTCTCTATTCTTTTAGTTAGTTGAGGAAATAAAATCTATTTCTCCATAAAACGATTATAAAATGCAATGAGTTGTGTACGCTGTGTATTCTCTTTTTTAACTGAAAAGAATTAAATCGCTTTCTTCATAAGAGGAAAGTGAAATCAAATTAGTTTGAACAGGCTCTCTGTTCTTTTAGTTACCGGAGAAAATAAAATATATTTCTACATAAGACGAATGTGAAAAATTTAATGAGTCATACGGGCTCTCTATTCTTTTATTTAACTGAAAGAAATTAAATCGCTTTCCTCATAAGAGGAAAGTGAAATCGAATAAGTTTGAACAGGCTCTCAATTTTTTTAGTTAGCTGAGAAAATAAAATCTATTTCTCCATAAGACGAATGTAAAATGCAATAAGTTGTGTACGCTCTCTATTCTTTTATTTAACTGAAAGAAATTAAATCGCTTTCTTCATAAGAGGAAAGGGAAATCGAATTAGTTTGGACAGGCTCTCTATTCTTTTAGTTAGCTGAGAAAATAAAATCTATTTCTCCATAAGACGAATGTAAAATGCAATGAGTTCTATTCTTTTTTTTTATCTGAAAGGAATTAAATCGCTTCCTTCATAAGACGATATTTTAATGAATTTATAAAGACTTCGTGTTTCAGTTAGTTGATAAAAATGAAGTATCTTCATTGACAGGCGATGGAGCAAAGCTAATTAATTTTTAGATTATGTTTAAGTTAAATATATGATGTGATATAGCTTTTTTCATAAGGCGACAGTGATAAAATGGGTTTTCATAAAGGCTCTATTGTTGTTGTTTATTTGTGGTTAATGAAACACATGCTTGATAGGAAAGACGACATAGAAAGAGTTATGAATTTGTTAGGTGCTTTGTTTTTCGGTTAAATGTGGCGTTTCATGGCTTTATTGGTAATAGAAAAGCAAAATCAATTAAATTTGTATCGATTCCGTTTTTTAAGTTAATTAAGAAAATGAAAGAGCATTATTTATAACAAGAAATTGGCAATTTGATGAATTTTTAAAGTCTTTATTTCACAAATAATTAGCCTATGGGATCTCGGTTAATATATGAAGGGTCACAAGATTCTAATCATGGCTAAGGCATGAAAGGTCACAATGTTCGAATCAAGGGTATGACATGAAGGATCACTGGGTTGTTATCTCGATTGAGGCAAAGGGTCACAAGATTTGAATCACAGCTAAGGCATGAAATGTCGAGGGGTTTGAATCATTGCTAAAGCATGGAGGATGGCAAGGTTCGAATCATTGCTAAAGCATGGAGGATGGCAAGGTTCGAATCATTGCTAAAGCATGGAGGATGGCAAGGTTCGAATCATGGCTAAGGCATGAAGGTTCAAATCAAGGTTCAAATCAAGGCTAAGGCATGGAGGGTTACAAGGTTCAAATCAAGGCTAAGGCATGGAGGGTTACAAGGTTCAAATCAAGGCTAAGGCATGGAGGGTTACAAGGTTCAAATCAAGGCTAAGGCATGGAGGGTACAAGGTTCAAATCAAGGCTAAGGCATGGAGGGTTACAAGGTTCAAATCAAGGCTAAGGCATGGAGGGTTACAAGGTTCAAATCAAGGCTAAGGCATGGAGGGTTACAAGGTTCAAATCAAGGCTAAGGCATGGAGGGTTACAAGGTTCAAATCAAGCTAAGGTATGGAGGGTTACAAGGTTCAAATCAAGCTAAGGTATGGAGGGTTACAAGGTTCAAATCAAGTATAAGGCATGGAGGGTTACAAGGTTCAAATCAAGTATAAGGCATGGAGGGTTACAAGGTTCAAATCAAGGCTAAGGTATGGAGGGTTACAAGGTTCAAATCAAGGCTAAGGCATGGAGGGTTACAAGTTTCAAATCAAGGTTAAGGCATGGAGGGTTACAAGGTCCAAATCAAGGTTAAGGCATGGAGGGTTACAAGGTTCAAATCAAGGCTAAGGCATGGAGGGTTACAAGGTTCAAATCAAGGTTAAGGCATGGAGGGTTACAAGATTCAAATCAAGGTTAAGGCATGGAGGGTTATAAGGTTCAAATCAAGGTTAAGGCATGGAGGGTTACAATGTTCAAATCAAGGTTAAGGCATGGAGGGTTACAAGGTTCAAATCAAGGTTAAGGCATGGAGGGTTACAAGGTTCAAATCAAGGTTAAGGCATGGAGGGTTACAAGGTTCAAATCAAGGCTAAGGCATTGACAAACCCAGTTCGAATTTCGACTAAGGCCTTTAAGGATCCCTGTCTGAATCCACTTGTACCTGATCTGAGATCAAGGTACAAGTGGACCCAGGTTTGAATCTCGGCGAAGGCTTGATGGAGCTCTGGTTCGAATCCCTCGTTAAGACATTGATATTTGTATTATCATTTTGAAGATTTCTAGAAGATGGAGAATCATACTGATAGAAGTTTTGTTAAGTATCCTCCGTCATAAGTCGGAAATATGAGGAAAATAATTTTTTTTTATGACCTGAAATAAACTTTTAGAATTTGGGGCCGGATTTGACTCACTAGTTAACGCACCAGGTTCGTAACTTGTAGTTCCATGGTTCGAGTCCCAATTGCTACTGCTTCAAGATTTATCCCTGTTCTCGGCTGGTAAGAAGACACCAATAAAATTGGAAAAGCCGTCGTCCGTTGGATAGGATGTTAAGCCCTGGTCCCTGTGCTGGAAAGCCATACCTTTGCACATTAAAGAGCTCATTGGATGGCTTTGAAGGGAGGTTTCCATCTGTCTCCTAACAGCTTTCAACTGGGTCCCCTACTCCAACTTCCCCTCAGACTTTGGCGTCTTTGTGACCTGGTCATTTAGTTCAATTTGGGCGCGAAAGCACTCCTTTCCAACGTCACTGAAATCACTATCGTGGTTCTAAATATCAAAGTAGCGTTGTCTCGGTAGCCATGATCGAGGTTATCTCGATAGTTAAAGACCTAACCGCTATATTGATGACGTCATAAATGGAGGAAAATTTTGTGTATACATATTAAGATATTATTCTAAGTTGTTCTAGGATATATCTATCAAATGAATATAAAAAAAACGCATTACTTTTAAAGCAATAGCAAAAATAAATAAAAAATTAAAAACTGTTAGTTAAATACAAGTAGTTTAGTCACACCATACCGTTTCCCCTTTGCACAGTGCTTTCCCCCCCTATGTCGCAATCGTCCACGTTGCCTTCTTGACTTGGACCTCCTATGTCGCAATCGACCGAAAATTAACCTGTGCTGGGCCACGTTGCCTTCTGAACTTTGACCCTTATATTGCAATCAACAGGAAATTGACCCTGGCATTGCAACATAAGGGTCAAAGTTCAGAAGGCAACGTGGCCCATCACAGGTTAATTTCCGGTCGATTGCGACATAGGGGGTCCAAGTCAAGAAGGCAACGTGGACGATTGCGACATAGGGGGGAAAGCACTGTGCAAAGGGGAAAAGGTATGGTGTGACTAAACTACTAATACGTGTTTAATTATTGTTTTTTTTTATTATTATTTTTTGATACATAATAAAGCTACCTGTAGTAATATTTTACTAAATACATGACTAGAGAATAATTGCCTTTTCGGAAACAGTGAAGTTGCAGTTATGTCATTGGACCGTAGAAGAATCTTTGCAATATCACACACTTTGCATCATTCGTTTCGTCTTGATGATCCCTTTAACTCTCCTGTGTCTTTAAAACGCAATTTCTCCACATAAATATAAAAACGAGAGTAAAAATTACACTTTTCGCTAATGTACAATGGATGCTTCCTCGTTTTTCCTTCTCTGCTCAACCCCAGCAAAGTTGTTACGAACAGAAGTCATTTAGAATAATCAACTCTAAGCAAATATATTTCAAGTTATAGCAATTTTCGGTTTAACTAAGCAATCTTGCCACAAAAGTTTCTTCCGAGAGAAAACAAATTGTTCCCAACTTGCAACCATTTCAACGCTTCTGATTCATCTATGCCGTCTTCTTACCTAGAAGGATTTCATTTACATTTTCTAATCACGAAAAATAACCACTAATTACAACGAAATGTCCCCCCCACCACCACCACCAACACTCGCTCCGTTCCAACGTAGAACAAAGCTTTACACATCTCCAAGAAAGGAGTTTTTACCCTCTTAATACATTTTTCTCTTTTAATGATATCCTCTAGACTACCGTAAAAAGTGGAAAAACAATAGAAAAATAAAGACTGCAGGAGTCTTGTTAAGAAAAATACATTAACGAAATAAACACGGTACAGTCATAATTCTCGCTAAATTCCGGAGTGGAAGAAAAAAAGAGATAGGTAGAGTTGGTTGCTTGTCTGAAGTGGATAATGTAGGAATAACGTGCAGAAGGGTAACACAATCTCACCTCCGCACCAGTTCGTGACGTTATTGGACCTCACGCGAACGAAGGTGCCCACCCACCTTCTTTTTCGCTCGTAACGCACTCCGAGATTAATTTGCAGCGAACCTACGCTGGCGCACTCGTGAAAAATCGCGGCAAGAATGAATGAAGAAGCGCGGGAAGAGAGAAAAAAAGTGAGTGTGCGTTTTAAATTTTGTCTGCAAGTAAGAATAAGAAGAAGAGAGTTTGGGGTTTGAGTTGGAGTGTTTGTTGGTTGGAGGAGGGGGAGAGAGAAGGATGCAAAGGGGGGGGAGTGTTTTGGGTGATGGTGGTTGATGTTGTTGTGAATGTTTCTGATGGCATGCACATCTGAATGCGGTCGATTTATTGGTTTCTGTTTTCCAGTGAAGAGGAAGTGAGAATGTGTTTCAGAGGAAGTTACTTCTTTTTTTTCCTGGTTTTAATGCAGAATAAGGATAGTTGTTTTCTTGCGGTTTTCGAGTTAATGGATTTGTTATTTCAATGGTCAGTGTTTTGAAAACTTTTCTGCTCTAGTATTGCTACAGTGTGCTCATTGAAATGCTTTTAGGGGAGGTGTGTGTCCTCATAATGAAAGCTTTTAGGTTGTTTTGGGTTGGGTTGTTTTACCTCTGAGCGGCACTTTTTTGCACACCATGGGCTAAATGGCCAGGTCACATGGACCCCGAAGGCTCAGAGAAGGTTGGGGGAGGGGATCCACTGGAACAGCTGTTGGGAGACAGATGGTAGCCTCCCGTCAAGGCCATCCAGCGTGTTCTTTAACGTTGGGTTGTTTTACCTCTGAGCGGCACTTTTTTGCACACCATGGGCTAAATGGCCAGGTCACATGGACTTCGAAGGCTCAGAGAAGGTTGGGGGAGAGGACCCACTGAAACAGCTGTTGGGAGACAGATGGTAGCCTCCCGTCAAGGCCATCCAGCGTGTTTTTTAACGTGCACAAGGTATGGCTCTCCGCACACGGGGCCACGGCTTAACGTCCCATCCGACGGACGACGGCCTTTCCAAGCCCATCGGTGTCCCCTACTGACCGTGGGCAGGGCGGGGAATTTTGCGGAGATAAATCTCAACACTGACCCAGCTGGGACTCGAACCTGGGAACTACAGATTACGAGCCTGGCGCGCTACCGACTGAGCCACCCCCGCCCCAAGCTTTTAGGTGCGGTGTAAGTCCTCATGAAGGAAACTTTAAATGAAGTCGAGTCCTCATCGTGGAAGCTTTTAATGAAGTTGAGTCCTGATCATGGAAGCTTTTAATGAAGTGCGAGACCTTGTCATGAGAACTTTTAGTGAAGTGCAAGTCCTCATCAAGAAATTTTTTAAATGAAGTGCGAGTCATCATCAAAGAAACTTTGAATGGCGTGAGAATTATTGTCAAAATATTTTCGAAATGAAGTGCAAGTCCTCTTCAAGAAAGCTTTAAAATGGAGTGCGAGCATCCAATAAGTAAACATTAAAATATAATACTCTGCAAGAAAACTTTTAAATGAAATGCGAATCTTCCTCGCGAAAACTTTTAAATGGAATGAGAGCACTTTTCAGGAAAGCTTTTGAATGGAGTGAGAGCTCTTGTCAGGAAAGCTTTTAAATGAAAAAAGAGCTCTTGTGAGGAAAGCTTTCGAATTGAGTGAGAGCTCTTGTCAGGAAAGCTTTCGAATGGAGTGAGAGCTCTTGTTAGGAAAGCTTTTGAATGGAGTCAGAATTCTTTTCAAGAAAGTTTTAAGTGGAGTGAGAGCTCTTGTCAAAAAAGCTTTCGAATGGAGTGAGAGCACTTGTCAGGAAAGCTTTTAAATTGAGTGAGAGTTCTTGTCAGGAAAGTTTTTGAATGGAGTGACAGCCCTTGTCAAAAAAGCTTTTGAATGGAGCGAGAGCACTTGTCAGGAAAGCTTTTGAATGGAGTCAATTCTTGTCAAGAAAGTTTTAAGTGGAGTGAGAGCTCTTGTCAAAAAAGCTTTCGAATGGAGTGAGAGCTCTTGTCAGGAAAGCTTTTGAATGGAGTGAGAGCTCTTGTCAGGAAAGCATTTGAATGGAGAGAGAGCTCTTGTCAGGAAAGCTTTTGAATGGAGTGAGAGCTCTTGTCAGGAAAGCTTTTGAATGGAATGAGAGCTCTTTCCAGGAAAGCTTTTAAATGGAGTGAGAGCTATTGTCAGGAATGTTTTTGAATGGAGTGAGAGCTCTTGTCAGGAAAGCTTTTGAATGGAGTAAGAGCTCTTGTCAGGAAAGTTTTTGAATGGAGTGACAGCCCTTGTCAAAAAAGCTTTTGAATGGAGCGAGAGCACTTGTCAGGAAAGCTTTTGAATGGAGTCAATTCTTGTCAAGAAAGTTTTAAGTGGAGTGAGAGCTCTTGTCAAAAAAGCTTTCGAATGGAGTGAGAGCACTTGTCAGGAAACCTTTTGAATGGAGTGAGAGCTCTTGTCAGGAAAGCATTTGAATGGAGAGAGAGCTCTTGTCAGGAAAGCTTTTGAATGAAGTGAGAGCTATTGTCAGGAAAGCTTTTGAATGGAATGAGAGCTCTTTTCAGGAAAGCTTTTAAATGGAGTGAGAGTTCTTGTCAGGAAAGCTTTTGAATGGAGTGAGAGCTTTTGTCAGGAAAGTTTTTGAATGGAGTGAGAGCTCTTGTCAGGAAAGCTTTCGAATGGAGTGAGAGCTCTTGTCAGGAAAGCTTTTGAATGGAATGAGAGCTCTTGTCAGGAAAGCTTTTAAATGGAGTGAGAGCTCTTGTCAGGAAAGCTTTTGAATGGAATAAGAGCTCTTGTCTGGAAAGCTTTTGAATGGAGGGAGAGCCCTTGTCAAAAAAGCTTTTGAATGGAGCGAGAGCTCTTGTCAGGAAAGCTTTTGAATGGAGTCAGAATTCTTGTATTCAGATAAGGATTGATAAAGGAGCGCCTTTTCTCATCGAGAATACTGATAAAGGAGCGCCTTTTCTCATCGAGAATACTGATAAAGGAGCGCCTTTTCTCATCGAGAATACTGATAAAGGAGCGCCTTTTCTCATCGAGAATACTGATAAAGGAGCGCCTTTTCTCATCGAGAATACTGATAAAGGAGCGCCCTTTCTCATCGAGAATACTTCTAAACGGAGTACGATTCCTCATCGACAATACTTCTAAGAAGAGTGCGATATTTAATCGAGAATGTTTCTAAAAGGAGTGCTATTCCTCATCGAGAAAACTTCTAAAGATAGTGTCATTCCTCATCCAGAAAGCTTTGAAAGGAGTTCCATTCCTCATCGGGAATACTTCTGAAAGGAGTGCCATTTCTCATCAAGAATACTTATAAAAGGAGTACGATTCCTCATCGAGAATACTTCTAAAATGAGTACCATTCCTCATCGAGACTACTTTTAAAAAGAAAGTCATTCCTCATCGAGAACACTTCTGAAACGAGTGCGATTCATCATTGATAATACTTTTAAAATGAGTGCCATTCCTCATCGAGACTACTTTTAAAACTAAAGCCATTCCTCATCGAGAAAACTTCCAAAAGGAGTGCGATATCTTATCGAGAATACTACTAAAAGGAGTGCGATTCATCATCGAGAATACTTGTAAGCTGAGTGCCAATCTTCATCGAGACTACTTTTGAAAGGAAAGCCATTCCTCATCGAGAACACTTCTCGAAGTAGTGCATTCCTCATCGAGACTAGTTTCAAAAGGAAAGCCATTCCTCATCGAGAACACTTCCAAAAGAAGTGCGATATCTTATCGAGAATACTACTAAAAGTAGTGCGATTCTTCATCGATATACTTCTGAAAAGAGTGCGATTCTTCATCGAGAATACTACTAAAAGGAGTGCGATTCATCATCGAGAATACTCGTAAACTGAGTGCAATTCTTCATCGAGACTACTTTTGAAAGGAAAGCCATTCCTCATCGAGAACACTTCCAAAAGAAGTGCGATATCTTATCGAGAATACTACTAAAAGGAGTGCGATTTTTCATCGAGATACTTCTAAAAGGAGTGCGATTCATCATCGAGAACACTTCTCGAAAGAGTGCATTCCTCATCGAGACTACTTTCAAAGGGAAAGCCATTCCTCATCGAGAACACTTCCAAAAGAAGTGCGATATCTTATCGATAATACTACTAAAAGGAGTGCGATTCTTCATCGAGATACTTCTAAAATGTGTGCCATTCTTCATCGAGACTATTTTTGAAAGGAAAGACATTCTTCATCGAGACTACTTTTAAAAGGAAAGCCATTCCTCATCGAGAACACTTCCAAAAGGAGTGCGATACCTCATGGAGAATACTACTAAAAGGAGTGCGATTCATCATCGAGAATACTTCTAAAATGAGTGCCATTCCTCATCGAGACTATTTTTAAAAAGAAAGCCATTCCTCATCGATAATACTTTTAAAATGAGTGCCATTCCTCATCAAGAACACTTCTAAAAGCAGTGCGATATCTCATCGAGAATACTACTAAAAGGAGAGCGAGTCTTCATCGAGAAACTTCTAAAAGTAGTGCGATTCATCATCGAGTATACTTCTAAAATGAGTGCCATTCCTCATCGAGACTACTTTTAAAAAGAAAGCCATTCCTCATCGAGAATACCTCTGAAAAAATTGCGATTCATCATCGAGTATACTTTTAAAATGGGTGCAATTCCTCATCGAGAACACTTCTAAAAGGAGTGCAATATCAGATCGAGAACACTTCTAAAAGGAGTGCAATATCAGATCGAGAACTCTTCTCGAAGAAATGTGATATCTCATCGACAATACTTCTAACAGGAGTGCGATATTTAATCGAGAGTCTTCAAAAAGGAGTGCTATTCCTCATCAAAAAAATTCTAAAGGGAGTCCCATTCCTCATCCAGAATACTCCTGAAAGGAGTGTTATTCCTCAAAAGAAAGCTTTCGTCACAATGCCTTTCACTGAAATTAAAATAGAAGGGAATATGCTAATTTTAAACATGGATGAAGAAAAGAGTGGAAATTATTAAATTAAAAACAGTGCGCAAATTAAAAAATTAAAGGGATTCTAGGAAAGACAGCCGCTTATGGAGATCCCGTTAACCGTTCACCTTTGTTGGGAACTGCCACTGCCCCCCCCCCCCCCCAAATCTGATGTTTTTGTCGGATTATTTTATGAATTTTTTTCTCTGGATATATATTAAATATCTCAGATTAGCATTAGCATACAACAGAGCTTATATACAGGCTCATTGTAAAACAATATTTATTATTATACCTTATCCCGTGGCCGAGTGGTTAGCACGCTTGGCTACTGATCTAAGGGACCTGGGTTCGAGCCCCGGATTAGGCATGGATGTGTGTGTCGTTTTTCTGCTGAGGTCCTGCAATCCTCTCAGATCTCCTACTGTTGCATGTAAACTGACAGGCTCCTGTCAGACCTCTGTGGCAAGCAGCTGCTTGAGGGGGTATTTTTTTTATATTAAGTGTTTAAGTAACAAAAATAGCGGTGGATACAATATGTTAAAAAAAAACACAAATTATCCATGGTCGGACAGCGTTTGAGTTATTATCGCATAATGGCGCTAACATAATACATTGATCTTATATATTAATGTTGATGGAATGTTTACCTCTGAGCACTTTTTGAACACAATGGGCTAAATAGCCAGATCACAAGGACCCCAAAGGTTCAGAGAAGGTTGGGGTAGAGGACACACTGGAACAGCTGTTTTGAGACAGATGGTAGCCTCCCATCAAGGCCAGTCAGTATGTTCTTTAACGTTTGGTTATTTTTTACCTCTGAGCGATACTTTTTTGTACACAATGGGCTAAATGGCCAGATCACAAGGACTGCGAAGGCTCAGAGAAGTTTGGGGGTGAGGACCCATTGGAACAGCTGTTGGGCGACAGATCGTAACCTACCATCAAGGCCATCCAGTGTTTTCATTAACGTGCACATGGTATGGCTCTCCCGCACACGGGGCCACGGCTTAACGTCCCATCCGACGGACGGCGGCCTTTCCAAGCCCATCGGTGTCCCCTACTGACCGTTGGCAGGGCGGGGAATTTTGCGGAGATAAATCTCAACGCTGACCCAGCTGGGACTCGAACCTGGGAACTACAAATTACGAGCCTGTCACGCTACTGACTGAGCATCCACCGCCCCCAAGGAACCAAGAAATAATATAATAATTATTATATTAAAAATTAGTTCTTATGGTAGTAGAGTCGCTCAAAAAAAGTATTCGAGCACTCTGGTTGATTGCAGAATTCAGAAAAAATATCTGGCAATGATTTTTTTTAGAAATCATTGATCTGGCAACCCTCGTGTCACGTGACACGAAGGTTGCCAGATTACTGATTTCTAAAAAAACCGTTGCCAGATATTTTTTCTGAATTCTGTAATCAACTGTATTGTTCGGATATTTTTTGCAGCGACTGTACACTTACCGGAACCTGTATGATTACAGGGGGCGCTGTTACGACTGCAACTATTACAATTCTCATTGCGCTCTCTCCTCTTTGAGGGGGGCGGGGGTGGCTCAGTTGGTAGCGCGCCAGGCTCGTAATCTGTAGTTCCCAGGTTCGAGTCCCAGCTGGGTCAGCGTTGAGATTTATCTCGCAAAAATTCCCCGCCCTGCTCACGGTCCGTAGGGGACACCGATGGGCTTGGAAAGACCGCCGTCCGTCGGATGGGACGTTAAGCCGTATCCCCGTGTGCGGGAGAGCCATACCCTGTGCACGTTAAAGAACACGTTGGATGGTCTTGACGGGAGGCTACCATCTGTCTCCCAACAGCTATTCCAGTGGGTCCCCTTCCTCAACCTTCTCTGAGCCTTCGGGGTCCTTGTGGCCTGGCCATTTAGCCCATGGTGTGCAAAAAAGTGCCGCTCAGAGATAAAACAACCCAACCCAACCACTTTGAGGCATGTGTATTTTTCAGCTTCAATATGCAGTCAATGAAATTCACAACAAAACAATCTACACACTCTCAACACAATTGGGGCGGGGGTGGCTCAGTCGGTAGGGCGCCAGGCTCGTAATCTGCAGTTCCCAGGTTCGAGTCCCAGCTGGGTCAGCATTGAGGTTTACCTCCGCAAAACTCCCTGCCGTGCCCACGGTCAGTAGGGGACACCGATGGGCTAAGAGAAACCGCCGTCCGTCGGATGGGACGTTTTCAGTGGGTCGCCTCCCCCAATCTTCTCTGAGCCTTCGGTATCCTTGTGACCTGGCCATTTAGCCCTATTGTGTGCAAAAGACTCCCATACTCTGTGCGCGTTGAATAACACAATGGATGGCTTTGACGGGAGGCTATTATCTGTCTCCTAACAGTTGTTCCAGTTGGTGCCCTCCCCCAAACTTCTCTGAGCCTACGGGGTCCTGGTGACCTGGCCATTTAGCCCTATTGTGTGTAAAAGACTCCCATACTCTGTGCGCGTTGAAAAACACAATGGATGGCCTTATAATAGTATGGGAGTCTTTTGGGTCTTGACGGGAGGCTATTATCTGTCTCCTATTATCTGTCTCCTCGCTTGGCTACTGATCTAAGGGACCTGGGTTCGAGCCCCGGATAAGGCATGGTTGTATGTGTTTTTCTGCTGAGGTCCTGCCATCCTCTCAGATCTTCTACTTTGGCATATAAACTGACAGGCTCCTGTCAGACCTCTGTGGCAAGCAGCTGCTTGAGGGGGTATTTATTTTTTTTATTTTTAACAGCTGTTCCAGTTGGTGTCCTCCCTCAAACCTCTCTGAGTCTACGGGATCCTGGTGACCTGGTCATTTAGCCCTATTGTGTGCAAAAGATTCCCATACTCTGTGTGCGTTGAATAACACAATGGATGGCCTTGACGGGAGGCTATTATCTGTCTCCTAACAGCTGTTCCATTTGGTGCCCTCCCCCAAACTTCTCTGATCCTACGGGGTCCTGGTGACCTGGCAATTTAGCCCTGTTGTGTGGAAAAAAGTGCCGCTTACTGGTAAAACAACCCAACTCTACACAACTGAGAACAAATTTCTCCTAATGAACTGAGAAATATTCAATTACAAATTCTGAGACTGTAAAACCACGCCAGAATTTGCCACCCAACTCAATTTATTAATTCCTACCTTTGAAAAGGCTGATCCCAGGAAAGGTGTAAAACCGTTGCTAAATTCGCGTTCCCGGCTGACCCCCCACAATGCAGCCCCGTGGGTGGTTCGCGTGACCCAGTAGAGCACGCGCCCGCCGTCTCAGCACCCCCGCCTCTGTCCATCACACATTAGCATATAGATGAAGGAATCTCGGGGAAGAGCTGTCTCTGAGCATCCCTGGCGTTGCGAGGCCTTTCCCACACCCACGCTCTTCAATATGATGCCATTCTTGTAATGGAGCTTTAAACAGGGGGCATCCCATTCTGGACCGTATTAAATTGCTGTAACTTAAGGCTACGCTTACAACGCAGATGTCTCTAATGGGTTTGCAAGGTTGTGTGTGTAAACGTTTCTTCTTTTAGCTGATGTTGAAATTTACCGGTAAATTAGAAATACATTTGAACTCTCTGTGAAACCTAAACTCATTTGTTTTTAGCGTAAGGTATTAGAATCCGGAAAGATGTTGTGCGTTGAAGTTGGGGGATATAAGTAACGATGAAATTAAGTGGTTTTTTTTTTGGTACGACATAAATACCAAAAGAAAGATAAAAAAATCTGATACTATATGCGTCAGTTTTTTTTATATAAATTTGGTTTATATATATATAAATTTTCACGCTATATGCATCAAAAGATGGCTTGGGACAAATGTTCAGGTGCACGGTGAAAACTTTCAGGTGGTTTGGTGAAAACGTTCAGGCGGCTTTGTGGAAACGTTCGGGTGGCTTGGTGAAAACTTTCGGGTGGCTTGATGAAAGCGTTGAGGCAGCTTTGTGAAAACGTTCAGGCGGCTTGGCACAAAGGTTCAGACGGCTTGACACAAAAGGTTAAGACCAATGGACACAAAGGTTCAGACGGCTTGACACAAAAGGTTAAGACCAATGGACACAAAGGTTCAAGCAGCAGGACACAAAGGGTTCAAGCAGCTGGACATCAAGGTTCAAGCAGCTGGACATCAAGGTTCAAGCAGCTGGACACAAAGGTTCAAGCAGCTGGACACAAAGGTTCAAGCAGCTGGACACAAAGGTTGGAGCAGCTGGGCACAAAGGTTGGAGCAGCTGGGCACAAAGGTTGGAGCAGCTGGGCACAAAGGTTGGAGCAGCTGGGCACAAAGGTTGGAGCAGCTGGGCACAAAGGTTGGAGCAGCTGGACACAAAGGTTGGAGCAGCTGGGCACAAAGGTTGGAGCAGCTGGACACAAAGGTTGGATCAGCTGGACACGAAGGTTCAAGCAATTGCGCATGAAGGTTCAAGCAGTTGGGCACAAAGGTTCAAGCAGTTGGGCACAAAGGTTCAAGCAGCTGGGCATAAAGGTTGGAACAGCTGGACACAAAGGTTCGAGCCGCTGGACACAAAGGTTCGAGCCGCTGGGCACAAAGGTTCGAGCAGCTGGGCACAAAGGTTCGAGCAACTGTGCACAAAGGTTCGAGCAACTGTGCACAAAGGTTCGAGCAACTGTGCACAAAGGTTCGAGCAACTGTGCACAAAGCTTCAAGCAACTGTGCACAAAGCTTCGAGCAACTGTGCACAAAGCTTCGAGCAACTGTGCACAAAGCTTCGAGCAACTGTGCACAAAGCTTCGAGCAACTGTGCACAAAGCTTCGAGCAACTGTGCACAAAGGTTCGAGCAACTGTGCACAAAGGTTCGAGCAACTGTGCACAAAGCTTCGAGCAACTGTGCACAAAGCTTCAAGCAACTGTGCACAAAGCTTCAAGCAACTGTGCACAAAGCTTCAAGCAACTGTGCACAAAGCTTCAAGCAACTGTGCACAAAGCTTCAAGCAACTGTGCACAAAGCTTCAAGCAACTGTGCACAAAGCTTCAAGCAACTGTGCACAAAGGTTCAAGCAACTGTGCACAAAGGTTCAAGCAACTGTGCACAAAGGTTCAAGCAACTGTGCACAAAGGTTCAAGCAGCTGGGCAGAAAAGTTGGAGCAGCTGGGCACAAAAGTTGGAGCAGCTGGGTGCAAAGTTTCGAGCAGGTGGACGCAAAGTTCAGGTGACTCGATCAAACGGCCCCGACACTCAGCGCAAACGGTAGGGAGACTCGATGCAAAAATCCCGGCGACTCGTCACAAACTGCCGGGAGACTCAACGCAAACATTTATCGTAACTACAACTCCATTTTACTGTAGCAGTTTCTCAATCAGTTTCATTACATTAAAATTACAACGAATTTCTTACCTATTGATATTCAATTTGCTGGATGGTTTCCCATTGCATTCATCAGCCATTTCCCCCATTTCGACACAAAATCCAGCGTCTGAACTCTCTGCGAAGATAAAAGAAAGGTTCGAAGACAAACTACGATACTTAGAATCTAATTTATCGCCAAGTTAGACACAAGTTGTCAGTAACAAACGCTCAAATCCGCAACGTCACAATCGACGCAAAGAAGCGAAACTGCCAACACACCAATTCTGAACGAATAAGAATGCTGAAAAATCTCCTCTTGTTGGCAAGAATTACACGTTAAATCAACAATGTCAACACAAAGGAAGAATTATTGCGTTTGAACTATTGTTACACCTCTTCAAACCGTTTGCCCAGAGACAAATCTAATAAATAAGAGTTATATTCTTTCTCTAAGTCTGGAAAATTTAACTCTGAATGGGTTCTTTTAACCTTCATTCCCTTTACAATAAATACTTCTACAAACTGATAAACGGCATCGCTGTGATACAAGGAGAACCTTTCAACATCTGACTTTTAAAGGCAAATTCAAATTTAATTTCGACCTCAGACGTTCCTAACCTATCAGCGAGATCAAGATAAAAAACCAGGCCGACGCACATTAGCTGGAATAGCGAGATTTTCGGTGGGGGAGGGGGGGGAGAGCGAGGATTCACTCTTGGTTTTTGTGAGGTAACTAATTTTGCTGTCAAATCTCATAAAAAGAATAATTTTTTTTTATTTTAAAGAGAAAAAATTTTGTTATCGCTTCAGATGCGCTGATGGTTTTGCTGTTAATGGATTTCCAAGAAAATAAATTTTGAACTGGATTGGATTGTTTAGATTTTAGCGGCACTTTTTTGGCACTTTTTTGGTTAAATTTCCAGGTCACAAGTACCCCGAGGGATAACAGAAGGTTGTGGAAAGGACTCACTGGACACCTGTTAAATTTGTTGTTTTACCTCTGACTGGAACTTTTTTTTTTTTTGGATACAATGGGCTAAATGTCGAGGTCACAAGGACCCCTAGGGCTCACAGGAGGTTGTGGAAAAGGACTCACTGGACAGCTGTTAGGTTTGTTGCTTTACCTCTGAGTGGCACTTTTTTAACACAATGGGCTAAATGTCCAGGTCACAAGGACCCCTAGGGCTAACAGGAGGTTGTGGAAAAGGACTCACTGGACAGCTGTTAGATTTGTTGTTTTACCTCTGAGTGGCACGTTTTTTAACACAATGGGCTAAATGTCCAGGTCACAAGGACCCCGAGGGATAACAGAAGGTTGTGGAAAAGGACTCACTGGACAGCTATTAGGTTTGTTGCTTTTCCTCTGAGCAGCACTTTTTTTGGATACAATGGGTTAAATGTCCAGGTCACAAGGACCCCGAGGGATAACAGAAGGTTGTGGAAAAGGATTCATTGGACAGCTATTAGGTTTGTTGCTTTACTTCTGAGTGGCACTTTTTTTAAAACAATGGGCTAAATGTCCAAATCACAAGGACCCCGAGGGATAAAGAAAGTTGTGGAAAAGGACTCACTGGATAGCTGTTAGGTTTGTTGCTTTTCCTCTGAGTCGCACTTTTTTGGACACAATGACCAAGTCACTAAATGGCCAATGTCACAAGGACCCTGAGGGCTCAGAGAAGATTGGGGGAGGGGACCCACTGAAACAGCTGTTGGGTGGCAGATATCTGTTAGATGGTAGCCACCCATCAAGGCCATCCAGCGTGTCTTTAATGTGCACAGGATATGACTCTCCAGCATGCAGGACCATGCTTAACGTCCCATCCGATGGACGGCCGTCTTTCCCAGCCCATCGATGTCCCCTACTGACGAGGGCAGGGCGGAAAGTTTAGCGGAGATAAATCTCAACGCTGGCCTCAGGTGGGACTCGTACAGTCGCTCAAAAAAGTATCCGAACACTATGGTTGATTAGAGAATTCAGAAAAAATATCTGGCAACGATTTTTTTCAGAAATTAGTGATCTGGCAACCTTCGTGTACAGTCGCTCAAAAAAAGTATCCGAACACTATGGTTGATTAGAGAATTCAGAAAAAATATCTGGCAACGATTTTTTTTCCAGAAATTAGTGATCTGGCAACCTTTGTGTCACGTGACACGAAGTGATCACGTTTTCTAAAACATTAATTTCTAAAAAAAATCGTTGCCAGATATTTTTTCTAAACACTGTAATCAACCATCGTTCGAATTTTTTTTGAGCGACTGTACGTACACGAAGGTTGCCAGATCACTAATTTCTAAAAAAAAATCGTTACCAGATATTTTTTCTAAATTCTGTAATCAACCATAGTGTTCGGATACTTTTTTGAGCGACTGTACACGAAGGTTGCCAGATCACTAATTTCTAAAAAAAAAATCGTTGCCAGATACTTTTTCTGAATTCTGTAATCAACCATAGCGTTCGGATATTTTTTTGAGCGACTGTAGGTACACGAAGGTTGCCAGATAACTAATTTCTAAAAAAAATCGTTGCCAGATATTTTTTCTAAATTCTATAATCTACCATAGCGTTCGGATACTTTTTCGACCGACTGTACAACACCAAAAGAAGAAGAGAGGAGACGTTGGAATAGAAAAAAAAAGAGATTAAAAAAAAATGCGTTTCGAACAGGCATCACTGGAACGGAATATCTGCAACGCTCTTTGCGGGAAGCCTTGTTAATCACAACGCCACTGAGATTCGATAAGGGACTTGCTAGTTGCATTTCACCAAGTCACAATTCATATCAAGCCACAGATAGAGACATATGAACTCTTCGACCAATGAGTGTGCTGCGTAGGAGTGTGTGGTGAGGGGGGGGGGGTAGCGAGAAGAGACGGGTGTTCAACAAATGCACATGGATCCCAGACAAGGGTACGAGTTAATACACTTAGCACGGCGAGGTGTCAATACCGAATCTACTAATCACAGCAGATATTAGCCAAACCCGACTGCACCGAGTTTCACTCATACCTCTTCATTTATTGTCATTATTTCCATCTATTTAGCGAGCAATTACGTCTGCCGCTGATTTAACAGGGAGACGAGATCAGAGCGTTTTGATGAGGGCCCGATCTCTCGGGGGAATGTGGGAGGGGAGAGCACGTGGTGATGAGGAAGATGAGCATCATCACTCCATACAACGTGATCTCCGCAGTGGGAACGTCAAATGATATTGGAATGGGAAAATGATTATACGGAGGCTGGAGACTGTTTAGAAAGGTTGTAGTGGAAGTTGGAAAGATGGCTTGATTTGCAACGAACGAAATCGCCCTGAAGTTTAATAGTTGGAGAAATTTTACTAAGGTTGTCGAGTTATAAATAGTGGTAGAGGGATTTCTGATGTCATCTAGTTAAAGGGTAATTGTCGCCGAGTTTCTGGCAAAATTGAGTTAAGACCTTGGAATTTTTTTTATTAAGATAATCTGGTTAAAGTATTTCTAGAATTATCGACTTGTTAAATAGTTGCAGGATTTTCCAAGCATCATAGGTCTGGTAAAACAGCTTGAGAATATTTCGAACGTCTTCGACTTGGTAAAATAGCTGCAGAATATTTCGAACATCTTCGACTTGGAAAATTGCTGCAGAATATTTCGAACATCTTCGACTTGGAAAATAGCTGCAGAATATTTCGAACATCTTCGACTTGGTAAAATAGTTGCAGAATATTTCGAACATCTTCGACTTGGTAAAATAGTTGCAGAATATTTCGAACATCTTCGACTTGGAAAATAGTTGCAGAATATTTCGAACATCTTCGACTTGGTAAAATAGTTGCAGAATATTTCGAACATCTTCGACTTGGTAAAATAGTTGCAGAATATTTCGAACATCTTCGACTTGGAAAATAGTTGCAGAATATTTCGAACATCTTCGACTTGGTAAAATAGTTGCAGAATATTTCGAACATCTTCGACTTGGTAAAATAGTTGCAGAATATTTCGAACATCTTCGACTTGGAAAATAGTTGCAGAATATTTCGAACATCTTCGACTTGGAAAATAGCTGCAGAATATTTCGAACATCTTCGACTTGGTAAAATAGTTGCAGAATATTTCGAACATCTTCGACTTGGTAAAATAGTTGCAGAATATTTCGAACATCTTCGACTTGGAAAATAGCTGCAGAATATTTCGAACATCTTCGACTTGGTAAAATAGCTGCAGAATATTTCGAACATCTTCGACTTGGTAAAATAGTTGCAGAATATTTCGAACATCTTCGACTTGGTAAAATAGTTGCAGAATATTTCGAACATCTTCGACTTGGAAAATAGTTGCAGAATATTTCGAACATCTTCGACTTGGTAAAATAGTTGCAGAATATTTCGAACATCTTCGACTTGGTAAAATAGTTGCAGAATATTTCGAACATCTTCGACTTGGAAAATAGTTGCAGAATATTTCGAACATCTTCGACTTGGTAAAATAGTTGCAGAATATTTCGAACATCTTCGACTTGGTAAAATAGTTGCAGAATATTTCGAACATCTTCGACTTGGAAAATAGTTGCAGAATATTTCGAACATCTTCGACTTGGAAAATAGCTGCAGAATATTTCGAACATCTTCGACTTGGTAAAATAGTTGCAGAATATTTCGAACATCTTCGACTTGGTAAAATAGTTGCAGAATATTTCGAACATCTTCGACTTGGAAAATAGCTGCAGAATATTTCGAACATCTTCGACTTGGTAAAATAGTTGCAGAATATTTCGAACATCTTCGACTTGGTAAAATAGTTGCAGAATATTTCGAACATCTTCGACTTGGAAAATAGCTGCAGAATATTTCGAACATCTTCGAAACGAAAAAATATCTGGCAACGAATAAAATAGTTGCAGAATTTTTTCGTATATCTTCGACTTGGTAAAATAGTTGCAGGGTTTTTCTAACATCATCAGATAGATAAAATAGTTGCAGGATTTTTCTAGGATCATCGGCCTAGTAAAAAAGCTGCACAACTTTTCTAATATCTGCGACTCGATAAAATACTTGCAAAATTTTTTCTGACATCCCCAACTTGATAAAATAGTTGCAGATTTTTATCTAACATCCCCAACTTGATAAAATAGTTCCAGAATTTTTTCTAACGTCATCGACTTGGTAAAATAGTTGCAGGATTTTTCTACCTTTATCGGTATGGTAAAATAGCTGCAGAATATTTCGAACATTTTCGACTTGGTAATAGTTGCAGAATTTTTTCTAGCGTCATCGACGTGATAAAAAGAGTTTCAAATTTTTTTTAATATCATCAAGTTAAGTATAATGGGATTCTGTTTTTTTATTAAGGTTCGTGGCGAGTGGTTAGTGCGTTTTGCTACTGATCTAAGGAACCTGGGTTCGAGTCCAAGGTAAGGCAGGGACGTTTGTGGGTTGGGTTGTTTTACCTCTGAGCAGCACTTTTTTGCACACCATGGGCTAAATGGCCAGATCACATGGACCCCGAAGGCTCAGAGAAGGTTGGGGGAGGGGACCCACTGGAACAGCTGTTGGGAGACAGATGGTAGCCTCCCGTCAAGGCCATCCAGCATGTTCTTTAACGTTGGGTTGTTTTACCTCTGAGCGGCACTTTTTTGCACACCATGGGCTAAATGGCCAGGTCACAAGGACCCCGAAGGCTCAGAGAAAGTTGGGGGAGGGGACCCACTGGAACAGCTGTTGGGAGACAGATGGTAGCCTCCTGTCAAGGCCATGCAGCGTGTTCTTTAACGTGCACAGGGTATGGCTCTCCCGCACACGGGGCCACGGCTTAACGTCCCATCCGACGGACGGCGGCCTTTCCAAGCACATCGGTGTCCCCTACTGACCGTGGGCAGGGCGGGGAATTTTTGCGCAGATAAATCTCAAGGCTGACCCAGCTGGGACTCGAACCTGGGAACTACAAATTACGAGCCTCTAATTTCTTTAAAAATCCTACTAATCATTTTCTCTTTGCAGGAACGTGGAACGTGAGGACATTACATAGAGATTATTCTCTTGATGTCCTCATGCAGGAATTCCAGCGCTATAACCTAGATATTCTAGGCTTGCAAGAGACCAGATGGACAGGTAAAGGTGAGATACTTAAAAATAACTTTAAATTTCTCTTTACAGGGAGGGAGGATGGAAAGCATCACCAAGGCGTGGGTCTGCTGCTCAGCAGACATGCTGGTGATGCTCTTCTAGGATATGAGTGCATTAATGAAAGGTTTCTTACAGCAAAATTTCAGACATGCACTAAAGACTTGAATGTTATCTGCTGTTATGCCCCCACTGAGGATGCTGATGAGGATGAGAAGGATAGGTTTTACGGACAACTTCAGGATATTTTGAATTCTGTCAAGAAAGGAGATATTACCCTTGTTCTTGGTGACTTCAATGCCAAAGTTGGTACTGACTCTGACCTTTGGGGAGGAGTAATAGGCCCTTTTGGTATTGGTAGCTGCAATGGCAATGGGCAACGTCTCCTACAGGTAAGAAAACTCAATGAATTCAGAATAACTAACACATATTACAAACACCGTGACATACATAAATACGCATGGGTTTCACCTGATGGGCTGCATACGAATATGATTGATTATATATTAATTAACAGCAAATGGACTAGTTCTGTTAGAAATACCAGGGCATATAGGGGAGCTGAAATTGGATCTGACCATTACCTTGTTAAAAGTGTCTTGCAACTTAAACTTAAAAAGTGTTGTGCTAGGGTTAAAAAATTTGCCTTTAATACTGATGCTCTGAAAGACCCAGTTATAGCTAAAGCTTACCATGATAGGTTACTTAGTCATTATGACAGTCATGGTTTGCTTAATACTGATGTTGAGGAAGAATGGGGCCATTTTAAGCAGGCTTTTTTGGAAACTAACAGTACTCTTTTAGGAAAAAAGGAGCAGAAGAGACAGAATTATTTGAGTGATAAGACACTTGAGCTTATTTTGGAAAGAAAGAACTGCAGGAATGTCCTTAATCAATACCCTACTAGTCATAATAGAAAGCATACAGAGAACTTAATAAACGTGTAAAGGATCAGTTAGCTGCTGATAAGAATCTTTGGCTTGATAGCTTGGCTGACAAAGCTGAGGAAGCAGTTAGGCAGCACAACAGCAGAGAGCTGTACCAGATAGTTAATGTTTTATGTGGTAGAAAACGGACAGGCATACAGGGATTTAAGGATAAACAAGGTAAGGTTATAGAAGGTGAGGATTCTGTCATGGCTAGGTGGGCTGAGCATTTCAGTGATGTTCTAAACTATGTGGTTAGTTCTACTCCCATTGTTTGCAAT
Source organism: Ryuthela nishihirai (assembly GCA_038380435.1). NCBI lineage: Eukaryota > Metazoa > Arthropoda > Arachnida > Araneae > Heptathelidae > Ryuthela > Ryuthela nishihirai. The sequence continues at coordinate 106,077,162 of JAWZYU010000006.1, forward strand.
GATGATAGATGCATTGGCAGCTTTAATGTTGGCCCTATAACACAGTCTGAAGTTAGTTTGGCTATCTCTAAACTTAAACTTCATAAATCCCCAGGGGTAGATGAAATTACTACAGAAATGCTCAGAGCTGGGAATGTTTCTGTTACCATTTGGATGACTGAAATTCTGAATATCTTTTATGATAAAGGCATGGTTCCTAAGGATTTTACCAGAGCTATTGTTATCCCTATTTTCAAAAAAGGTGATCACAGTTCTTGTGATAACTATAGGGGTGTCAGCCTACTCTCTGTTCCAGGTAAAGTTCTTTCCATGATTGTGCTTAATAGAATTAAGAATCTGGTTGACAGTGAATTGCGTGATGAGCAATGTGGATTCAGAAGTGGTAGTGGATGTGTGGATCAGATATTTTCACTTAGGCAGATTCTTGAGAAATGTTTAGAGTTTCAGAAACCTTTGGTTGCTAGCTTTGTTGATTTCAAAAAGGCTTTCGACTCTGTTGATCGTCATAATTTGTGGTTGATTGTGAGATCATATGGTATACCAGACAAGTTAGTTAACATTATGAAAGCTCTCTATAATAACACTGAGTCGTGTGTGAGAGTTGGTAAGGCTTGTAGCAATTGGTTTAGCATTACTTCTGGTGTTCGACAAGGGTGCATTTTGTCTCCTTTTCTCTTTAGCTTGGTTATTGATTATGTTATGCGAAATTCACTTCAAGGGAAAGATTTTGGCCTTAAATGGTCTGTAGATACGAAAATTTCTGATTTAGATTATGCTGATGATTTAGCCCTTTTGGCAAATGATGTAGATGAGATGAACTCTTTCATTCGAGTTGTTGATGAGACTGGTAGTAGAGTAGGTTTGGTTATAAACAGAGAGAAAAGTAAAGTAATGAAAATTGGTCAGGCAGGTTGTGATTCAGTTCATCTGAATGGTTGCAGTCTTGAGCAAGTGTCACAGTTTAATTATCTTGGGAGCTATGTAACAGATAATGGTGATGTGCGGCATGAGATTAACAGACGAATAGGGATTGCTGCTGGGACTTTTAAGAATCTATGGAGAGTGTGGAGAAATAGGCGTATACACCTAAAGACTAAAATTAGACTGTATAATAGTTTGGTTCTTTCTGGGGTTAGTTATGGTAGTGAAACTTGGACACTTTGTAAACAAGATAACAGGAAACTAGATGCTTTTGATTCCAGATGCTTACGCAGTATCTTGGGCATTAGGTGGTTTAACTTTGTAACTAATGATGAGATTAGGCAAAGGAGTTTGCAACTTCCTTTAAGCAGCATATTGTGCAGAGAGAGACTCCGTTGGTTTGGCCATGTTGCCCATATGGATAATTATAGATTGGCGAATAGGGTTATGAACAGTGTGCCTAGAGGCCTCAGAAGGAGGGGGAGACCTAGGATGCGGTGGGCAGACAATGTCAAACAGGACCTTGTTAGAATTGGTGTGCAGTGGTCGGATGCAGCAGATGTAGCTCAGGACAGATATGCTTGGAGAATTAAACTGCGTGGTCTGGTTGGACCTCCGTAGCCCATGGCTGCTTGAGGATGATGATGATGATGATGATTTTTATCATTTATATTTCTTATGTATTTCGTTTAAAACAAGTACAGTCGCTCAAAAAAATATCCGAACACTATGGTTGATTAGAGAATAAAAAAAATCTGGCAAAGTTTTTTTAGAAATTAGTGATCTGGCAAACTTCGTGTACGTACAGTCGCTCAAAAAAGTATCCGAACACTATGGTTGATTACAGAATTCAGAAAAAAATCTGGCAACGGTTTTTTTCAGAAATTAGTCATCTGGCAACCATCGTGTTACACGAAAGTTCGTGCAACACGAAGGTTGCCAGATCACTAATTTCTAAAAAAAAATCGTTGCCAGATATTTTTTCTGAATTCTGTAATCAACCATAGTGTTCGGATATTTTTTTTTGGGCGACTGTAACTAGGAAAAAAATATTTCCAGAAGCGGCTCGGAATAATTTTTCTAAAAAAGAAATTTTAATGGAGGCAAAAAATTCGACAGAGGTGCAATTGTTTTTCATTTACTGTGTTTTAAATATATAATTGCATGTAATAGAATAATAAAAGCATTATATAAGAATAATAAAAGCATTATATAAGAATAATAAAAGCATTATATAAGAATAATAAAAACATTTTATAAGAATAATAAAAGCATTATATAAGTATTAAGAATAACAAAGAAATACGCTTTTGAATTTAATCTTTTAAATTTTTTATCTGTTTATCATTTGAGGGGAGGTTGCTCCAAGAGCAACCTTCTTTATCAAGTACCTGATGTAAAGGGGCGGGGGTGGCTCAGTCGGTAGCGTCGTCGGCAAAACGTTCTTTGAAAGAAGTTCCAACTCGCTTATTTCTCTCATTCTTTGAATTACTGTTATAATTTTTCACTATTATTCTTATTGCTTTAATGAAGTTCCTTAATTAGTGGGGCGGGGGTGGCTCAGTCGGTCGCGCGCCAGGCTCGTAATCTTCAGTTCCCAGGTTCGAGTCCCAGCTGGGTCAGCGTTGAGATTTATCTCCGCAAAATTCCCCGCCCTGCCCACGGTCAGTAGGGGACACCGATGGGCTTGGAAAGGTTGCCGTCCGTCGGATGAGACGTTAAGCCGTGGCCCCGTGTGCGGGAGAGCCATACCCTGTGCACGTTAAAGAACACGCTGGATGGCCTTGACGGGGGGCTACCATCTGTCTCCCAACAGCTGTTCCAGTGGGTTCCCTCCCCCAACCTTCTCTAAGCCTTCGGGGTCCATGTGACCTGGCCATTTAGCCCATGGTGTGCAAAAAAGTGCCGCTCAGAGGTAAAACAACCCAACCCAAACAACCTGATGTAAAAAAAAATTATTTTTCAAGCAGCTCTAATCACTGATTTCTGATAAAAATCTCTTGTTACACTGTCGTACTGTAATCGCAAAAATAGTTGCATTATAGTGTATGACTTATAATTACTGTCAATCACTGTAATACAAAATAGTTGCATTACAATGTATGACATAGTTTCGCAAATACAGTCGCTCAAAAAAAAATAGTTGCAGAAATTTTTTTCTAACATCCCCAACTTGATAAAATAGTTGCAGAATTTTTTCTAACATCCCCAACTTGATAAAATAGTTGCAGAATTTTTTTCTAATTCCCCAACTTGATAAAATAGTTGCAGAATTTTTTTCTAACATCCCCAACTTGATAAAATAGTTGCAGAATATTTTCTAATGTCATCGACTTGGTAAAATCACTGAACTAACATTGTTGAAATTTACATTTAAATAGAGTTGATTATAGTCTTTAATTATTCTTCAGTCACATTCTTCCCATTGACTGCATATTTTAGAAGTTACAGAATTTAAAAATTAGATTCCCAATCACAAAACATGAATGTTATAGAGTCGCTCAAAAAACTAATCTGTCAACCTTCGTGTACTCTACACGAAGGATCACTAATTTCTAAAAAAATCGTTGTCAGATATTTTTTCTGAATTCTGTAATCAACCATAGTGTCCGGATACTTTTTTGAGCAACTGTACGTACACGAAGGTTTCCAGATACTAATTTCTAAAAAAATCTTTGCCAGATATTTTTTCTGAATTCTGTAATCAACCATAGTGTTCGGATACTTTTTTGAGCGACTGTACGTACGCGGTTTCCAGATACTAATTTCTAAAAAACTTTCCCAGATATTTTTTCTGAATTCTGTAATCAACCATAGTGTTCGGATGCTTTTTTTGAGCGGCTGTACGTACACGAAGGTTGCCAGATCACTAATTTCTAAAAAAAATTGTTGCCAGATATTTTCTCTGAATTCTGTAATCAGCCAAGTGTTCGGATACTTTTTTGAGCGACTGTACGTACACGAAGGTTGCCAGATCACTAACTTCTAAAAAAAATCGTTGCCAGATACTTTTTTGAGCCACTGTACGTACACGAAGGTTGCCAGAACACTAACTTCTAAAAAAAATCGTTGCCAGATATTTTCTCTGAATTCTGTAATCAACCAAGTGTTCGGATACTTTTTTTTTGAGCGACGGTACGTACACGAAGATTGCCAGATCACTAATTTCTAAAAAAAAATAATTGACAGATATTTTCTCTGAATTCTGTAATCAACCAAGTGTTCGGATACTTTTTTTGAGCGACTGTACGTACACGAAGATTCCAAGATCACTAATTTCTAAAAAAAAATAATTGACAGATATTTTCTCTGAATTCTGTAATCAACCAAGTGTTCGGATACTTTTTTTGAGCGACTGTGCGTACACGAAGATTCCCAGATCACTAATTTCTAAAAAAAAAATAGTTGCCGGATATTTTCTCTGAATTCTGTAATTAACCAAGTGTTCGGATACTTTTTTTTTTTGAGCGACTGTACGTACACGAAGATTGCCTGATCACTAATTTCTAAAAAAAATAGTTGCCGGATATTTTCTCTGAATTCTGTAATTAACCATAGTGTTCGGATACTTTTTTTTGAGCGACTGTACGTACACGAAGATTGGCAGATCACTAATTTCTAAAAAAAATATTTGCCAGATATTTTCTCTGAATTCTGTAATCAACCATAATGTTCGGATTTTTTTTGAGCGACTGTACATATGTTTGTAGGACAATCGTAATAACCACGAAGAAGACAAGATCTCAGCAGGAAGGCAAGACAGCAAACACACATGCCTTATCGTGGTGTTAAGCATACAATCACGATAACGAATCCACCACTGTAGAAACGACGTTGAGTGTGAAGTATCTTAATCAAGTACCCAATAAGATAATGGAATGCAAAAAAAAAATATTTTTGATTTATTGCTTCTAAATCACTGTGGGCCAAAATATAATCTTTCCGGGAGTTTTATTTTTTAGCTGCATAGCTAAAAAAAAAGCACGAAAACTAATCTCCAATCGATAAAGATTTACAAAATCAAAAAAAAAACTGTTCAAATGCATCTCTCCCTCAAGGATGTATGACGTGTTGTCCGGATTCCTCCTGACGTCATCTAGACACCTCCAGAGTAACATCCGGTGTTTAGATCATTATAGATACGAACAACTTCAGTCAGATGTTCCTACCGTATACGAAAGAGGCAACAGCTTGGGGCAACAATGCCCTTGTGATCTTCTAGATTATAAATTACACCACACACAGAGAGAGTCTTCTTTTACACCTTCTGACTTATAAAGGGAAGAACCAATAAAAGGTTCAGCAATCGGGGTTTTACTAATAGGGCCCACATTTACCATTTGTTCAGATCGGTGATTAAGTCCCGGCTCCCACAAGTACTCTCTGGAGAGGCGGAAAAAAATGAAGACAACGCGAAACGAAAATGCCCATCAGCGCCACCACTACATCAACCAACTCTAATCACTTGTGTTATCCTCATGTGATAATATTCTTCCGTGGATTTTTACGACCGTTGTCTATGATTGGTGATCTTGCGTGCCTGGTGTGACGTACTTTGGCCTATTAGGGAGAACACGGTAGCAGTGTATATCATTAAAAAGAGAAAGAAAAAATCGCTTCCGGAAATAGAAGCCGTGTCTCTACAACAAAGCTTTTCTGCGGGAGTTCATCTTTGTTACACGTGCTGCTGTGTTGTGCATATTTGTTGTTTGTTGGGTTGTTTTACCTCTGAGCGGCACTTTTTGGCACACCATGGGCTAAATGGCCAGGTCACATGGACCCCGAAGGCTCAGAGAAGGTTGGGGGAGGGGACCCACTGGAACAGCTGTTGGGAGACAGATGGTAGCCTCCCGTCAAGGCCATCCAACGTGTTCTTTAACGTGCACAGGTTATGGCTCTCCCGCACTCGAGGCCACGGCTTAACGTCCGATCCAACGGACGGCGGCCTTTCCAAGCCCATCGGTGTCCCCTACTGACCATGGGCAGGGCGGGGAATTTTGCGGAGATAAATCTCAACGCTGACCCAGATGGGACTCGAACCTGGGAACTACAAGCCTGGCGCGCTACCGACTGAGCCACCCCCGCCCCCCATTCCATTGAGTTATGATATTAGCAATAGTGGACTTAAAATATTAATACAAAAATTTCTTATATATTTATTCCTGTTTTTCTACTGGTAAGTTTTAAAAGAAATTTTATACTAATTTATAAATATACTTTATTTAGAAAAAAAATATTCCAATGTATTAACATTATGATAATGTGCTTATGCATACACAGTAGTAACAGAATAATATGACCACCGATCATGGTACATGTATGGTAGGTGGTCATATTATTCTGATACGACTGTGTATATTCGAATTTTTTTTCTGAATAATGTATATTTGTAAATTTAAATTAGTATAAATATTGATGTTAAAACTTACCAGTAGAAATAAAAGAAATAAATTTATAAGAAATTTGTGTATAATTTTTTTTTAAGTCCATTGATGATGTTTGTTCTAGGTAGTGTTGGCAGAAATACCTACATCATATTTAGCCCCAAGAATGCAGTAAAGAATAATTATTAAATTATGGCTGATAGGAATTTTTTTTAATTTGTAATTAATTTTTAAACATTCATAAATATTGTAGTAAATTTACAAAAAATAATTTCTTTTATTTCACATTGTGCGAATGTGAATACTTTGTAGCGAAATTTCAGGAAAAATTGGGGCGGGGGTGGCTCAGTCGGTAGCGCGCCAGGCTCGTAATCTGTAGTTCCCAGGTTCAAGTCCCAGCTGGGTCAGCGTTGAGATTTATCTCCGCAAAATTCCCCGCCCTGCCCACGGTCAGTAGGGGACACCGATGGGCTTGGAAAGGCCGCCGTCCATCGGATGGACGTTAAGCCGTTGCCCCGTGTGCGGGAGAGACATACCCTGTGCACGTTAAAGAACATGCTGGATGGCCTTGACGGGAGGTTACCATCTGTCTCCCAACAGCTGTTCCAGTGGGTCTCCAACCTTCTCTGAGCCTTCGGGGTCCATGTGACCTGGCCATTTAGCCCATGGTGTGCAAAAAAGTGCCGCTCAGAGGTAAAACAACCCAACTCAGGAAAAATTAATCAGGTAAATATTTATGCATATTTAATTTTTCCCCTTTTTTCCCTCCTTTTGTTAACGATTTCCGGGCCCGGTGTATGTAGGTGGCCCTGACCAAGGTCACCTTGATTAAACTTGGCCTGGACAGCTGTTCAGCAAAAGGAGGGAAATTAAATATATTTATTAATTTATTTTCTCCAAAATTTAACTGAAAACAATTTATTTTTAAACGGCTTAAAATAAAAAAAATTACAAATATTTTAATAGTTAGCAGATTTTGAAAAATTAATAGCTTCCAGTCTCATTTCAAGCAATAAATTTTTATTTGAACCAGCTAAATATATATATATATTTAAAAATTTGTTTTGTTTCTTCATGGTCTACTTCTGGTATAATAGGGGCAGGAAAAGGGATCTCTGCGTGTAGCGCGCCAGGCTCGTAATCTGCAGTTCTCAGGTTCGAGTCCCAGCTGGGCCAGTCTTGAGACTCATCTCCGCAAAACTCCTCCCTCTGCCACGGTCAGTACGAGACACCGATGGGCTTCCAAAGGCCGCCGTACGTTGTATGATACGTTAAACCGTGATCCCGTTTGCGGGAGAGCCATACTCTATACACGTTAAAGAACACGCTGGATGGCCTTGACGGGAGGATAGCATCAGTCTCCCAACAGCTGTTCCAGTGGATTCCCTTCCCAATCTTCTCTGAGCCTTCGGGGGTCTTTGTGACCTGGCCATTTAGTCCATGGTGTGCAAAAAAAGTACCGCTCAGAGAAAACAACCCAACCTGGTATGATATAGCAGATTCCCGTGTGCGGGAGAGCCATACTCCATGCACATTAAAGAACACGCTGGACGGCCTTGACGGGAGGCTATCATCTCTCTCCCAATAGCTGTTCCAGTGGGTTCCCTTCCCAATCTTCTCTGAGCCTTCGGGGTCCTTATGACCCGGCCATTTAGCACATTGTGTGGAAAAAAAGTGCCTTTCAGAGGTTAAACAACCCATCCTGGTATGATATGACAGACTTTGGTCTACCTTCTGGAACAGAAGTCCGTGCCACAAAGTTGTGACATCAGCATAGTTAGTACAACAAACATCTACAATTTTCTTACATATTTATTTTCCGTTTTTATTACTGGTGTATATTGATCTTTATACTAAAGTTAGTTTACAAATATAACTTTTCAAAAGGAAAATTACTTGCATGTATTATCATAACGTATGAATAATTTTTCTCTAAATAATGAGAATTGTTAAATTGATATTGGAATAAAGATTAGTATAAAAATCTACCTATGCTGACGTCACAACTTAGTCTTACGGCCTTCTGTTAAAGAATGTGTCTGCCTGATGCATTACCTATGCTGATGTCATAACTTTGTCGTACAGCCTTCTGTTATAGGATGTGTCTGTCTGATACATTACCTATGCTGACGTCATAACTTTGTCGTACAGCCTTCTGTTATAGGATGTGTCTGCCTGATACATTACCTATGCTGACGTCACAACTTAGTCTTACGACCTTCTGTTATTGGATGTGTCTGCCTGATACATTACCTATGCTGACGTCACAACTTAGTCTTACGGCCTTCTGTTATAGGATGTGTCTGCCTGATACATTACCTATGCTGACGTCACAACTTAGCCTTACGGCCTTTGGGGCGGGGGTGGCTCAGTCGGTAGCGCGCCAGGCTCGTAATCTGTAGTTCCCAGGTTCGAGTCCCAGCTGGGTCAGCGTTGAGATTTATCTCCGCAAAATTCCCCGCCCTGCCCACGGTCAGTAGGGGACACCGATGGGCTTGGAAAGGCCGCCGTCCGTCGGATGGGACGTTAAGCCGTGGTCCCGTGTGCGGGAGAGCCATACCCTGTGCACGTTAAAGAACACGCTGGATGGCCTTGACGGGAGGATACATCTGTCTCCCAACAGCTGTTCCAGTGGGTCCCCTCCCCCAACCTTCTCTGAGCCTTCGGGGTCCTTGTGGCCTGGCCATTTAGCCCATGGTGTGCAAAAAAGTGCCGCTCAGAGGTAAAACAACCCAACCCAACCTTACGGCCTTCTGTTATAGGATGTGTCTGCCTGATACATTACCTATGCTGACGTCACAACTTAGTCTTACGGCCTTCTGTTATAGGATGTGTCTGCCTGATACATTACCTATGCTGACGTCACAACTTAGTCTTACGGCCTTCTGTTAAAGAATGTGTCTGCCTGATACATTACCTATGCTGACGTCATAATTTTGTCGTACAGCCTTCTGTTATAGGACGTGTCTGCCTGATATATTTCCTGACAAATTGAAATCTTGATTATTAAATGTCTTTTCATGATCCTTGCTGGACGTCTTAATAAAAAAAACACCAGTCACAGATTGCACAATTGTAGCTGTGAATACAATAAAATACATATTGTAATTGTTGCACAATTGTAAGCGAGTGTGAACAGGCTCTTCTGCACCAAACACGTCTCTAAATAAACTCAAGGGGAGAGCACGTTTAATTAAAGATCAACAAGACACACCACCACTGCTCATTGATGTGACGATAAATGTTGTTCTCTGATAAGAATTTAGATGCAACTTTCCCAGAATGTGATGTAAGATCGCGATACTTTTGAAGATTCACCTGTTTCGCAATTTCACCAACGTATGAGTGAAGCAAACAGTAATCATGGCTCTGTCTTACTATAAATGTGGCCAAGGTTAACTGGTGCATAAGGTGTGCAAATATTATTGCGATCTCACCATCTTTAAGTCCGTGTTGTTTAACGTTTACTACAAAGCACTCAGCAAGGATATATCTGCAACTATACGTGTTGGAAATAGAAGTATTAGTTGTACACTATTGGACAGTGGATTTATCCAATGACACCTCGACGCAACAATCTTGACCAATGCAGTAATAGACCTAATTTTCAAAATATACAGCAGTTTAAATTATATCTCGATTTCTGAAAATTAAACTGGTAGCTGTTTATTTTTAAAATTTGGTGATTAATTCTATAATATTCTCAAATATTTTAATGAAATTCTAATGAATAAATTATTTTATTTTAACTAGCTTAAAAATAAATGGTTTTGACTTAAATTTTAAACGATTAAATTAATTATATATTTATTCATGATTATTTTTTCTCCTTCCCTCAATTTGTTCATGGCGTCAAGGCCTGATGTGTTAAGGTGGCGTTGATTTATCGTAATCAATGAAAGTGGTTTCCAAATTACTTTCGAACTTTTTTCTCCACAGTTGAGGGCGGGGATGACTCAGTCGGAAGCGCGCCAGGCTCGAATTCGCAGTTCCCAGGTTCGAGTCCCAGCTGGGTCATCGTTGAGATTTATCTCCGCAAAACTCCCCGCCCTGCCCACGGTCAGTAGAGGACACCGATGGGCTTGAAAAGTCCGCCGTCCGTAGGACGGGACGTTAAGCCGTGGTCCTGTATGAGGGAGAGCCATACCCTGAGCACGTTAAAAAAACACTGGATGGCCTTGACGGGAGGCTACCATCTGTCTCCTAACAGCTGTTCCAGTGGGTCCCCTCCCCCAGCTTCTATGAGCCTTCGGGGTCCATGTGATTTGGCCATTTGTGTGCAAAAAAGTGCCGCTCAGAGGTAAAACAACCAACAACCAACCAATCTCGACAGTTAAAATTTAAAACTCCTCTTAATGGAGGGGCGGGGGTCTACAGATTACGAGCCTGGAGCGCTACCGACTGAGCTCAGTCGGTAGCGCTCCAGGCTCGTAATCTGTAGTTCCCAGGTTCGAGTCCCAGCTGGGTCAGCGTTGAGATTTATCTCCGCAAAATTCCCCGCCCTGCCCACGGTCAGTAGGTTACACCGATGGGCTTGGAAACGCCGCCGTCCGTCAGATGGGACGTTAAGCCGTGGCCCCGTGTGCGGGAGAGCCATACTCTGTGCACGTTAAAGAACACGCTGGATGGCCTTGACGGGAGACTACCATCTGTCTCCCAACAGCTGTTCCAGTGGGTCTCCTCCCCCAACCTTCTCTGAGCCTTCGGGGTCCATGTGACCTGGCCATTTAGCCCATGGTGTGAAAAAAAGTGCCACTCAGAGGTTAAACAACTCAACCCAACCTACAGGGACAATTGAAGAATTGAGTACTGTGAATTTGAACAAAGATTATTTAGGGAGAAGAATTTCAGCTTCTATAGGGATTAATATGAAATCCATTATCGTGAATTTGGACAAAAAAATCTATAAAGAGAAGAGGTTCAGCTTCCGTAGGATCTAAGGTCAAATCAAGCATCGTGAATTTGGACAAAGAATATGTAGGGAGAAGTCGTCGAATTGCTATAGAGCCTAAGGTAAAATCAGGTATTGTGAATTTGGAAAAACAACCTATAGGGAGAAGTTCAGCTTCTATAGGGACAATGTAAAATCCAGTATCGTGAATTTGGACAAAACTGTGTAGGGAGAAGAAGTTCAGCTTCTATAGGGACAATGTAAAATCAAGTGTGAATTTGGACAAAACTGTGTAGGGAGAAGTTCAGCTTCTATAGGGACAATGTAAAATCAAGTGTGAATTTGGACAAAACTGTGTAGGGAGAAGAAGTTCAGCTTCTATAGGGACAATGTAAAATCTAGTGTGAATTTGGACAAAACTGTGTAGGGAGAAGAAGTTCAGCTTCTATAGGGACAATGTAAAATCAAGTGTGAATTTGGACAAAACTGTGTAGGGAGAAGAAGTTCAGCTTCTATAAGGACAATGTAAAATCAAGTGTGAATTTGGACAAAACTGTGTAGGGAGAAGAAGTTCAGCTTCTCTAGGGACAATGTAAAATCAAGTGTCGTGAATTTGGACAAAACTGTGTAGAGAGAAGACGTTCAGTTTCTATAGGGACAATGTAAAATCAAGTGTCGTGAATTTGGACAAAGCTGTGTAGGGAGAAGAAGTTCAGCTTCTATAGGGACAATGTAAAATCAAGTGTGAATTTGGACAAAACTGTGTAGGGAGAAGAAGTTCAGCTTCTATAGGGACAATGTAAAATCAAGTGTGAATTTGGACAAAACTGTGTAGGGAGAAGAAGTTCAGCTTCTATAGGGACAATGTAAAATCAAGTGTGAATTTGGACAAAATTGTGTAGGGAGAAGAAGTTCAGCTTCTCTAGGGACAATGTAAAATCAAGTGTCGTGAATTTGGACAAAGCTGTGTAGGGAGAAGAAGTTCAGCTTCTATAGGGACAATGTAAAATCAAGTGTGAATTTGGACAAAACTGTGTAGGGAGAAGAAGTTCAGCTTCTATAGGGACAATGTAAAATCAAGTGTGAATTTGGACAAAACTGTGTAGGGAGAAGAAGTTCAGCTTCTATAGGGACAATGTAAAATCAAGTGTGAATTTGGACAAAACTGTGTAGGGAGAAGAAGTTGGGTTGGGTTGTTTTACCTCTGAGCGGCACTTTTTTGCCCACAATGGGCTAAATGGCCAGGTCACATGGACCCCGAAGGCTCAGAGAAGGTTGGGGGAGGGGACCCACTGGAACAGCTGTTGGGAGACAGATGGTAGCCTCCCGTCAAGGCCATCCAGCGTGTTCTTTAATGTGCACAGGGTATGGCTCTCCCGCACACGGGGCCACGGCTTAACGTCCCATCCGACGGACGGCGGCCTTTCCAAGCCCATCGGTGTCCCCTACTGACCTTGGGCAGGGCGGGGAATTTTGCGGAGATAAATCTCAACGCTGACCCAGCTGGGACTCGAACCTGGGAACTACAGATTACGAGCCTGACGCGCTACCGACTGAGCCATCCCCGCCCCAGGGAGAAGAAGTTCAGCTCCTATAGGGACAATGTAAAATCAAGTGTCGTGAATTTGGACAAAACTGTGTAGGGAGAAGAAGTTCAGCTTCTATAGGGACAATGTAAAATCAAGTGTGAATTTGGACAAAACTGTGTAGGGAGAAGAAGTTCAGCTTCTATAGGGACAATGTAAAATCAAGTGTGAATTTGGACAAAACTGTGTAGGGAGAAGAAGTTCAGCTTCTATAGGGACAATGTAAAATCAAGTGTGAATTTGGACAAAACTGTGTAGGGAGAAGAAGTTCAGCTTCTATAGGGACAATGTAAAATCAAGTGTGAATTTGGACAAAACTGTGTAGGAAGAAGAAGTTCAGCTTCTATAGGGACAATGTAAAATCAAGTGTGAATTTGGACAAAACTGTGTAGGGAGAAGAAGTTCAGCTTCTATAGGGACAATGTAAAATCAAGTGTGAATTTTTACAAAACTGTGTAGGGAGAAGAAGTTCAGCTTCTATAGGGAAAATGTAAAATTTAGTGTGAATTTGGACAAAACTGTGTAGGGAGGAGAAGTTCAGCTTCTATAGGGACAATGTAAAATCAATTATCGCGAATTTGGACAAAACTGTGTAGGGAGAAGTTCAGCTTCTCTAGTGACAATGTAAAATCAAGTGTGAATTTGGACAAAACTGTGTAGGGAGAAGAAGTTTAGCTTCTATAGGGAAAATGTAAAATCTAGTGTGAATTTGGACAAAACTGTGTAGGGAGAAGAAGTTTAGCTTCTATAGGGAAAATGTAAAATCTAGTGTGAATTTGGACAAAACTGTGTAGGGAGAAGAAGTTCAGCTTCTATAGGGACAATGTAAAATCAAGTGTCGTGAATTTGGACAAAACTGTGTAGGGAGAAGAAGTTCAGCTTCTCTAGGGACAATGTAAAATCAAGTGTCGTGAATTTGGACAAAACTGTGTAGGGAGAAGACGTTCAGTTTCTATAGGGACAATGTAAAATCAAGTGTCGTGAATTTGGACAAAACTGTGTAGGGAGAAGTTCAGCTTCTGTAGGGACAATGTAAAATCAAGTGTCGTGAATTTGGACAAAACTGTGTAGGGGGAGAAGTTCAGCTTCTATAGGGACAATGTAAAATCAAGTGTCATGAATTTGGACAAAACTGTGTAGGGAGAAGAAGTTCAGCTTCTACAGGGACAATGTAAAATCAAGTGTCGTGAATTTGGACAACGAGTGACTTGTTCTCCTTAAGAATACTTCTACTTTGTGAAACAAATTTCTCATCCCGTGTGGAAATAGAACTACTTACTACTAAATATAAAATACCTAAATTCAATCCAAAATTTTCAGAGTAGCGACCGAACAACTCCTTTTGTTTACTACCCCCTAAAAAATACAAAAAAAATTGTCCTCTTTCACACAAAATAGTTAATTGAACTAAAAGCAAAACGAAAGAGTAAGAATATTTCGGACGAAAAAATTTGTTCTCCCCCTCCCACTTTCAATTGCTCGACATCCCCGAGCTCGTTTGGAGTTTCCGCGTCCTCTCATGACCAGCAGAAATTAGCTCACGGCGATACTCAGCAAGGCTCTGCCTTTGTTCGCCGGCCATATTAAATAGGTACCTTATTTTCTAATAGCCAACGGGAGGACTCAGAGGCGGATGATATAAAAGATACCGCCCCTTCGGTCATGGACAGAGCGGGGTGGGGGGGGGAGGTTGCATTGGGAAGCTTGCATTGGAAGTGAGTCCAAGTGACAACACGCACAGCATGCAGGCTTGCCTGTCGGGAGAGGTGGGTCACAAAGGGGCTCGCTAGCGTGTGGCACGGGATCTTTCGCCGCCAATGGCTGCCAGAGCGGCTGTAACCCGCGCCGAGTCGAGACTCCGCTGTGATGTTTCGATGATTTAGAGGTTTTTGTTCTCGATCTTTTAGAAACGGTTTAATCAGAGGAAGCCTTTCATTAATTGTCACCACCGTGCGAAAGATACCTCACTGGTTTCTCGATAGAGAGAATTGGTGTTCAGTCACAGCTGAATCTCTTTTCTTCACTTCTTTCGAAAATTGGTGTTCGCTCAGAGCTGGATCTCTTTTCTTCACCTCTTTCAAAATTGGTGTTCGGTCGCAGCTAGATCTCTTTTCTTCGCTTCTTTCGAAAATTGGTGTTCGGTCACAGCTGGATCTCTTTTCTTCGCTTCTTTCGAAAATTGGTGTTCGGTCACAGCTGGATCTCTTTTCTTCGCTTCTTTCGAAAATTGGTGTTCGGTCACAGCTGGATCTCTTTTCTTCGCTTCTTTCGAAAATTGGTGTTCGGTCACAGCTGGATCTCTTTTCTTCGCTTCTTTCGAAAATTGGTGTTCGGTCACAGCTGGATCACTTTTCTTCGCTTCTTTCGAAAATTGGTGTTCGGTCACAGCTGGATCTCTTTTCTTCGCTTCTTTCGAAAATTGGTGTTCGGTCACAGCTGGATCTCTTTTCTTCGCTTCCTTCGAAAATTGGTGTTCGGTCACAGCTGAATCTCTTTTCTTCGCTTCCTTCGAAAATTGGTGTTCGGTCACAGCTGGATCTCTTTTCTTCGCTTCTTTCGAAAATTGGTGTTCGGTCACAGCTGGATCTCTTTTCTTCGCTTCTTTCGAAAATTGGTGTTCGGTCACAGCTGGATCTCTTTTCTTCGCTTCCTTCGAAAATTGGTGTTCGGTCAAAGCTGAATCTCTTTTCTTCGCTTCCTTCGAAAATTGGTGTTCGGTCACAGCTGAATCTCTTTTCTTCGCTTCCTTCGTAAATTGGTGTTCAGTCACAGCTGAATCTCTTTTCTTCGCTTCCTTCGTAAATTGGTGTTCAATCACAGCTGAATCTCTTTTCTTCGCTTCCTTCGAAAATTGGTGTTCAGTCACAGCTGAATCTCTTTTCTTCACTTCCTTCGTAAATTGGTGTTCAGTCACAGTTGAATCTCTTTTCTTCCCTTCTTTCGAAAATTGGTGTTCAGTCACAGCTGAATCTCTTTTCTTCACTTCTTTCGAATGCATTGCTAGAAATATTTCGCAATCGGTTAGCTGAAAATTGGCAGAAGTTGGGTTGTTTTACCTGTGGTCAGCACTTCTTTTGCACACAATGGGCTAAATGGCCAGGTCGCAAGGACCTCGAAGCCTCAGAGAAGGTTGGGGGAGGGGCCCCACTGGAACAGCTGTTGGGAGACAGTTGGTAGCCTTCTGTCCAGATCATCCAGCGCGTTCCTTAATTTAAACTGGGTATGACCCCTCCTGTAACAGAAGACCTTATACTAAGTTATGATGTCACATACATAATCTTCAGAGTTTGGCGAGCTATTTTACCACTGACCGGAACGTTTTTGCACACAATGGGCTAAATTATCAGGTCACAAGTATTAATCACAAGACTAAATACCCCGAAGGCTGAGAGAAAGTTGGGGGAGGGGACCCACTGGAACAGCTGTTACAAACAGGTGGTAGCCCCCCGTCAAGGCCATCCAGCATGTTCTTTAACATGCACATGGTATGGCTATCCCGCACTCGGAGTCATGGCTTAACGTCCCATCCGATGAACGGCTGCCTTTCCAAGCCCATCGGTGTCCCCTACTGACCAAGGGCAGAGGGGAATTTTTTTTTTTTTTTTTATAAATCTCAACGTTGACCCTATTGGGACTCGAACCGGGGAACTGCAGATTATGGGGGCGGGGGTGGCTCAGTCGGTAGCGCGCCAGGCTCCTATTAGGCTCCTAATAGGTAGCGCGCCAGGCTCCGCTCTGCCCACGGTCAGTAGGGGACACCGATGGGCTTGAAAAGGCCGCCGTCCGTCGGATGGGATGTTAAGCCGTGGCCCCGTGTGCTGGAGAGTCATACCCTGTGCACGTTAAAGAACACACTGGATGGCCTTGACGGGAGGCTACCATCTGTCTCCCAACAGCAGTTCCAGTGAGTCCCCTGCCCCAACCTTCTCTGAGTCTTCGGGGTCCTTGTGACCTGGCCATTTAGCCCATGGTGTGCAAAAAAGTGCCGCTCAGAGGTAAAACAACCCACCGTTAAAGAACATGCTGCATGGCCTTGACGGGAGGCTACCATCTGTCTCCCAACAGCTGTTCCAGTGGGTCCCCTCCCCCAACCTTCTCTGAGCCTTCGGGGTCCATGTGACCCGGCCGTTTAGGCCATGGTGTGCAAAAAAGTGCCGCTCAGAGGTAAAACAACCAAACCCAACCCAACTGCAGATTACGAGCCTGGCGCACTACAGACTGAGTGCCCCCCCCCCCCCATCTGCAGCAATTCGCCATCTTCATTTTTATTATCCCCAAAGGAAAATGTCCTTTTTTTATGTAAAGAATTTGGCGCGCAAATGCACAATTTGTGCGCCAAATTCTGAAATAATGCATTGGTCTACCGAAATTCAATATGAAATTCCTACCGCTCCGAAAAGTGTAATTTGGCCAGTCATTATCGTCCCAAGCACAGAAGCTTCAGTTCCTTAAGTTCTAGTGCGAGCTTTGAGATTTTCCCCTCTTATCTGCACCATATCCTCGATCAGAAAAGGTAAACCGAATGGTTAGAGTTGAGTTGTTTTACCTCTGAGCGGCACTTTTTTGCACACCATGGGCTAAATGGCCAGGTCACATGGACCCCGAAGGCTCAGAGAAGGTTGGGGGAGGGGACCCACTGGAACAGCTGTTGGGAGACAGATGGTAGCCTCCCGTCAAGACCATCCAGCGTGTTCTTTAACGTTGGGTTGTTTTACCTCTGAGCAGCACTATTTGCACACAATGGGCTAAATGGTCAGGTCACATGGACCCCGAAGGCTCAGAGAAGGTTGGGGGAGGGGACCCACTGGAACAGCTGTTGGGAGACAGATGGTAGCCTCCAGTCAAGGCCATCCAGCGTGATCTTTAACGTGCACAGGGTATGGCTCTCCCGCACACGGGGCCACGGTTTAACGTCCCATCCGACGGACGGCGGCCTTTCCGAGCCCATCGGTGTCCCCTACTGACCGTGGGCAGGGCGGGGAGTTTTGCGGAGATAAATCTCAACGCTGACACAGCTGGGACTCGAACCTGGGAACTACAGATTACGAGCCTGGCGCGCTACCGACTGAGTCACCCCCGCTCCCCGAATGGTTAGAAAAATACAGCATCTTTTAAGAGATAAAAGGAAATTAATTTCTGTTTAATGGGTATTAATTAAGTATCTCAAGTTTTAATTCGCAATTACATGAGAACACGTAAAATGCGTAGTAACTCTCAAGTGTACAGTCGCTCAAAAAAGTATCCGAACACCATGGTTGATGACAGAATTCAGAAAAAATATCGGCAACGATTTTTTTTATAAATTAGTGATCTGGCAACCTTCGTGTCACGTGATTACAGAATTCAGGAAAAATATCTGGAGTATGTACAGCAAGAGTACACGCTCCAGTTACCGTTCACAGCAAACTGGAGCGTGTGCAGTAACTGCACACGCTCCAGTTTGCTGTGAACGGTAACCGCACACGCTCAATATTTCCGTGAGTGAGCCCACACGATCTACTATCAAAATAATATGACCACCTACAGTCGCCGAAAAAAGTATCCGAACACTATGGTTGATTACACAATGTAGAAAAAATATCTGGCAACGATTCTTTTAGAAATTAGTGATCTGGCAACCTTCGTGTCACGTGACACGGAGGTTGCCAGATCACTAATTTCTAAAAAAAATCGTTGCCAGATATTTTTTCTGAATTCTGTAATCAACCATGTTGTTCGGATACTTTTGTGAGCGACTGTACAGCGAACTAAAAACATGAACGATCAGGAGCCTTTTTTTCCAGACATGGTTTTTAAAAGCTGAATCAAATACAGAATAGAAGTAGTTTATGCACAGAACATGTTCTATTTTTTTAACCGCAAAAGAAGGTTTGCTTTGTTTAAAAAAGCATTCTGTGCAAATTTGACCGATAATTACGTCACCAACTGATTACTGCTTATATTATGTTATTTTTTCTGGTTGAAGATCAAAAATACAGCTATACCCTTACAAGATGCAACTTCTACTAGTATATCTTAACAAAATTTCAGTTAACACTATTTTCATTAATTTCAGTCAACACTGTTTTCATTAAATTTCAGCTAACACTATTCTCACTAAATTTCAGTTTACACTGATTTTACCAAATTTCATTACCACCACTTTCATTCATTTCAGTTAATTTCTATTTTCGCTAAACTTCAGTTAACAGTATTTTCACTAAATTTCAGCTTACACAATTTTCACTAATTTCAGCTAACACTATTTTCACTAATTTCAGCTAACACTATTTTCACTATATTTCAGCTAACATTATTTTCACTAATTTTCAGTTAACACTATTTTCAATAAATTTCATTTAACATTATTTTCACTAAATTTCATTTAATGTTATTTTCACTAAATTTCATTACACTATTTTCACTAAATTTCAGTCAACACTGTTTTCACTAAATTTACCAAATTTGTTATTATTTCTGGAACAAACATTATCTTCACTAAATTTCATTTAACACTATTTTCACTAAATTTCATTTAACACTATTTTCACTAAATTTCATTTAACACTATTTTCACTAAAATTCATTTAACACCATTTTCACTAAATTTCATTTAACACTATTTTCACTAAATTTCATTTAACACTATTTTCACTAAATTTCATTTAACGTTATTTTCACTAAATTTCAGTTAACACTATTTTCACTAAATTTCATTTAACACTATTTTCACTAAATTTCATTTAACACTATTTTCACTAAATTTCAGTTAACACTATTTTCACTAAATTTCGGTTAACATTATTTTCATTGAATTTCAGTTAACACTATTTTCACTGAATTTCATTTAACACTATTTTCACTAAATTTCATTTAACACTATTTTCACTAAATTTCATTTAACGTTATTTTCACTAAATTTCAGTTAACACTATTTTCACTAAATTTCATTTAACACTATTTTCACTAAATTTCATTTAACATTATTTTCACTAAATTTCAGTTAACACTATTTTCACTAAATTTCAGTTAACACTATTTTCACTAAATTTCGGTTAACATTATTTTCATTGAATTTCAGTTAACACTATTTTCACTGAATTTCAGTTAACACTCATTTTTTCCCATATCCTTGAATCCATCTCTAAATAGTTTTATCGTTTTCCATTTCGAGGTTTCAAAATTTTAAGGGGATGCTCTAGTATACTAACGACGCTGTCACTCCCCCCCCACCACGAACATGTGCCTATGAGTGATTAACTCTTGTATCTTACTGCTAAATTTCCCACAATTTATAAACTAGACCGGCAAATTCTTTATTTGTTTCTTTATTTAATTTGAGCACTCTTCTTAATCACAGATTTTTCTCTGGGGCGATGGGTGGCTCAGTCGCTAGCGCGCCAGGCTCGTAATCTGTAGTTCCCAGGTTCGAGTCCCAGCTGGGTCAGCGTTGAGATTTATCTCCGCAAAATTCCCCGCCCTGCCCACGGTCAGTAGGGGACACCGATGGGCTTGGAAAGGCCGTCGTCCGTCGGATGGGACGTTAAGCCGTGGCCCCATGTGTGGGAGAGCCATACCCTGTGCACGTTAAAGAACACACTGGATGGCCTTGACGGGAGTCTACCATCTGTCTCCAAACAGCTGTTCCAGTGGTCCCTTCCCCCAATCCTTCTCTGAGCCTTCGGGGTCCATGTGACCTGGCCATTTAGCCCATGGTGTGCAAAAAAGTGCCGCTCAGAGGTAAAACAACCCAACCCAACCCAGATTTTTCTCTATGGCGTATTAAATGGCAGACCTCTGTGGCAAGCTGCTGCTTGAGAGATTATTGATTATTATTATTATTTATTTTTTAAACAAATTATTCCAAAGGATGAAATGCTTGGAATTAAATAAAAGGTTTTCTTGTGATTGGTAGAACAATTTTTAAAGTATAAATTATTAAAAGAACATCAAATCCATAAACCCAGTCAATTATATTTAAACTTTTAGAATATAATTAGTATTTTAAAGTTTTTAAATGAATTATGGGACAAATTATGTATATTTTGCACAAATTTCATAATTATTCGTTAAAATTTCATATTATTTTATAGCAATAAATACTCTTAAAGTTCCATGAATTTATGCACTGATAGGCTAAATTTACACTATCTAATTTTGCATTCATCCGACAAAACTTTACGCGTATTATTTATTGATAGGCTGAACTTTACACAACTTTTGCATTGATCTGCCAAATCTTTATACGAATTATGTACTAATAGGCTGAAGTTTACACAACTTTTGCACTGAGCCGTCAAAACTTCACACAACTTTTGCACTGATCCGTCAGAACTTTACACAACTTTTGCACTGATCCGTCAAAACTTTACGCAACTTTTGCGCTGATCCGTCAAAACTTTACACAACTTTTGCATTGATTCGCCAAAACTTTACCAACTTTTGCGCTGATCCGTTAAAACTTTACACAAGTTTTGCACTGATCCGCCAAACTTTACACAACTTTTGCATTTATTCGCCAAAACTTTACACAAATTTTGCACTGATCCGCTGAAACTTTACACAACTTTTGCACTGCTCCGCCAAAAATTTACACAACTTTTGCACTGATCCGTCAAAACTTTACACAACTTTTGTAGATTCGCCAAAACTTTACACAACTTTTGCACTGATCCGCTAAACCTTTACAAAACTTTGGCACTGATCCGCCTAAACTTTACACAACTTTTTGCACTGATCCGCTAAACCTTTACACAACTTTTGCACTGATCCGTCAAAACTTTACACAACTTTTGCACTGATCCGTCAAAACTTTACACAACTTTTGCACTGATCCGCTAAAACTTTACACAACTTTTGCACTGATCCGCTAAAACTTACACAGCTTTTGCACTGATCCGTCTAAACCTTACACAAATTTTGCACTGATCCGCTAAAACTTTACACAACTTTTGCACTGATCCGCTAAAACTTTACCAACTTTTGCACTGATCCGCTAAAACTTTACACAATTTTTTTGCACTGATCCGCCTAAACTTTACACAGGTTTCGCACTGATCGCCTAAACTTTACTCAACTTTTGCACTGATGCGCCAAAACTTTACCAACTTTTGCACTGGTCTGCCAAAACTTTACACAACTTTTGCATTTATTCGCCAAAATTTTACCAACTTTTGCACTGATCCGTCAAAATTTTACACAAATTTTGCACTAATCCACCAAAATTTCGCACGAATTACATACAAATAGGCTAAACGTTACACAAATTTTGCAATGATTTACCAAAATTTCACACGAATTATGTACTGATAGGTTAAATGTTACACAACTTTTGCACTAATCTGCCAAAACTTTACACGGATTATGTACTGATATATTAAAACTTTTCACGGAATATGTGTTGGGGCGGGGGTGGCCCTGTCGGTAGCGCGCCAGGCTCGTAATCTGTAGTTCCCAGGTTCGAGTCCCAGCTGGGTCAGCATTGAGATTTATCTCCGCAAAATTTCCCGCCCTGTCCATGGTCAGTAGGGTACACCGATGGGCTTGGAAAGGCCACCGTCCGTCGGATGGGACGTTAAGCCGTGGCCCCGTGTGCGGGAGAGACATACCCTGTGCACGTTAAAGAACACGCTGGATGGCCTTGACGGGAGACTACCATCTGTCTCCCAACAGCTGTTCCAGCGGGTCCCCTCCCCCAATCCTTCTCTGAGCCTTCAGGGTCCATGTGACCTGGCCATTTAGCCCATGGTGTGCAAAACAAGTGCCGCTCAGAGGTAAAACAACCCAACGTTGAACAACACGATGGATGGCCTTGACGGGAGGCTACCATCTGTCTCCCAACAGTTGTTCCAGTAGGTCCCCTCCCCCAACCTTCTCTGAGCCTTCGGAGTCCATGTGACCTGGCCATTTAGCCCATGGTGTGCAAAAAAGTGCCGCTCAGAGGTAAAACAACACAACGTTAAAGAACACTCTTGATGGCCTTGACGAGAGGCTACCATCTGTCTCCCAACAGCTGTTCCAGTGGGTCCCCTCCCCAACCTTCTCTGAGCCTTCGGGGTCCATGTGACCTGGCCATTTAGCCCATGGTGTGCAAAAAAGTGCCGCTCAGAGGTAAAACAACCCAACCCAACGGAATATGTACTGATCTGCTAAAATTTTATACTAATTCCGTATTGATCATCAATTTCAAATTTCCCATTCCCCATTAAAATGGGATTTGAAGTGCTGTTAGTAATCATCTCTCTGAGCTGATGAACTGTAGCAGAACTGTTTGGCCGTATAATTTGTGCCAACAAACGCGTGCCAGAGCCTTTTCCTCCTATAGTTGCCACGACTAGCAGACGTGTTTAAAGAGCGTAACCATTCTTCATCCACTTGGGATATTGTGCACCGTGATTTTCTGTTCAGTTCCACTACCTCCTTTACGGATGCTCTTGTTAATCCTGCGGGGCGGGGAGGGGGTGGCTCAGTCGGTAGCACGATAGGCTCGTAATCTGTAGTTCCCAGGTTCGAGTCCCAGCTGGGTCAGCGTTGAGATTTATCTCCGCAAAAATTCCCTGCCCTGCCCACGGTCAGTAGGGGACACCGATGGGCTTGGAAAGGCCGTCGTCCGTCGGATGGGACGTTAAGCCGTGGCGCCGTGTGCGGGAGATCCATACCCTGTGCACGTTAAAGAACACGCTGGATGGCCTTGACGGGAGGCTACCTTCTGTCTCCCAACAGCTATTCCAGTGGGTCCCCTCCCCCAACCTTCTCTGAGCCTTCGGAGTCCATGTGACCTGGCCATTTAGCCCATGGTGTGCAAAATAGTGCTGCTCAGAGGTAAAACACCCCAACGTTAAAGAACACTCTTGATGGCCTTGACGAGAGGCTACCATATGTCTCCCAACAGCTGTTCCAGTGGGTCCCCTCCCCAACCTTCTCTGAGCCTTCGGGGTCCATGTGACCTGGCCATTTAGCACATGGTGTGCAAAAAAGTGCCGCTCAGAGGTAAAACAACGCAACCCTTGTTAACACTGCTCCATCTATAAGCCCCCTTTCGATATAGATAGATAGATAATTTTTATTTCAGATAATGTTTTACAGTATACAAAAATTTTTGTGGTCGTCACATTTAATATAATACAAAAAAACACGAAAATAACTCAAAACAAAAAATTTCTAGTAATCCCGAAGTGTGAAATTCAGAAAGGAAGATACATTTAATATCTAGGTTACACATAAACAGTTCTAGCAGTTTAATGCAAAAAAGTTTCCACATCATCCAGTTTCAAAATGTGGTTCAACCATTTTACACGTATCGCACTTGAATTTCATGACTTCACAGTGATGTAGAATACTATATAAGAAAGAAATTTCTATTTATATCTTTCTATATGCATAATAAACGTTATACAATGAGCAACCAAAATATCAGAACTTTTCGCTGTTATGTCAATGTGAATTCGACTTCGCAACTCTATAACTTTTTAAAATATGCGACTGAAGATGAATTAACGCTCATAATCAAATCTCTTTATATCGGTTGGGTTGGGTTGTTTTACCTCTGAGCGGCACTTTTTTGCACACCATGGGCTAAATGGCCAGGTCATATGGACCCCGAAGGCTCAGAGAAGGTTGGGGGAGGGGACCCACTGGAACAGCTGTTGGCAGACAGATGTAGCCTCCCGCCAAGGCCATCCAGCGTGTTCTTTAACGTTGGGTTGTTTTACCTCTGAGCGGCACTTTTTTGCACACCATGGGCTAAATGGCCAGGTCACATGGACCCCGAAGGCTCAGAGAAGGTTGGAGAAGGGGACCCACTAGAAGAGCTGTTGGGAGACAGATGGTAGCCTCCCGTCAAGGCCATCCAGCCTGTTCTTTAACGTTGGGTTGTTTTACCTATGAGCGGCACTTTTTTGCACACCATGGGCTAAATGGCCAGGTCACATGGCCCCGAAGGCTCAGAGAAGGATGGGGAAGGGGACCCACTGGAACAGCTGTTGGGAGACAGATGGTAGCCTCCCGTCAAGGTCATTCAGTGTGTTCTTTAACGTTGGGTTGTTTTAACTCTGAATGGTAGTTTTTTGCACACAATGGGCTAAATGGCCAGGTCACATGGCCCCGAAAGCTCAGAGAAGGTTGGGGAAGGGGACCCACTGGAACAGCTGTTGGGAGACAGATGGTAGCCCCCCGTCAAGGCCATCCAGCGTGTTCTTTAACGTGCACAGGGTATGGCTCTCCTGCACACAGGGCCACGGCTTAACGTCCCATCCGATGGACGGCGGTCTTTCCAAGCCCATCCGTGTCCCCTACTGACCGTGGGCAGGGCGGGGAATTTTGCGGAGATAAATCTCAACGCTGACCCAGCTGGGACTCGAACCTGGGAACTACAGTTTACGAGCCTGACGCGCTACCGACTGAGCCACCCCCGCCCCATTTTATATCGGAATAACGGAATTTACCCCAGAGATTAATAAAAACTTCAATTTATTATTTCATTGTTTCAAACGATTTAATAAAGTAAATATATATTATAGAAGTTTGCATAAAAATTATTTTCATATTAGATAAATATGAATGATTCTATCAAATAAAATAAAATACAACAATGAAATTCGTAGTTAAACTTCCAGCTTCTTCTGAGCCCTCTGGTGGTGGTGGGGGGGGGGGCGCTAGGCTCGAAATCTGCAAAATCAGGTTCGAGTTCTAGCTGGGCCAGCGTTGAAATTTATCTTCGCAAAACTCCCCGTCCTGCCCACGGTCAGTAGGGGAAACCGATGGGCTTGGAAAGGCCGCCGTCCGTCGGATGGGACGTTAAGCCGGGGTCTCTTGTGCGGGAGAGCCATACCCTGTGCACGTTAAAGAACACGCTGGATGGCCTTGACGGGTGGCTACCATCTGTCTGCGAACAGCTGTTCCAGTGGGTCCCCTCCCCCAACCTTCTCTGAGCCTTCGAGATCCATATGACCTGGACATTTAGCCCATTGTGTCCAAAAAGTGTCATACCCTTGCACGTTGAAGAACATGCTGGATGGTCTTCACGGGTGGCTACCATCTGTATCCGAACAGCTGTTCCAGTGGGTCCCCTCTCCCAACCTTCTCTGAGCCTTCGGGGTCCTTGTGATCTGGCCATTTAGCACATTTTGTGAAAAAAAAGTCTCTCAGAGGTAAAACAACTCAATTCAACAATAAATACTGAATAAATATTGTTGGATTGGGTTGTTTTACCTCTGAGCGGCACTTTTTGCACACAATGGGCTAAATGACCAGGTCACATGGACCCTGAAGGCTCAGAGAATGTTGGGGGAGGGGACCCACTGGAACAGCTTTTGAGAGACAAATGGTAGCCTCTCATCAAGGCCATCCAGCACGTTCTTTAATGTGCACAGGGTATGGCTCTCCCATGGCTTAACGTCCCATCCGGCGGACGGCGGCCTATCCAAGTCCATCGGTGTCCCCTACTGACCGTGGGCAGGGCGGCGATTTTTGCGGAAATAAATCTCAACGCTGACCCAGCTGGGACTCGAACCTGAGAACTGCAGACGAGCCTGGCGCGCTATCGACTGAGTCACTCCCACCCCAGAATATTATAAAAATCGAGAATTAAATAGATTCGATCACGATCTTTAATTTCTCTTCAGTCATATTTTTCGATTAAATTACTAAATGTATATTTTAAAAGTTATATTCAAAGTCAAATTCCTATTCTTATCACTTGAAAATGCTACAACGTTTTCAGCAGTAATCGAAAAGTTTAAAACTTCCACTTTTTTTTTAAAGAAAGGATGCTTTTTCTTTTCACAGACGAATGTTCCCGACTGTGCGAGCATCATTTTCCGGAGCCGATCCGCATTCGAAATTTGCAGTTCTCATGGACATAGTTCCGGTGGACAACAAGAGGTATCGTTACGCCTACCATCGGTCATCGTGGCTTGTAGCGGGAAAGGCCGATCCGCCTTCCCCGGCGAGGCTGTACCTGCATCCCGACTCTCCCTTCACGGGAGAGCAGCTCAAGAAGCAGGTGGTCTCTTTCGAGAAAGTCAAGCTCACTAACAATGAAATGGACAAACAGGGCCATGTAAGTATTGTTACTGTCTTTGTTAAGTCTTTTTCTGTTGTTCTTTTTTTATTATAATAATAAGGTTACAAACAACATATATTTGTTTGGATTGTTTTACCTCTGAGCGGCACTTTTTTGCACACCATGGGCTAAATGGCCAGGCCACAAGGACCCCGAAGGCTCAGAGAAGGTTGGGGGAGGGGACCCACTGGAACAGCTGTTGGGAGACAGATGGTAGCTTCCCGTCAAGGCCATCCAACGTGTTCTTTAACGTGCACAGGGTATGGCTGTCCCGCACACGGAGCCACGGCTTAACGTCCCATCCGAAGGACGGCGGTCTTTTCAAGCCCATCGGTGTCCCCTACTGACCGTGGGCAGGGCGGGGAAATTTTGCGGAGATAAATCTCGACGCTGACTCAGCTGGGACTCGAACCTGGGAACTACAGATTACGAGCCTGGCGCGCTACCGACTGAGCCACCCCCGCCCCCCACATATATTTGTAATAATCTTATTAACCCAAGAGCATCTAAGCTCATGTAGGTTAATTTACAAATTATTTAAATACATAATTTTGGCAACACTGACACTCAACTTTACATAAAGAAAAAAATATATATACAAAAACAACACAGAATTTATAAAAACGAATTAATTTTTTTTTACTTTAACACTGAAAACAGGCTGTCTGCATTTGTAACGGTTATTAGATAATTAGCAATGAGAGATCTGAAATGCATAAAATTAGTTTCATTTCGAATTATAATCGGTAAAGAATTAAAAATTCTAGGGGCCAAATAATCAAAGTGTTTGTGCATAATTTCTTTATTTGCAAGTGGTAAAAGAAACCTTTTCCCATTATCTCGCATATAATAATTTGTATAATGCAGCACTGCATTATTGTTTTTAAAGAACTAATTTAATGTTCTATAAACAAATAAATGTCTCAGTGGAAATACACCTGAAATGGTATACTTACAAAAGATGGTAACAGTTTTATATTGATTTGGTAAAATTTGGAACATAAATTTATTTTGCATTCAGATTAGACTCCTTAATGATGAAATGTATGTTCCTCCCCAACTTGTAATACCATACTCTATAGTGGGGCGGGGGTGGCTCAGTCGGTAGCGCGCCAGGCTCGTAATCTGTAGTTCCCAGGTTCGAGTCCCAGCTGCGTCAGCGTTGAGATTTATCTCCGCAAAATTCCCCGCCCTGCCCACGGTCAGTAGCGGACACCGATGGGCTTGGAAAGGCCGCCGTCCGTCTGATGGGACGTTAAGCCGTGGCCTCGTGTGCGGGAGAGCCATACCCTGTGCACGTTAAAGAACACGCTGGATGGCCTTGACGGGAGGTTACCATCTGTCTCCCAACAGCTGTTCCAGTGGGCCCCCTCCCCCAACCTTCTCTTAGCCTTCGGGGTCCTTGTGGCCTGGCCATTTAGCCCATGGTGTGCAAAAAAGTGCCGCTCAGAGGTAAAACAACCCATACTCTGTAGCAGACTGCACCCAAGATTTGTTTAACATTTTATTACTGAGGATTTTTTAAATAATAAAATTTATATAACATCTGTCTAAGTGTGTTTGTTAGTTTTCCAATATGCATTTTCGAACTTAGGGAGCTATCAATATAAACGCCTAGGTAGAGTAGACCTTAGTAATTGTTTGAGGCAAGGACAAAAATTTAAGAAGCTGCTTCAATAATGAATCGAATAAAATATAATACTTACATGGCCCTGTTTGTCCATTATCAAGTCACTTTTTTGCACACAATGGACTAAATGGCCAGGTCACAAGGACCCAGCAGAGAAATTTGGAGGTGGGGACCCATTGGAACAGCTGTTGGGAGACAGATGGTAGCCTCCCGTCAAGAGGCCGGGCCAGGACAGGTGTTGAACATAAAGATGGGGAAAAAACAGGAATGGATAGTAATTACGGATAAAAATTTTATTATTTCCTGTTTATTTTTAATTACGATGAATTAAAATAATTTAGTATTATGAGTGTACTAAAATGTTAGTATTTAAGAATTTTTTTTAATTAGTTGCAAAAATATTAAAATTACACAGTTAACGATTATTTTTTAAGACAAAATATTATAATTAGGCAGTTAGCGGTTGTATTTTAAAGAGAAAATATTATAATTACTGCATTTTTTCGATTATATAATTTTTTTTTAGTATGATACAAAGGTAGATAGTAAGCAGATGACACACTTCAGATTTAGCAACCATTGACCGACATCAGCGACACCTAGCGGCACGATGAAAAATTAAATAGGAGTAAAGTTAAAATGATTTAATTTATCTAAAATTATACTTCAAATTTAATGCTATTATAAATAAAATGATGTGCTTGTTAATATTTATAAATAAAATAATATGCTTGTTAATTTATTGAAATACCGTATCAGTGACAATTTAAAGTTGATTCTTAACGTTTTTAAAATAAAAAACTACCGGTTGAATTTTAATACTCATAATTTTAATACTAAGTACAGAATTTTAATTTCTGTATGTTGTATACTAAGAGTGTAATGGGGATGTGTTAAAACGAGTAGTACATACCGAAAGACAGAAAGATTTTGGGATAGTGAGGAAACCCAATATATGCCACGTTTCGATATAAATAGAAAGCTTTAGGTATAGTAGGAAGCCCAAAGCAAAGAACGTATAAGGAAAAAAAGTTCAGCTTTGACAAAGCGTAAGTGGCGACCTCAAGTGGTGTTTCGATTCGTATCGTGCATTTGTTTAAGCTGGGAAGCAAACAATAAGGGGCAGAGGAATTATGCATAAAAATTTTATATTTTAAAAAAGGAAAAAAATATAACTGCACTTTGTATTTGAAAAAAATAATATCATGATTTTAATAAAGGTTTATTTTCTCCATTGGAATTATTTTTCGTTGAACCAACAATTATAAATTGAACATATAGAGAAGATTTGAAATTAGCCTGAAGTTAATTTATAGAATAAATTATTACAATTAGAATCTTTCTTGGTTGCATAGAAACAAGAAACAGAATTGATATTAATATACTCTGCAAGGATATCAATGGGAAATTGTTACATAGGAAAAGCGAAGAGAATGGAAGTTGACAGTAACATGTAATTACAAAAGCGTTCCTCCCCTGTAATGTTCGTTTCACCTCTACGCCAAATGCACGATACTCGATTTTACATTAATCTCTATGGAAGCTGAACTTCTTCTACCTCCACATTCTTTGCCCAAAGTTGGTTAGTTTCTAACCTTTCCACCACATTAAATCTAATTTGATGAGAAAGTTTGTTCAACGTATGTGATATCTTTATTAGCATTTTGTTGTTGCTTTTAAATAAGTTTCGCTATAAAAAGACTGCAAATAAAATTTCAAATCCTAAATTTGATAATAACTTTTCCTTTGTCATTCACACAGTCTTCATCAAGACGTGATTAAGGCATCAATTTTTTCGTTTTTCCCATGGAAAAGCGTCATTTGAATCCCATATGTTCAACCTACCTCAATGAAATTGCAAAGACATTTGCTCTTGCAATGAAATTTCCTGCCTTCCATAACCGATCTGAACACTAATTTACGACGCCTGTGCAAAGAGTAAAGCAATCGAATATCATTGTGTGCAAATTCCTCATAGCCAGCGGCTACACTTCGAAATGGGTTCCCAGTTTTCGAATCCCTTCACAACTTGGCCGACGGTTGTGTGACGTATGACAGTAAATCCCCTGGTCGTGATCGGTCTGGCCACTGAAAAAAAAAAACCTCGGTGTCTATGACCAGAGTTATGGCCCACTTCGAGAGTACTGTCAACTGCCTCGTGATGTCCGAATGACGTCACAACTTTAGAGTAAAACAGCAGAGAGTTGTTGGATTGTTGTTCTATGTTGCTCTATGTTGCAGTTTTGCACACCGTGGGCTAAATGGTCAGGTCACGAGAACTCTGAAATCTCAGAGAAGGTTGGGAGAGAGATAGTAGCCTCCCATCAAGACTATTCAGCGTGTTCTTTAACGTTGGGTTGTTTTACCTCTGAGCGGGGGGGGGGGGGGGGGGCTCAGTCGGTACGCGCCAGGCTCGTAATCTGTAGTTCCCAGGTTCGAGTCCCAGCTGGGTCAGCGTTGAGATTTATCTCCGCAAAATTCCTCGCCCTGCCCAAGGTCAGTAGGGGACACCGATGGGCTTGGAAAGGCCGCCGTCCGTCGGATGGGACGTTAAGCCGTGGCCCCGTGTGTGGGATACACCACACCATACCCTGTGCACGTTAAAGAACACGCTGGATGGCCTTGACGGGAGGCTACCATCTGTCTCCCAACAGCTGTTCCAGTGGGTCTCCTCCCCAACCTTCTCTGAGCCTTCGGGGTCCATGTGACCTGAATTTTTTCAACTCATTTAGCCCATGGTGTGCAAAAAAGTGCCGCTCAGAGGTAAAGCAACCCAACCCGAACTCTGAGCGGCACTTTTTTGTACACCATGGACTAAATGGCCTGGTCACATGGCCCCCAAAGGCTCAGAGATGGTTGGGGGAGGGGACACACTGGAACAGTTGTTGGGAGACAGATGGTAGCCTCCCGTCAAGATCATCCAGCGTGTTCTTTAACGTTCGATTGTTTTACCTCTATGTTGCGTTTTTTGCACACCATGGACTAAATAACCAGGTCACAAGTACTCCGAAATCTCAGAGAAGGTTGGGAGAGAGATAGTAGCCTCCCGTAAAGACCATTCAGCATGTTCTTTAACTTTCGGTTGCTTTACCTCTGAGAGGCACTTTTTTGCACACAATGGGCTAAATGACCAGGTCACAAGGACCCCGAAGAATCAGAGAAATTTGGGGGAGGGGGACCCATTGGAACAGCTGTTGGAAGACAGGTGGTAGCCTCCCGTCAAAGCCATCCAGCGTGTTCTTTAACGTTGGATTGTTTTACCTCTATGTTGCCATTTTTCCACACCATGGACTAAATGGTCAGGTCAAAAGAACTCCGAAATCTCAGAGAAGGTTGGGAGAGAGATAGTAGCCTCCCATCAAGACTATCCAGCGTGTTCTTTAACGTTGGGTTGTTTTACCTCTAAGCGGCACTTTTTTCCACACAATTTACTAAATGGCCAGGTCACAAGGACCCAGAAGACTGAGAGAAGGTTGGGGGAGGGGATCAACTGATACAGCTTTTGAGAGACAGATGGTAGCCTCCAGCGCGTTCTTTAACGAGCACAGAGGGTATGAGTCTCCCGCACACGAAACCGCGGCTTAACTTCCCATCCGATCGTGGATTGGATTGTTTTACCTCTGAGCGGCACTTTTTTGCACACCATGGGCTAAATGGCCAGACCACATGGACCCCGAAGGCTCAGAGAAGGTTGGGGGAGGGGACCTACTGGAACAGCTGTTGGGAAACAGATGGTAGCCTCCCGTTAAGGCCATCCAGCGTGTTCTTTAACGTGCACAGGGTATGGCTCTCCCGCACACGGGGCCACGGCTTAACGTCCCATCCAACGGACGGCGGCCTTTCAATCCCATCGGTGTCCCCTACTGACCGTGGGCAGGGCGGGGAAATTTTGCGGAGATAAATCTCAACGCTGACCCAGCTGGGACTCGAACCTGGGAACTACAGATTACGAGCCTGGCGCGCTACCGACTGAGCCACCCCCGCCTCATCCTATCGTGAGGACATGCAATTGGCACTATAAAAGGCTAATGACTCGAAATAACTTCGTCGATTTCACCTCGACGTCAGCGGAAGCGGAAGTAACAGGAAATGGAAAAGCTACTCTTCAATATCTCATATCTCTTCGGAGAATATCCATTACATGCCATTTTTTTTTCCAATCTTTAATTATCGTTCTTGTTGTGGCAATTACACGAGTAAAACCTTCTTCATTTGCGCAGTACTGGCGACAAAATCATCACGTGCGATGGAGCTGGTAACCTAGGAGGCGCCACAAATCAACAGCGGTTCATTTCACAAAACGTAACGCACTTATTGGCCCATAAGTCATCCCCGCTAGAGCCAATTACAAACTGGTTCCGTTTAACTTCTCATAGAAAGTATGTCGATTAAATTCAGAATTTCCCGGATGTTTAGCAGCACGCGTTACATTTCTTAAATTGTGCTCCATATATGAGCCAGCACGGGTACCTGGCAGGAAGACGCTGTAAATTGGGTTGAATTGTTTTACCTCTGTTTACTTTTTTGCACAGAATGGGCTAAATGTTAAGATCACAAGGACCCCGAAGGCTCGAAGGTTGGGGGAGGGGACTCACTGGAGAGCTGTTTGGAGACAGATGGTAGCCTCCTATCAAGGCCATCCAGCGTGTTCTTTAACGTGCACAGGGTATGGCTCTCCCGCACACTGAGTCACGAATTAACGTCCCATCCGACAGACGGTGGTCTTTCCAAGCCCATCGATGTCCTCTACTGACCGTGGTCAGGGTGTGAAATTTTGCAAAGATAAATCTCAACGCTGACCCAGTGGGAACTCGAACCTGGAAACTGCAGATTACAAGTCAGCCCCGCCCCCAGGTGCAGGAGATTCATTCCCTGTGCATGTTAAAGAACACGCTGGATGGCCCTAACGTGAGACTACCACCTGTCTCCCAACACTATCCAGTTGGTCCTCTCTCACTATTGGGGCGGGGGTGGCTCAGTCGGTAGCGCGCCAGGCTCGTAATTTGTTGTTCCCAGGTTCGAGTCCCAGCTGTGTCAGCGTTGAGATTTATCTCCGCAAAATTCCCACGGTCAGTAGGGGACACCGATGGGTTTGGAAAGGCCGACGTCCGTCGGATGGGACGTTAAGCCGTGGCCCCGTGTGCGGGAGAGCCATACCCTGTGCACGTTAAAGAACACGCTGGATGGCCTTGACGGGAAGCTACCATCTGTCTCCCAACAGCTGTTTCAGTGGGTCCCCTCCCCCAACCTTCTCTGAACCTTCGGGGTCCTTGTAACTTGGCCATTTAGCCCATGGTGTGCAAAAAAGTGCCGCTCAGAGGTAAAACAACCCAACGTTAAAGAACACGCTGGATGTCCTTGACGGGAGGCTACCATCCGTCTCCCAACAGCTGTTCCAGTGGGTCCCCTTCCCCAACCTTCTCTGAGCCTTCGGGATCCATGTGACCTGACCATTTAGCCCATGGTGTGCAAAAAAGTGCTGCTCAGAGGTAAAACAATCCAACCCAACCTGGCCATTTAGCCCACTGTGTGCAAAAATAAGTGCAAAAAAAAAAGTGCTCAAAGGTAAAACAACCGAATGTAAATGCACTCGTCTTCACCGTCTTATAATCAGGCCTGATTATCAATCCGAATTCATCCCCAGCATTATTTTTTCCTTTTTTCAAGGTACCGCCAAGTTCTTAGATTACTGATTCATTAGGTGTGTGACAAGGTTATGGGGTTGGAAGGTTAACCTGAAAAGAAATAAAAATGAAAATTCTCTTCATGTCTGCTTCGGTGACGACGTGCTGAAAACAGAAACAAACCGACAGGCCAAATTGGGCTGCACTTCTTTTCTGCATTGTCTTAAGGATCAGCTCTTGCATGTGAATGATCGGTACAAGTGGCAGACCGCCTTGACGCACATCCGACGCGTTTGACGTGGCCAATTTCCTCCACATGACGTTTATTCTTCTTCGATGACGTACGTCGTCAAATTACCACGCACCCTCAACCTCCCCACCCCCTCTGCACCTCCCCCTCGCACACGACGTTATCATCGGCAAACATCAGATTTCTTCCTTCGTAGCTGGTGTCGCTGTGACGTCACAGAAGGTTCACACGGGAACCACCCTTTCCGTGATGCGTTCTGGTCTCACAAAGGGAAAGAAGACTTTGGATCAAAAATGCAGTGGACTGAGTTTGGCGTTATGTCAACGCAAAAGCTGCCAAGAAGTATGAATGAGTTTCCGCAAGAGATGTAGGTTTGTGGAGGAACACCAGCATCAAAACACCAGCAGGAACACCAGCATCACCAGCAATGATTTGCGTGTCCGACCTTGATGTTACTGTCATCAAGGATGATCTTTAGCACGAGGTTGATGGTTCAGCTTCCTGATTCTGTCGTTTGGTGTTATTCAAGTGCAGATTTAGGTTGTGATTTTTGTCTTCTTTTATCCATTCTTCGTCGTGTTTATTTTTTTCCTTTAAAGGGTTGGGTTGTTTTACCTCTGAGCGGCACTTTTTTGCACACCATGGGCTAAATGGCCAGGTCACATGGACCCCGAAGGCTCAGAGAAGGTTGGGGGAGGGTCCCACTGGAACAGCTGTTGGGAGACAGATGGTAGCCTCCCGTCAAGGCCATCCAGCGTGTTCTTTAACGTTGGGTTGTTTTACCTCTGAGCGACTCTTTTTTGCACACCATGGGCTAAATGGCCAGGTCACATGGACCCCGAAGGCTCAGAGAAGGTTGGGGGAGGGGACCCACTGGAACAGCTGTTGGGAGACAGATGATAGCCTCCCGTCAGTGCCATCCAGCGTGTTCTTTAACGTGCACAGGGTATGGTGTGGTGTATCCCACACACGGGGCCACGGCTTAACGTCCCATCCGACGGACGGCGGCCTTTCCAAGCCAATCGATGTCCCCTACTGACCGTGGGCACGGCGGGGAATTTTGCGGAGATAAATCTCAACCCTGACCCAGCTGGGACTCGAACCTGGGTACTACAGATTACGAGCCTGGCGCGCTACCGACTGATCCACCCCCGCCCCAGTTTCCGAAAGAGATGTAGGTTTGTGGAGGAACACCGGCATCACCAGCAGTAGCAATGATTTGCGTGTCCGACCTCGATATTACTCTTCACGAGGTTGATGGTTCAACTTCCTGATTCTGTCGTTTGGTGTTATTCAAGTGCAGATTTAGGTTGTGATTTTTGTCTTCTTTTATCCATTCTTCGTCGTGTTTATTTTTTCCCTTTAAAGGTTGTGCTTCTATCCATATTTGTCACCTCTTATCTTTTCACTTTCTGTTGCATAGAATCAGCATACGGGCATCTGGTGGTCGCTCTATGTTGATGATGACAATGCCATGGGGTCAAAGAGACATTGAAATGTCGGTCTCAGTTGTATTATCGTTCAGTGACACTTTTAGGAACATTAACTACTGTGCAATGTCCCGTCATTTGCATGAGAAATTTGGACAAAGATCTGGGGATTTTTCCACAATTTTTTTAGGAAAATCCCACATTTTTATCCACATCTTGTTCGATGAAGCATCAGTGAATGGGTTTCTGGCAAAGATGTAGATTTTTGGAGGAGCACCACCAGCAGCAGAATTGCAGTTGGTGGAGCTCATCTCTCCTCGATGCTCCAACTCATCTCTCCTCAACGCTCCAAGCTCATCTCTCCTCGATGGTCCAACTCATCTCTCCTCAACGCTCCATGATCACTCTCCTCGATG
Organism: Ryuthela nishihirai; assembly: GCA_038380435.1. Taxonomy (NCBI): domain Eukaryota; kingdom Metazoa; phylum Arthropoda; class Arachnida; order Araneae; family Heptathelidae; genus Ryuthela; species Ryuthela nishihirai. The sequence goes on from JAWZYU010000006.1 coordinate 106,113,335, forward strand.
CTCCAACTCATCTCTCCTCAACGCTCCAAGCTCATCTCTCCTCGATGGTCCAACTCATCTCTCCTCAACGCTCCATGATCACTCTCCTCGATGCTCCAACTCATCTCTCCTCAACGCTCCAAGCTCATCTCTCCTCAACGCTCCAAGCTCATCTCTCCTCGAATCTTCAACTCATCTCTCCTCAACGCTCCATGATCACTCTCCTCGATGCTTCAACTCCTTTCTCCTCAACGCTCCAAGCTCATCTCTCCTCGATTGTTCAACTCATCTCTCCTCAACGCTCCAAGCTCATCTCTCCTCGATGCTTCAACTCATCTCTCCTCAACGCTCCATGATCACTCTCCTCGATGCTCCATGATCACTCTCCTCAACGCTCCAAGCTCATCTCTCCTCGACGCTCTAGTACTCTCGATGTCACTAAGTAGTCTTAGTATATAGACAAAATTTATATTTTTGATTCTAATATTATTAGTGGTGGACTCTTGTGCTAATAATAATAATGTTTGTCTATAAATATATTTTATTTAGAAAGAAAATTGTTCGTATTTATTATCAAATATAATAATGCTAATTAAATACAAATAAATTTTTTCCTAAATAAAATGTATTTACAGATAAACATTAGTATAAATATTAACACAGAATTCACCAGTAACAATATTAAAATCAAAAATATAAGTTGTGTCTATATATATATAATAATTAGGACTACTAAGCTGACGTCGGGGCGGGGGTGGCTCAGTCGGTAGCGCGCCAGGCTCGTAATCTGTAGTTCTCAGGTTCGAGTCTCAGCTGGGTCAGCGTTGAGAATTATCTCCGCAAAATTCCCCGCCCTGGCCACAGTCAGTAGGGGACACCGATGGGCTTGGAAAGGCCGCCGTCCGTCAGATGGGATGTTAAGCCGTGGCCCCGTGTGCGGGAGAGCTATACCCTGTGCACGTTAAAGAACACGCTGGATGGCCTTGACGGGAGGCTACCATCTGTCTCCCAACAGATGTTCCAGGGGGTCCCCTCCCCCAACCTTCTCTGAGCCTTCGGGGTCCATGTGACCTGGCCATTTAGCCCATGGAGTGCAAAAAAGTGCCTCTCAAAGGTAAAACAACCCAACCCTAAGCTGACGTCATAAATTTGTCCTCTGGCCTTCTGTTGTAGGAGGTGTTGCCTTAGCCATCGAGATAGCCTTGGCCTGGGCCTACATACGTGACGTCATTAAAATAGCCGTCATGCCTTAACTAAAGAGGTAGCCTTCACCTGGAGCGTATCAACTGTGCTACTCCCGTCCCCAATACTTTATTTCGCTTATTTTGAAAAGGTCAGGATTATGTACAGTCGCTGAAAAAAATATCCGAACACTGGTTGATTACAGAATTCAGAAACCTAACATATCTGGCAACGATCTTTTTTTTTTAGAAATTAGTAATCTGGCAACCTTCGTATATGTACAGTCGCTCAAAAAAAATCCGAAATCTATGGTTGATTACAGAATACAGAAAAAGTGTCTGGCAACGATTTTTTTAGAAATTACTGATCTGGCTACCTTCGTGTACAGTCGCTCAAAAATATCACTAATTTCTAAAAAAATCGTTGCCAGATATTATTTCTGAATTCTGTAATCAACCATAGTCTTCGGATATATTTTTTCTTTTTTTTTTTGAGTGACTGTACACGAAGGTTGCCAGATCATTAATTTCTAAAAAGAACGTCGCCAGATAATTTTTCTGAATTCTGCAATCAATCATATTGTTTGGATATTTTTTGAGCGACTGTACGTACACGAAGGTCGTCAGATCACTAATTTTTTTCAAAAAAAAATCTTTGCCAGATATTTTTTCTGAATTCTGTAATCAACCATAGTGTTCGGATACTTTTTTGAGCGACTGTAGATGGTCATATTATTTTGATCCTAGATCTTGTGGGCTCACTCACGGAAATATTGAGCGTGTGCAGTTACCGTTCACAGCAAACTGGAGCGTGTGCAGTAACTGCACACGCTCCAGTTTGCTGTGAACGGTAACTGAAGCGTGTACAGTTGCTGTAAACGCTCCAGATATTTTTCCTGAATCCTGTAATCACGTGACACGAAGGTTGCCAGATCACTAATTTCTAAACCTGGATCGTGTGGGCTCACTCACGGAAATATTGAGCGTGTGCAGTTACCGTTCACAGCAAACTGGAGCGTATGCAGTAACTGCACACGCTCCAGTTTGCTGTGAACGGTAACTGGAGCCGTGTACAGTTGCTGTACACGCTCCAGACATTTTTTCTGAATTCTGTAAATCAACCATAGTGTTCGGATACTTTTTTGAGTGACTGTAAATCAATTTTATCGCAATAAATTTTCTAATATTTTCTTTTTCTTTTCTTATCCAGATCGTACTGAATTCAATGCACAAGTACCAGCCCAGAATCCACCTTGTGAAGCTTCGTCCTCATCAACAGGGCACTTTGGCCATAACTGATCTGGAATCGGAGCAATTCAGATCTTATATCTTCCCTGAGACTGTGTTCACTGCTGTCACCGCCTACCAGAACCAATTGGTAAGTGTTAACAAAATCAGTGGTTTTTCTTTGTCGTATAGAACTTACACTATACTACAAAACTGTTCCAGTTGGGTTGTTTTAACTCTGAGCGGCACTTTTGTACACACCATGCTCATCTCTCCTGTCCAGGTCACATGGCCCCGAAGAAGAGATGATGGGGAAGGGGACCCACTGGAACAGCTGTTGGGAGAGAGATGGTAACCTCCCGTCAAGGTCATTCAGTGTGTTCTTTAACGTTGGGTTGTTTTAACTCTGAATGGCACTTTTTTGCACACAATGGGCTAAATGGCCAGGTCACATGGCCCCGAAAGCTCAGAGAAGGTTGGGGAAGGGGACCCACTGGAACAGCTGTTGGGAGACAGATGGTAGCCTCCCGTCAAGGTCATTCAGTGTGTTCTTTAACGTTGGGTTGTTTTAACACTGAGCGGCACTTTTTTGCACAAAATGGGCTAAATGGTCAGGTCACATGGCCCCGAAGGCTCAGAGAAGGTTGGGGAAGGGGAACCACTGGAACAGCTGTTGGGAGACAGATGGTAGCCTCCCGTCAACGTCATTCAGTGTGTTCTTTAACGTTGGGTTGTTTTAACTCTGAGCGGCACTTTTTTGCACAAAATAGGCTAAATGGCCAGGTCACATGGACCCCGAAGGCTCAGAGAAGGTTGGGGGAGGAGACCCACTGGAACAGCTTTTGGGAGACATATGGTATCCTCTCGTCAAGGCCATCTAGCGTGTTCTTTAATGCACACAGGGTATGGCTCTCCCGCACACGGAACCAATGCTTAACGTCCCATCTGACGGACGGCGGCTTTTCCAAGCCCATCGGTGTCCCCTACTGACCGTGGGCAGGGCGGAGAATTTTGCGAAGATAAATCTCAACGCTGACCCAGCTGGGACTCGAACCTGGGAACTACAGAGTAGGAGCCTGACGTACTGCTTGCTGAGCCATCCCCACCCCAGAGAGGAAAGAGGAGAGCCAAGAAAAGATTTGCAAAAACCTTATTCCGATTAGGAAAATAACAATTTGGCCAAAACCTTTAATAATAACAACTCACCAATGTCATCGCTGTGATTGTTGACCCTCCAACAACAATGCACTGCTCAACAGGCGATGTTTTTGTGTATTGCACCCGAAATGGTTTCAGTGTTGATTTAGTGTCAGTACTTGCAGCAGTGAGATGTGACATCTGACAGATCCTTGTCAACAACCGTGTCACCGTATCCATCTGTTTAGGGGCGATAGGAGCCTTTCAAGGTCAAAAGGTTAACTTTGCAGTCATAGCCTCAGAATTCAAAGGTCGACTCGGATAACAAATCACAGCCGCAAATCATTATAAATCACCGAAAGTGAATTCTTGTTGTGAGTGTTCGCAGGCTTTAGGAATCTCTCTCTGTGACTTTTGGGATCTCCAACGATAAAGGCAGTTCTTCGTTTTCACCCGTAATGGAAGAGAGGTCGGGTTCGATTCGCTCATTTGGGATGCCACTTTGCCCATGTTGGGTTTTATACTCTCATATAAAACTGCATTATACACTTATTATCCTCTGAGTTGGGTTGTTTTAACTCTTAGTGTCACTTTTTTGCACACTATGGGCTAAATTGCCAGGTCACAAGGACCCCAAAGGCTCAGAGAAGGTTGGGGGAGGGGTTGAGCTGGGTTCTTTGATCTCTGAGCGGCAATTTTTGCACACCATGGGATAAATATCCAGGTCACAATGATCCCGAAGGCTCAGAGAAGGTTTGGTGAGGGGACCCACTGGAACAGCTGTTGGGAGACAGATGGTAGCCTCCCTTCAAGGCCATCCATCGTGTTCTTTAATGTGCACATGGTATGGCACTTTTTGCACACCATGGGCTAAATGGCCAGGTCACAAGGACCCCGAATGTTCAGAGAAGGTTGGGGGAGGGGACCCACTGGAACAGCTGTTGGGAGACAGATGGTAGTCTCCCGTCAAGGCCATCCAGCGTGTTCTTTAACGTGCACAGGGTATGGCACTTTTTGCACACCATGGGCTAAATGGCCAGGTCACAAGGACCACGAAGGCTCAGAGAAGGTTGGGGGAGGGGACCCATTGGAACAGCTATTGGGAGACAGATGGTAGCCTCCCGTCAAGGCCATCCAGCGTGTTCTTTAACGTTGGGTTGTTTTACCTCTGAGCGGCACTTTTTTGCACACCTTGGGCTAAATGGACAGGTCACAATGACCCCGAAAGCTCAGAGAAGGTTTGGTGAGGGGACCCACTGGAACAGCTGTTGGGAGACAGATGGTAGCCTCCCGTGAGGGTCGTCCAACATGTTCTCTAATGTGAACAGGGTATGACTCTCCCGCACACGGACCACAGTTTAACGCACATTCCGACGGACGGCGGTCTTTCCAAGCCCATCGGTGTCCTCTATTGACTGTGGGAAGGGAAGCGAATTTTTAGGAGATAAATCTCAAGGTTGGCTTAGCTGGGACTCGAACCTGGGATCTGCAGATTACGAGTCTGGCGCGCGCGCTACCAGCTGAGTCCCCCTCACTCCATTTTTTTTAATGATGTTTTTCAGTGTTTCAACTACCATAATACCTATGGTAGTTGAAGGTTTTCAGTGTTTCAACTACCATAATACCTATGGTAGTTGAAGGCGCAAGAATTGTACAGTCGCTCACAAAAATATCCGACACTATGGTTGATTACAGAATTCAGAAAAAATATCTGGCAACGATTTCTTTTAGAAATTAGTGATCTGGCAACTTTCATGTCACGTGACACGAAGGTTGCCAGATCACTAATTTCTAAAAGAAATCGTTGTCAGATATATTTTCTGAATTCTGTAATCATAGTGTTCGGATATTTTTTGAGCAATCACTAAAATCTAAAAAAAGTTGCCAGATATTTTTCCTGAATTTTGTAATCAACCATAGTGTTCGAATATTTTTTGAGTGACTCTACACGATGGTTTCCAGATCATCAATTTCTAAAAAAATCGTTGCCAGATATTTTTTTCTGAATTCTGTAATCAGCCATAATGTTCGGATACTTTTTTGAGCTACTGTACGTACACGAAGGTTGCCAGGTCACTAATTTCTAAAAAAAAATCGTTGCCAAATATTTTTTTCTGAATTCTGTACTGCCATAGTGTTCGGATACTTTTTTTGAGCGACTGTATGTACACGGAGGTTACCAGATCACTAATTTCTAAAAAAAAAATGTCGTTCTCAGATATTTTTTCTGAATTCTGTAATCAACCATAGTGTTCGAATATTTTTTGAGCGACTGTACACGAAGGTTGCCAGATTACTAATCTCTAAAAAATCATTGCCAGGTATTTTTTCTGAATTCTGTAATCAACCATAGCGTTTGGATACTTTTTGGAGCGACTGTACGTATACGAAAGTTGCCAGATCACTAATTTCCAAAAATATCGTTGCCAGATATTTTTTCTGATTTCTGTAATCAACCATAGTGTTCGGATATTTTTTGAGCGACTGTACACGAAGGTTGCCAAATTAATTTTCCTAAAAATTCGTTGCCAGATTTTTTTTCATCTGTAATCAACCATAGCGTTTGGATACTTTTTTGAGCGATTGTACGTACACGAAGGTTGCCAGATTACTAATTTCCAAAAAAATCGTTGCCAGATATTTTTCCGAATTCTTTATTCGCTTCCCAGATCACTAATTTCCAAAAAGAAAAGTTGCCAGATATTTTTTCCGAATTCTGTAATCAACCACAGTGTTCGGATATTTTTGCACACGATGGTTTCCAGATCACCAATTTCTAAAAAAAATCGTTGCCAGATATTTTTCTCTGAATTCTGTAATCAGCCATATTGTTCGGATACTTTTTTGAGCGACTGTACGTACACGAAGGTTGCCAGATCACTAATTTCTAAAAAAAAATCGTTGCCAGATATTTTTTCCGGAATTCTGTAATCAGCCATAGCGTTCGGATACTTTTTGGAGCGACTGTACGTACACGGAGTTTACCAGATCACTAATTTCTAAAAAAAAGTCGTTGTCAGATATTTTTTCTCAATTCTGTAATCAACCATAGTGTTCGGGTATTTTTTGAGCGACTGTACACGAAGGTTGCCAAATTAATGTTCCTAAAAAATCGTTGCCAGATATTTTTTTTATCTGTAATCAACCATAGCGTTTGGATACTTTTTTGAGCGACTGTACGTACACGAAGGTTGCCAGATCACTAATTTCCAAAAAAATCGTTGCCAGATATTTTTTCCGAATTCTGTATTCGCTTCCCAGATCACTAATTTCCAAAAAAAAAAAAATCGTTGCCAGGTATTTTTTCCTAATTCTGTAATCAACCGCAGTGTTCGGATATTTTTTTGAGCGACTGTAAGTTGAAGAACTTTGATAAAAAAAAAACAGTGACTCAAAGAGACAGAATAAAAATTTGATTCCCTTTTTTTTAAGTTTCGAAGGCTAAAAATAAGTCATCACTTTTTTTTTAAGTTTCGAAGGCTAAAAATAAGTCATCACTTTTTTTTTTAAGTTTCGAAGGCTAAAAATAAGTCATCACTTTTTTTTTAAGTTTCGAAGGCTAAAAATAAGTCATCACTTTTTTTTTTTAAGTTTCGAAGGCTAAAAATAAGTCATCACTTTTTTTTTAAGTTTCGAAGGCTAAAAATAAGTCATCACTTTTTTTTTAAGTTTCGAAGGCTAAAAATAAGTCATCACTTTTTTTTTAAGTTTCGAAGGCTAAAAATAAGTCATCACTTTTTTTTTAAGTTTCGAAGGCTAAAAATAAGTCATCACTTTTTTTTTTAAGTTTCGAAGGCTAAAAATAAGTCATCACTTTTTTTTTTAAGTTTCGAAGGCTAAAAATAAGTCATCACTTTTTTTTTAAGTTTCGAAGGCTAAAAATAAGTCATCACTTTTTTTTTTAAGTTTCGAAGGCTAAAAATAAGTCATCACTTTTTTTTTAAGTTTCGAAGGCTAAAAATAAGTCATCACTTTTTTTTTTAAGTTTCGAAGGCTAAAAATAAGTCATCACTTTATTCTCAACGATCTGGACGCCTCATCTCTCTTCGTTCAACCTGCTCTCCTTTTTTTATCACTTTTTTCCATCAAGAATTCCCTACCACCGTTACCTTTAAAGTTGCGCATTTTTCTGGCATTTTTTTTATTCATTTCGAAAAGAAACATTGTACTCCCGTTTTGTCATCATCTCAACTAGAATCTCTTCTTTTGCCACCTTATCAAGGGCTCCAAAGTAAGCTCTGAAAACTTCTCTTCACAAATAATTGGTGCCCTCGAGGCAGTGTCGTCACGGTTGAGGCAAAATGCCATCACATCCACTAAAAAGATGAATTTTCCTTTTTTCAGCAGTCTACAGCTCATAAGACAAGACATTTCTTCAGATTACTGAAAAGCTAATTCTTTTTGATGGATTTTTTCCCATGAGGTTAAGAATTCTTGATAAATCCAGCATGGTACAGCGAGTTTTGTGAAAAATGTTTCACATATTTCCGTTTGGGCTATCACCTTGAGGCTGGTATATATATATATGGAGATATATATAAATATCTTTTCCGTCATTTATGAGGATTAAACTTCAGAGGAACTAGACCTATTATTCTTATATACGGAATTACCCTAGTAATTGTTTACTGGATAAAAATCTGTCAGTCAGGCTTTAAGATTTTGAGATCGTAAAGAATTACTGGACGTCAACAGTCTTTTTTAAAATGTTCTTATTGAGGAAAATAAGTCACATTTGGACTAATTTATGACATGTTTTGAGGTAATTTGTGAAAGAATCGCTCCATCAGTCTCAATACGTGTAACGAATGGAGAATCAAAATGAACCGAGTTTGAAAATGAAATACATTTCTCAAGGAAAACAAACTCATCAAAACTGAACATACACTGTAGGGAGAATTTTTAAAAATTAATATGCAGTCGCTCAAAAAAGTATCGGAATACTATGGTTGATTACAGAATTCAAAAAAAAATATCTGGCAACGATTTTTTTTTTAGAAATTAGTGATCTGGCAACCTTCGTGTCACGTGATTACAGAATTCAGAAAAAATATCTGGAGCGTGTACAGCAACTGTACACGCTCCAGTTACCGTTCACAGCAAACTGGAGCGTGTGCAGTCCAGTTTGCTGTGAACGGTAACTGCACACGCTCAATATTTCCGTGAGTGAGCCCACACGATCTAGTATCAAAATAATATGACCATGTACACTCGCTCAAAAAAGTATCTGAACACTATGGTTCATTACAGAATTCAGAAAAAATATCTGGCGACGATTTTTTTAGAAATTAGTGATCTTGCAACCTTTGTGTCACGTGATTACAGAATTAAGAAAAAATATCTGGAGCGTGTACAGCAACTGTACACGCTCCAGTTACCGTTCACAGCAAACTGGAGCGTGTTCAGTCCAGTTTGCTGTGAACGGTAACTGCACACGCTCAATATTTCCGTGAGTGAGCCCACACGATCTAGTATCAAAATAATATGACCATGTACACTCGCTCAAAAAAGTATCCGAACACTATGGTTGATTACAGAATTCAGAAAAAATATCTGGCGACGATTTTTTTAGAAATTAGTGATCTGGCAACCTTTGTGTCACGTGTTTACAGAATTCAGGAAAAATATCTGGAGCGTGTACAGCAACTGTACACGCTCCAGTTACCGTTCACAGCAAACTGGAGCGTGTGCAGTCCAGTTTGCTGTGAACGGTAACTGCACACGCTCAATATTTCCGTGAGTGAGCCCACACGATCTAGTATCAAAATAATATGACCATGTACAGTCGCTCAAAAAAGTATCCGAACACTATGGTTCATTACAGAATTCAGAAAAAATATCTGGCGACGATTTTTTTAGAAATTAGTGATCTGGCAACCTTTGTATCACGTGATTACAGAATTCAGAAAAAATATCTGGAGCGTGTACAGCAACTGTACGCGCTCCAGTTACCGTTCACAGCAAACTGGAGCGTGTGCAGTCCAGTTTCCTGTGAATGGTAACTGCACACGCTCAATATTTCCGTGAGTGAGCCCACACGATCTAGTATCAAAATAATATGACCACCTACACTCGCTCAAAAAAGTATCCGAACACTATGGTTGATTACAGAATTCAGAAAAAATATCTGGCGACGATTTTTTTAGAAATTAGTGATCTGGAAACCTTCGTGTCTCCAAAAAGAAATATCCGAACACTATGGTTGATTTCAGAAAAAATTCAGAAAAAATATCTGGCAACGAATTTTAGAAATTAGTGATCTGGCACCCTTCGTGTCTCAAAAAATATCCGAATATTTTGGTCGATTACAGAATTCGGAAAAATTATCAGGCAGCGATTTTTTTTAGAAATTAGTGATATATTTTCAGCGACTGAACACGAAGGTTGCCAGATCACTAATTTATAAAAATATCGTTGCCAGATATTTTTTCTGAATTCTGTAATCAACCATAGTGTTCGGATACTTTTTTGAACAACTGTACACTGGTTCCCATAAATTAAGTAACATCCGTATGTCGAAGCTAAGGTCAAAGCTTTATAACTTCTAAAGTGAATTCTTTTGTTTCGAAAAATGTGTTTGCAGATAAAGATCTCAATCAAATAAATCAATATCTCGATTTTCAACAATATTCGTTCAGTATTTAATGAGTTATGGAAGTTTGAATATTTAGCAACAGCCATGCCAGTCTTAATGAACTTATACAAAACTGAAGAATAGTGAAAGAATTCTTTACACAAAGTTCTAAAATGCAAACTTATTTTATTAAACACTTTGATGCAATACTTAATAATGAGTTTTAATTAAATCCTGAAGTCAATTTTTGTGAACTGGTATCGTTATTTTCAAAAATTCAAACTTCCATAACTCATTAAATACTGAACGAATATGGGACGGGGATGGCTCAGTCGGTAGCGCGCCAGGCTCGTAATCTACAGTTCCCAGGTTCGAGTCCCAGCTGGGTGAACGTTGATATTTGTTTCCGCAAAACTCCCCGCCCTGCCCAGTGTCAGTAGGGGACATCAATGGGCTTGGAAATGCCGCCGTCCGTCAGATGGGACGTTAAGCCGTGGCTCCACGTGCGCAGGGTATGGGAGAGCCATACCCTGCGCACGTTAAAGAACACTTTAGATAGCCTTGACGGGAGGTTACCATCTGTCTCCCCACAGCTGTTCCAGTGGGTCCCATCCCCAACCTTCTCTGAGACTTCGGGGTCCTTGTGACCTGGTCATTTAGCCCATGGTGTGCAAAGAAAGTGCCGCTCAGAGGTAAAACACCCAACGTTAAAGAACACGCTGGATGGCCTTTACGGAAAGCTACCATCTGTCTCCCCACAGCTGTTCCAGTGGGTCCCCTCCCCCAACCTTCTCTGAGACTTCGGGGTCCTTGTGACCTGGTCATTTAGCCCATGGTGTGCAAAGAAAGTGCCGCTCAGAGGTAAAACACCCAACGTTAAAGAACACGCTGGATGGCCTTCACGGGAGGCTACCATCTGTCTCCCAACAGCTGTTCCAGTGGGTTCCATCCCCAACCTTCTCTGAGATTTCGTGGTCCTTGTGACCTGGTCATTTAGCCCATGGTGTGCAAAAAAAGTGCCGCTCAGAGGTAAAACAACCAAACTGAACGAATATTGTTGAAAATTCAGATATTGATATATTTCATTGCGATCTTTACCTGCTATCAAACTTTTCTAACCACAATAATTTATTTTGGAAGTTATAGAGCTTCTAAGTTAGCTTCCTATTCACCTAATATAGGGGCGGGGGTGGCTCAGTCGGTAGCGCGCCAGGCTCGTAATCTGTAGTTCCCAGGTTCGAGTCCCAGCTGGGTCAGCGTTGAGATTCATCTCCGCAAAATTCCCCGCCCTGCCCACGGTCAGTAGCGGACACCGATGGGCTTGGAAAGGCCGCCGTCCGTCTGATGGGACGTTAAGCCGTGGCCTCGTGTGCGGGAGAGCCATACCCTGTGCACGTTAAAGAACACGCTGGATGGCCTTGACGGGAGGCTACCATCTGTCTCCCCACAGCTGTTCCAGTGGGTCCCCTCCCCCAACCTTCTCTGAGCCTTCGGGGTTCATGTGACCTGGCCATTTAGCCCATGGTGTGCAAAAAAGTGCCGCTCAGAGGTAAAACAACCCAACCCAACTCTTCGATACAAGTGCACCGAAGATATCTGAAAATCTTTCTTCGATACAAGTGCACCTATAGACTTCTGGAAATTTGAGACTCCTGATAATTTGTAGCCTACTTCTCTCTTTTCGATACAAGTTCATCTGCAAACTTCTGATAATTTGTAGCCTACTTCTCTTTTCGATACAAGTTTACCTATAGATTTCTGAAAATTTGTAGCCTACTTCTCTCTTTTCGATCAAGTTCACCTGTAGACTTCTGAAAATTTGTAGCCTACTTCTCTCTTTTCGATTCAAGTCCACCTGTAGACTTCTGAAAATTTGTAGCCTACTTCTCTCTTTTCGATTCAAGTTCACCTGTAGACTTCTGAAAATTTGTAGCCTACTTCTCTCTTTTCGATTCAAGTCCACCTGTAGATTTCTGAAAATTTGTAGCCTACTTCTCTCTTTTCGATTCAAGTCCACCTGTAGACTTCTGAAAATTTGTAGCCTACTTCTCTCTTTTCGATTCAAGTTCACCTGTAGACTTCTGAAAATTTGTAGCCTCCTTCTCTCTTTTCGATTCAAGTCCACCTGTAGACTTCTGAAAATCTGTAGCCTACTTCTCTCTTTTCGATTCAAGTTCACCTGTAGACTTCTGAAAATTTGTAGCCTACTTCTCTCTTTTCGATTCAAGTCCACCTGTAGACTTCTGAAAATTTGTAGCCTACTTCTCTCTTTTCGATTCAAGTCCACTGTAGACTTCTGAAAATTTGTAGCCTACTTCTCTCTTTTCGATTCAAGTTCACCTGTAGACTTCTGAAAATTTGTAGCCTACTTCTCTCTTTTCGATTCAAGTTCACCTGTAGACTTCTAAAAATTTGTAGCCTACTTCTCTCTTTCCGATACAAGTTCACCTGTAGACTCCTGATAATTTGTAGCCTACTTCTCTCTTTTCGATTCAAGTCCACCTGTAGACTTCTAAAAATTTGTAGCCTACTTCTCTCTTTTCGATTCAAGTCCACCTGTAGACTTCTAAAAATTTGTAGCCTACTTCTCTCTTTTCGATTCAAGTCCACCTGTAGACTTCTAAAAATTTGTAGCCTACTTCTCTCTTTTCGATACAAGTTCACCTGTAGACTCCTGATAATTTGTAGCCTACTTCTCTCTTTTCGATACAAGTTCACATTTAGACTTCTGAAATTTTTTAACCTGATGTCGTCTTTTATCTTTTCGTATTGCTAAAATAGCTTTCACCGTACAAGAATCATGCGCAGTGTAAACAGATGAAGAAATCTAACTTCTTCTTTAAAAATGAAGAGGTCCATTGAATGCAACAAGTTCATGTGGCGTGTAGACAGACCGAAATATCTTTCCGGACAAAGCAGTCGGTGCTTTGCGAGCCGTGCCGAGGGAGACAGACTGATAAGAGGCGTCATCCGCGGATGGTTGATGGCTGCTTCCTCCTCAACCGTGACAGGAGCAGTGTGACAGTACTCATCGCTATCAATGATCCCACTTTACACAAGCGTATATGCACGCAGAAACACGTCCCAGTGTACCCCCTGCCGACCAGTGATAGTGATGTTTGCATTGTGCAGCGAAGTTTGAAAGGAACGACTCTTAAAATGCTCATAAAAACTGATGACTCCGTATCACCAGATCAAGTTCAATGCTGAACAATTATTTCAGGTTTAAATAAGGGACTTTTTTTTCTTTGGAGGTCGAGGAATTGGATTGTGTTGTTTTACCTCCCTGATGGATATTTCTTTGCACACAACGGGTTAAATAACCAGGTTTCAAGGACCTCGAGGCCTCAGAGTTGGGTTGGGTTGTTTTGCCTCTGAGCGGCAGTTTTTTGCACACCATGGTCTAAATGGCCAGGTCATATGGACCCCGAAGGCTGAGAGAAGGTTGGGGGAGGGGACCCACTGGAACAGCTGTTGGGAGTCAGATGGTAGCCTCCCGTCAAGGCCATCCAGCGTGTTCTTTAACGTGAACAGGGTATGGCTCACCCACACACGGGCCACCGCTTAACGTCCCATCTGACAGACAGCTCTCTTTCCAATCCCTTCGGTGACCCCTACTTGAGTTCAAGTTTTCAGAATAAGATAGAATTTGACGTAGAATTAACTACCGATCTATTTATAGTTTAGAGCACGGGTTCTCAACGTTCTCAGAGGTATAACGGACAATAGGTTGGAGAAAACAGATATATATCAGTGGTTCTCAACCTTCTATGCTTCACGTACCCCCTGGAAATGTGTATGTAACTGGCGTACCCCTTGTATAGATAGATAAAACTATAGTTATAGTATAACAATGGGAATAAAATAAAACATATATATCAGTGGTTCTCAACCTTTTATGCTTCATGTACCCCCTGCAAATGTGTATGTAACTGGCGTAACCCTTGTAAAGATAGATAAAACTATAGTTATAGTATAAGAATGGGAATAAAATAAAACATATATATCAGTGATTCTCAACCTTTTATGCTTCACGTACCCCCTGGAAATGTGTATGTAACTGGCGTAACCCTTGTATAGATAGATAAAACTATAGTTATAGTATAACAATGGGAATAAAACAAAACATATATATCAGTGGTTCTCAACCTTTTATGCTTCACGTACCCCCTGGAAATGTGTATGTAACTGGTGTAACCCTTGTAAAGATAGATAAAACTATAGTTATAGTATAACAATGGGAATAAAATAAAACATATATATCAGTGGTTCTCAACCTTTTATATTTCACGTACCCCCTGCAAATGTGTATGTAACTGGCGTACCCCTTGTATAGATAGATAAAACTATAGTTATAGTATAAGAATGGGAATAAAATAAAGCATATATATCAGTGGTTCTCAACCTTTTATGCTTCACGTACCCCCTAGAAATGTCTATGTAACTGGCGTAACCCTTGTAAAGATAGATAAAACTATAGTTATAGTATAACAATGGGAATAAATAAAACATATATATCAGTGGTTCTCAACCTTTTATGCTTCACGTACCCCCTGGAAATGTGTATGTAACTGGCGTAACCCTTGTAAAGATAGATAAAACTATAGTTATAGTATAACAATGGGAATAAAATAAAACATATATATCAGTGGTTCTCAAACTTTTATGCTTCACGTACCCCCTGGAAATGTGTATGCAACTGGCGTACCCCTTGTATAGATAGATAAAACTATAGTTATAGTATAACAATGGGAATAAAATAAAATATATATATATATATAGTGGTTCTCAACCTTTTATGCTTCACCTACCCCCTGGAAATGTGTATGTAACTGGCGTACCCCTTGTATAGATAGATAAAACTATAGTTATAGTATAACAATGGGAATAAATAAAACATATATATCAGTGGTTCTCAACCTTTTATGCTTCAGGTTCCCCCTGGAAATGTGTATGTAATTGGCGTTCCCCTTGTATAGATTGATAAAACTATAGTTATAGTATAACAATGGGAATAAAATAAAACATATATATCAGTGGTTCTCAACCTTTTATGCTCAGGTTCCCCCTGGAAATGTGTATGTAATTGGCGTTCCCCTTGTATAGATTGATAAAACTATAGTTATAGTATAACAATGGGAATAAAATAAAACATATATATATAGTGGTTCTCAAACTTTTATGCTCACGTACCCCCTGGAAATGTGTATGTAACTGGCGTACCCCTTTTATAGATAGATAAAACTATAGTTATAGTATAACAATGGGAATAAAATAAAACATATATATCAGTGGTTCTCAACCTTTTATGCTTCACGTACCCCCTGGAAATGTGTATGTAACTGGCGTACCCCTTGTATAGATAGATAATACTATAGTTATAGTATAACAATGGGAATAAATAAAACATATATATATATAGTGGTTCTCAACCTTTTATGCTTCACCTACCCCCTGGAAATGTGTATGTAACTGGCGTACCCCTTGTCATAGATAGATAAAACTATAGTTATAGTATAACAATGGGAATAAAATAAAACATATATATCAGTGGTTCTCACCTTTTATGCTTCACGTACCCCCTGGAAATGTGTATGTAACTGGCGTACTTCTTATATAGATTGATAAAACTATAGTTATAGTATAACAATGGGAATATAGTAAAATATACATATCAGTGGTTCTCAACCTTTTATGCTTCACGTACCCCCTGGAAATATGTATGTAATTGGCGTACCCCTTGTATAGATAGATATTACTATAGTTATAGTATAACAATGGGAATAAAATAAAACATATATATATATAGTGGTTCTCAACCTTTTATGCTTCACGTACCCCCTGGAAATGTGTATGTAACTGGCGTACCCCTTGTATAGATAGATATTACTATAGTTATAGTATAACAATGGGAATAAAATAAAACATATATATATATAGTGGTTCTCAACCTTTTATGCTTCACGTACCCCCTGGAAATATGTATGTAATTGGCGTACCCCTTGTATAGATAGATATTACTATAGTTATAGTATAACAATGGGAATAAAATAAAACATATATATATATAGTGGTTCTCAACCTTTTATGCTTCACGTACCCCCTGGAAATATGTATGTAATTGGCGTACCCCTTGTATAGATAGATATTACTATAGTTATAGTATAACAATGGGAATAAAATAAAACATATATATATATAGTGGTTCTCAACCTTTTATGCTTCACGTACCCCCTGGAAATGTGTATGTAACTGGCGTACTACTTGTATAGAATGATAAAACTATAGTTATAGTATAACAATGGGAATAAAATGAAACATATATATCAGTGGTTCTCAACCTTTTATGCTTCACGTACCCACTGGAAATGTGTATGTAATTGGCGTACCCCTTGTATAGATAGATAAAACTATAGTTATAGTATAAAAATGGGAATAAAATAAAACATATATATATAGTGGTTCTCAACCTTTATGCTTCACGTAAACCCTGGAAATGTGTATGTAACTGGCGTATCCCTTGTATAGATAGATAAAACTATAGTTATAGTATAACAATGGGAATAAAATAAAACATATATATCAGTGGTTCTCAACCTTTTATGCTTCACGTACCCCCTGGAAATGTGTATGTAATTGGCGTACCCTTTGTATAGATAGATAAATCTATAGTTGTAGTATAACAATGGGAATAAAATAAACTATATAAATAAAAAAAAATACTCTATATTCACATTAAACTTTATATTCATAAATTACATATATCGATAAACACAAAAAATGACATAAACAATTTAACGAATCTTATGAAATTATAAACATTTTACTGGGTAATCGACTTTTGAGCTCTCACGGCGTACCCCAAAAAATTTTACGTTGCTGAAATGGCTTTCACCTTTCAAGTAGACATGCGCACTCTAAACAGATGAAGAAATCTAATTTCTTCTTTAAAATATAACAAATTTAAAATATAAAAAATATCCACGTTGAGAATCCCTGATCTAGACAATTATTATATATTCATTTCTATTATTGTTATTGGTGTAATATTACATTAACTTAAAAGTAATATTTTTTTAACAAATTCACCGTACTAAGAAGCATAATATTTCCTATTTATTACCTTTATAGTAATAAACGCGAATAATTTTCTTCCTAAATATATTGCTATAAATAAATATTAATACAAAATTATTATAAAATACATCACTAATAAGAACAGAATTAAGTTATAAGAATTGTCTAAAATCCGGGTTCTCAGCGTAAGATACGCGCACAATCGCTCAAAAAAGTGTCCGAATACTATGGCTGAGTACAGAATTCAGAAAATTTTCTGCCAACGATTTTTTTAGAAATTGCTGGTCTGGCAACACGAAGGTTGCCAGATCACTAATTTCTAAACAAAATCGTTTCCAGATATTTTTTCTGAATTCTGTTCTCAACCATAGTGTTTGGATACTTTTTTGAGCGACTGTACCCCTTGGTGGTACGCGGTAAAAATTTTTGGGGTACGCCGTGAGAGCTCAAAAGTCGCTAGATCTAGTAACAAAGTAAAAATAACCATTGTTATACTATAACTATAATTTTATCTATTTATACAAGGGTTATGCCAGTTACATACACTTTTCCAGGGGGTACGTGAAGCATTGGGTTGGGTTGTTTTTCCTCTGAGCGGCACTTTTTTGGACACAATGGGCTAAATGGCCAGGTCACAATGACCCCGAAGGCTCAGAGAAGTTTGGGGGAGGGGACCACTGGAACAGCTGTTGGGAGACAGATGGACAGCTGTTAAGGCCATCCAGCGTGTTCTTTAACGTGCACAGGGTATGGCTCTCCCGCACACGGCGCCACGGCTTAACGTCCCATCCGACGGACGGCGGCCTTTCCAAGCCCATCGGTGTCCCCTACTGACCATGGGCAGGGCGGGGAATTTTGCGGAGATAAATCTCAATGCTGACTCAGCTGGGACTCGAACCTGGGAACTACAGATTACGAGCCTGCCGCGCTACCGACTGAGCCACCCCCGCCCTACGTGAAGCATAAAAGGTTGAGAACCACTGGTGTATATGATAAACGTCGGCGTTGTTACACTAACTATACTTACGTCAAAATTTGTTCTATCAGCCTTCTATTACGATAAGTGTTGCCTAAATACATAGCGGCCCGAACAATCGTTGACTAAAAAAGGAAAAAAATTGAATATGCATAAAAATTAAAAAAAAAAAACTATTTTTTTAATCGCCGGCCTTCTATGATAGGAGGTGCTGACTGTAGTATACTTCTAATAATTAAAAAAAAAATAAGAAATAAATACCCCCTCAAACAGCTGCTTGCCACAGAGGTCTGACAGGAGCCTGTCAGTTTATATGCCATAGTAGGAGATCTGAGAGGATGGCAGGACCTTAGCAGAAAAACGACACACACATCCATGCCTTAATCCGGGGCTCGAAACCAGGTCCCTTAGATCAGTAGCCAAGCGTGCTAACCACTCGGCCACGGGATAACAAAACATAAAAACCGCAACCCGAACATCGATTTGGCCTTATCAGTCTGGCGCCCCTGATCCAATTAGGCTGTAAAGAAAAGAATCGTAATTCATCTCAAAAAGACCATAAGAACCTAATTTCACCTCCTTGAGTTTCCTCCTCAGATTAATATAAGTCTCCTAAACTTTATCTGAGTATTATTTATCTGAGAGTGTGCCTTGCTGTAACTGTAATTACATTCACCTTCCACTGTCATGACGCCAAAGAACACTCAACTACTATCAGCAGTTCCCCTTGTTGTCACTCTATCTTGCAAGCTTGCTTCACTGAGCATATGATTTATGTTCTTCTGATTCCTCTGATAAACTACTGTTTCATGTGAACGTGAGAGGCAACACTGAGGGTCAACGATGGTGGATCAACAGGCCCAATCGTCATACCGTCAATCAAAGGGACTGTCCAAAAACCTAATGCTTTAACTGGCCTGTGTTCATTGAATTGTTGTGTGTGTGAGTCGTGGTGTGATTGTAGGTAATCAGTGTTATCAAGGAAGGGATGTTTTAAGTGTGGGGTGCTTTTGCATGATTGAGAGTGAGAGGGATTTAGTTCACCCTATGATAAATGCGTTTTATGGATCAGTTAGCGTATGATTGGTTGGGTTTTTTTTAAATTATTCATAGATTTTTTTATAGGAATGTGGACGATTGTTTGTTGTACAACTCTCACTGCAGTGATGCCACCGTTAAAGAGGGAACTATATTCCGTAATTACAGTATAAAATAATAATTTTAGGAATATTATTTCTGTATTTATTACGAAAGATTAGAGAAGGTTTTCGGTTGTTTTTTTTTTATTGTTGAGAGGGTTGGAGTTTAAAGAATGATTCGGCTGAGTTGTTTTACCTCTGAGCGGGACTTTTTTGCACACAATGGGTTAAATGTCCATGTTACAAAGGCCCTGAAGGCTCAGAGAAGATTGGGGGAGGGGACCACTGGAACATTTGTTGGGAGACAGATGGTAGCCTCCCTTCAAGGCCATCCAGCGTGTTCCTTAACGTGCACAGGGTATGGCACTTTTTGCACACCAAGGGCTAAATGGTCAGGTCACAAGGACCCCGAAGGTTCAGAGAAGGTTGGGGGAGGGGACCCACTGGAACATCTCTTGGGAGACAGATGGTAGCCTTCCTTCAAGGCCATACAGCGTGTTCTTTAAGGTGCACAGGGTATGGAAATTTTTGCACACCATGGGCTAAATGGCCAGGTCACAAGGACCCTGAAGGTTCAAAAAAGGTTGGGGGAGGGGACCCACTGGAACATCTGGTGGGAGACAGATGGTAGCCTCCCTTCAAAGCCATCCAGCGTGTTCTTTAACGTGCACAGGGTATGGCACTTTTTGCACACCATGGGCTAAATGGCCAGGTCACAAGGACCCTTGAAGTTTCAGAGAAGGTTGGGGGAGGGGACCCACTGGAACATCTGGTGGGAGACAGATGGTAGCCTCCCTTCAAGCCCATCCAACGTGTTCTTTAACGTGCACAGGGTATGGCTCTCCCGCACACTGAGCCACGGCTTAACGTTCCCCCCATTTCGGGCCTAAAGCCGATTGGACCCACTTGGCCCAATCGGGCCCCGCGTATTCGGATATTTTTTGTTCACACGAAGGTTGCCAGATCACTAATTTCTAAAAAAAAATCCTTGCCAGATATTTTTCCTGAATTCTGTAATCAACCATAGTGTTCGGATATTTTTTCGAGAGACTGTACAATTAAAAGAGCTCTTCTAAGTGTGGATCTTCGGTCGTCACAAAACAGGCCAAGAGGGCCGATACGTGGACGCAAAACCATTCGGTCACTAACCCTGCACTTCTCGCAGAAGTGTCGCCGATCGAATTCTTCTCCCCTGATCGATTGTCTCTCTCACGACACGGCCATCACCACCGGCGACGCTGTTGTCATGGCGACACGCGCATGTCGCTGTGTTTTTCTGCGTATTTTCTACCTAGTACACGAAATGTCCGTGGAATGAGGCATTGTCCAGGGCGGTTGTTTTTATCTGGTTTCCACGCAGAGGGTAGAAGATGTCGGAGAATAAATTTCTTTCTCTCTTACGGTCATTTGTCTTTTTATTATTGTTTTAATTCTTTTTTTTTTTCGTGTGTCGGGAGATTTCTGCTGTCCATTTTTAACATTTTAATGTAACGAGGCTTTCGTTGATTTATTAAGAAGTTCAGATATATAGAATAGATAATTCGGGTTTAAATTTATTTCATTCACATTGATTGATCTTAGAACACCTTGAACCATTGAAATGCCAGGTCACAAGGACCCCGAGAGCTCTGAGAAAGTTGGTGGAGGGGACCCACTGGACCAGCTGTTGGGAGAAAAATGGTAGCCTCCCGTCAAAGCCATCCAGCGTGTTCTTAAACGTTGGGTTGTTTTAACTCTGGGCGGCACTTTTTTGTGCACAATGGGCTAAATGGCCAGGACACAAGGACCCCGAAGGTTCAGAGAAGGTTGGGGGAGGGGACCCACTGGAACAGCTGTTAGGAGAAAAATGGTAGCCTCCCGTCAAGGCCATCCAGCGTGTTCTTTAACGTTGGGTTGTTTTACCCCTGAGCGGCACTTTTTTTGCACACCATGGGCTAAATGGCCTGGGCACAAGGACCCCGAAGGCTCAGAGAAAGTTGGTGGAGGGGACCCACTGGACCAGCTGTTGGGAGAAAAATGGTAGCCTCCCGTCAAAGCCATCCAGCGTGTTCTTAAACGTTGGGTTGTTTTACCTCTGAGCGGCACTTTTTTTGCACACCATGGGCTAAATGGCCAGGTCATATGGACCCCGAAGGCTCAGAGAAGGTTGGGGGAGGGGACCCACTGGAATAGCTGTTGGGAGAAAAATGGTAGCATCCCGTCAAGGCTGTCCAGCGTGTTCTTTAACGTTGGGTTGTTTTACCCCTGAGCGGCACTTTTTTTGCACACCATGGGCTAAATGGCCAGGTCACAAGGACCCCGAAGGTTCAGAGAAGGTTGGGGGAGGGGACCCACTGGAACAGCTGTTGGGAGAAAAATGGTAGCCTCCCGTCAAGACCATCCAGTGTGTTCTTAAATATGCACAGGGTATGGCTCTCCCGCATACGGGGACACGACTTAACGTCCCATCCGACGGACGGCGGTCTTTCCAAGCTCAGCGGTGTCCCCTACTGACCGTAGGCAGGGCGGGGAATTTTAGGAGATAAATCTCAACGCTGATGCAGCTGGGACTCGAACCTGGGAACTGCAGATTATGAGCCTGGCGCGCTACCGACTGAGTCACCCCCTTTCGTTTAGGAACCAATTAGGACGCGAGGTTTCTGCTATACTAACATTGATCGTTTGTTCCTGCATTTCAATATATCTTTGACTCTGTATCCAATATATGATTGAGATTGTAAAACTTGCTTCCTGAATGTGCTGGGGCGGGGGTGGCTCAGTCGGTAGCGCGCCAGGCTCGTAATCTGTAGTTCCCAGGTTCGAGTCCCAGCTGGGTCAGCGTTGAGATTTTTCCCCGCCCTGCCCACGGTCAGTAGGGGACACCGATGGGCTTGGAAAGGCCACCGTCCGTCGGATGGGACGTTAAGCCGTGGCCTCGTGTGCGGGAGAGCCATACCCTGTGCACGTTAAAGAACCCGCTGGATGGCCTTGACGGGAGGCTACCATCTGTCTCCCAACAGCTGTTCCAGTGGGTCCCCTCCCCCAACCTTCTCTGAGCCTTCGAGGTCCATGTGACCTGGCCATTTAGCCCGTGGTGTGCAAAAAAGTGCCGCTCAGAGGTAAAACAACCCAACCCTGAATGTGCTACATTCGAAATCTTTTTTGGTAGTTTATGAATTCAAAATCCACATTAAGTTTCAAATTCTTATGAAATTAAAAATTAAAATTAGAAAAATTTGAAATGTGAGTGTGAAATTTTCTAACTTTTTTTTATATATATGCTTGACAAAATAAAAACAGTGTAATATTAAATTTTATCACTTTTTTTCGAAATAAAATAAAAAAAATGTGAAAAAATTAAAGTAGCATTTATGGTGAAAAGCAAACTTTTAATTCTCTTCTCTACTTTCCGCTGTTCTGTTCAGTACTTCTCCCTACTTTTTATTCTTTCTGGTATCTCTCTAGTTTCCACGTAGAGTACGATCCTAAAGAAAACAATTCTCCCCCCCCCACCCCCGGATTTATTTTTGACTCTTTGTTGTTCAGTACTTTTTTCTACAATGTTATTCGACTATTCAGTACTTTTCTCAACAATTTACTCGACTCTTCAGTACTTTTCTCTAAATTTACTCGACTCTTCAGTACTTTTCACTATAATTTACTCCACTATTCAGTACTTTTCTCTATAATTTACTCCACTATTCATTACTTTTCTCTACAATTCACTCGACTATTCAGTACTATTCTACAATTCTCGACTATTCTACAACATATTCTATACACCTACAACCTATTCTCCAACTATTCTACACTCGACTATTCTACAATTTATTCGACTGTTCAGTACTTTTCTCTACAATTTACTCCACTCTTCAGTACATTTCTCTACAATTTACTCCACTATTCAGTAATTTTCTCTACAATTTTCTCCATTATTCAATACTTTTCTCTACAATTTACTCGATTATTCAGTACTTTTCTCTACAATTTACTCCACTATTCAGTACTTTTCTCTTTAATTTACTCGACTATTCAGTACTTTTCTCTACAATTTACTCGACTATTCCGCACTTTTCTCTACAATTTACTCCACTACTCATTACTTTTCTCTTTAATTTATTCGACTATTCAGTACTTTTCTCTACAATTTACTCCACTACTCAGTACTTTTCTCTACAATTTACTCGACTATTCAGTATTTTTCTTTACAATTTATTCCACCATTCATTACATTTTTTTTACAATTTAATCGACTATTCATTACTTTTCTCTTTAATTTACTCGACTATTCAGTACTTTTCTCTACAATTTACTCGACTATTCAGTACTTTTCTCTATATTTACTCCACTACTCATTACTTTTCTCTTTAATTTATTCGACTATTCAGTACTTTTCTCTACAATTTACTCTATTATTCAGTATTTTCCTTTACAATTCATTCCACCATTCATTACTTTTTTTACCATTTACTCGACTATTCATTACTTTTCTCTTTAATTTACTCGACTATTCAGTACTTTTCTTTACAATTTACTCGACTATCAGTACTTTTCTCTACAATTTACTCCACTATTCAGTACTTTACAATTTACTCGACTATTCAGTATTTTTCTTTACAATTATTCCACCATTCATTACTTTTTTTTACAATTTACTCGACTATTCATTACTTTTCTCTTTAATTTACTCGACTATTCAGTACTTTTCTCTACAATTTACTCGACTATTCAGTACTTTTCTCTACAATTTACTCCACTATTCAGTACTTTACAATTTACTCCACTATTCATTATTTTTTCTCTACAATTTACTCCACTATTCAGTACTTTTCTCTACAATTTACTTGACTATTCAGTACTTTCCTCTACAATTTTCTCCATTATTCAGTACTTTTCTCTACAATTTTCTCCACTATTCAATACTTTTCTCTACAATTTACTCCACTATTCAGTACTTTTCTCTACAATTTACTCCACTTTTCAGTACTTTCCTCTACAATTTACTCCACTATTCAGTACTTTACAATTTACTCCACTATTCATTACTTTTCTCTACAATTTACTCCACTATTCAGTACTTTTCTCTACAATTTACTTGACTATTCAGTACTTTTCTCTACAATTTACTTGACTATTCAGTACTTTCCTCTACAATTTTCTCCATTATTCAGTACTTTTCTCTACAATTTTCTCCACTATTCAATACTTTTCTCTACAATTTACTCCACTATTCAGTACTTTTCTCTACAATTTACTCCACTTTTCAGTACTTTCCTCTAAATTTACTCCACTATTCAGTACTTTACAATTTACTCCACTATTCATTACTTTTCTCTACAATTTACTCCACTATTCAGTACTTTTCTCTACAATTTACTTGACTATTCAGTACTTTCCTCTACAATTTTCTCCATTATTCAGTACTTTCTCTACAATTTTCTCCACTATTCAGTACTTTTCTCTACAATTTTCTCCATATTCAGTACTTTCTCTACAATTTACTCCACTATTCAGTACTTTCCTCTACAATATTCTCCATTATTCAGTACTTTTCTCTACAATTTTCTCCACTATTCAGTACTTTTCTCTACAATTTTCTCCACTATTCAGTAATTTTCTCTACAATTTTCTCCATTATTCAGTACTTTCCTCTAAATTTACTCCACTATTCGGTACTTTACAATTTACTCCACTATTCATTACTTTTCTCTACAATTTACTCCACTATTCAGTACTTTCCTCTACAATTTTCTCCATTATTCAGTACTTTCTCTACAATTTTCTCCACTATTCAGTACTTTTCTCTACAATTTTCTCCATTATTCAGTACTTTCTCTACAATTTACTCCACTATTCAGTACTTTCCTCTACAATATTCTCCATTATTCAGTACTTTTCTCTACAATTTTCTCCACTATTCAGTAATTTTCTCTACAATTTTCTCCATTATTCAGTACTTTCCTCTAAATTTACTCCACTATTCAGTACTTTACAATTTACTCCACTATTCATTACTTTTCTCTACAATTTACTCCACTATTCAGTACTTTTCTCTACAATTTTCTCCACTATTCGTTGCCAAATATTTTTTCTGAATTTTGTAATCAACCCTAGTGTTCGGATACTTTTTTCGAGCGACTGTACCTGCTTCGATAACAGAAATAATTCCTTTTTTCTGACGTTTACATTCCCTAATTTGATTTCCTCGATTCTTTTTCCAGATCACCAAGCTTAAAATAGACAGCAATCCATTTGCAAAAGGTTTTCGGGACTCTTCAAGATTAACGGATCTGGAAAGGTAAGTAACCTGATTTTATTTTTTTTCAGCATTTTCAGAAATTTCCTCCTTACTTTTTTTTGACTCTGTACAGTCGCTCAAAAAAGTATCCGAACACTATGGTGGATTTCAGAATTCAGGAAAAATATCTGTGAACGATTTTTTAGAAATTAGTGATCTGGCAACCTTCGTGTCACGTGACACGGTTGCCAGATCACTGATTTCTAAAAAAATCGTTGCCAGATATTTTTTCAGAATTTTGTAATTTATCATAGTGTTCGGGTACCTTTTTGAGCGACTACAGAATTCAAAAAAAATATCTGGCAACGATTTTTTTAGAAATTAGTGATCTGGCAACCTTCGAGTCACGATCGCTGATTTCTACAAAAAAAATCGTTGCCAGATATTTTTTCAGAATTTTCTAATCTATCATAGTGTTCGGATGCCATTTTGAGTGACTACAGAATTCAAAAGAAATATCTGGCAACGATTTTTTTAGAAATTAGTGATCTGGCAACCTTCGTGTCACGATCGCTGATTTCTGCAAAAAAAATCGTTGCCAGATATTTTTTCAGAATTTTGTAATTTATCATAGTGTTCGGGTGCCTTTTTCAGCGACTACAGAATTCAAAAAAAATATCTGGCAACGGTTTTTTTAGAAATTAGTGATCTGGCAACCTTCGTGTCACGATCGCTGATTTCTACAAAAAAAATCGTTGCCAGATATTTTTTCAGAATTTTGTAATCTATCATAGTGTTCGGGTGCCTTTTTCAGCGACTACAGAATTCAAAAAAAATATCTGGCAACGGTTTTTTTACAAATTAGTGATCTGCCAACCGTGTTACGTCACACGAAGGTTGCCAGATCGCTGATTTCTAAAAAATAAATCGTTGCCAGATATTTTTTCAGAATTTTGTAATCTGTCATAGTGTTCCGGGTACCTTTTTGAGCGACTACAGAATTCAGAAAAAATATCTGGCACCGTTTTTTTTTTAAATTAGTGATCTGGCAACCGTGTCACGTCACACGAAGGTTGCCAGATCGCTGATTTCTAAAAAATAAATCGTTGCCAGATATTTTTTCAGAATTTTGTAATCTGTCATAGTGTTCCGGGTACCTTTTTGAGCGACTACAGAATTCAGAAAAAATATCTGGCACCGTTTTTTTTTAAATTAGTGATCTGGCAACCGTATCACGTCACACGAAGGTTGCCAGATCGCTGATTTCTAAAAAATAAATCGTTGCCAGATATTTTTTCAGAATTTTGTAATTTATCATAGTGTTCGGGTACAGTAGCTCAAAAAAGTATCCGAACACCACGGTTGATTACAGAATTCAGAAAAAAATATCTGGCAACGATTTTTTCAGAAATTAGTGATCTGGCAACCTTCGTGTCACGTGACACGAAGGTTGCCAGATCACTAATTTCTAAAAAAATCATTGCCAGATATTTTTTCTGAATTCTGTAATCAACCGTGGTGTTCGGATATTTTTTTGAGCGACTGTACCTTTTTGAGCGACTACAGAATTCAGAAAAATATCTGGCAACGGTTTTTTTACAAATTAGTGATCTGGCAACCGTCTTACGTCACAAGAAGGTTGCCAGATCGCTGATTTCTAAAAAATAAATCGTTGCCAGATATTTTTTCAGAATTTTGTAATCTGTCATAGTGTTCCGGGTACCTTTTTTGAGCGACTACAGAATTCAAAAAAAATATCTGGCTCCGTTTTTTTTTTAAATTAGTGATCTGGCAACCGTGTCACGTCACACGAAGGTTGCCAGATCGCTGATTTCTAAAAAAAATAAATCGTTGCCAGATATTTTTTCAGAATTTTGTAATTTATCATAGTGTTCGGGCACCTTTTTGAGCGACTACAGAATTCAGAAAAAATATCTGACAACGGTTTTTTTACAAATTAGTGATCTGGCAACCTTCGTGTCACGATCGCTGATTTCTACAAAAAAAAATCGTTGCCAGATATTTTTTCAGAATTTTGTAATCTATCATAGTGTTCGGGTGCCTGTTTGAGCGACTACAGAATTCAGAAAAAATATCTGGCAACGGTTTTTTTACAAATTAGTGATCTGGCAACCGTGTCACGCCACACGAAGATTGCCAGATCGCTGATTTCTAAAAAATAAATCGTTGCCAGATATTTTTTCAGAATTTTGTAATTTATCATAATGTTCGGGTACCTTTTTGAGCGACTACAGAATTCAGAAAAAATATCTGACAACGGTTTTTTAACAAATTAGTGATCTGGCAACCTTCGTGTCACGATCGCTGATTTCTACAAAAAAAAAACGTTGCCAGATATTTTTTCGGAATTTTGTAATCTATCATAGAGTTCGGGTGCCTTTTTGAGCGACTACAGAATTCAGAAAAAATATCTGGCACCGTTTTTTTAAATTAGTGATCAGGCAACCTTCGTGTCACGTGACACGAAGGACTACCACGAAGCAAAACATATCGATGATAATCTTTCAATTGCCGAGTTCCTTAAGACATTAAACAGATCTAAATTGCCCTCAGCAACTCTTGTTGACACCTGTGAGGAAACAGCTAGGAGAGTTGAGACGCCGCAGGTAAAATAGTTACAAGACAAAACGGTTAAAATTAATCCACAAGTTGAATACTTTTTCCCTCGAAAGTAGAATGCATTCAAAGACATCATTGTACTGGGGACTGATTTTCATTGAAAATAAAATTAGTGTCAACTGTATGCAAATTAGAATTTATGGCTGCACGGTTGTTTTACCTCTGAGCGGCACTATTTTGCACACTATAGGCTAAATGACCAGGTCACATGAACCCCGAACGCTCAGGAAGGTTGGGGGAGGGGACCCATTGGAACAGCTGTTGGAAGATGGATGGTAGCCTCATGTCAAGGCTATCCAGCGTGTTCTTTAACGTTGGGTTGTTTTACCCCTGAGCGGCACTTTTTTGCACACCATGGGCTAAATGGCCACGTCACATGGACCCCGAAGGCTCAGAGAAGGTTGGGGGAGGGGACCCACTGGAACAGCTGTTGGGAGACAGATGATAGCATCCCGTCAAGGCCATCCAGCGTGTTCTTTAACGTGCACAGGGTATGTCTCTCCCGCACACGGGGCCACGGCTTAACGTCACATCCGACGGACGGCGGCCTTTCAAAGCCCATCGGTGTCCCCTACTGACCGTGGGCAGGGGGGGGAGGAATTTTGCGGAGATAAATCTCAACGCTGACCCAGCTGGGACTCGAACCTGGGAACCGGCCTCTCTGTAATCTACCAAATGTTTCAAAACTGAAATAACGTTTTCCCTCATGTGCAAGTTTCATAATTCACTTGTATCAGATTTCGTTAAACCCTTTCCCACGGTGGGAACAATTCCCCAGTTGTCGTGGGTATCACGGGTCATGCCATGTGCCACTTACCGTCTTAACAACTGAATCTGCTTGAATCAAATTGTTTCATTGGAACTTCGTGGGCGAACAGAACCACGACCACAAAAAGTGATCGTTATTAACATCAAAATGGACAATGGACATTTTTCGATCCGGTACATCATATCTTACATAAATGCTTCTACATCAACTTCGAACTTTGTGGAACGTATTTGACGATAGATGTTTTTAAAGTGTTCATGCATACCGCGTCAGAGACCAGTGAGGAAATTCTTGCCAAAAAAATTTCAATCGAAAATGCAGTTCAGTTGTTCAAAGAGACATTACGTTAGTTTAACCTTTTCTATTGATGTGGGAAATGTGCAGTGAGAAGCAAAAGAGGCATTCAACTGATTTAACGAGGCCATTAATCGCAATCGGGATGAAGACATTTATTTCATGTGAAATATTTCCACAAAGGACTGGCCAGCAAAATGAACGCCTCCACTGGCAGATGTGTTGGGACACGTTTAACTATGAGATCCCTCTGCTCAGGTTGGGTTGTTTTGCCTCTGAGCGGCACTTTTTTGCACACCATGGGCTAAATGGCCAGGTCATATGGACCCCGAAGGCTCAGAGAAGGTTGGGGGAGGGGACCCACTGGAACAGCTGTTGGGAGACAGATGGTAGCCTCCCGTCATGACCATCCAGCGTGTTCTTTAACGTTGGGTTGTTTTATCTCTGAGCGGCACTTTTTGCACACCATGGGCTAAATGGCCAGGTCACATGGACCCCGAAGTCTCAGAGAAGGTTGGGGGTGGGGACCCACTGGAACAGCTGTTGGGAGACAGATGGTAGCCTCCCGTCAAGGCCATCCAGCGTGTTCTTTAACGTTGGGTTGTTTTACCTCCGAGCGGCACTTTTTTGCACACCATGGGCTAAATGGCCAGGTCACATGGACCCCGAAGTCTCAGAGAAGGTTGGGGGAAGGGGACCCACTGGAACAGCTGTTGGGAGACAGATGATAACCTCCCGTTAAGGCCATCCAGCGTGTTCTTTAACGTGCACAGGGTATGGCTCTCCCGCACACGGGGCCACGGCTTAACGTCCCATCCGACGGACGGCGGCCTTTCCAAGCCCATCGGTGTCCCCTGCTGACCGTGGGCAGGGCGGGGAGTTTTGCGAAGATAAATTTCAACGCTGGCCCAGCTAGAACTCGAACCTGATTTTGCAGATTACGAGCCTAGCGCGCTACCGACCTAACCCCCCCCCCCCCCCCACACACACACACACACACACACCACCACCACCAGAGGGCTAAGTCATTAAAAGCTGCACAACCCAAGTCTCAATTCAGAATTCTATCTCACTTTTACGCATAAGTCATTAAAAGCTCCACAACCCAAGGTCTCAATTCAGAATTCTATCTCTCTTTTACGCATAGGTCGTTAAAAGCTCCACAACCCAATATCTCAATTCAGAATTCTATCTCTCTTTTACGCATAAGTCATTAAAAGCTCCACAACCCAAGGTCTCAATTCAGAATTCTATCTCATTTTACGCATAAGTCATTAAAAGCTTCGCAATCCAAGGTCTCAATTCAGAATTCTATCTCTCTTTTACGCATAAGTCATTAAAAGCTCCACAACCCAAGGTCTCAATTCAGAATTCTATCTCACTTTTACGCATAAGTCATTAAAAGCTCCACAACCCAAGGTCTCAATTCAGAATTCTATCTCTCTTTTACGCATAAGTCATTAAAAGCTCCACAACCCAAGTCTCAATTCAGAATTCTATCTCTCTTTTACGCATAAGTCATTAAAAGCTCCACAACCCAAGGTCTCAATTCAGAATTCTATCTCTCTTTTACGCATAATCATTAAAAGCTCCACAACCCAAGGTCTCAATTCAGAATTCTATCTCTCTTTTACGCATAATCATTAAAAGCTCCACAACCCAAGGTCTCAATTCAGAATTCTATCTCACTTTTACGCATAAGTCATTAAAAGCTCCACAACCCAAGGTCTCAATTCAGAATTCTATCTCTCTTTTACGCATAAGTCATTAAAAGCTCCACAACCCAAGGTCTCAATTCAGAATTCTATCTTTCTTTTACGCATAAGTCATTAAAAGCTCCACAACCCAAGGTCTCAATTCAGAATTCTATCTCTCTTTTACGCATAATCATTAAAAGCTCCACAACCCAAGGTCTCAATTCAGAATTCTATCTCACTTTTACGCATAAGTCATTAAAAGCTCCACAACCCAAGGTCTCAATTCAGAATTCTATCTCTCTTTTACGCATAATCATTAAAAGCTCCACAACCCAAGGTCACAATTCAGAATTCTATCTCTCTTTTACGCATAATCATTAAAAGCTCCACAACCCAAGGTCTCAATTCAGAATTCTATCTCTCTTTTACGCATAATCATTAAAAGCTCCACAACCCAAGGTCTCAATTCAGAATTCTATCTCACTTTTACGCATAAGTCATTAAAAGCTCCACAACCCAAGGTCTCAATTCAGAATTCTATCTCACTTTTACGCATAAGTCATTAAAAGCTCCACAACCCAAGGTCTCAATTCAGAATTCTATCTCTCTTTTACGCATAAGTCATTAAAAGCTCCACAACCCAAGGTCTCAATTCAGAATTCTATCTCTCTTTTACGCATAAGTCATTAAAAGCTCCACAACCCAAGGTCTCAATTCAGAATTCTATCTCTCTTTTACGCATAATCATTAAAAGCTCCACAACCCAAGGTCTCAATTCAGAATTCTATCTCTCTTTTACGCATAAGTCATTAAAAGCTCCACAACCCAAGGTCTCAATTCAGAATTCTATCTCTCTTTTACGCATAATCATTAAAAGCTCCACAACCCAAGGTCTCAATTCAGAATTCTATCCCTCTTTTACGCATAAGTCATTAAAAGCTCAACAACCCAAGGTCTCAATTCAGAATTCTATCTCTCTTTTGCGCATAAGTCATTAAAAGCTCCCACAACCCAAGGTCTCAATTCAGAATTCTATCTCTCTCTTACGCATAAGTCATTAAAAGCTCCACAACCCAAGGTCTCAATTCAGAATTCTATCTCTCTTTTACGCATAAGTCATTAAAAGCTCCACAACCCAAGTCTCAATTCAGAATTCTATCTCTCTTTTACGCATAAGTCATTAAAAGCTCCACAACCCAAGGTCTCAATTCAGAATTCTATCTCTCTTTTACGCATAGGTCGTTAAAACCCCAAACTCAGAAAAAATATAAATCAAACCTGAATAAGACCCGTGGGAATGCTGCTGAAGATAAAGATGAAATCACTGTATGCAATGACCCTAGATGATTCTACAAGGGTGGGAATAGAAAGTTATTATTATTGGCATCATATCTTCACTAGTGCAGTCCAGCAACTTCGTCCCCTATTCGTAATCGGCCACATCACAATAGTTTATTAAACATAGCCAAGGAAACAATACGAACTTACAGTTGGCATTAGCTAAAACAATTCAAACATGAAGTTGTCAGTAAAGTATCTTACATTATAATCTAAATGGTACGACTGGCCACTGAACCATGTTATTATTATATCTTTACACATACATATGCATTTATTTCGCCTAGGTAGGACCACACCGGGATTTAGTACGTTAAAAATGCAAGGGGACTGTATATCGCGTTCGGCGTGACACGACGCATTTTCAAAAGCCCAGCAGTTCTCCTACAAACAAAGGATTTGACCTGACAAGCCCAATGTCACGCATTTGAATTTCATTATCGCTTCATTAACATCTACAAACGCTGCATCTAATTACTTAATTATGATTGCATAGTCTGGCAGTTGGTTCCACATAAACAAATAAACACACTGAAAAACGGATGCCATCAACTCTTGGCCGACCAACCACGTCAGTTGGCTATGTCTAGTGGGCCTCTTTCAATGTCAACATTACATCCTGACTTTGCTTCTTCTGTCAAGTCCGCAAGCTTTTCTCTCTTCGAGTATTTGACACCCAGTGGAAATGTGGCGCCATCTAGTGACCGATGTTGGAACTAATTGATGATGTAATTGCTGTGAGAATTTTTGGCCTTTTTTTTTCCAAAGAAAAACTTTTTTATTCGTCATACTTATTATTTTGAAATATTCAAAATATTTACAAAAAACTAATAGTTTATTGATAACCATTAATTATTAATACATGTTTCTAAATATGCAAAGTAACATAATCATTGTTAAGTTCGTTAATCAATGTTTTATTCATATTTAAATAAAATATTCTTTTTAAATCTGTCAAATAGAATTATACATTTTTCTCATAGAATTGATTAGACCATAAACAAGGATTATGATTGAGTTCAAATCTAATCTAAATCAATTATTTTTCAACATATGGTCGGCCATATTTTATTTTTAACAATCATATAAAAGTCAAATCTGTCATTATTTATTTTTATATTATAATTTTGTAATTTTTTAAATAATTAATTTACTTAAATTTTTATTGGTAATTATTTCTCGTAATTATTATTCTCGTAATTATTTTTTAACATAGTCTTAAACATTTTGATATAATCATAATGAGCAAATAACTTAGTTTTATGTTGCCTAGAAACAAACAGATTTAATCAAATTTTACACAAAATAAATCTCGTAATTCTTATGAATATTGGGGCGGGGGTGGCTCAGTCGGTAACGCGCCAGGCTCATAATCTGTAGTTCCCAGGTTCGAGTCCCAGCTGGGTCAGCGTTGAGATTTATCTCCGCAAAAGTTCCCCGCCCTGCCCACTGTCAGTAGGGGACACCGATGAGCTTTGAAAGGCCGCCGTCCGTAGGATGGGACGTTAAGCCGTGGCCCCGTGTGCGGGAGAGCCATACCCTGTGTACGTTAAAGAACACGCTGGATGGCCTTGACGGGAGGCTACCATCTGTCTCCCAACAGCTGTTCCAGCGGGTCCCCTCCCCCAACCTTCTCTGAGCCTTCGGGGTCCATGTGACCTGGCCATTTAGCCCATGGTGTACAAAAAAGTGCCGCTCAGAGGCAAACCAACCAATCAGCTTCCTTGTACAGTCGCTCAAAATATATTCGGGCACTATGGTTGATTACAGAATTCAGAAAAAATATCAGGCAATGATTTTTTTAGAAATTAGTGAATTATCTGGCAACCTTCGTGTCATGTGTTGCCAGATAATTCACTAATTTCTAAAAAAAATCGTTGCCAGATATTTTTTCTCAATTCTGTAATCAACCATAGTGTTCGGATATATTTTGAGCGACTGTAGGTGGTCATATTATTTTGATACTAGATCGTGTGGGCTCACTCACGGAAATATTGAGCGTGTGCAGTTGCTGTACACGCTCCAGATATTTTTCCTGAATCCTGTAATCACGTGACACGTAGGTTGCCAGATCACTAATTTTTAAAAATAACGTTGCCAGATAATTTTTCTGAATTCTGTAATCAATCCTAATGCTCGGATATTTTTTTGAGCTACTGTAGAGAGTTCAAAACACGAGAGAGAGAGTTCCTAGAGAGTCGAAGACTACACTCTCCATTTTTAACCTTGACCTTCGAGGTCTGAAGCACCTGAAATTTCGTCGCTGTCATAAAATATTTTACGAGTGTTGGGTACAAGTGCAACCTCGGAGTCTACCGAAGCGTGCAACCCTGGCCCGTTTCTCGCAATATCTTGTCAAAACAGTTTTATATCCTCCCTTGTGAAAGTTGGCGTGAGAACATTTCTGCTCTTCTTCCATTAAATGATAATGGGTTTCCCTTAGAAGAAAAGCTTATTCTTCCTAAGAAAATCTCCCAGCTTCCGTTTCTTTGATTTCGCAAAAGGATTTCATTCAGATTCACTGGAAACCTTTGGAAGTTTCTTTTAGGTTGACTCACTTTTCTGAAAAATTTTCTTTTCGATAGCTTTCACTATTTGACTGTTGTTTGAGATTTCTTTTCAAGCAATGTTGACTTTACACTGTTGACGCTGATTGCTGCTAGAGATTTCTAAAAAAAATGTTGGCTTGACTGCTGTTGTAGTAATTAAAAACGTTGGCTTTTGTTTTGATTTCAGTACTGAATGCTGTTGAAGATTTATAAAAGCGTTAAATTTTTGTATTGATTTCAGTACTGACTGGTGTTAGAGATTGCTAAAAACATTGTCTTTCCCTTAATTTCATTTGTGACTGTTGAAGATTTCAAAAAAAAAGATCTGAATTTTTATTGGTTTCAGTACTGAGGGCTGATGGAGATTTCTAAAAACGTTGGCTTCGTATTGATTTCAATACTGACTGCTGTTGGAGATTTATAAAAATGTTGTCTGTCCCGTACTTTCATTTGTGACTGTTGAAGATTTAAAAAAAAAGCGCTGAATTTTTATTGGTTTCAGTACTGAGTGCTGTTGGAGATTTATAAAAATGTTGTCTTCCCTTTACGTTCATTTGTGACTGCTGAAGATTTCAAAAAAAGCGCTGAATTTTTATTGGTTTCAGTACTGAGTGCTATTGGAGATTTCTCAAAACGTTGGCTTTGTTTTGATTTCAGTACTGACTGCTGTTGGAGATTTATAAAAACGTTGTCTTTACCTTACTTTCATTTGTGACTGCTGAAGATTTGAAAAAAAGCGCTGAATTTTTATTAGTTTCAGTACTGAGTGCTGTTGGAGATTTCTAAAAACGTTGGCTTTGCTTTGATTAGTACTCACTGCTGTTGGAGATTTATAAAAACGTTGTCTTTCCCTTACTTTCATTTGTGACTGTTAAAGGTTTCAAAAAAAAAGATCTGAATTTTTATTGGTTTCAATACTAGTGCTGTTGGAGATTTCTAAAACGTTGACTTTCCTTTGATTTCAATACTGACTGCTGTTGGAGATTTATAAAAATGTTGTCTTTACCTTACTTTCATTTGTGACTGTTGAAGATTTAAAAAAAAGCGCTGAATTTTTATTGCTTTCAGTACTGAGTGCTGTTGGAGATTTCTAAAAACGTTGGCTTTGATTTGATTTCAGTACTGACTGCTGCTGGAGATTTATAAAAACGTTGTTTTTCCCTTACTTTCATTTGTGACTGCTGAAGATTTCAAAAAAAGCGCTGAATTTTTATTGGTTTCAGGACTGAGTGCTATTGGAGATTTCTAAAAACGTTGGCTTTGCTTTGATTTCAGTACTGACTGCTGTTGGAGATTTATAAAAACGTTGTCTTTACCTTACTTTCACTTGTGACTGTTGAAGATTTAAAAAAGAGCGCTGAATTGTTATTGCTTTCAGTACTGAGTGCTGTTGGAGATTTCTAAAAACTTTGGCTTTGCTTTGATTTCAGTACTGACTGCTGCTGGAGATTTATAAAAACGTTGTTTTTCCCTTACTTTCATTTGTGACTGCTGAAGATTTAAAAAAAAGCGCTGAATTTTTATTGCTTTCAGTACTGAGTGCTGTTGGAGATTTCTAAAAACGTTGGCTTTGATTTGATTTCAGTACTGACTGCTGCTGGAGATTTATAAAAACGTTGTTTATCCCTTACTTTCATTTGTGACTGCTGAAGATTTCAAAAAAAGCGCTGAATTTTTATTGGTTTCAGTACTGAGTGCTATTGGAGATTTCTAAAAACGTTGGCTTTGCTTTGATTTCAGTACTGACTGCTGTTGGAGATTTATAAAAACGTTGTCTTTACCTTACTTTCATTTGTGACTGTTGAAGATTTAAAAAAGAGCGCTGAATTGTTATTGCTTTCAGTACTGAGTGCTGTTGGAGATTTCTAAAAACTTTGGCTTTGCTTTGATTTCAGTACTGACTGCTGCTGGAGATTTATAAAAACGTTGTTTTTCCCTTACTTTCATTTGTGACTGCTGAAGATTTCAAAAAAAGCGCTGAATTTTTATTGGTTTCAGTACTGAGTGCTATTGGAGATTTCTAAAAACGTTGGCTTTGCTTTGATTTCAGTACTGACTTCTGTTGGAGATTTATAAAAACGTTGTCTTTACCTTACTTTCATTTGTGACTGTTGAAGATTTAAAAAAGAGCGCTGAATTGTTATTGCTTTCAGTACTGAGTGCTGTTGGAGATTTCTAAAAACTTTGGCTTTGCTTTGATTTCAGTACTGACTGCTGCTGGAGATTTATAAAAACGTTGTTTTTCCCTTACTTTCATTTGTGACTGCTGAAGATTTCAAAAAAAGCGCTGAATTTTTATTGGTTTCAGTACTGAGTGCTATTGGAGATTTCTAAAAACGTTGGCTTTGAATTGATTTCAGTACTGACTGCTGTTGGAGATTTATAAAAAACGTTGTCTTTACCTTACTTCCATTTGTAAGTGCTGAAGATTTAAAAAAAAAAGCGCTGAATTTTTATTGGTTTCAGTACTGAGTGCTTTTGGAGATTTCTAAAAACGTTGGCTTTGCTTTGATTTCATTACTGACTGCTGTTGGAGATTTATAAAAATGTTGT
Source organism: Ryuthela nishihirai (assembly GCA_038380435.1). NCBI lineage: Eukaryota > Metazoa > Arthropoda > Arachnida > Araneae > Heptathelidae > Ryuthela > Ryuthela nishihirai. Next base: position 106,150,682 of record JAWZYU010000006.1, read on the forward strand.
CTTTGCCTTACTTTCATTTGTGACTGTTGAAGATTTAAAAATAAGCGCTGAATTTTTATTGGTTTCAGTACTGAGTGCTATTGGAGATTTCTACAAACGTTGGCTTTGCTTTGATTTCAGTACTGACTGCTGTTGGAGATTTATAAAAACGTTGTCTTTACCTTACTTTCATTTGTAACTGTTGAAAATGAGAAAAAAATCGCTGAATTTTTATTGGTTTCAGTACTGAGTGCTGTTGGAGATTTCTGAAAACATTGGCTTTGCTTTGATTTCAGTACTGAGTGCTGTTGGAGATTTATAAGAACGTTGTCTTTACCTTACTTTCATTTGTAACCGCTGAAGATTTGAAAAAAAGCACTGAATTTTTATTGGTTTCAGTACTGATTACTGTTCGAGATTTCTAAAACGTTGGCTTCGTATTGATTTCAATACTGACTGCTGTTGAAGATTTATAAAAACGTTGTCCTTCCATTACTTTCATTTGTGACTGTTGAAGATTTAAAATAAAGCGCTGAATTTTTATTGGTTTCAATACTAGTGCTGTTGGAGATTTCTAAAACGTTGACTTTGCTTTGATTTCAGTACTGACTGCTGTTGGAGATTTATGAAAACGTTGTCTTTACCTTACTTTCATTTGTAAGTGCTGAAGATTTGAAAAAAAGCGCTGAATTTTTATTAGTTTCAGTACTGAGTGCTGTTGGAGATTTCTAAAAACGTTGGCTTTGCTTTGATTAGTACTGACTGCTGTTGGAGATTTATAAAAATGTTGTCTTTCCCTTACTTTCATTTGTGACTGTTGAAGATTTAAAAAAAAGCGCTGAATTATTATTGGTTTCAGTACCGATTTCTGTTGGAGATTTATAAAAACGTTGTCTTCCCTTTACGTTCATTTGTGACTGCTGAAGATTTCAAAAAAAGCGCTGAATTTTTATTGGTTTCAGTACTGAGTGCTATTGGAGATTTCTAAAAATGTTGGCTTGCTTTGATTTCAATACTGACTGCTGTTGGAGATTTATAAAAACGTTGTCTTTACCTTACTTTCATTTGTAAGTGCTGAAGATTCGAAAAAAAGCGCTGAATTTTTATTGGTTTCAATATTGAGTGCTGTTGGAGATTTCTAAAAACTTTGGCTTTGCTTTGATTTCATTACTGAGTGCTGTTGGAGATTTATAAAAACGTTGTCTTCCCTTTACGTTCATTTCTGACTGCTGAAGATTTCAAAAAAAAAAAAGCGCTGAATTTTTATTGGTTTCAGTACTGAGTGCTGTTGGAGATTTCTAAAACTTTGGCTTCGTATTTATTTCAATACTGACTGCTGTTGGAGATTTATAAAAATGTTGTCTTTCCCTTACATTCATTTCTGACTGCTGAAGATTTCAAAAAAAAAAGCGCTGAATTTTTATTGGTTTCAGTACTGAGTGCTGTTGGAGATTTCTAAAACTTTGGCTTCGTATTTATTTCAATACTGACTGCTGTTGGAGATTTATAAAAATGTTGTCTTTCCCTTACTTTCATTTGCGACTGTTGAAGAATTAAAAAAAAAAGCGCTGAATTTTTATTGGTTTCGGTACTGAGTACTGATGGAGATTTCTAAAAACGTTGGCTTTGCTTTGATTTCAGTACTGACTGCTGTTGGAGATTTATAAAAACGTTGTCTTTCCCTTACTTTCATTTGTGACTGCTGAAGATTTGAAAAAAGCGCTGAATTTTTATTGGTTTCAGTACTGAGTGCTATTGGAGATTTCTGAAAACGTTGGCTTTGCTTTGATTTCAGTACTGAGTGTTGTTGGAGATTTATAAAAACGTTGTCTTCCCTTTACGTTCATTTGTGACTGCTGAAGATTTCAAAAAAAGCGCTGAATTTTTATTGATTTCGGTACTGAGTACTGTTGGAGATTTCTAAAACGTTGGCTTCGTATTGATTTCAATACTGACTGCTGTTGGAGATTTATAAAAAAAGTTGTCTTTCCCTTACTTTCATTTGTGACTGTTGAAGATTTAAAAAAAAAAAGGCGATGAATTTTTGTTGGTTTCAGTACTGAGTGCTGTTAGAGATTTCTAAAAACGTTGGCTTTGTATTGATTTCAATACTGACTGCTCTTGGAGATTTATAAAAACGTTAACTTTGTATTGCTTGCTGTTAAAGATTGCTAAAAACATTGGCTTTCCATTGCGTTTCACTACTAATTGCTGTTAGAGATTTTAAAAATGTTTGGCGTCTCATTGCTTTCAGTACTGACTGCTGTTGGAGATTTCTTTGTAAAATTAGTCCCAGCTGAGATTGCGTTGAGATTCATCTTCGCGAAACTCCCCGCCTGCCCACGGTCAGTAGGGGACACCGATGCCCTTGGAATGGACACCATCCATCGGATGGACGTTAAGCGGTTGTCCCGTGTGCGGGAGAGCCATACCCTGTGCACGTTAGAAAACACTCTGGGTAACCCTGACATAAGGCTACCTCTGCCTCGTAACAGCTATCCAGTGGGTCTCCCTCCCCCAACCTTCTCTGAGTCCTAGGGGTACTTGTGACTTGGCCATTAGCCCACTCTGTGCAAAAGAAGTGTACTCAGAGGTAAAACAACACAAGAGATCAAAAGTGAGGCCATGGCAGCTCTGGGTATCGTTCAGCTAACAATAAACAAAAAAAAAATATGAAGTAAAAGACAAAAAAAGTTTGCTTTAACATCAAATTCAGATCCAATCTGTAAAAAACAAATTTGTATGCATACATCTGGCCACCTATGAAGCAACAGATGGCGTGGCCTGGCATGCCTGCTGGAATTTCGCCGGATATGATCGTATCATCCCTTTCTTCAAAAATGGACGATGATTAATATGAATCTGAAATATTTTTACAGTTTTCACGTTCATTGATCAATGTCTTATCTCTTGTAGTCTTTTATTTTGGAAAGTTTTTCTATCGTCCTGCTTTTGCTCTTACATTGTGGGACAGATGTTAGCAGTAGAAACATTCGAGTTAGAAGAGGAACATGTGGTATTGAATAACATTTAGTAGTGAACTTATTTCAGTCGTTAGCGTGATAGATTCAGCTGCAGATCGTTCGAAATTAGAACACTGTGAGGCATTGTGGAGCTGAACTGCCGCCTCCTGACTCGTTGTCCCTTGACCAAGAATTGGGAAAGTCGTTTGTCCTCTAGATTAAGCACTGTTTCGTGTCGTCTTTTCACATTCAGAATAAAAACTTTCCGTCAACTTTTCATTTTAATAACGACAAAAACTTTCCGTCCACTTTTCATTTTAATAACGACAAAAACTTTCCGTCCACTTTTCATTTTAATAACGACAAAAACTTTCCGTCCACTCTTCATTTTAATAACGACAGAAACTTTCCATCCACTTTTCATTTTAATAACAAAAAATTTCCGTCTACTTTTTATTTTAATAACGACAAAAACTTTCAGTCCACTTTTCAATTTAATAACGACAAAAACTTTCCGTCCACTTTTTCTTTTAATAACGACGAAAACTTTCCGTTCACTTTTCATTTTAATAACAAAAACTTTCCGTCTACATTTCATTTTAATAACGACAAAAACTTTCCGTCCACTTTGCATTTTAATAACAAAAAATTTTCGTCTACTTTTCATTTTAATAACGACAAAAACTTTCCGTCCATTTTTCATTTTAATAACGACAAAAACTTTCCGTCTACTTTTCATTTTAATAACGACAAAAACTTTCCGTCCACTTTTCGTTTTAATAACGACAAAACTTTCCGTTCACTTTTCGTTTTAATAACGACAAAAACTTTCCGTTCACTTTTCGTTTTAATAGCGACAAAAACTTTCCGTCCACCTTTCATTTTAATAACGACAAAAACTTTCCGTCCACTTTTCATTTTAATAACAAAAAATTTCCGTCCACTTTTCATTTTAGTAACGACAAAAACTTTCCGTCCACTTTTCATTTTTACAACAAAAAATTTCTTTCTACGTTTCATATACTTAGTGAAAACTTTCGATTCTCATTTCATCTTCACAAAGAAAATTATACATTCTCATTTCATTTCAGAAAGGAAACTTTCCCTCCTCGTTTTATCTTCGAATGTAAAACTTTCCATTTCTTATTTCATCTTCTCAATGAAAACTTTCCACTTCCATTTCACCTTCTCAACGAAAACTTCCCATGCTCATTTCATCTTCATAGAGAAAACTTTTCATCTTCATTTCACGTCCTTAATGAAAATTTAACATTCTCATTTGACTTTCACGATGAGAATTTTCCACATCCATTTCACTTTTTTCAAAAAAACTTTTCCATCCCCATTTCACCTTCACAACGAAAACTTTCCATCCTCATTCAATCTTCACAAAAAATCCTTTCATCTTCATTTCACGTCCTTAATCATAATTTTCCATCCTCGTTTAAATTCACAACGAAAATTTTCCATCCTCTTTCAATCTTTACCAAAAAAATTTTTCATCTTCATTTCACGTCCTTAATGTAATTTTACATCCTCGTTTCACATTCACAACGAAAATTTCCTATCCTCATTTCACCTTCACAACGAAAACGTTCTATCCATATTTCATCTTCTCACTGAAAACCTTCCATCTTCATTTCACCTTCACAGCAAAAACTTTCCATTCTCACTTCGCTTCACAACGAAACTTTTCCAGCTCGTTTCGCGTCACAATGAAATTTTTTATGCTCACTTCGCCTTCACAATGAAATTTTCTCATGCTCACTTCGCCTACACAACGGAACTTTTCCACGCTCACTTCGTTTCACAACGAATTTTTTTTTTTTTCCCACGCTCACCTCGCTTTCGCAACGAAACTTTTCCATTCTCACTTCGCCTTCACAACGAAAATTTTCCACTCACTTCATTTCCACAATGAAACTTTTCCACGCTCACTTCGCCTTCACAACGAAACTTTTTCACACTCACTTCGCCTTCACAACTAAACTTTTCCACACCCACTTCGTCTTCACAACGAAAATTTCCCATGCTCACTTCGCCTTCGCAAATAATTTTTCATGCTCACTTCACCTTCACAACGAAATTTCTCCCTCTTCACTTCGCCTTCACAACGAAACTTTTCCACACTCACTTCTTCACAACTAAAATTTTCCACACTCACTTCTTCACAACTAAAATTTTCCACGCTCACATCTTCACAACGAAACTTTTCCACACTCACTTCGCCATCACAACGAAAATTTCCCACGCTCACTTCGCCTTCACAAAGTTTTTTTTTCACTTCCCCTTGACAACGAAATTTCTCCCTCTTGATTTCGCCTTCACAACGACAAATTTCCACGCTCACTTCGCCTTCACAAAGATAATTTTTCATCCTCGTTTGTTCTTCTTAATGTTCGGCTTTAATTTATCCTTCCTGATAGATACTCTCCGCTCTCATCATTTCTACCACTTTTAATTTCCGATTCTATCTTTTCCTTCATATCGAAGACATCTATTATCATTTCCCGATAAAACATTCGGTTCTAACTTCTTTTCTTTGAAACTGAAAAGTCTCAATTCGCACTTCACTTACCAGAAAAATATTTGTACTCTTCCGGCATCACACTTTTCGCACACTGTTTTCCGTACGTCTGCAAGGAATCGAATATTTAAATATAAAATTACTGGTAGTTGAATAATTTGCTCATTATTTCTTTCCCATATTTATTAATTATTTTCTTAATTAATAAAAATGTTTCCTTTTTAGCTTCCATGATAGAGATGCGTTGAAAATTTATATTCAGATTTTTAACATGAAATCGAATTAATATGAGGATTAATTTAATTTTAAAAAGAAAATTTCTAGCGGGCCATAATGCAAAAATGCATTTTTAACACATCTTTATCACTTGAGAACATAAAACAATTTTCACTCTTAAAGAAAATAACTAACGAATGCTAAAATATAATGTATATTATATATATATAAAACTACCATTAATTTTATTCTCAATAGTAAAATGTCAACAAACATGAGGCGGCAAGTGTATAAATATCTTCACAGTTGAAAACTTTCTATCTAATTCCTTCCTTCTAAAAGCATTCTGCTCTCACTCCTTCTTAATACTCAGAATTTTCTCATCTCGCTTTGAATCCTGCAAAAACTTTCTATTCTCATCTGATCTTATTAATCAGTGCGTTCGATCTTCATCTTCCTTCCTACCAAAAACTCTTTATTCTCACTACTGAAAACACTCCAATCTTAACTTTGCTTCCTGCCGAAATATTTCTACTCTCATTTCTCTTCATACTGACAACGTTAAACACTCATTTTCATTCCCGACAAACTATTTCTGCTCTCACTTCTCCTCATACTGACAACGTTAAACACTTATTTTCATTCCTGACAAAATATTTCTACTCTCATTTCTTCTCATACTGACAACGTTAAACACTCATTTTCATTCCTGACAAAACATTTCTGCTCTCATTTCTCCTCATATTGACAACGTTAAACACTTATTTTCATTCCTGACAAAATATTTCTACGCTCATTTCTCCTCATACTGACAACGTTAAACACTCATTTTCATTCCTGACAAAATATTGCTGCTCTCATTTCTCCTCATACTGAAAACGTTAAACACTCATTTTCATTCCTGACAAAATACTTCTGCTCTCATTTCTCCTCATACTGACAACGTTAAACACTCATTTTCCTTCCTGACAAAATATTTCTGCTCTCATTTCTCCTCATACTGAAAACGTTAAACACTCATTTTCGTTCCTGACAAACTATTTCTGCTCTCATTTCTCCTCATACTGACAACGTTAAACACTCATTTTCATTCCTGACAAAATATTTCTGCTCACATTTCTCCTCATACTGACAACGTTAAACACTCATTTTCATTCCTGACAAAATATTTCTGCTCTCATTTCTCCTCATACTGACAACGTTAAACACTCATTTTCATTCCTGACAAAATATTTCTACACTGATTTCTCTAATACTGACATCGTTATATTCTCACTTTCATTCCTGCGGAAATATTTTCTTACCTCTTCTTACTATCTAGAATAATTAATTCTCGTCTTAAATCTTGACAAAACCTTCTAATCCCACTTCTTTTTGCTACTTCATATCAAACCTTACCTGGTCTAGTGGTTAGTGAACCTGACTACTAAGACCAGCGGGGCATGTCCATATGGGAGTTACTTTTGTGTTTTACTTTTTGCCAAAAACTTTCTGTTCTTAAATCTCATTTGCTCTTACTACTGAGATCTTTCACTGCTCACGCTCTTCATTTCAGAGGTTGCTTTTTCTTCTTACTACTGAGAATTTTCCATTCTTATTATTAAGAACTTTCCATTCCTATTGCTGAGAGCTTACTACTTTTACTTACGGAAAGCTTTCGAGTTTTACCACTGAGAACTTTCCATTCTTGCTGCTGAGAATTTTTCACTCTTACTACTCAGAACTTTCCATTCTTAATACTAAGAACTTTCTATTCTTAATATTAAGAACTTTTTATTCTTAATAGTGAGAACTTTCCATTCTTAATAATGAGACCTATCCATTCTTACTACTCAAAACTTTCCATTCTTAATAGTGAGAACTTCCCATTCTTACTACTCAGAACTTTCTATTCTTAATAGTGAGAACTTTCCATTCTTACTACTCAGAAATTTCCATTCTTTCTACTCAGAACTTTCCATTCTTAATAATGAAAACTTTCCATCTTACGATTCAGAACTTTCCATTCTTAATAGTGAGAACTTTCCATCTTACTACTCAGAACTTTCTATTCTTAATAGTGAGAACTTTCCATTTTTACTACTCAGAACTTTCTATTCTTAATAGTGAGAATTTTCCATTTTTACTACTCAGAACTTTCCATTCTTAATAGTGAGAACTTTCCATCTTACTACTCAGAACTTTCCATTCTTAATAATGAGAACTTCCCATTCTTATTACTCAGAACTTTCTATTCTTAATAGTGAGAACTTTCCATTTTTACTACTCAGAACTTTCTATTCTTAATAGTGAGAACTTTCCATTTTTACTGCTCAGAACTTTCCATTTTTAATAATGAGAGCTTTCCATCTTACTACTCAGAACTTTCCATTCTTAATAGTGAGAACTTCCCATTCTTACTATTCAGAACTTTCTATTCTTAATAGTGAGAACTTTCCATTCTTACTACTCAGAAATTTCTATTCTTAATAGTGAGAACTTTCCATTTTTACTACTCAGAACTTTCCATTCTTAATAGTGAGGACTTTCCATTCTTACTACTCAGAACTTTCCATCTTACTACTCAGAACTTTCTATTCTTAATAGTGAGAACTTTCCATTTTTACTACTCAGAACTTTCTATTCTTAATAGTGAGAATTTCCCATTTTTACTACTCAGAACTTTCCATTCTTAATAGTGAGAACTTTTCATTCTTAATAGTGAAGACTTTCCATTCTTACTACTCAGAACTTTCTATTCTTTATAGTGAGAACTTTCCATTTTTACTACTCAGAACTTTCTATTCTTAATCGTGAGAACTTTCCATTTTTACTACTCAGAACTTTCCATTCTTAACAGTGAGAACTTTCCATCTTACTACTCAGAACTTTCCATTCTTACTACTCAGAACTTCCCATTCTTACTATTCAGAACTTTCTATTCTTAATAGTGAGAACTTTCCATTCTTACTATTCAGAAATTTCTATTCTTAATAGTGAGAACTTTCCATTTTTACTACTCAGAACTTTCCATTCTTAATAGTGAGGACTTTCCATTCTTACTACTCAGAACTTTCTATTCTTAATAATGAAAACTTTCCATTCTTACTGTCCTTCCTGCCAAAACCTTTTTAGTCTCATTTTTCCTTTCTACTGAAAATTGCCGATTATAATTTTCAATTCTTCCTAAGTTTTCTTCTTCTTACTATTGGGAACATTTCTTTCCGCCAAAAGCATCCTAGTGCGACATATTTTTGACTACTGAAATCATTCGAATTTAACTATCTTTCCTTCCAAAATTTTCTTTTTGCATTAAGAAAATTAAAAACTCTATAAAAACTTTCAAATTTTACTACTAGAACTTTAATTCTTGCTATTCTTCGGGCCAAAATCTTTCTATTCTCACTTTTTCTTACCACTGAAAACTCTCGATATCCATTATCCTTCGCGTCAAACACTTTCTAGTCTCATTTCTTCCTACTAACGAAAACTTTCTAGTCCCATTTTATCCTATTAAAGAATACTTTCTAGTCAAATTTGCACTTACTAACGGAAATTTTCTAATATCATTTGTTCTTACTACCGGAAACTTTCTTGTCTCATTTGCACTTACTAACGGAAATTTTCTAATATCATTTGTTCTTACTACCGGAAACTTTCTTGTCTCATTTGTTCTTACTTAACGGAAACTTTCTATTCACATTTGCGCTTACTAACGGAAACTTTTTAACATCATTTGTTCTTACTACCGGAATTTTGTTCTTATTACAGGAAACTTTCTAATATCATTTGTTCTTATTACCAGAAACTTTCCATTCTCATTTGCGCTTACTAACGGAAACTTTCTAATATCATTTGTTCTTACTACCGGAATTTTGTTCTTACTACAGGAAACTTTCTAGTCTCTTTGTTCTTACTAACGGAAACTTACTAGTCTCGTTTGTTCCTACTAACGAAAATTTTCTAGTCTCATTTGTTCTTACTAACGAAAACTTTCTAGTCTCGTTTGTTCTTACTAACGAAAACCTTCTAGTCTCATTTGTTCCTACTAACGAAAACTTTCTGTCTCATTTGTTCTTAATAACGAAAACTTTCTAGTCTCATTTGTTCTTACTAACGAAAATTTCTAGTCTCATTTGTTCCTACGAAAGAAAACTTTCGTTTCTGTCTTTAATTCCTCCCAAGAAAGGAGTGCTGGCTTCGTTTAACAGCTGGAGTGCCAGGCTAAGTAATCCGTAGCTCCCATTTTCGGATCCCAGCTGGACCAGCGTTGAAATTTACCTCCGCTAAATCCACACCCTAATGTCAGCATGAAAACACCCTAAATGTCAGCCGATGGTTTTGTAAAAGTTGCCGTCCGTCGAATGAGAGGTAGAGCCATGTTCAGGAGAGCCATATCGCTAAGGAATACGCTGGATGGCCTTCATGAAAGGCTACCATCTGTCTCCTAACATCTGCCCAGTGAGTACAGTCGCTCAAAAAAGTATCCAAACACTATGGTTGATTACAGAATTCAGACACAAGTGGATTCAATTCACTATGGTTGATTACAGAATTCACTACAGAATTCAGAAAAAATATCTGGCAACAATTTTTTTTAGAAATTAGTGATCTGGCAACCTTCGTGTCACGTGATTACATAATTCAGGAAAAATATCTGGAGCGTGTACAGCAACTGTACACGCTCCAGTTACCGTTCACAGCAAACTGGAGCGTGTGCAGTTACTGCACACGCTCCAGTTTGCGGTACACGCTCCAGTTTGCGCGTCCAGTTTACTGCACACGCTCCAGTTTGCTGTGAACGGTAACTGCACACGCTCAATATTTCCGTGAGTGAGCCCACACGATCTAATATCAAAATAATATGACCACCTACAGTCGCTCAAAACACGAAGGTTGCCAGATCACTAATTTCTAAAAAATCGTTGCCAGATATTTTTTCTGAATTCTGTAATCAACCATAGTGTTCGGATACCTTTTTGAGCGACTGTACCTTTCTCCCCTAGCTTTCACTGAGCCGTTGGGGTCCTTGTGACCTGGCCATTTAGCCCATTGCGGTGAAAAAGGTGCCGCTCAGAGGCAAAACAACCTAACTCCGCAAGCCGTAAAACTAAACCCATTTTGCATCCCGCAAATTACTGCATTGAACGTCATTAAGAAAAACTCGACTGGCAACAGCTTTATTACGTGCTTACATAATAAAATAAGTATTAATCAATGCAGGCACTTAATTAAACATAGAGCCAAAAAAAAGAAATCCCACATCAAGAACACTTTTGCCAAGTGTTCTCCGGTTCATAATCTCTTCTCAGAAATACGGAAGAAAAAAATAAAAAAAGAGTAAAAACGAAATAAATAAATAATGAATGGAAAAAAAGACTGAAGAAGTAAACGAAAGTCGGCACGTCAAAAAAGATCTAAGGCGCAAAGTTCCTTTCACTGAGAGTACCATCTTCGACCCGCACGCGATCGGTTGCCTTTTGTAAAGCTCCTTTTGTGGTCCCGGATTTTTGTTAGACTTGCCGCCGACCCTTGAGGTCGCGGTCACAACCATTCGAGTGAGTTAATTGAATCTCTGGCCGCCAGAGGCAGGCTCGCCTGACACGGCAATTATGCAAGGCTGTTGGCAACACCAAGACTACAATGGCGGCGGCTCGTGCGGTCCGGCGTCTGTTGGTTCTTCGTCTGCAGGGAGTCGAGATCAACAGCTTGTCACAAGAAAATGTTGGGACTCTGCTGGGTAATTAACGTGATTTTTTTTTTACTTTATAATTATTGTTTTTTTTTGTGTTGCTCTGAAAAAAATAGAACAGTTTTAGATTGACAATTATTGAATCTGTGAAGTTGTTTTGGAGTTGCACTTCTGTTGCTTCAGAAGTGAAATTACACTATTATTACAAAAAGCAATAGGCCAGACTCAAAGTTTCCTAACTTTGCAAGTAGTACTAAAAATAAACTTATTAAGGAAAAAATTGTCATCAAACATAAACTGATGATCTCATTAATATCTCTCAAAATGTTGATTTTGAAGGATATTTGTTTAATGTTTAGAGTTATTGAAGTTGGAATATTTAACTGCGCACGCTGTTATAACACTCTTCCTAAGAGTTTTTTTTTCCCAAATTGATGAAAACTTGAAGAAAAAGTTACACAAACTTCAAATATATCATTACACTTGTTTCCATAAATTAAGGAAAAAATCTATGTTAAGTAATTAAGCTAACGTCAAAGCTCTATAAATTCTAAAATAAGATTTTTTGTTTCGAAAAATATGATTTCAGATAAAGATCTCAATCAAATAAATCAATATCTCGATTTTCAACAATATTCGTTCAGTATTTAATGAGTTATGGAAGTTTGAATATTTAGCAACAGCCATGCCAGTCTTAATGAACTTATACAAAACTGAAGAATAGTGAAAGAATTCTTTACACAAAGTTCTAAAATACAAACTTATTTTATTAAACAGTTTGATACAACTATTATTACTGAGTTTTAATTCACTTCTGAAGTCAATTTTTGTGGCTGAAAAAAAAAAGCCACAGAAATTGACTTTAGAAGTTAACTAAAACTTTGTAATAAGTATTGTATCAAAGTGTTTAATAAAATAAGTTTGTATTTTAGAACTTTGTGTAAAGAATTCTTTCACTATTCTTCAGTTTTGTATAAGTTCATTAAGACTGGCATGGCTGTTGCTAAATATTCAAACTTCCATAACTCATTAAATACTGAACGAATATTGTTGAAAATCAAGATATTGATTTATTTGATTGAGATCTTTATCTGAAATCGCATTTTTCAAAACAAAAAAACTTATTTTAGAAGTTATAGAGCTTTGACGTTACCTTCCCACTGACTTAACAGAGGGATTTTCCTTAATTTATGGAAACAAGTGTATGTTAGTCAACAAGGGTGTTTATAACGGTTGCATTTTAACTTTTGATGAAATTTTTCACGATTAGGAAATGTTAGAGTTAAATATCAGCTTCCATAATTATTTGAATATTAAATGAATATTGTGGAAAATAGAGATTTAGTCCAAAAGTTGTACAGTCGCTCAAAAAAGTATCCGAACACTATGCTTGATTACAGAATTCAGAAAAAATATCTGGCAACGATTTTTTTAGAAATTAGTATCTGGAAACCTTCGTGTCACGTGACACGAAGTTTGCCAGATCACAAATTTCTAAAAAAATTGTTGCCAGATATTTTTTCTGAATTCTGTAATTAAGCATAGCGTTCGGATATTTTTTGGAGCTACTGTACTCTGTACATCTCTACCTGATATGTTATCAATTTTTTTTTATTTTAAAATTGCACACATATTTAACGATTTCAAAATTACCACATCTTTTATTCTTCCTTACAGAGACCCAGCTAGATCGTAAATAAGCTTCAAGATGTTAAGAGACTCTTATTGAAAACACATCAGCCTTCTATCCATCCGGGGCGGGGGTGGCTCAGTCGGTAGCGCGCCAGGCTCGTAATCTGTAGTTCCCAGGTTCGAGTCCCAGCTGGGTCAGCGTTGAGATTTATCTCCGCAAAACTTCCCGCCCTGCCCACGGTCAGTAGGGGACACCGATGGGCTTGGAAAGGCCGTCGTCCGTCCGATGGGACGTTAAGCCGTGGCCCCGTGTACGGGAAAGCCATACCATGTGCACGTTAAAGAACACTGCTGGATGGCCTTGACGGGAGACTACCATCTGTCTCCCAACAGCTGTTCCAGTGGGTCCCCTCCCCCAAACTTCTCTGAACCTTCGGGGTCCATGTGACCTGGCCATTTAGCCCATGGTGTGTAAAAAAGTGCCGCTCAGAGGTAAAACAACCCACCGTTAAAGAACATTCTACATGGCCTTGACGGGAGGCTACCATCTGTCTCCCAACAGCTGTTCCAGTGGGTCCCCTCCCCCAACCTTCTCTGAGCCTTCGGGGTCCCTGTGACCTGGCCATTTAGCCCATGGCGTGCAAAAAAGTGCCACTCATAGGTAAAGCAACCCAACCCAAGTTATTGAAAAGACATCAGCCTTCTATCTACCCTGCTCTCCGTCATCCCAGCTTTCTCTCCATCCTCTTCTCTGTGATCCCAGCTTTCGCTTTCCGTTTCACATAATTTTGCCCTGCTCGCCTAATAAATCAGTCCACGTGTGTCCTTGCGTGCTTCGGCCCACCGTGGACAGTCAGTAAAGCAATTTCTGAGCCGTGCGAATGCTCACCATCTGAATGCGGTTCTCGCCAGTATCTAATGAGAGTTAGGAGCATTACCTTCCATCTTGTTAATGCTCGGACATTTAGATTAGCTGTTGTAGTCCACATGCGTTTCAACCGCGTGGCTTCCGCATGAGAACGAAGCACCGCTGTTTATCGTGCAACAAGCGCGTGAATGGGTAATAACTTAGAACAATTCATTGCAGAGGCTGTGGAAGATCTGGTCAGCGAGTTGGTGGATTCCACGTCCTCCAAACTTTGTCATTCATGAAACTAGTCAATAACTTCCATCTGGTAATTGCTTCCTTTACATTTGAATGCTTCGATGGTTGTGTGCATTTAACATTACCGAACCACTTTCAACAACACACACGCAATATTATTGTCTAACTCTGAAGTTCGTTAGAGTGAGAAATAGTGACTTGGAAACGTCGTTGGGGTTTAGTATTCAGTCCAGTGGTAGTGTCTGTAATGGTTTGATAGAAAATCGGATTTAAGGGTCATGTGATACGGAGATATGTGAGGAAATTATCAAAGATATGTTAAGTGATTAGGTGTAACTTTGCTGTTAACTATTAGGTGCGTTTTCGATGGGGTAATCTGTTAACTAGAATTTCAGAAACGCGGTAATGGTTAAGATTTAGAATATCGTGTTGAAATCGTAAGTTCATGATTAAATCCCTTAACCAGCTACTTCACAAAGATCATACATTACAGTGACGTATCCAAAGAATGAGTTGGGATGTTTTAGCTCCAAATGGCACTTTTTTTGCACACCATGGACTAAATTGCCAGATCACAAGGACCCCAAAGGCTCAGAGAATGTTGGTGGAGGAGACCCACTTGAACAGCTGTTGGGAGACAGATGGTAGCCTCCCTTCAAGGCCATCCAGCGTGTTCTTTAACGTGCAGAGTGTATGGCTCTCCCGCACACGGGGCCACAGCTTAACGCCTTATCAGACGGACGGCGGTCTTTCCAAGCCCTTCGGTGTCCCCTACTGACCGTGGGAAGGGCGGGGAATTTTGCGGAGATAAATCTCAACGCTGACCCAGCTGGGACTCGAACCTGGAAATTGCAGATTGCGAGCCTAGTGCGCTACCAACTGAGCCACCTCGCCCCTCATTGCTTGGGTCCAAAACTCTTTAGAATATAGAGTAGATGTCACTCCGCACGTCACAAGCTTTCATTTGGCATAAAAATCATTCCTATCAATCCCTTTCGGTTTAAGGAAGAAAGGGGAGGAATGGGTAATTTTAATTAAGTTACCCATTCCTCTCTTTATTTAAGGAGGAATGGTACCTTTAATTAACTATCCATACTTCCCTTTTCTTCCCTTAAAAGAATACCCATTCCTCCCTTTATTTAAGAGAGGAATGGGTACCTTTAATTAAGATACCTATTCCTTTTGTATAAGGGAGGAATGAGTATCTTTAATTAAGGTGCCCATTCCACCCCTTCCCTCTTTCTTCCCTTAAAAAGGTACCCATTCCTCCCCTTCCCTCTTTCCTCCCTTAAAAAGGTACCCATTCCTTCCCTTCCCTCTTTCCTCCCTTTAAAATGTACCCATTCCTTCCCTTCTCTCTTTCCTCCCTTAAAAAGGTACCCATTCCTCCCCTTCCCTGTTTCCTCCCTTAAAAAGGTACCCATTCCTCCCCTTCCCTCTTTCCTCCCTTAAAAAGGTACCCATTCCTTCCGTTCCCTCTTTCCTCCCTTAAAAAGGTACCCATTCCACCCCTTCCCTCTTTCCTCCCTTAAAAAGGTATCCATTCCTCCCCTTCCCTCTTTCCTCCCTTAAAAAGGTACCCATTCCTTCCATTCCCTCTTTCCTCCCTTAAAACGGTACCCATTCCTTCCATTCCCTCTTTCCTCCCTTAAAAAGGTACCCATTCCTCCCCTTCCCTCTTTCCTCCCTTAAAAAGGTATCCTTCCTCCCCTTCCCTCTTTCCTCCCTTAAAAAGGTACCCATTCCTCCCCTTCCTTCTTTCCTCCCTTAAAAAGGTATCCATTCCTCCCCTTCCCTCTTTCCTCCCTTAAAACGGTACCCATTCCTTCCATTCCCTCTTTCCTCCCTTAAAAAGGTACCCATTCCTCCCCTTCCCTCTTTCCTCCCTTAAAAAGGTATCCATTCCTCCCCTTCCCTCTTTCCTCCCTTAAAAAGGTACCCATTCCTCCCCTTCCCTCTTTCCTCCCTTAAAAAGGTACCCATTCCTCCCCTTCCCTCTTTCCTCCCTTAAAAAGGTACCCATTCCTCCCCTTCCATCTTTCCTCCCTTAAAAAGGTACCCATTCCCCCCCCCCCTTCCCTCTTTCCTCCCTTAAAAAGGCCAGTTTTATATAAATAGATGAGCTTCTAAACTTCGTGTTGAATGAAAATTAAAGAGACTACTTTTGAGAATTTGTTGCCATTTTGTGAAATGTCATTATTTGTATCTTTCTTTGCAGAGAATCAATGGAAACATTGCTACGTGAGCATGCCTTCCGCTATTCTCCTTTTCGATCACTCATGACAGGGGAACTTCCTCCAGACCAATATGCTCTATCAGGTAAGTGTAGTCATTTTTTGTCTCCTTGGCGTTTTGTCTGAACAGCGATAGATGTCGTTATATACACAATTCTAACACAATTTTCTCAATTCCACATTCTGTGATAGGCACAATTTCAGGCAGAGGCGTACCCAGGGTGTTCGGGAACCAACCCCCCTCGAAAATCTGGTCGCCTTATACGAAATCTAAAACTTGTTTACCTTCTTCAAAATTTTTACATTCCTTCACTTCCCCCAACCTAAATTCTAGGACCCAACTCCAAAACTAGAATTTGGATCCCCCCAAACTTATATTCTAGAATACTACCCACAAAACTGAAATTTTGGACCCTTCCCTCTCCAACTTTAATTCTAGGACCCCACACCAAAACTAAAATTTGGACTCCCCCCAATCTAAATTCTAGGACCCAACCCCAAAACTAGAATTTGGACCCCCCCCCCCCCCCCTCAAACTTATATTCTAGAATACTTCCCACAAAACTGAAATTTTGCACCATTCCTTCTCCAACTTTAATTCTAGGACCCCACACCAAAACTAAAATTTGGACACCCCCCAACCTAAATTCTAGGACTCACCCTGAAACTAAAATTTGTATCTTCCCCAACCTAAATTCTAGGACCACACACCAAAACTAAAATTTGGACTCCCCCAATCTAAATTCTAGGACCCCCCCCCAAAACTGGAATTTGGACCCCCCCCCCAACCTTATATTCTAGAATACTACCCACAAAACTGAAATTTTGGACCCTTCCTTCTCCAGCTTTAATTCTAGGACCCCACACCAAAATTAAAATTTGGACACCCCCCAACCTAAATTCTAGGACCCACCCTGAAACTAAAATTTGTATCTTCCCCAACCTAAATTCTAGGACCCCACACCAAAACTAAAATTTGGACTCTCCCCAACCTAAATTCTAGGACCCCACCCCAAAACTAGAATTTGGACCTCCCCCCCAAACTTATATTCTAGAATACTACCCACAAAACGGAAATTTTGGACCCTTCCCTTTCCAGCTTTAATTCTAGGACCCCACAACAAAACTAAAATTTGGACACCCCCAACCTAAATTCTAGGACTCCACACCAAAACTAAAATTTGGACTCTCCCCAACCTAAATTCTAGGACCCCACCCCAAAACTAGAATTTGGACCTCCCCCCCCAAACTTATATTCTAGAATACTACCCACAAAACTGAAATTTTGGACCCTTCCCTTTCCAGCTTTAATTCTAGGACCCCACCCTGAAACTAAAATTTGGACCTTCCCCCAACCTAAATTCTAGGACTCCACCCAAAAATTAAAATTTCTACCTTTCCCCAACCTAAATTCTAGGACCCCACCCCAAAACTAGAATTTGGACCTCCCCCCCAAACTTATATTCTAGAATACTACCCACAAAACTGAAATTTTGGACCCTTCCCTTTCCAGCTTTAATTCTAGGACCCCACACCAAAACTAAAATTTGGACTCCCCCAACCTAAATTCTAGGACCCCACCCTGAAACTAAAATTTGGACCTTCCCCCAACCTAAATTCTAGGACTCCACCCAAAAATTAAAATTTCTTCCCTTCCCCAACCTAAATTCTACGACCCCACCTTTAAACTAAAATTTGGACCCTCCCCGAACATAAATCTAGGACTGCACCGCAAAACTGAAACTTGGACTCTCCCCCAAACCAAAATTCTAGGACCCCACCCTGAAACTAGAATTTGGACCTTCCCCCAACCTAAATTCTAGGACCCCACCCAAAAATTAAAATTTCTACCCTTCCCCAACCTAAATTCTACGACCCCACCTTGAAACTAAAATTTGGACCCTCCCCCAACATAAATCTAGGACCGCACCCCAAAAATTTGGACTCTCTCCCAAACCTAAATTCTAGGACCCCACCCTGAAACTAAAATTTGGACCTTCCCCTAACCTAAATTCTAGGACCCCACCCCAAAATTAAAATTTGTACTCTTCCCCAACCTAAATTCTACGAGCCCACCTTGAAACTAAAATTTGAACCCTCCCCAACCTAAATTTTAGGACCGCACCCCAAAACTAAAATTTGGACCCTCCCCCAAACCTAAATTCTAGGAACGTACCCCAAAACTAAAATTTGGACTCTCCCCCAAACCTAAATTCTAGGACCCCACCCTGAAATTAAAATTTGGATCCTCCCCAACCAAAATTCTTGGACACCTAAAAAAAGTGTCGCTAAGAGGTAAAAATTCCAACCTCAGTTTATTTCGACAATGCGTAATGAAAAACTCAAACTTTCATATACTTCATGGTAAATGATTTTAATCTCATTCAAGCCATCCTTCGAAGCATTGAGAAAAATTCCCAGCTAGTGCAAATAACAAGAAATGGAAACAAGATTACACGAGGTCTGAAGAAAGGTTAAATTCGTATTCAAGTGATAATTGAGCTTGTCGGCCACGGGCCTTTGAATAGCACACAAACCCGAACTCATATTCATGCTAATCTGTTGTTGTGCAAAGGCAGGTGTGTTCGGCACATCGGCAGCACACACAGGGCACAAATAATGATGAAAAATTCCCAGGAAAGTAGATCAGCAAAGCATTTTCAATGTGTGTGTCTCTATTGTAGGTTGTGACATTTGGGTAAACAACGTTGAAGTTAATGTGTGCTTGATAATCTACTTTCTTCTATTTCCTTTTCAACTTGGTGGAAAGACATTGAATACCATATTCTCTATCTGATATGTCAAACATTATGAAACTAATGAAAATCAGATAACGCGGTAAATCAAGTCAAATGCACATTACGCAAAATTACCTGTTTTGAAACTAAGGGGCACTTTTTTGCACACAATGAGCTAAATGACCAGGTCACAAGGATCCCAAAGGTCTCAGAGAGGGGTGGGGGAGGAGGCCGACTGGGACAGCTGTTAAGAGACAGATGGTAGCCTTTGGTCAATGACATTCTGAGTGGCACTTTTTGCACACAATGGGCTAAATGGCCAGGTTACAAGGAACAACATTTAACAACAACTTTAGACAATTAAGAAACATTTAACAACAGCATTAAACAATTAAGAAACTTTTTAAAAACATCATTAAACAATTTAACAACATTTAACAACAACATTAAACAATTAAGCAACATTTAACAACAATATTAAACAATTAAGAATCATTTAACAACAATATTAAACAATTAAGAAACATTTATAACATCATTAAACAATTAAGAAACATTTATAACATCATTAAACAATTATGAAATATTTAACAACAACATTAAACAACATTAAACAATTAAGAATCATTTAACAGAACATTAAACAATTAAGCAACATTTAACAACAATATTAAACAATTAAACATTTAACAACAACTTTAGACAATTAAGAAACATTTAACAACAGCATTAAACAATTAAGAAACATTTAATAACATCATTAAACAATTAAAGAACATTTAACAGCAATATTAAACAATTAGCGAAATTTAACAACAACATTGAACAATTAAGAATCATTTAACAACAACATTAAATAATTAAGAAACATTTAACAACAACATTAAATAATTAAAAAACATTTAACAATAACATTAAACAATTAAGAAACATTTAACAACAACATTAAACAATTAAGCAACATTTACAACATCATTAAACAATTAAGCAACATTTAACAACAACATTAAACAATTAAGAAACATTTAACAACTATATTGAGCAACATTTAACAACAACAGTCAGCAATTAAGAAATCTTTAACAACAACATTAAACAATTGAACAACATTAATTAACAACATTAGACAATTAAAGAACATTTGAAAACAACATTAAACATTTAAGCAACATTTAACAACAGCATTAAACAATTAAGCAACGTTTAACAACAACATTAAACAATTAAGAAACATTTTACAGCAACATTAAACAATTAAGCAACATTTAACAACAACATTAAACAATTAAGAAACATTTAACAACTATATTGAGTAACATTTAACAACAGTAAGCAATTAAGAAATCTTTCACAACAACATTAAATAATTGAGCAACATTAATTAACATTAGACAATTAAAGAACATTTGAAAACAACATTAAACAATTAAACAACATTTAACAACAGCATTAAACAATTAAGCAACGTTTAACAACAACATTAAACTATTAAGAAACATTTGCAGCAACATTTAACAACATCATTAAACAATTAAGCAACATTTAACAACAACATTAAACAATTAAGAAACATTTAACAACTATATTGAGCAACATTTAACAACAACAGTAAGCAATTAAGAAATCTTTAACAACAACATTAAATAATTGAGCAATATTAATTAACAACATTAGACAATTAAAGAACATTTGAAAACAACATTAAACAATTAAGCAACATTTAACAACAGCATTAAACAATTAAGCAACGTTTAACAACAACATTAAACAATTAAGAAACATTTTACAGCAACATTAAACAATTAAGCAACATTTAACAACAACATTAAACAATTAAGAAACATTTAACAACTATATTGAGCAACATTTAACAACAACAGTAAGCAATTAAGAAATCTTTAACAACAACATTAAATAATTGAGCAACATTTATTAACAACATTAGACAATTAAAGAACATTTGAAAACAACATTAAACAATTAAGCAACATTTAACAGCAACATTAAACAATTAACCAACATTTAACAATAACATTAATCAGTTAATCAACGTTTAACAACAACATTAACCAGTTTCGCAACACTTAACAACAACATTAAACAGTTAAGCAATATTTAACAACAACATTAAACAGTTAATCAACGTTTAACAGCAACGTTAAATAGTTAAGCAGCATTTAACAGTGCCAGTTGCTTTTTCTATTATAGTGTATCTCTTTCACGGTAACATTGTTGTTTTTATATTGGTAACTGATTTTCTAAACGCTCAGTTAGAGCGACTAGTAGATTCAATATATTTTATGACGTAAGCGAGTTATAAAGCTCACGGTTGTATTTAATCATTATTTAAAATAATATACTGTTCAGATAGCCGAATCGTCAGTATTCATCAAATTATTGCTGCAAATTATGTTCGGTTTTATGTTCGCGTTTTGAAGGGGGAATTACAGAAATATATGTTGTTCATTTGCATTACACAAAGCTACTGATAAAATAATATACCATTCCGATAGCCGAGTTGAATTGTTTTACCTCTGAGCGGCACCCTTTTGCACACCATGGGCTAAACGGCCAGGTCACATGGACCCGAAGGATCAGAGAAGGTTGGGGGAGGGGACCCACTGGAACAGCTGTTTAAGCAACATTACTTTTGACAGATGGTAGCCTCCCGTCAAAGCCATATGGCGTGTTCTTTAACCCTTTCATGACTAAGGGAAACATTTTTCCCATTTTAAAATTGGTGATTGTCGTATTTAATTATAACATCTGCATTTTTTATACAGAATGTCAAAATAGAACGTATGCCGAAAGAATTACGTAAATGGGAACGTTTAGAAAACAAAAACAGAACTGTCAGGACGCATAATATAGGTACTATGTGCAATGTCCATCTTTGCCTCACTACCAAAAGAAATTGCTTCGCAGAATATCATAATTAGCACATCATTTTGTATAGTAATTTTATTTCATAATTTTGTATTATTTTAGTTAACATTTTGTTCTAATAAACCAATAAATAAAAAAAATTGCATAATAAGCCTAACTACACATTGTTATGTATTTTTCTTATGATTTTTATTTATTTTACGTCTAAACAAACTAAAATAAACAGTTACATACTAATATTTACTCTTAGAAACCTTGTGGTCTTGAAAGGGTTAACGTGCTCAGGGTATGGCTCTCCCGCACACGGGGCCACGGCTTAACGTCCCATCCGACGGACGGCGGCATTTCCAAGCCCAAGGTGTCCCCTACTGACCGTGGGCAGGGCGGGGGATTCTGCGGAGATAAATCTCAACGCTGACCCAGCTGGGACTCGAACCTGAGAACTACAGATTACGAGCCTGGCGCGCCACCGACTGAGCCACCCCAGCCCCGATAGCCGAGTACTTAGTCAACATATCCTCTAACAGAAGGCCTTACAACTAAATTATGATGTCAGCATGAGTTGTAATAAAAAATAAAACCTCCAAATTTCTTATTAATTTATTTCTGTTATTATTGCTGGTATATTTTAATATCAATCTTTATACTATTGCTTACTTAGAAATATATCTATTTTGGAAAGAAAATTATTCTTATTTATTAACATTATCATAACGTTATTCATACATTTTTTTAAAAATAAAGCTGTTTATAAATAAAGAACATTTTAAAGATTAGTATAAAAGTACTTCTGCAATAATAATTGAAGTAAAATGCCAAAATATCTAGATATTTAGGACTGCCTGTGCTGACGTCAAAGCTTGGTTGTATGCCCTTCTCTTATAGTTTGGGTTGTTTTACCTATGAGCGACACTTTTTTGCACACCATGGGCTAAATGGCCAGGTCGCAAGGACCCCGTAAGCTCAGAGAAAATTGCGGGAGGCGACCCACTGGAACGGCTGTTAGGAGACAGATGGTAGCCTCCCGTCAAGGCCATCCAGTGTGTTCTTTAACGTTGGGTTGTTTTACCTCTGAGCGGCACTTTTTTGCACACCATGGGCTAAATGGGCAGGTCACATGGACCCCAAAGGCTCAGAAGGCTGGAATCCACTGGAATAGCTGTTGGGAGACAGATGGTAGCCTCCCGTCAAGGTCATCCAGCGTGTTCATTAACATTGGGTTGTTTTACCTCTGAGCGGCACTTTTTTGCACACCATGGGCTAAATGGCCAGGTCACATGGACCCCGAAGGCTCAGAAGAAGGTTAGGGGAGGGGACCCACTGAAACAGCTGTTGGGAGACAGATGGTAGCCTCCCGTCAAGGTCATCCAGCGTGTTCATTAACATTGGGTTGTTTTACCTCTGAGCGGCACTTTTTTGCACATCATGGGCTAAATGGCCAGGTCACATGGACCCCGAAGGCTCAGAAGAAGGTTGGGGGAGGGGACCCACTGGAACAGCTATTAGGAGACAGATGGTAGCCTCCCGTCAAGGCCATCCATTGTGTTCTTTAACGTGCACAGGGTATGGCTCTCCCGCACACGGAGCCACACGAGGCCATCTGTTATAGGAGGTGTTGTCTTAGTGAGCTTGGCCACTGATAAAACTCACCTGATTTACCTCTATAATACTTAAGGCCATGACACAGATTTTGACGTCACGAACGGAGGGCTATATCTTATAAATTTGAATATAATATTACTACAGGTTGCTTTAATCTGTATTTAACAAAAGAATAGAACAAAAATTATAGAAATAATTAACGTAACAAAAATTAAATATGTGTTTATCTAAAAAATTTAAATATATTTTAATATTTTTGTTTTTGTTATAAAACGAAGATACTTTTTATTACTCATTTAGTCAATCATTCATATATATTCATTTATTTCATATATATATATGTACTATATCCTAAAACAACCTGGAAGGAATAATACTATATTAAACTATTTCTTCCCATGGTCGAGTGGTCAGCGCGCTTGGTTACTGATCAAAGGGAACTGGGTTCCAGGCAAGACATTGGCATTTGTGCTGTCTTTCTACTGAGGTCTCGCCATCCTCACAAACCTTCTCTAATGCACGGATGTTTCTGGGTCTCGCCATCCTCACAGATTTTCTCTAAGGCATGGACGATGTGTTGTCTTTCTGCTGCGGTCTCGCCGTCCTCACAGATCTTCTCTTAATGAATGGGGCGTTTGTGTTGTCTTTCTACTGAGGTCTCGCCATCCTCACAGATCTTCTCTAAGCCATGGACGTTTGTGTTGTCTTTCTGCTGCGTTCTCGCCGTCCTCACAGATCTTCTTTAATGAATGGACGTTTGTGTTGTCTTTCTGCTGAGGTCTCGCCGTCCTCACAGATCTTCTCTTAATGAATGGGCGTTTGTGTTGTCTTTCTACTGAGGTCTCGCCATCCTCACAGATCTTCTCTAAGCCATGGACGTTTGTGTTGTCTTTCTGCTGCGTTCTCGCCGTCCTCACAGATCTCTAATGAAGGGCGTTTGTGTTGTCTTTCTACTGAAGTCTCGCCATCCTCACAGATCTTCTCTA
Organism: Ryuthela nishihirai; assembly: GCA_038380435.1. Classification (NCBI taxonomy): domain Eukaryota; kingdom Metazoa; phylum Arthropoda; class Arachnida; order Araneae; family Heptathelidae; genus Ryuthela; species Ryuthela nishihirai. The sequence continues at coordinate 106,175,221 of JAWZYU010000006.1, forward strand.
AGCCATGGACGTTTGTGTTGTCTTTCTGCTGCGTTCTCACCGTCCTCACAGATCTTCTCTATTGAATGGGCGTTTGTGTTGTCTTTCTACTGAAGTCTCGCCATCCTCACAGATCTTCTCTAAGCCATGGACGTTTGTGTTGTCTTTTGCTGCGTTCTCGCCGTCCTCACAGATCTTCTCTAATGAATGGGCGTTTGTGTTGTCTTTCTACTGTGTCTCGCCATCCTCACAGATCTTCTCTAAGCCATGGACGTTTGTGTTGTCTTTCTGCTGCGTTCTCGCCGTCCTCACAGATCTTCTCTAAAGAATGGGCGTTTGTGTTGTCTTTCTACTGAGGTCTCGCCATCCTCACAGATCTTCTCTAAGCCATGGACGTTTGTGTTGTCTTTCTGCTGCGTTCTCGCCGTCTTCACAGATCTTCTCTAATGAATGGGCGTTTGTGTTGTCTTTCTACTGAGGTCTCGCCATCCTCACAGATCTCTAAGCCATGGACGTTTGTGTTGTCTTTCTGCTGCAGTCTCGCCGTCCTCACAGATCTTCTCTAATGAATAGGCGTTTGTGTTGTCTTTCTACTGAGGTCTCGCTCTTCTCACAGATCTTCTCTAATGAATGGACGTTTGTGTTGTCTTTCTGCTGAGGTCTCTCCATCCTCACAGATTTTCTCTAAGGCATGGACGTTTGTGTTGTCTTTCTGCTGCGTTCTCGCCGTCCTCACAGATCTTCTCTAATGAATAGGCGTTTGTGTTGTCTTTCTACTGAGGTCTCGCTCTTCTCACAGATCTTCTCTAATGAATGGACGTTTGTGTTGTCTTTCTGCTGAGGTCTCTCCATCCTCACAGATTTTCTCTAAGGCATGGACGTTTGTGTTGTCTTTCTGCTGCGTTCTCGCCGTCCTCACAGATCTTCTCTAATGAATGGACGTTTGTGTTGTCTTTCTGCTGAGGTCTCGCCATCCTCACAGATCTTCTCTAAGGCATGGAAGTTTGTTTTGTCTTTCTGCTGCGGTCTCGCCGTCCTAACAGATCTTCTCTAATGAATGGGTGTTTGTGTTGTCTTTCTACTGAGGTCTCGCCATCCTCACAGATCTTCTCTAAGGCATGGACGTTTGTGTTGTCTTTCTGCTGCGTTCTCGCCGTCCTCACAGATCTTCTCTAATGAATGGGCTTTTGTGTTGTCTTTCTACTAAGGTCTCGCCATCCTCACAGATCTTCTCTAAGCCATGGACGTTTGTATTGTCTTTCTGCTGCGGTCTCGGTCGTCCTCACAGATCTTCTCTAATGAATGGACGTTTGTGTTGTCTTTCTGCTGAGGTCTCGCCATCCTCACAGATCTTCTCTAAGCCATGGACGTTTGTGTTGTCTTTCTGCTGCGGTCTCGCCGTCCTCACAGATCTTCTCTAATGATTGGGCGTTTGTGGTGTCTTTCTACTGAGGTCTCGCTCTTCTCACAGATCTTCTCTAATGAATGGACGTTTGTGTTGTCTTTCTGCTGAAGTCTCGCCATCCTCACAGATTTTCTCTAAGGCATGGACGTTTGTGTTGTCTTTCTGCTGCGTTCTCGCCGTCCTCACAGATCTTCTCTAATGAATGGGCGTTTGTGTTGTCTTTCTACTGAGGTCTCGCTCTTCTCACAGATCTTCTCTAATGAATGGACGCTTGTGTTGTCTTTCTGCTGCGGTCTCGCCGTCCTCACAAATCTTCTCTAATGGATGGGCGTTTGTATTGTCTTTCTACTAAGGTCTCGCCATCCTCACAGATCTTCTCTAAGCCATGGACGTTTGTATTGTCTTTCTGCTGCGGTCTCGCCGTCCTCACAGATCTTCTCTAATGAATGGACGTTTGTGTTGTCTTTCTACTGAGGTATCGCCATCCTCACAGATCTTCTCTAAGCCATGGACGTTTGTGTTGTCTTTCTGCTGCGTTCTCGCCGTCCTCACAGATCTTCTCTAATGAATGGGCGTTTGTGTTGTCTTTCCGCTGAGGTCTCGCCATCCTCACAGATCTTCTCTAATGAATGGGCGTTTGTGTTGTCTTTCCGCTGAGGTCTCGCCATCCTCACAGATCTTCTCTAAGGCATGGACGTTTGTGTTGTCTTTCTGCTGCGTTCTCGCCGTCCTCACAGATCTTCTCTAATGAATGGACGTTTGTGTTGTCTTTCTGCTGAGGTCTCGCCATCCTCACAGATCTTCTCTAAGGCATGGACGTTTGTTTTGTATTTCTGCTGCGGTCTCGCCGTCCTCACAGATCTTCTCTAATGAATGGGCGTTTGTGTTGTCTTTCTACTGAGGTCTCTCCATCCTCACAGATCTTCTCTAAGCCATGGACGTTTGTGTTGTCTTTCTGCTGCGTTCTCGCCGTCCTCACAGATCTTCTCTAATGAATGGGCTTTTGTGTTGTCTTTCTACTAAGGTCTCGCCATCCTCACAGATCTTCTCTAAGGCATGGACGTTTGTTTTGTCTTTCTGCTGCGGTCTCGCCGTCCTCACAGATCTTCTCTAATGAATGGGCGTTTGTGTTGTCTTTCTACTGAGGTCTCGCCATCCTCACAGATCTTCTCTAAGCCATGGACGTTTGTGTTGTCTTTCTGCTGCGTTCTCGCCGTCCTCACAGATCTTCTCTAATGAATGGGCGTTTGTGTTGTCTTTCTACTAAGGTCTCGCGATCCTCACAGATCTTCTCTAAGCCATGGACGTTTGTATTGTCTTTCTGCTGCGGTCTCGGTCGTCCTCACAGATCTTCTCTAATGAATGGACGTTTGTATTGTCTTTCTGCTGAGGTCTCGCCATCCTCACAGATCTTCTCTAAGCCATGGACGTTTGTGTTGTCTTTCTGCTGCGGTCTCGCCGTCCTCACAGATCTTCTCTAATGAATGGGCGTTTGTGGTGTCTTTCTACTGAGGTCTCGCTCTTCTCACAGATCTTCTCTAATGAATGGACGTTTGTGTTGTCTTTCTGCTGAGGTCTCGCCATCCTCACAGATTTTCTCTAAGGCATGGACGTTTGTGTTGTCTTTCTGCTGCGTTCTCGCCGTCCTCACAGATCTTCTCTAATGAATGGGCGTTTGTGTTGTCTTTCTACTGAGGTCTCGCTCTTCTCACAGATCTTCTCTAATGAATGGACGTTTGTGTTGTCTTTCTGCTGCGGTCTCGCCGTCCTCACAAATCTTCTCTAATGGATGGGCGTTTGTGTTGTCTTTCTACTAAGGTCTCGCCATCCTCACAGATCTTCTCTAAGCCATGGACGTTTGTATTGTCTTTCTGCTGCGGTCTCGCCGTCCTCACAGATCTTCTCTAATGAATGGACGTTTGTGTTGTCTTTCTACTGAGGTATCGCCATCCTCACAGATCTTCTCTAAGCCATGGACGTTTGTGTTGTCTTTCTGCTGCGTTCTCGCCGTCCTCACAGATCTTCTCTAATGAATGGACGTTTGTTTTGTCTTTCTGCTGCGGTCTCGCCGTCCTCACAGATCTTCTCTAATGAATGGGCGTTTGTGTTGTCTTTCTGCTGAGGTCTCGCCATCCTCACAGATCTTCTCTAAGGCATGGACGTTTGTTTTGTCTTTCTGCTGCGGTCTCGCCGTCCTCACAGATCTTCTCTAATGAATGGGCGTTTGTGTTGTCTTTCTACTGAGGTCTCGCCATCCTCACAGATCTTCTCTAAGCCATGGACGTTTGTGTTGTCTTTCTGCTGCGTTCTCGCCGTCCTCACAGATCTTCTCTAATGAATGGACGTTTGTGTTGTCTTTCTGCTTAGGTCTCGTCATCCTCACAGATCTTCTCTAAGCCATGGACGTTTGTGTTGTCTTTCTGCTGCGTTCTCGCCGTCCTCACAGATCTTCTCTAATGAATGGGCGTTTTGTTGTCTTTCTGCTGAGGTCTCGCCATCCTCACAGATCTTCTCTAAGGCATGGACGTTTGTTTTGTCTTTCTGCTGCGGTCTCGCCGTCCTCACAGATCTTCTCTAATGAATGGGCGTTTGTGTTGTCTTTCTACTGAGGTCTCGCCATCCTCACAGATCTTCTCTAAGCCATGGACGTTTGTGTTGTCTTTCTGCTGCGTTCTCGCCGTCCTCACAGATCTTCACTAATGAATGGGCGTTTGTGTTGTCTTTCTACTGAAGTCTCGCCATCCTCACAGATCTTCTCTAAGCCATGGACGTTTATGTTGTCTTTCTGCTGCGTTCTCACCGTCCTCACAGATCTTCTCTATTGAATGGACCTTTGTGTTGTCTTTCTCCTGAGGTCTCGCCATCCTCACAGATTTTCTCTAAGGCATTGACGTTTGTGCTCTCTTTCTACTGAGGTCTCGCTCTTCTCACAGATCTTCTCTAATGAATGGACGTTTGTGTTGTCTTTCTACTGCTTTCTCGTCATCCTCATAGATCTTCTCTAAGCCATGGACGTTTGTGTTGTCTTTCTACTGAGGTATCGCCATCCTCACAGATCTTCTCTAATGAATGGGCGTTTGTGTTGTCTTTCTACTGAGGTCTCGCCATCCTCACAGATCTTCTCTAAGCCATGGACGTTTGTGTTGTCTTTCTGCTGCGTTCTCGCCGTCCTCACAGATCTTCTCTAATGAATGGGCGTTTGTGTTGTCTTTCTACTAAGGTCTCGCGATCCTCACAGATCTTCTCTAAGCCATGGACGTTTGTATTGTCTTTCTGCTGCGGTCTCGGTCGTCCTCACAGATCTTCTCTAATGAATGGACGTTTGTATTGTCTTTCTGCTGAGGTCTCGCCATCCTCACAGATCTTCTCTAAGCCATGGACGTTTGTGTTGTCTTTCTGCTGCGGTCTCGCCGTCCTCACAGATCTTCTCTAATGAATGGGCGTTTGTGGTGTCTTTCTACTGAGGTCTCGCTCTTCTCACAGATCTTCTCTAATGAATGGACGTTTGTGTTGTCTTTCTGCTGAGGTCTCGCCATCCTCACAGATTTTCTCTAAGGCATGGACGTTTGTGTTGTCTTTCTGCTGCGTTCTCGCCGTCCTCACAGATCTTCTCTAATGAATGGGCGTTTGTGTTGTCTTTCTACTGAGGTCTCGCTCTTCTCACAGATCTTCTCTAATGAATGGACGTTTGTGTTGTCTTTCTGCTGCGGTCTCGCCGTCCTCACAAATCTTCTCTAATGGATGGGCGTTTGTGTTGTCTTTCTACTAAGGTCTCGCCATCCTCACAGATCTTCTCTAAGCCATGGACGTTTGTATTGTCTTTCTGCTGCGGTCTCGCCGTCCTCACAGATCTTCTCTAATGAATGGACGTTTGTTTTGTCTTTCTGCTGCGGTCTCGCCGTCCTCACAGATCTTCTCTAATGAATGGGCGTTTGTGTTGTCTTTCTGCTGAGGTCTCGCCATCCTCACAGATCTTCTCTAAGGCATGGACGTTTGTTTTGTTTTTCTGCTGCGGTCTCGCCGTCCTCACAGATCTTCTCTAATGAATGGGCGTTTGTGTTGTCTTTCTACTGAGGTCTCGCCATCCTCACAGATCTTCTCTAAGCCATGGACGTTTGTGTTGTCTTTCTGCTGCGTTCTCGCCGTCCTCACAGATCTTCTCTAATGAATGGACGTTTGTGTTGTCTTTCTGCTTAGGTCTCGCCATCCTCACAGATCTTCTCTAAGCCATGGACGTTTGTGTTGTCTTTCTGCTGCGTTCTCGCCGTCCTCACAGATCTTCTCTAATGAATGGGCGTTTTGTTGTCTTTCTGCTGAGGTCTCGCCATCCTCACAGATCTTCTCTAAGGCATGGACGTTTGTTTTGTCTTTCTGCTGCGGTCTCGCCGTCCTCACAGATCTTCTCTAATGAATGGGCGTTTGTGTTGTCTTTCTACTGAGGTCTCGCCATCCTCACAGATCTTCTCTAAGCCATGGACGTTTGTGTTGTCTTTCTGCTGCGTTCTCGCCGTCCTCACAGATCTTCACTAATGAATGGGCGTTTGTGTTGTCTTTCTACTGAAGTCTCGCCATCCTCACAGATCTTCTCTAAGCCATGGACGTTTATGTTGTCTTTCTGCTGCGTTCTCACCGTCCTCACAGATCTTCTCTATTGAATGGACCTTTGTGTTGTCTTTCTCCTGAGGTCTCGCCATCCTCACAGATTTTCTCTAAGGCATTGACGTTTGTGCTCTCTTTCTACTGAGGTCTCGCTCTTCTCACAGATCTTCTCTAATGAATGGACGTTTGTGTTGTCTTTCTACTGCTTTCTCGTCATCCTCATAGATCTTCTCTAAGGCTCTATCTTTCTGCCGAGGTCTCGCTCTTCTCACAGATCTTCTCTATGGCATATTAAACTAACAGGCGCCTGTCAGACTTCTGTGGCAAGCAGCTGCTTCTGGAAAATTTTATTTCTCAAAATAACACGATTTCGTGGAGTACAATAATAAAAGAATTATTCTTTTAAAGTGTTATTTAAACTCATTTTATACTCTTTACTTTTTCTTATTTCAGGTCTTAGTGGAATGCCAACTAGTGCGGACTTGCTTCTGATGGCGAGCCAGCCTGGTTCGCCTTGGAAGTTCCCCTCCATGCCGCTGAGCATGGCCGACATCTCGACTCTGATGGCCGCCCAGCAGCAACCCCAGCCCCAGCAACAGCATCCTCAAGCTGCCAGTTTGTCCAGTCTCTACTTCGGCTTGCAGCGGTCAACTTTTCCCCCTTTCTCCCTGATGAGTCAGGGTAGCGGACTAGGACCCGGTCTTGTGACGGGACATTCTCCCCACCTGCAGCCGTCGACTTCCAGCTCCAGAGCGGCAGCTTCTTCTTCCATGCCGGTGTCGAGTCTAAGTGCCGCTGTCACTTCGGCCGCTGCCGCAGCCGCCGCGGCAGCCAACCCCGTGCTGTCGACGTCGACAGCCGGACTGTATTCGGTCCCGTTATCGAGCAGGATTCCCGCTTTGTATCCAGGACTCAAGTTCCACCCATACTTTCACCCGAGGCTAGTACAACCATCGACAAATAAAAACTCTGACTGTGACGGATTGGCACCACAAGTATAGTTGGATTGCGTGTTGGTCTTTGTCACTGATTTCAACATGAATGCCAAAAGTTACTGGACTGCTAGAAAAATGACTGATGATGAAGTACAATTGAAGTTTCTATTTGTTTGACGATGTTCGGAGTTCGTTACCAGTAATCTATTTATTTTGTGGTGGTTTTTTTTTTAAATCAATTTTTTTTAAAATAAATTGGAAGGAATAAGAACTTTTTCATCCTTAAAGTTACAAGCACACTTCGCTAAGTAAAATGGTTCTGCATTTTGATATATTGACAAAATCGGATAAGCAGACTTTCACAGAGACACAAACGGAATCTTCAAAATTAAAAAATATCGACACAGAATTGATTATTTCTATGATACAGTTATTTGAAAGGACTGTAACTGGTTTATATTGTGATATATTCTGGCTATGGCAGAATTCAATTTGTTAATATGTGATCTAAGAATCTTTCTGGATCAGACTTGTACGAGATTTTGTGATTTTTTTTCTGTGTGTATGTGTCGGAGGTATATTTAAGCTTGTTTCTAAAGAAGATAACGATTACCAAGTATAAACTCTTCAAGAATGTGATTTACACAATCTTATGTAGGACATTGCTGGTTATCAAGTCAGAAACGACTTTAACGGTTAACGGTTTTTTGACTTTTGACATTACAATGTAGCAATAATATATGTATAAATGTAAGTAGTTTGTTGGGGAAAAGAGAAAAAAAATAATCTAAACTGAACTACCGCTCGAAATATATGGCAATAGGAGCTGAAAAATGTTTGAAACAAAAAATGGTAACGCATGCCATTTGCTAGTGGTTGAATTGTGTTGGATGAAATTATCAACTTTCATCACTTTGTGACATTATAGGAATTCGACAAAGTACATATTTATATGCAATTGTCTCAAGTAGTATATATTCATTTTTTAAAGTTTTCATTTATAAAAAAAAATGTTTTTGGGAATTTGCTTCCAGCTGATGTGAAATTTGGAGAATATGTACAGACATGATAAATGAACGTTACCCGGCTATGGCTGTGGTGTATTAACTCTTCTGATAAGTCACGAAATCGCATCCTCCGTTGTTTTGCCGCATCACTTTGGAAGATGCTCCAGTATAACAAAGCAAGATGATAAAAGTGATATGATTTCAACGAAGACTTGACTGTAATATATGGTCATCAAAACCCATACATCATGCTCAGTGTAATAGGTAAATGCAATTATGAAACATCAACTAGAAAACTTGTTATTTATTTAATAAAAAAAAATATAAAGCAACTTTGTGTAGGAAAGATTATGAAGCTCAGATAAGTGTAAAATGCTTGTTAACACATTGTAGACTGGGATAAACTGAGAGAGATTGGGTTTGTAAATTTTCCCAGTACAGTCGCTCAAAAAAATATCCGAACACTATGGTTGATTACAGAATTAAAAAAAAAATATTTGGCAACGATTTTTTGTAGAAATTAGTGATCTGGCAACCTTCGTATCACGTGACACGAAGGTTGCCAGATCACTAATTTCTAAAAAAACGTTGCCAGATATTTTTTCTGAATTCTGTAATCAACCATAATGTTCGGATATTTTTTGAGCGACTGTACTATTTATATCACACCAAGCCAAAACACCTCGTATAATAGAAAGCTATGGGACCACGTTATGACGTCAGCATAAGTAGTCCTAACATATGAATAATTCTTATATTTTAGTCTCTGTTATTATTACTGGTAGACTCTTTTGCTAATCTTCTTACTAACGTTTATCGAAAAATATATTTTATTTAGGAAGAAGATTATTCGCATTCATTATCAATATCATAATGCTAATTAATACAAATAATGTTTCTTCTAGATAAAATATATTTATAGATAAACATCAGTATAAAGATTAGGACTAGAGTTCGCCGGTAATAATATTATAATCAAAAATATAAGAGTTATGTATATGGTAGGACTCGTTAAGTTGACGTCATAAATTTTGTCCACTGGCCTTCTATTATAAGAGGTGTTCGCCAAGACCACTTTGATGCATTCGACCTGGACAATTGAACAAAAGAAGGGTTGTGTTGTTTTGGGTTGTTTTACCTCTGAGCGGCACTTTTTTTGCACACCATGGGCTAAATGGCCAGGTCACATGGACCCCGAAGGCTCAGAGAAAGTTGGGGGAGGGGACCCACTGGAACAGCTGTTGGGAGACAGATGGTAGCCCCCCGTCAAGGCCATCCAGCGTGTTCTTTAACGTGCACAGGGTATGGCTCTCCCGCACACGGGGCCACGGTTTAACGTCCCGTCCGACGGACGGCGGCCTTTCCAAGCCCATCGGTGTCCCCTACTGACCGTGGACAGGGCGGGGAATTTTGCGGAGATACAAAAGAAGGGAAAAAAAGGAAGAAAATTAAATTTTCATAAAATTTTAAGCGCTTTAATTTGTTTAAAATTTAACTAAACTCTATTTATTTTTAAAGTTTCTAATGTAGAATAATTTTTTCATTACTGTTATATTAAAATATTTATGAATGTATTAATATTTGTTAACAGAATTTTAAAAATCATAACTACCAGTTTTGTTTTAAACAAATATATTTTATAAGTTTTTAAGATAGCAGGCAGCCAATCAGGCTGCCAATTTTCCACTCTCATTACTCTTCTAACCTGTTTTAAAATTAATTTATTCTAAGAACGCTTCCAATGGGTCCAGAGAGTGCACTAGTGAAAAAATTATTATTCTGTGTGTTTCAATTAAAGCTCTCTCTCTTAAAATTCCACTGCTGAATTTTTATTTTTTAAATTTAGTAATGCGTTTTCAAATATTCATAAATATCTTTAAAAATCCATAATGAATAAAGTATTTGGTTTCATGCTGTTAAAAAATAAATAACTTGCAATTAAACTTTAGTGAAATTAAATCATTAAATCTTTTTGAATATTTTATTTTCCGTTTCCTGTTGTTCAACGTCTGTCGTGGCGAAGGACACCGTAATATATCTTGAAATAGATATATATAGAGAGAGGCGAATTAAATATTATCTGTGAAAAAATTATACTGGTAGCTATTTATTTTTAAAACTTTGGTCATTGATTTTTAAATATTCTGTAATATTTAAACAAAATAATAATTAATAAATTATCCAATTTCACGTTGTTTAAAAATAGATGACTTTTAGTTGAAGATTCGACAAATTAAATCACTTATAATTATATGCATAATTAAGTTTCCTCCTTTTCTTCTATCATAATATATATTTTTTAAAAATTGGTAATTAATTTTAAAATATCCATAAATATTTTAATAAGGTTATAAAAAAAAATTACTTTCTGTTATAGTGTTTAAATATAAATGGCTGTTAACTGGACTTTAGTAAAATTAAATCACTTCAAAACTTTACGCATTTTTCTTCTTCCGTTCAATGGCTGTCCAGGTCCAGTGCACCTAGATGGCTCTAGTTTCGGCCGGTGGTTTTCCGTTGTTTATAAAGGCAAATGTGTGATTTCGGCCGTAAATCTGTCGACTACGGAAATAACATAGATTCATGTATCCGTCTACAATGTGTTAAGATAAAAGTGGATGTAATGCATGTCATAAATTAGAGATGTGAAACAGAAATTTTTACTTAACAGATATAAAGCAAAGTTTGAGATTCTGTGACGTCAGACTCTGTGTTTCATTTTTGTTCCTTCTGTTATTATAGTCTCCAAATTTTAAGTACCTTTTACAAATGAGCTATGGAGCGGGGGTGGCTCAGTCGGTAGCGCGCCAGGCTCGTAATCTGTAGTTCCCAGGTTCGAGTCCCAGCTGGGTCAGGGTTGAGATTTATCTCCGCAAAATTTCCCCGCCCTGCCCACGGTCAGTAGGGGACACCGATGGGCTTGAAAAGGACGCCGTCCGTTGGATGGGACGTTAAGCCGTGGCCCCGTGTGCGGGAGAGCCATACCCTGTGCACGTTAAAGAACACGCTGGATGGCCTTGATGGGAGGCTACCATCTGTCTCCCAACAGCTGTTCCAGTGAGTCCCCTCCCCAACCTTCTCTGAGCCTTCGGGGTCCTTGTGGCCTGGCCATTTAGCCCATGGTGTGCAAAAAAGTGCCTCTCAGAGGTAAAACAATCCAATCCAATACAAATGAGCTATTGTTTTTATGAAAACTTTTCAGAAGAAACGAACTAATGTTTCCACTTTTATCACCTGTCTGCAAATATTCAACTTTTTTTTATTTTTAAAGATAAAAAAATCAAAAATATTTTGCTGAAGAACCTCTGCGAATAACAGGATGTCCTTGTGGCCTGGCCATTTAGTCCAGTGGGGGTCAAAAAGAGTCCATCAGAAGTCCCAATAGCTTAATTGCGCCCTCTAACGGTAGAAAAAGTAGGACTATGAGGAAACCTTAAACCAATATTAAAAACGATCTATTTCTCCTAGATGTTAAAAATTTTCGTGATGGGGCCTTATGGTCAAGAGACTTACAGTCGCTCAAAAAAATATCCGAACACTATAGTTGATTACAGAATTCAGAAAAAAATATCTGGCAACGATTTTCTTTTGGAAATTAGTGATCTGGCAACATTCGTGTATGTATAGTCGCTCAAAAAAATATCCGAACACTATGGTTGATTACAGAATTTAGAAAAAATATCTGGCAACGTTTTTTTTAGAAATTAGTGATCTGGCAACCTTCGTGTTAATGTAACACGAAGGTTGCCAGATCACTAATTTCTAAAAAAAATCGTTACCAGATATTTTTTTCTATTGGAGTGGCGATTGGAGTAATGATTTGTTCCCTTATCTTCAAGTAAAAGGAATTTTTTTATTTTAAACAGAATTAAATGAAAACGTTTTTTCGTGTTTGATACGTGCAAATCAAATATTACGATTTGCAATTTCCTAATCATACCTTAGTTCCAATTGGCATTGTTAGAGGGTGCTAAATTTTTCATTCTCCCAGTTTTACTTCCATAGGAGTGACTATTGCTATTTTAGCTCATTCTCTAATTCGTTTTTAAATGACAGACTGCATTAAAGCTCGTTTACAAATGATCGACTTCTGTTTTTAGCTCGTTTAGAAGTGACCGACATCTGTTTTTATCTCGTTTACAAGTGATTGACTTCTGTTTTTAGCTCGTTTACAAGTGACCGACTTCTGTTTTTATCTCGTTTACAAGTGATTGACTTCTGTTTTTAGTTCGTTTACAAATGACCGACTTCTGTTTTTAGCTCGTTTACAAATGACAGACTTCTGTTTTTAGTCCTTTTTAAAAATGAGGGACTACTGTTTTTAGCTCGTTTACAAATGACAGACTTCTGTTTTTAGTCCTTTTTAAAAATGAGGGACTACTGTTTTTAGCTCGTTTCCAAATGAGCGACTGTTTTTTTTATTCCGTTTTCAAAGGACAGATTAGTGTTTTTAACTCGTTTCCAAATGAGTCTGTTGTTTATAGCTCACTAATAAATGAGAAACTTCTGTTTTTATCTCGTTTCAAATGACTGACTATTGTTTTTAGCTCACTTTTCAAATGACTGACTACAGTTTTCACCCCGTTTTCAAAATACCGATAAGTCTTGTTTGTTTGGTTTTTTTATTCGTTTCTAAACGAGCGTCTGTTGTTTATAAGCACACTTCCAAATGAGAGACTTCTGTTTTTAGCTCGTTTTCAAATAATAGTCTATTGTTTTTAGCTCGTTTTCAATTGAGTGACTACTGTTATTTACATTAATAATAGCTCCTCTTTCTGAACACTGAATGGTGTTTTCAACTCGTTTCTAAATGTTCTTCTGTCCTTTATAGTTCACTTCCAAATGAGAGACTTCTGTTTTTAGCTCGTTTTCAAAAGAGTGACTTCTGTTTTATCTCGTTCCCAAATGAGACTCTATTTATTTTTTCCAAAGTGAGACTGCTCTTTTTAGCGCGTTTTCAAATGACTGACTATTGTTTTAGCTCATTTTCAAATGAGCGAATTCTATTTTCGTTTCCTTTTCGAATGACCGGCTGCTGTTTTCAGCTCGTTTTAAAATGAGTGACTTCTGTTTTTAGCTCATTTTCAAATGATTGACTTCTGTTTTTACTCCATTTTTTAAAAGACTGATTAGTGTTTTTAACTCATTTCTAAATGTTCGTCTCTTCTTTACAGATCACTTTCAAATGAGAGATTTATATTTTTTGCTAAGTTTTAAATGAGTTACTTCTATTTTTAGCTCGTTTTCAACTGAGCAGCTTTTGTTTTTAGGCTCGTTTTCAAATAAACAACTGTTTTTTTAGTTCTTTTTGAAAAAAAAAAGGACTTCTGATTTTAGCGCGTTTTCTAATGATCTTCCATTGTGTTCAGTTCATTTTGAAATAAACAACTGTTGTTTTTAGCTCGTTTCAAATGAGTGACTTCTGTTTTTCGTTCCCAAGTGAGAGACTATTCTTTTTAGCTCATTTTCAAAGGAGCCACTATTGTGTCCAACTCATTTTGAAATGAACGACTGTTTTTTAAGCTCGCTTTCAAATGAGATACTTCTCTCTCTATCTCGTTTTCAAGTGAGCTACTGTCGTGTTTAGCTCCTTTTCAAATGAATGCCTGCTCTTTTTAATTCGTTTTCAAATGAGTGACTAATGTGTTTAGCTAGTTTCCAAATGAACAACTGCTTTTTAGCCCTTGTCCAAAGGAGCCATTATTGTGTTTGGCTCGCTTTGAAATGAACGACTGTTCTTTTTAGCTCGTCTTCAAATGAGAGACTTCTGTTTCTAGCTCGTTTTAAGTGAGCTACTGTCGTGTTTAGCTCGTTTCCATATGAGATACTTCTTCTTCTAGCTCGTTTTCAAGTGAGCTACTCGAGTTTAGCTCGTTTTCAAACAAGAGACTTCTGTTTCTATCTCGTTTTGAAATGACATACTATTGTGTTTAGATCGTTCCCAAATGGACTCATTTAGCTCGTATTCAAGTGAAATACTATTGTGTTTAGCTCGTTACCAAATGAGCTCATTTTAGCTCGTTTTCAAATGAGCTCTTTTTTAGCTCGTTTTCAAATGACCAACCTCTGATTTTTAGCTCGTTTTCAAATGAGAGACCTCTTCTTTTAGCTCGTTTTCAAATGAGCGGACTTTGCTTTTTGCTCGATCCCAAATAAACAACTAAAAACTAACCGTCTATAAACATTCATCTATTCTGTTTTCAAAGAAAAATGAATATTCATTTTTCGGTTGTATACGTGATAATAAAATATTAAGATTCGCAATTTTCAAATCTCCCAACAGCTTTAATAGCCGCACTTACTTCACAAAATTAGTAAAAGGACAAAATTTTTACAAATATTGAAAAAGATCTATATCTGATGGAAGTTTGAAATTTTCCTGGTGAAGTCATTTGTGAAGAGAATTTGCAAAAAGAGCAATCATGCAAACGATTTACCATAATACACAACAGATGCTCGAACACAAAATGAAAAAAACGGTAAAATTTACTAGTGCAAAAAGGAGCAAAACAATTTTTTTTTTCAAATGATAAACCAAAAAATGGGTCCCAAAAAAAACATAAAAAACTCAATATTTACAGTCGCTCAAAAAAGTATCCGAACATTATGGTTGATCACAGAATTCAGAAAAAAATATCTGGCAACGATTTTTTTTACAAATTAGTGATCTGGCAACCTTCGTTGTCACGTGATTACAGAATTCAGGAAAAATATCTGGAGCGTGTACAGCAACTGTACACGCTCCAGATACCGTTCACAGCAAACTGGAGCGTGTGCAGTTACTGCACACGCTCAATATTTCCGTGAGTGGGCCCACACGATCTAGTATCAAAATAATATGACCACCTACACTCGCTCAAAAAAGTATCCGGAAAAAAAAGTTCGGATACTTTTTTTGAGCGACTGTACAATCAATAGTTGGGTAGTTTTACCTCCGAGCAGCACTTTTTTTGCACACCATGGGCAAAATGGCCAGGTCACAAGAACCCGAAGGCTCAGAGAAGGTTGGGGGAGGGGACCTCACTGGAACAGATGTTCGGAGACAGATGGTAGCCTCCCGTCAAGTAATCCAGCGTGTTCTGACGGTTTAATGCCACAAACCGAATCTCGACTTAATGTCCCATCCGATGGACTGCAGCCTTTCCAAGCCATCAGTGTCCCTTATCTCACCAACAAAAGAGAGATAATCCTAACTATCGGTGGTTTGAGATATATTTCCCGAAAAATCCCCGCCCTGCGCCCGGTCAATAGGGGACATCGATGGGCTAGGAAAGGCCGCCGGCCATCAGATGAAATGAAATTCCATGACCCGTGTGTAGAAGAGCCACACTCTATTCCTGGGTCACTGCTTAACGTCTCGTTCTATGGAATAAATCATCCTAACAACTGTCCAATTGGTGACGGTTCTCCAAGATTCTCTGTCCCTCGGTGATCCTTTTCAGGAGCATTCCCAAGATTTAGTTTTGGAGACAGATAGATCACGGAATTTTTTGGTGGTGGTGGGTTAAATTAAATGATGACTACCTTCTGTCTCCTAACAACTGACCAATGGCTGTCTTTCCTCCAAGATTCTCTGTCCCTCGTTGGTTCTTTTCAGGAGCATTCCCAAGATTTAGTTTTGGAGACAGATAGATCCCGGAATTTTGTGGGGTGGTGGGTTAAATTAAAGGATGGCTACCTTCTGTCTCCTAATAACTGACCAATGGCTGTCTTTCCTCCAAGATTCTCTGTCCCTCGTTGGTTCTTTTCAGGAGCATTCCCAAGATTTAGTTTTGGAGACAGATAGATCCCGGAATTTTGTGGGGTGGTGGGTTAAATTAAAGGATGGCTACCTTCTGTCTCCTAACAACTGACCAATGGCTGTCTTTCCTCCAAGATTCTCTGTCCCTCGGTGGTCCTTTTCAGGAGCATTCCCAAGATTTAGTTTTGGAGACAGATAGATCCCGGAATTTTTGGGGGCTGGTGGGTTAAATTAAATGATGGCTACCTTCTGCCTCCTAATAACTGACCAATGGCTGTCTTTCCTCCAAGATTCTCTGTCCCTCGGTGGTCCTTTTCAGGAGCATTCCCAAGATTTAGTTTTGGAGACAGATAGATCCCGGAATTTTTTGGTGGTGGGTTAAATTAAATGATGGCTACCTTCTGTCTCCTAACAACTGACCAATGGCTGTCTTTCCTCCAAGATTCTCTGTCCCTCGGTGGTCCTTTTCAGGAACATTCCCAAGATTAAGTTTTGGAGACAAATAGATCCCGGAATTTTTTGGGGGTGGTGGGTTAAACTAAATGATGACTACCTTCTGTCTCCTAACAACTGACCAATGGCTGTCTTTCCTCCAAGATTTTCTGTCCCTCGGTGGTCCTTTTCAGGAGCATTCCCAAGATTTAGTTTTGGAGACAGATAGATCCCGGAATTTTTTGGTGGTGCTGGGTTAAATTAAATGATGGCTACCTTCTGTCTCCTAACAACTGACCAATGGCTGTCTTTCCTCCAAGATTCTCTGTCCCTCGGTGGTCCTTTTCAGGAGCATTCCCAAGATTTAGTTTTGGAGACAGATAGATCCCGGAATTTTTTGGGGGTGCTGGGTTAAATTAAATGATGGCTACCTTCTGTCTCCTAACAACTGACCAATGGCTGTCTTTCCTCCAAGATTTTCTGTCCCTCGGTGGTCCTTTTCAGCAGCATTCCCAAGATTTAGTTTTGGAGACAGATAGATCCCGGAATTTTTTGGTGGTGGTGGGTTAAATTAAATGATAGCTACCTTCTGTCTCCTAAAAACTGACCAATTGCTGTCTTTCCTCCAAGATTCTCTGTCCCTCGGTGGTTCTTTTCAGGAGCATTATCAAGATTTAGTTTTGGAGACAGATAGATCCCGGAATTTTTTGGTGGTGGTGGGTTAAATTAAATGATAGCTACCTTCTGTCTCCTAAAAACTGACCAATGGCTGTCTTTCCTCCAAGATTCTCTGTCCCTCGGTGGTCCTTTTCAGGAGCATTCCCAAGATTTAGTTTTGGAGACAGATAGATCCCGGAATTTTTTGGTGGTGGTGGGTTAAATTAAATGATAGTACCTTCTGTCTCCTAAAAACTGACCAATGGCTGTCTTTCCTCCAAGATTCTCTGTCCCTCGGTGGTCCTTTTCAGGAGCATTCCCAAGATTCAGTTTTGGAGACAGATAGATCCCGGAATTTTTTGGTGGTGGTGGGTTAAATTAAATGATGGCTACCTTCTGTCTCCTAACAACTGACCAATGGGTGTCTTTCCTCCAAGATTCTCTGGCCCTTGGGGGTCCTTTTCAGGAGCATACCCAGGATTCAGTTTTGGGGGGTCCCAGAATATTTCTTAGTAGCTTTTATTTTTATGGGTCCCAGAATATTTCTTAGGGGGTGGGATAATTTATAGAGAGGCTACCATCTGTCTCCTAACAACTGACCAATGGGTGTCTTTAATCCAAGATTCTCTGGCTCTTGTGAGTCCTTTTCAGGAGTATGCCCACGATTCAGTTTTGGGGGGCAGATGGGTCCCAGAATATTTCTCAGGGGGTGGGATAAATTATAGAGAGGCTACCGTCTGTCTCCTAACAACTGACCAATAGGTGTCTTTCCTCCAAGATTCTCTGGCCCATGGGGGTTCTTTTCAGGAGCATACCCAAGATACAGTTTTGGGGGGCAGATAGGTCCCAGAATATTTCTTAGGGGGGTGGGATAAATTAAAGAGAGGCTACCATCTGTCTCCTAACAACTGACCAATTGGTGTCTTTCCTCCAAGAATCTCTGGCCCTTGGCGGTCCTTTTCTGGAGTATACCCAGGATTCAGTTTTGGGGAGCAGATGGGTCCCAGAATATTTCTTATGGGGTGGGATAAATTTTAGAGAGGCTACCATCTGTTTCCTAACAACTGACCAATGGGTGTCTTTCCTCCAAGATTCTCTGGCCCTTGGGGGTCCTTTTCAGGAGCATACCCAGGATTCAGTTTTGGGGGGCAGATGGGTCATAGAATATTTCTTTGGGGGGTGGGATAAATTATAGAGAGGCTACCATCTGTTTCCTAACAACTAACCAATGGGTGTTTTTCCTCCAAGATTCTCTGGCCCTTGGGGGTCCTTTTCAGGAGCATACCCAGGATTCAGTTTTAGGGGGCAGATGGATCACAGAATATTCCTTAGGGGGTGGGATAAATTATAGAGAGGCTACCATCTGTTTCCTAACAACTGACCAATGGGTGTCTTTCCTCCAAGATTCTCTGGCCCTTAGGGGTCCTTTCAGGAGCATGCCCAGTATTCAGTTTTGGGGGGCAGATGGGTCCCAGAATATTTCTTAGGGGGTGGGATAAATTATAGAGAGGCTACCATCTGTCTCCTAACAACTGACCAATGGGTGTCTTTTCTCCAAGATTCTCTGGCCCTTGAGGGTCCATTTCAGAAATCTACCCATGATTTAGTTTCAGGGGGTAGATGGGTCCCAGTATTTTTTCTGGGGGATGAGAATTAAAGGGTGCTACCATCTGTCTCCTAACAACTGTTTAATAGGTGTCTTTTCTCCAAGATTCTCTGTCCCTTGGGGTTCCTTTTCAGGAGTCTACCCAGGATTTAGTTTTGGGGAAGAGAAGTCTCAGAATTTTTGTTTGGGGGGTGGGGTAAATTAAATGGTGATTACCATCTGTCTCTTAACAACTATCTAATGGGTGTCTTTCCTCCAAAATTCTCTGGCCCTTGAGGGTCCGTTTCAGAAATCTCTCCATGATTTAGTTTCAGGGGGTAGAGGGGTCCCAGTATTTTTTCTGGGGGATGAGAATTTAAGGGTGCTATCATCTGTCTCCTAACAACTCTTCAATGGGTGTCTTTTCTCCAAGATTCTCTGTTCCTTGGGGTTCTTTTTCAGTAGTCTACCCAGGATTTAATTTTGGGGAAGAGAAGTCTCAGAATTTGTTTGGGGGGGGGGGGGGGGTAAATTAAAGGGTGATTACCATCTGTCTCTTAACAGCTATCTATGGGTGTCTTTCCTCCAAGATTCTCTGGCCCTTGGGGTTTCTATTCAGGAGCAAGCCCAGGATTTAGTTTTGGGGAGCAGATGGGTCCCAGAATATTTCTTAGCGGGTGGGATAAATTATAGTGAGGCTACCATCTGTCTCCTAACAACTGACCAATGGGTGTCTTTCCTCCAAGATTCTTTGGCCCTTGGGGTTTCTTTTCAGGAGCATGCCCAGGATTAAGTTTTGGGGGGCAGATGGGTCCCAGAATATTTCTTAATGGGTGGGATAAATTATAGTGAGGCTACCATCTGTCTCCTAACAACTGACCAATGGGTGTCTTTCCTCCAAGATTCTCTGGCCCTTTGGGGTCCTTTTCAGGAGCATACCCAGGATTCAGATTTTGGGGGGCAGATGGGTATCTGTCTCCTAACAACTGACCAATGGGTGTCTTTCCTCCAAGATTCTCTGGTCCTTGGGGGTCTTTTCAGGAGCATACCCAGGATTCAGTTTTGGGGGTCAGATGGGTCCCAGAATATTTCTTAGAGGGTGGGATAAATTATAGAGAGGCTGCCATCTGTCTCCTAACAACTGACCAATGGGTGTCTTTCCTCCAAGATTCTCTGGCCCTTGGGGGTCCTTTTCAGGAGCATGCCCAGGATTCAGGTTTTGGGGGTCAGATGGGTATCATCTGTCTCCTAACAACTGACCAATGGGTATCTTTCCTCCAAGATTCTCTGGCCCTTGGGGTCCTTTTCAGGTGCATGCCCAGGATTCAGTTTTGGGGTGCAGATGGGTCCCAGAATATTTCTTATAGGGTGGGAGAAAAGGTTGGGAAGTTGGGAGAAGGTTCAGAGAACGTTGGGGGAGAGGGCACGGCTTAACGTCCCATCCGACGGACGTCGGCCTTTCCAAGCCCATCGGTGTCCCCTACTGACCGTGGGCAGGGCAGGGGATTTGGCGGAGATAAATCTCAATCTGGAAACTGCTGATTACGAGCCTGGCGAGTTACCGACTGAGCCACGCCTGCCCTGTATGCTGGAGAGCCATACCCTGTGCATGCTAAGGAACACACTGAAATGCTTTGACGGCAGGTTACCATCCATCTCCTAACAGCTGTTTATTGGGTCTCTTCCCCCAACCTTCTCTGAGCCTTCGGGGTCCTTGTGACCTGCCATTTAGCCAAATGTGTGCAAAAAGTGCCGCTCAGATGTGCATGTTAAGGAACACACTGAAATGATTTGACGAGAGGCTAACATCTATCTCCTAACGGCTGTCTAGTGGGTCTCTTCCCCCAACCTTCTCTGACCCTTCGGGGTCCTTGTGACCTGCCATTTAGCCAAATGTGTGCAAAAAGTGCCGCTCAGATGTGCATGTTAAGGAACACACTGAAATGATTTGACGAGAGGCTAACATCTATCTCCTAACGGCTGTCTAGTGGGTCTCTTCCCCCAACCTTCTCTGACCCTTCGGGGTCCTTGTGACCTGCCATTTAGCCAAATGTGTGCAAAAAGTGCCGCTCAGAGGTCCATGTTAAGGAACGCACTGAAATGCTTTGACGAGAGGCTACCATCTATCTCCTAACAGCTGTCTAGTGGGTCTCTTACCCCAACCTTCTCTGAGCCCCCGGGGTCCTTGTGACCTGCCATTTAGCCAAATGTGTGCAAAAAGTGCCGCTCAGAGGTGCATGTTAAGGAACACACTGAAATGCTTTGACGGGAGGCTACCATCTATCTCCCAATAGCTGTCTAGTTGGTCTCCTCCCCCAACCTTCTCTGAGCCTCCGGGGTCCTTGTGACCTGGCCATTTAGCCAAATGTGTGCAAAAAGTGCCACTCAGATGTGAAACAACCCGACCTATCGTTGATTATGCAGATAGCGCTTTTGTAAAACGCTCAGTGCTCTACATATCGATTAAAAAGAGCATATCATTTTAAATAAACTTAATTCCTTCACTGCTTCGTTAGAAATATCAGACTTCTAGACTTATTACTAAATAATTCTCAACTCAATCACTTTATAATTAAACTGAGCTTTTCGTATAATTAAGTGGACACGTTTTTAGTAGCTTAAAACGCACAGATTCCATTAATCAAACCATTTTAATCTTGTTAATTTTGCAATTAGAAGGAAATATTAATTAAATGTACACTTAGCAAAATTAGATTTATAATCATTAACTTTTAAAAAAAAAAATCGAAATTCTCTCTCATTAAGCTTGATATCCTGGTGAGCAGTTAAAATCTTTCCAAGTGACAACTAGATGTCACTCTGTTTATATCTGAAGTGATTTTAAAAGTAATACACCCTATAAAAAAAAAGTGGGGAGGAAATACAGTTTTTTTTTATAAACTTTAAACAACAGAAGAAACCAATCCACAACAGTCGAATCGGCGAACAACACTTTAGGAAACATTCTTTATTTCCTAAAAATCCTTTTAAAAGAAGTAGATCGGTTTCAAAACTAACAACCCCATGGCCACTGACAGAAAGAAATCTTATTACGTGCAATAGAAACGCCAAAAACATTCCAGCTCCTGAAACTATCGTCCCTGAGAAGTGTGTATAACACAAACAGCCTAGCCTTAAATGCAATAAAACTTCTCCGGCAAAAAAAACCGTAACCGTAACAGTCGTCCTTTTGGATTGCTCGTCAAAAATATAACAGTTTGAAATCTAATATCCGCAACCGCTAACAGTGCTGCAAAAAAACAGCTACTTGTCACTAGGTTGAATGGATTACCAAAGTATTCCAAGAGACTCTTCTAGAAAGACGTCTAGTGACATAAGACCTGGCTCACAATTCTCTTCTGAAGAGCAGCAAGTACATTAAACAGGCTTCACGAAAACGTCATGAATGTCTTCTCCGTGTTCTAATGATGTCACCTTGACATAACAGCTGTCAATTTGACGTCACTACCGCTTCCTGCACGGGCGAGGGTGCCAGAAGAGAGGATTTTTCAGCACTAATGGCTAAGAACGGGGAAGAAGTGCTTTCGAACACATTTTTTTTTATAGTATGTATAAATTTCTGTTTGATGTAATTGGTATATTGTATGTACGTCTGATATTTGGAAAAGTGACAATGTTATTTTTGTAGATTGGTGTTTGTTTTGAGTGGCAAAAACGTGAAGAGTTTCTTGCAGTTTACAGAGTAGAAGAATAATGTTCCAGAAAAATATCACACTTCTTCTCGAATAATAGTTTTTCTTTATATAGGAACATTTTTTAATATATGTACCGTCTTATCAAAATATTAGAAACTTCTGAGTTCTATAACGTCTGGGCGGCGGTGGCTCAGTCGGTAGCGCTCTAGACTCGTTATCTGCTAGTTCCCAGGTTCGAGTCCCAGCTCGGTCAGTGTTGATATTTATCTCCGCAAAACTCCCCGCCCTGCTCACGGTCAGTAGGGGACACCGATGATGGCCTTGATAAAAGGTCCGCCGTCTGTCGTGATGGGATGTTTAGCCGTGGGGCGTGTGCGGGAGAGCCATACCCTGTGCACGTTAAAGAACACGTTGGATGGCCTTCACAGGAGGCTACCATCTGTCCCCCAACAGCTGTTCCAGTGGGTCATTACCCCAACCTTCTCTGAGCCTTCATGGCCCTTGTGATCTGACTCCCTGCCCACAGTCAGTAGGGGACACCGATGGGCTTGGAAAGGCCACCGTCCATTGGATGGTACGTTAAGCCGTGGTTCCTTGTGAGGGAGAGCAATACCTTGTGCACTTTAAAGAACAGGCTGAATGGCCTTCACAGGAGGCTACCATCTGCCCCCCAACAGCTGTTCCAGTGGGTCCCTACCCCAACCTTCTCTGAGCCTTCAGGGTCCTTGTGATCTGACCACCCTGTCCACGGTCAGTAGGGGACACCGATGGGCTTGGAAAGCCCACCGTCCGTCGGATGGTACGTTAAGCCGTGGCCCCGTGTGCGGGAGAGCCATACCCTGTGCACTTTAAAGAACACGCTGGATGGCCTTCACAGGAGGCTACCATCTGTCCCCCAACAGCTGTTCTATTATGTCCCTACCCCAACCTTCTCTGAGCCTTCAGGGTCCTTGTAATCTGACTCCCTGCCCACAGTCAGTAGGAGACACCGATGGGCTTGGAAAGCCCGCCGTCCGTCGGATGGTACGTTAAGCCGTGGACCCGTGTGCGGGAAAGCCATACAACCGCAAATACATACCCTGCACACATTAAAGAACATTGGATGGCCTTCACAGGAGGCTACCCTCTGTCTCCCAAGAGCTGTTCCAGTGGGTCCCCCCAACCTTCTCTGAGCCTTCGGGGTCCTTGTGACCTGGCAATTTAGCCCATCGTGTGCAAAAAAAGTGCCGTTCAGTGATAAAACAACCCAAACTAAGATATAACATCTGAAATATGCATTTTAGGGAAAAGTATCTCAAGGTAAAGTGATACTCATATATAATCAAATCTCCATTTTCAATAATATTCTTCAGTATTCAAAGAGTCATGGAAGTTGGAATATTTAATAGAAAATTATCTTGTAATAATTTGTTGAAAATAATTATCGTTGTCCTGAGGGAAATTGAAAGGGCGTCATAACCGTTGGACTGACAAGTAGCTAATCATTTCTTCAGCAATGTGAAAAATAAGCATATCCGCAAAATTGTTGATTCATCAGTGGCGCCATCTACTGGCAAATATTACTATCATCAACTTTGTCAGCTTGGCTGCCGATTCTTAACAACAGATGTTGCCACTGGCCAATCAATAAATTTGCGGTTATACTAATATATATATCACTTTGTTGAAAAACTGGTTATCCTTTGATGGCGTTGCGGTTAGGATGACCAGCATACTTCTGAGAGACGAGGGTTCGAATCCGTCTCAGAACAACTAATTATTTCAAGTGTTTCTTATCTACAGGACGTTATCCTGTGATAGTTTGTTACTGAATTATCTTGTTTTTTTAAAAATCGCTTATAATTGTCTAATATTGAAACAATCTTTATGCAAACTTGTAAAATATATATTCATTTTATTAAATGATTTGAAAAAATACTTATTAAGTTTTAATTCATTTCTGCGTTAAATTCTTATGATGCAGTTCTTTTTAAAGTATTCTAACCTCCATAAAACTTGAATACTGAAGGTTGGGTTGTTTTACCTCTAAGCGGCACTTTTTTGCACACAATGGGCTAAATTGCCAGATCACAAGAACCCCGAAGACTCAGAGAAGGTTAGGGGAGGGGACGAACTGGAACAGCTGTTAGAAGATAGATGGTAGCCTCCCTTCAAGGCCATCCAGTATGTTCTTTAACGTGCACAGGTTATGGCTCTTCCGCACACGGGTCCAAGGCTTAACGTCCCATCCGACGGACGGCGGTCTTTCCAAGCCCATCAGTGTCCCCTATTGACCATGCGCAGGGCAGGGAGTGTTAGAGAGACAGATGGGAGCCTCCTGTCAAGGCCATCCAGTGTGTTCTTTAAGGTGCACATGGTATAGCTCTCCTGCATACGGATCACGGCTTAACGTCCCATCCGATGGATCCTGTCTTTCCAAGCCCATCGGTGTCCCCTATTGACCATGTGCTGGGCGGGGAGTGTTAGAGAGACAGATGGTAGCCTCCTGTTAAGGCCATCCAGTGGGTTCTTTAACGTGCACAGGGTATGGCTCTCCCGCACACGGGCCACGGCTTAACATCCCATCCGATGGATGGCGGTCTTTCCAAACCCATCGGTGTCCTCTATTGACCATGCGCAGGGCGGGGAGTGTTAGAGAGACAGATGGTAGCCTCCTGTCAAGGCCATCCAGTGTGTTCTTTAAGGTGCACAGGGTATGGCGCTCCTGCATACGGATCCACGGCTTAACGTCCCATCCAACGGATGACGGCCTTTACCAAGCCCATCAGTGTCCCCTACTGACCGTGGCCAGGGCAGTGAGTTTTGCGGAGATAAATCTCAACTCTGACCCAGCGGGGACTCGAACCTGGGAACAGCAGATTACGAGCCTGTCGCGCTACCGACTGAGCCACCCACGCCCCAATGCATACTGAAGGAATGTTATGGAAATCAAGAATTAAATATATTTAATTATTGTCTTTATCTTCAGTCATATTTTCGTTTTAAATGCATATTTCAGAAGTTACAGAGCTACGAAGATAGATTCCCATTGACATCATCATCATCATCCTCAAGCAGCCATGGCCTACGGAGGTCCAACCAGACCGTGCAATTTAGTTCTCCAAGCATATCTCTCCTGAGCAACATCTACTGCATCTGGCCACTGCACACCAATTTTAACAAGGTCCTGTTTGACATGGGTCAGCGTTGAGATTTATCTCCGCAAAATTCCCCGCTCTGCCCACGGTCAGTAGGGGACACCGATGGGCTTGGAAAGACCGCCGTCCGTCAGATGGGACGTTAAGCCGTGGCCCCGTGTACGGGAGAGCCATACCCTGTGCACGGTTAAAGAACACGCTGGATGGCCTTGACGGGAGGCTACCATCTGTCTCCCAACAGCTGTTGCAGTGGGTCCTCTCCCCCAAACTTCTCTGAGCCTTCGGGGTCCATGTGACCTGGCCATTTAGCCCATGGTGTGCAAAAAAGTGCCGCTCAGAGGTAAAACAATCCAACAAACCCTGTTTAACATTGTCTGCCCACCGCATCCTTGGTCTCCCCTTCTTTCTGATGCCTTTAGGCACACTGTTCATAACTCTATTCGCCAATCTATAATTATCCATACGGGCAACATGGCCAAACCAACGGAGTCTCTCTCTGCACAATATGCTGCTTAAAGGAGGTTGCAAACTCCTTTGCCTAACCTCATTATTAGTTACAAAGTTGAACCACCTAATGCCCAAGATACTGCGTAAGCATCTGGAATCAAAAGCATCTAGTTTCCTGTTATCTTGTTTACAAAGTGTCCAAGTTTCACTACCATAACTAACCCTAGAAAGAACCAAACTATTATACAGTCTAATTTTAGTCTTTAGGTGTATACGCCTATTTCTCCACACTCTCCATAGATTCTTAAAAGTCCCGGCAGCAATCCCTATTCGTCTGTTAATCTCATGCCGCACATCACCATTATCTGTTACATAGCTCGCAAGATAATTAAACTGTGACACCTGCTCAAGACTGCAACCATTCAGATTAACTGAATCACAACCTGCCTGACCAATTTTCATCACTTTAGTTTTCTCTCTGCTTATAACCAAACCTACTATACTACCAGTTTCATCAACAGCTCGAATGAAAGAGTTCATCTCATCAACGTCATTTGCCAAAAGGGCTAAATCATCAGCATAATCTAAATCAGAAATTTTCGTATCTCCAGTCCATTTAAGGCCAAAATCTTTCCCTCGAAGTGAATTTTATCGTAACACAATCAATAACCAAACTAAAGAGAAAAGGAGACAAAATGCGCCCTTGTCGAACACCAGAAGTAATGCTAAACGAATTGCTACAAGTCTTACCAACTCTCACACACGACTCAGTGTTATTATAGAGAGCTTTCATTATGTTAACTAACTTGTCTGGTATACCATATGATCTCACAATCAACCACAGATTATGACGATCAACAGAGTCGAAAGCATTTTTGAAATCAACGAAGCTAGCAACCAAAGGTTTCTGAAACTCTAAATATTTCTCAAGAATCTGCCTAAGTGAAAATATCTGATCCACACATCCCTTACCACTTCTGAATCCACATTGCTCATCACGCAATTGACTGTCAACCAGATTCTTAATTCTGTTAAGCAGAATCATGGAAAGAACTTTACCTGGAACAGAGAGTAGGCTGATACCCCTATAGTTATCACAAGATCACCATCATCATCATCATATCATCATCATCATCATCCTCAAGCAGCCATGGGCTATGGAGGTCCAACCAGACCGCGCAATTTAATTCTCAAGCATATCTGTCCTGAGCTACATCTGCTGCATCCGGCCACTGTACATCAATTCTAACAAGGTCCTGTTTGACATTGTCAGCCCACCGCATCCTAGGTCTCCCCCTCCTTCTGAGGCCTCTAGGCACGCTGTTCATAACCCTATTCGCCAATCTATAATTATTCATACGGGCAACATGGCCAAACCAACGGAGTCTCTCTCTGCACAATATGCTGCTCAAAGGAGGTTACAGACTCCTTTGCCTAATCTCATCATTAGTTACAAAGTTAAACCACCTAATGCCTAAGATACTGCGTAAGCATCTAGAATCAAAAACATCTAGTTTCCTGTTATCTTGTTTACAAAGTGTCCAACTTTCACTGCCATAACTAACCCTAGAAAGAACCAAACTATTATACAGTCTAATTTTAGTCTTTAGGTGTATACGCCTATTTCTCCACACTCTCCATAGATTCTTAAAAGTCCCGGCAGCAATCCCTATTCGTCTGTTAATCTCATGCCGCACATCACCAGTATCTGTTACATAGCTCCCAAGGTAATTAAACTGTGACACCTGCTCAAGACTGCAACCATTCAGATTAACTGAATCACAACCTGCCTGACCAATTTTCATCACTTTAGTTTTCTCTCTGTTTATAACCAAACCTACTCTACTACCAGTCTCATCAACAGCTCGAATGAAAGAGTTCATCTCATCAACATCGTTTGCCAAAATTGCTAAATCATCAGCATAATCTAAATCAGAAATTTTCGTATCTTCAGCCCATTTAAGGCCAAAAGCTTTCCCTTGAAGTGAATTTCGCATAACATAATCAACAACCAAACTAAAGAGAAAAGGAGACAAAATGCACCCTTGTCGAACACCAGAAGTAATGCTAAACCAATTGCTACAAGACCTACCAACTCTCACACACGACTCAGTGTTATTATAGAGAGCTTTCATTATGTTAACTAACTTGTCTGGTATACCATATGATCTCACAATCAATCACAAATTATGACGATCAACAGAGTCGAAAGCCTTTTTGAAATCAAAAAGCTAGCAACCAAAGGTTTCTCAAACTCTAAACATTTCTCAAGAATCTGCCTAAGTGAAAATATCTGATCTACACATCCCCTACCACTTCTGAATCCACATTGCTCATCACGCAATTGCCTGTCAACCAGATTCTTAATTCTATTAAGCACAATCATGGAAAGAACTTTACCTGGAACGGAGAGTAGGCTGATACCCCTATAGTTATCACAAGAACTGCGATCACCTTTTTTGAAAATAGGGATAATAATAGCTCTGGTAAAATCTTTAGGAACCATGCCTTTATCATAAAAGATATTCAGAATTTCAGTCATCCAAGTGGTAACCGAAACATTCCCAGCTCTAAGCATTTCCGTAGTAATTTCATCCACCCCTGGGGATTTATGAAGTTTAAGTTTAGAAATAGCCAAAATAACTTAGGATTGTGTTATAGGGCCAACATTAAAGCCAACAATGCATCTATCATCATTGCAAACAATGGGAGTAGAATTAACCACATTGTTTAAAACATCACTGAAATGCTCAGCCCACCTAGCCATGACAGAATCCTCCCCTTCTATAACCTTACCTTGTTTATCCTTCAATCCTTGTATACCTGTCCGTTTTCTACCACACAAAGCATTAACTATCTGGTACAGCTCTCTGCTGTTGTGCTGTCTAACTGTTTCCTCAGCTTTGTCAGCCAGGCCATCCAGCCAAAGATTCTTATCAGTAGCTAACTGATCCTTTACTCGTTTATTAAGTTCTTTGTAATGCTTTCTATTAGGACTAGTAGGGTACTGATTAAGGACATTCCTGCAGTTCCTTCTTTCTGAAATAAGCTCAAGTGCCTTATCACTTAAATAATTCTGTCTCCTCTGCTCCTTTTTCCCTAAAAGAGTATTGTTAGTTTCCAAAAAAACCTGTTCAAAATGGCCCCATTCTTCCTCAACTTCAGTAGTAAGCAAACCAGGATCCATAATCAAGCTCAAATCCATAAACAAGTCCAGTCTAGTAGGTATAAATGGTCAGCACCAGGACCCTGTGAAGTTGACCACTCCTCAGCAGGGTTGAAGAAAAAAAAAGAAAAAAGTGGCCATAGATGACCAGATCAGTAGGCCATACTGAACTGGCAGCCCTCCCATTCCGTTCCCTTCCAAAAGAGAATATCTCTTTTGAAAGGTATTAACGGCCTGCACCACGAGAAGGCGGGGTCGGACATTAGGTGCTGGACCTGGCCGGTTCTGTGCATCATCACTAGGGATTGGTGCTCAGCTCTCCTTCCAGTTTACGCCTAGCTACCATTTACAGGCTTCACAAGATCTGCGATCATCTTTTTTGAAAATAGGGATAATAATAGCTCTGGTAAAATCTTTAGAAACCACGCCTTTATCATAAAAGATATTCAGAATTTCAGGCATCCAAGTGGTAACCGAAACAGCTCTAAGCATTTCTGTAGTAATTTCATCCACCCCTGGGGATTTATGAAGTTTAAGTTTAGAAATTGCCAAAATAACTTCAGATTGTGTTATAGGGCCAACATTAAAGCCACCAATGCATCTATCATCATTGCAAACAATGGGAGTAGAACTAACTACATTGTTTAGAACATCACTGAAATGCTCAGCCCACCTAGCAATGACAGAATCCTCACCTTCTATAACCTTCGTGTCACGTGACACGAAGTTAGATCACTAATTTCTAAACAATCGTAGCCAGATATTTTTCCTGAATTCTGTAATCAACCATATTGTTCGGATACTTTTTTGAGCGACTGTAGGTGGTCATGTTATTTTGATAACTAGATCGTGTGGGCTCACTCACGGAAATATTGAGCGTGTGCAGTTACCGTTCACAGCAAACTGGAGCGTGTGCAGTAACTGCACACGCTCCAGTTTGCTGTGAACGGTAACTGGAGCGTGTACAGTTGCTGTACACGCTCCAGATATTTTTCCTCAATTCTGTAATCACGTGACACGAAGGTTGCCAGATCACTAATTTCTAAAAAAATCGTCGCCAGATATTTTTTCTGAATTCTGTAATCAATCCTAATGCTCGGATATTTCTTTTGAGCGACTGTACATAATCAAACACCATTATCCTTGATATACATTATCCTTGATAATCATTTGTATACACACAGATATAGAAAACGCAGAAAGTTAGGGGTAGGGGTAGCTCAGTCGGTAGCGCGTCAGGCTCGTAATCTGCAGTTCCCAGGTTCGAGTCCCAGCTGGGTCAGCGTTGAGATTTATCTCCGCAAACAAAAATTGAGATTTATCCCCGCCCTGCCCACGGTCAGTAGGGGACACCGATGGGCTTGGAAAGGCCGCCGTCCGTCGGATGGGACGTTAAGCCGTGGCCCCGTGTGTGGGAGAACCATAACCTGTGCACGTTAAAGAACACGCTGGATGGTCTTGACGTGAGGCTACCATCTGTCTCCCAACAGCTGTTCCCGTGGGTCCCTTCCCCCAACCATCTCTGATCCTTCGGGGTCCTTGTAACCTGGCCATTTAGCCCATGGTGTGCAAAAAAGTGCCGCTCAGAGGTAAAACCCAACGTTAAAGAACACACTGGATGTCCTTGGGGGGCGGGGGGGGGCTCAGTCAGTAGCGCGCCAGGCTCGTAATCTGTAGTTCCCAGGTTCGAGTCCCAGCTGGGTCAGCGTTGAGATTTATCTCCGCAAAATTCCCCGCCCTGCCCACGGTCAGTAGGGGACACCGATGGGCTTGGAAAGGACGCCGTCCGTCGGATGGGACGTTAAGCCGTGGCGCCGTGTGCGGGAGAGCCATACTCTGTGCACGTTATAAGAACACGCTGGATGGCCTTGAGGGAGGCTACCATCTGTCTCCCAACAGCTGTTCCAGTGGGTCCCCTCCCCTAACCTTCTCTGAACCTTCGGGGTCCATGTGACCTGCCCATTTAGCCCATGATATGCAAAAAAGTGCCGCTCAGAAACTTAGAACCAACGCCTCCTATAGTTGTAAGTACATAGCTTTGGCATTTTCCGATTATAACTTTATATATATATATGATAAAATTTTATAACATTATATATGATAAAAGAGAACAAAAAAAACGTCGAAGAACGAAAACATTTGGGTCCTAACTTCCAGCAAAGTGTGGCCGCCAGGAAGTGCAACAACTCACACTTTCCGTTAATCGAGACTCAGAGGAACTTCTTTCACTTCACACCAATTTACTGCAATTATTTTGCTCGACGTGTTAATCAAGAAAGGGGATTTTTTAAATTGGCTGTGGTTCTTACAATCACGAAAATAATTGAGCTGAACCTCGAAGACAACAATGTAATGTTTACATCATTCTGTCGGGGGTCAACTTGGGTCTGTTCTCAATAGTACTTTGCTAATGCGCGTCGCATTCAACCAGTTCAGTTTGGTTTCATTTCTATTTTAAATCGATGCTTGAATTTTTTTTTTTTTTCAGTGGGCATCGTGTTTTGAATGCATGAAATTCGTTTCGGCTCTTGGGTTGATATATGATCGTTCAGGATTGGGTTGTTTTACCTCTGAGCGGAATTTATTTTGCACACAATGGGGTAAATGGCCGAGTCACAAAGACCCCGAGGGTTCAGAGAAGGTTGGACTCACTGGAACAGCTGTTAGGAAATAGACTGTAGTCTCCCGTTAAGGCCATCCAGCATGTTCTTTAACTTTGGGTTGGGTTGTTTTACCTCTCTGCGGCACTTTTTTGCACACTATGGGCTAAATGGCCAGGTCACATGGACCCCAAAGGCTCAGAGAAGGTTGGGGGAGGGGACCCACTGGAACAGCTGTTGGGAGACAGATGGTAGCCTCCCGTAAAGGCCATCCAGCATGCTCTTTAACGTGCACAGGGTATGGCTCTCCTGTATACGGGCCCACGGCTCAATGTCCCATCCGACGGACGGCGGCCTTTCCAAGCCCATCGGTGTCCCCTACTGACCGTGGGCAGGGCGGGGAATTTTGCGGAGATAAATCTCAACGCTGACCCAGCTGGGACTCCAATCTGGGAACTACAGATTACAAGCCTGGCGCTACCGACTGAGTCACCCCAGCCCCTGTTCTTTAACATGACACGGTATGACTCTTCCGCACACGGAGATACGGTTTAACATCCCATCCGACGGACAGCGGCCATTCTAAGGTCATTAGTGTCCCCTACTGACCGTGGGCTAGGTATGGAATTTTGTTGAGACTTCAACACCCAGTTGGGTTGTTTCACCTCTGAGAGGCACTTTTTTAGCATACAATGGGCTAAATGGCCAGGTCACATGGACCCCGAAGGCTCAGAGAAGGTTGAGGGTGGGGACCCACTGGAACAGCTGTTGAGAGACACATGTTAGTCTCCCGTCAAGGCCATCCAGCGTGTTCTTTAACGTTGGGTTGTTTTACCTCTGGGAGACACTTTTTAGCACACAATGGGCTAAATGACCAGGTCACAAGGACCCCGAAGGCTCAGAGAAGGTTGACGGAGGGGACCCACTGGAACAGCTGTTGGGAGACAGATGGTAGCCTCCCGTCAAGGCCATCCAGCGTGTTCTTTAACGTTGGGTTGTTTTACCTCTGAGCGGCACTTTTTTGCACACAATCCGCTAAATGGCCAGGTCACATGGACCCCGAAGGCTCAGAGATGGTTGGGGGAGGGGACCCACTGGAACAGCTGTTGGGAGACAGATCTTCCGTCAAGGCCATCCAACGTGTTCTTTAACGTTGGGTTGTTTTACCTCTGAGCGGCACTTTTTTGTATACGATGGGTTAGATGGCTAGGTCACAAATACCCCGAAGGCTCAGAGAAGGTTGGGGGAGGGGACCCACTGGAACAGCTGTTGGGAGACAGATGGTAGCCTCCCGTCAAGGCCAACCAGCGTGTTCTTTAACGTTGGGTTGTTTTACCTCTGAGCGGCACTTTTTTGCACACCATGGGCTAAATGGTCAGGTCACATGGACCCCGAAGGCTGAGAGAAGGTTGGGGAGGGGACCCAATGGAACAGCTGTTGGAAGACAGATGGTAGCCTCCCGTCAAGGCCATCCAACCTGTTCTTCAACGTTGGGTTGATTTACCTCTGAGCGGCACTCTTTTGCATACCATAGGCTAAATGGCCAGGTCGCATGGACCCCGAAGGCTCAGAGAAGGTTGGGGAAGGGGTCCCACTGGAACAGCTGTTGGGAGAAAGATGGTAGCCTCCCGTCAAGGCCATCCAGCGTGTTCTTTAACGTGCACAGGGTATGGCTCTCCCGCACACGGAGCCACGGCTTAACGTCCCATCCGACGGACGGCGGCCTTTCCAAGCCCATCGGTGTCCCCTACTGACCGTGGGCAGGGCAGGGAATCAACGCTGAGCAAGGAAAGTTTTTTGCTTTTTAGCAAGCTCCCCTTCTGGAATTTCGACTTGAAATTTGGTACCAGAAAAATTCTCTTAAATTTTGAAACTCCTACTATGATGTTCTAAGGAGTTATAGCTGCCACAGACAAACACACACATATAGTCGCTCAAAAAAATATCCGAACACTATAGTTGATTACAGAATTCAGATAAAAATATCTGGCAACGATTTTTTTAGAAATTAGTGATCTGGCAACCTTCGTTGTCACGTGATTACAGAATTCAGGAAAAATAGCTGGAGCGTGTACAGCAACTGTACACGCTCCAGTTACCGTTCACAGCAAACTGGAGCGTGTGCAGTTACTGCACACGCTCCAGTTTGCTGTGAACGGTAACTGCACACGCTCAATATTTCTGTGAGTGGGCAGACACGATCCAGGTTTAGAAATTAGCGATCTGGCAACCTTCGTGTCAAAAAAAAGTATCCGAACACTATGATAATTGATTACAAAATTCAGAAAAAATATCTGACGATTTTTTTTTTTTTAAATTAGTAATCTGGCAATTTTCGTGTCACGTGACACGAAGGTTGCCAGATCACTAATTTCTAAAAAAAATCGTTGCCGGATATTTTTTCTGACTTCTATAATCAACCATAGTGTTCGGATACTTTTTTGAGCGACTGTAGGTGGTCATATTACTTTGATACTAGATCGTGTGCAGTTACCGTTCACAGCAAAATGGAGCGTGTGCAGTACCAGTTTGCTGTGAACGGAAACTGGAGCGTGTACAGTTGCTGTACACGCTCCAGTACAGCCTTAGCTCCTTTTTGCATGCTTGATGGGACAGTCATTTTCAAAGGCCATAGGGAACAATTTAAAACCGATTAGGTTTTTGCATGTTCTTCTTGTTGAATCTAACTATGAAAGCTGATATCTATTCCAAAGTATCTAGATTTATGTCTAACATCCATCATTATCGTTGACATATGGTATTTATGCTTATTAATATTACTATTTTATCCACATCACTTACGTAAGCCAAGAACAAGCCGTAATTCAAATTCGTAGTGGATATGCTTAAAAACAAGCTTTATATGGAAAATATATCATTGAAATTAAAAATATCAATCCATTACATATAAATGTTAATGTTCAACAACGTTTCATCCATTGTTGAGAAATTATGACAGTTTTTGTTTCGGCTGGCGGTTACCGGTAAATATCTTTTCTAATTTAATTTGAAGATTCCAAACAGCTATTTATTGTAACATCCATCTTTGTTTCGGCCGGCAGTTACCGGTAAATATCTTTTCTAATTTAATTTGAAGATTCCAAACAGTTATTTAGTGTAACATCCATCTTTTTAAACGCATTTATATAGATTTACCGGTAAATTTACCTATAATAATGAAAGAACATATACATATGTACAGTCGCTCAAAAATATATCCGAACACTATGGTTGATTACAGAATTCAGAAAAATTGCGACGTGGTAGTTATTTTTACCTACAGCAGCCTGTACAACACGTAACTTTCTAGACCGGGTAAGTTCTGAAATGTGCTGCCATCTATTGGGAAATTTCTAACTATTAACATAATATCCAGTGATGTCCAACTTCTCTAAGACGCCGGCCATTTTTTCATTCGCCAATATTTCACGGGCCATTTTTTCATTCGCTAATATTTCACGGGCCATTTTTTCATTCGCTAATATTTCATTGACCATTTTTTTCGTTCGCCAATATTTCACGGGCCATTTTTTTCATTCGCCAATATTTCACGGGCCATTTTTTTCATTCGCCAATATTTCACGGTCCATTTTTTCATTCGCCAATATTTCACGGTACATTTTTTTCATTCGCCAATACTTTACGGGCCATTTTTTCATTCGCCAATATATCACGGGCCATTTTTTCATTCGCCAATATTTCACGGGCCATTTTTTCATTCACCAATATTTCACGGGCCATTTTTTCATTCGCCAATATTTCACGGGCCATTTTTTTTCATTCACCAATATTTCACGGGCCAAAGAGAAAGAATAGGACAGGATAGGTAATTGAAAAATCAGTTCATGTAACCTTAAAAAAATATTTTTTTTATACGAAAAATAATAATAAAAAATATAAATACCCCCTCAAGCAGCTGCTTGCCACAGAGGTCTGACAGGAGCCTGTCAGTTTATATGCCATAGTAGAAGATCTGAGAGGATGGCAGAACCTCAACAGAAAAAAAACCCGGGGCTCGAACCCAGGTCCTGTAGATCAGTAGCCAAGCGTGCTATAAACCAATATAAATTTTCTAGACCTTATCAAATATTTAACAAATTTAATCGGAGAACTGTGGCCGTAGTTGTGGGGCAATAATTTGTTTTACGTCCATATCGATATGTGTCGTTGCGAGCCGAAGTATATGTTCAAGTATAGGTTGGGTTGTTTTACCTCTGAGCGGCACTTTTTTGCACGCCATGGGCTAAATGGACAGGTCACATGGACCCCGAAGGCTCAGAGAAGGTTGGGGGAGGGGATCCACTGGAACAGCTATTGGAAGACA
Source organism: Ryuthela nishihirai (assembly GCA_038380435.1). NCBI lineage: Eukaryota > Metazoa > Arthropoda > Arachnida > Araneae > Heptathelidae > Ryuthela > Ryuthela nishihirai. The sequence continues at coordinate 106,210,891 of JAWZYU010000006.1, forward strand.
GATGGTAGCCTCCCTTCAAGTCCATCCAGCGTGTTCTTTAACGCTTGGTTGTTTTACCTCTGAGCGGCACTTTTTTGCACACCATGGGCTAAATGGTCAGGTCACATGGACCCCAAAGGCTCAGAGAAGGTTGGGGGAGGGGACCCACTGGAACAGCTATTGGAAGACAGATGGTAGCCTCCCGTCAAAGCCATCCAGCGTGTTCTTTAACGTTTGGTTGTTTTACCTCTGAGCGGCACTTTTTTGCACACCATGGGCTAAATGGGCAGGTCACATGGACCCCAAAGGCTCAGAGAAGATTGGGGGAGGGGACCCACTGGAACAGCTATTGGAAGACAGATGGTAGCCTCCCGTCAAAGCCATCCAGCGTGTTCTTTAACGTTTGGTTGTTTTACCTCTGAGCGGCACTTTTTTGCACACCATGGGCTAAATGGCCAGGTCACATGGACCCCAAAGGCTCAGAGAAGGTTGGGGGAGGGGACCCACTGGAACAGCTATTGGAAGACAGATGGCAGCCTCCCGTCAAAGCCATCCAGCGTGTTCTTTAACGTTTGGTTGTTTTACCTCTGAGCGGCACTTTTTTGCACACCATGGGCTAAACGGGCAGGTCACATGGACCCCAAAGGCTCAGAGAAGGTTGGGGGAGGGGACCCACTGGAACAGCTATTGGAAGACACATGGTAGCCTCCCGTCAAAGCCATCCAGCGTGTTCTCTAGCGTTTGGTTGTTTTACCTCTGAGCGACACTTTTTTGCACACCATGGGCTAAACGGACAGGTCACATGGACCCCGAAGGCTCAGAGAAGGTTGGGAGAGGGGACCCACTGGAACAGCTATTGGGAGACAGATGGTAGCCTCCCTTCAAGTCCATCCAGCGTGTTCTTTAACGTGCACAGAGTATGGCTCTCCCGCACACGGGGCTACGGCTTAACGTCCTATCCGACGGATGATGGCCTTTCCAAGCCCATCGGTGTCCCCTACTGACCGTGGGCAGGGCGGTGAATTTTGCGGAGATAAATCTCAACGCTGACCCAGCTGGGACTCGAACCTGGAACTACAAAAAAAAGTATCCGAACACTATGATAATTGATTACAGAATTCAGAAAAAAAAAAACAATAATTCATAAAAATTAAATTTCATAAAAAAAAAGTATCAGATTACGAGCCTAGCGCGCTACCGACTGAGCCACCCCCGCCCCTATTCAAGTGTAGAGTCAAGCAATTTCTATATCTCGATTTTATATATTTCTTATCAGAAAATGCTCTATAAGGAAAAATTCGCTAAATGCTTCGATGTTCTCCTAATAAGTTAATAAGGGTTTCCTTCCGGCCACGTGCCGTAGGCGGAGTTTGTAAAGGCTGAGATCTAAAGGATCCGGAAATGACATCACTAATCTCAGAAAATGTTTGAGGGTATGTGTGATCATTGACGGAAATGAAACAGTGATAACTGCAAGACACGTGTACAGAGCAATGCGCGAGACATGTGGGCAAAATGGGCGGCATTCGCTGTGCTAACTGTGGAGTTAATTGGAGTGGCTTGTTTTACCTCTGAGCGGTACATTTTGCACACCATGGGCTAAATGACCAGGTCACATGGACCCCGAAGGCTCAGAGAAGGTTGGGGGAGGAGACCCACTGGAACAGCTGATGGGAGACAGATGGTAGCCTCACGTAAAGGCCATCCAGCGTGTTCTTTAACGTTGGGTTGTTTTACCTCTGAGCGGCACTTTTTTGCACACCATGGGCTAAATGGGCAGGTCACATGGACCCCAAAGGCTCAAAGAAGGTTGGGGAGGGGACCCACTGTAACAGCTGTTGGGAGACAGATGGTAGCCTCCCATCAAGGCCATCCAGCGTGTTCTTTAACGTTGGGTTGTTTTACCTCTGAGCGGCACTTTTTTGCACACCATGGGCTAAATGGGCAGGTCACATGGACCCCAAAGGCTCAAAGAAGGTTGGGGAGGGGACCCACTGTAACAGCTGTTGGGAGACAGATGGTAGCCTCCCATCAAGGCCATCCAGCGTGTTCTTTAACGTTGGGTTGTTTTACCTCTGAGCGGCACTTTTTTGCACATCATGGGCTAAATGGGCAGGTCACATGGACCCCAAAGGCTCAAAGAAGGTTGGGGAGGGGACCCACTGTAACAGCTGTTGGGAGACAGATGGTAGCCTCCCATCAAGGCCATCCAGCGTGTTCTTTAACGTTGGGTTGTTTTACCTCTGAGCGGCACTTTTTTGCACATCATGGGCTAAATGGGCAGGTCACATGGACCCCAAAGGCTCAAAGAAGGTTGGGGAGGGGACCCACTGTAACAGCTGTTGGGAGACAGATGGTAGCCTCCCATCAAGGCCATCCAGCGTGTTCTTTAACGTTGGGTTGTTTTACCTCTGAGCGGCACTTTTTTGCACAACATAGGTTAAGTGGCCAGGTCACAAGGACCCCGAAGGCTCAGAGAAGTTTGGGGGAGGGGACCCACTGCAACAGCTGTTGGGAGACAGATGGTAGCCTCCCGTCAAGGCCACCCAGTGTGTTCTTTAACTTGCATAGGGTATGGCTCTCTCGCACACGGGGACACGGCTTAACGTCCTATCCGACGGACGGCGGCATTTCCTACCCCATCGGTGTCCCCTACTGACCGTGTGCAGGGCGTGAATTTTTCGCAGATAAATCTCAACGTCTGACCCAGCTGGGACTCGAACCTGGGAACTGCAGATTACGAACCTGGCGCGCTACCGACTGAGCCACCCCCGCCCCACAATTAAAGTGGCTTTTCAACTCTTGACAGCCGGGAAAAAGCAGAGATTTTAAAACAAATGTTAAATTAAACAAAGAAAGCTTTGCATAAAGAAAAGAAGCTGAAACTTCTCATCACAGAGGATAACTTTCCTCACAGATCCCAGGTTCGAGTCCCAGCTGGGTCAGCGTTGAGATTTAACTTCGCAGAACTCTGCGCCCTGCCCACGGTCAGTAGGGGACACCGATGGGCTTGGAAAGGCCGCCGTCCGTCGGATGGGACGTTAAGCTGTGGCCCAGTGTACAGGAGAGCCTGTGCATGTTAAAGAACACGCTAGATGGCCTTGACGGGAGGCTACCATCTGTCTCCCAATAGCTGTTTCAGTGGGTCCCCTCCCCCAACCTTCTCTGAGCCTTCGGGGTCCATGTGACCTGGCCATTTAGCCCATGGTGTGCAAAAAGTGTCGCTCAGAGGTAAAACAACCCAACGTTAAAGAACACGCTGGATGGTCTTTACGGGAGGCTACCATCTGTCTACCAACAGCTGTTACAGTGGGTCCCCTCCCTAACCTTCTTTGAGCCTTTGGGGTCCACGTGACCTGCCCATTTAGCCCATGGTGTGCAAAAAAGTGCCGCTCAGAGGTAAAACAACCCAACGTTAAAGAACACGCTGGATGGCGTTGATGGGAGGCTACCATCTGTCTCCCAACAGCTGTTTCAGTGGGTCCCCTCCCCAACCTTCTTTGAGCCTTTGGGGTCCATGTGACCTGCCCATTTAGCCCATGGTGTGCAAAAAAGTGCCGCTCAGAGGTAAAACAACCCAACTTCAAAGAACACGCTGGATGGCCTTTACGGGAGGCTACCATCTGTCTCCCATCAGCTGTTCCAGTGGGTCCCCTCCTCCAACCCTCTCTGAGCCTTCGGGGTCCATGTGACCTGGTCATTTAGCCCATTGTGTGCAAAAAAGTGCCGCTCAGAGGTAAAACAACCCAACGTTAAAGAACACGCTGGATGGCCTTGACGGGAGGCTACCATCTGTCTCCCAACAGCTGTTCCAGTGGGTCCCCTCCCCCAACCTTCTCTGAGCCTTCGGGGTCCTTGTTACCTGGCCATTTAGCCCATGGTGTGCAAAAAAATGCGGCTCAGAGGAAAAACAACCCAACCCAATCCCTCACAGATGGGGCCAGGGGGTGGCTCAGTCGGTAGCGCGCCAGGCTCATAATCTACAGTTCCCAGGTTCGAGTCCCAGCTGAGTCACTGTGGAGATTTATCTCCACAAAACTCCCCGCCTACCTACGGTCAGTAGGGGACACCAATGGATTTGAAAAGGCCGCTGTCCGTCGGATGGGACGTTAAGTCGTGGTCCAGTGTGTGGGGAAAGTCACCCTGTGCACATTAAAGAACACGTTGGATGACTTGATGAGAGGCTACCATCTGTCTCCCAACAGCTGTTCCAGTGGGTCCCCCAACCCTCTCTGAGTTCTCGGGGTCCTTGTGACCTGGCCATTTAGCCCATGCTGATTCCTTGGGGTCCTTGTGACCTGGTCATTTAGTCCATGCTGAGTCCTTGGGGGTCCTTGTGACCTGGCCATTTAGTCCATGCTGAGTCCTCGGGGTCCTTGTGGCCTGGCCATTTAGTCCATGCTGAGTCCATGGGGTCCTTGTGGCCTGGCCATTTAGTCCATGCTGAGTCCTCGGGGTCCTTGTGACCTGGCCATTTAGGCCATGCTGAGTCCTTGGGGTCCTTGTGACCTGGCCATTTAGCCCATGCTGAGTCCACGGGGTCCTTGTGACCTGGCCATTTAGTCCATGCTGAGTCCACGGGGTCCTTGTGACCTGGCCATTTAGTCCATGCTGAGTCATCGGGGTCCTTGTGACCTGGCCATTTAGTCCATGCTGAGTCCTCGGGGTCCTTGTGACCTGGCCATTTAGTCCATGCTGAGTCTTCGGGGTCCTTGTAACCTGGCCATTTAGTCCATGATGTGCAAAAAATTGACACTAAGAGGTAAAACAAAACGAACCACTACTGATATTACTTAAATAAAATATGAAATATTTAACAATATGCATTCCTTTACACAAAAGCTCGAGAGGAATGTCTTGTAATGTAAGCTTTGAAGATTAATCAATTCTTTCCCAACGATAAAAACTGACAAAAGCGTGATAACGCCCTCTACTGCTCATTATCACTTGACTATTCACAATAGTAATGCAAATAAGCAAACTCTCAGGGCATTTATTACATTTTTTTTTTTTGATTTGCGACATATAGGACAGAGAAGAATCCTGGAAGCTACTCCTAGCTTAATACAGGCCTTCTCATACAAGGACATGCCCTACTACGACCGAAGTCACTGCTGACCACTGCCTTAGTTAGAGCTAACACAACACACAAAGTTTGCCTTGCTGGAACAATCGCTAGCTGCCTAACCACTATGACAGTTAAGGCTTATGAAATAACATTAGTTCTATGGACCGTCCCCTTTCATCATTTATGCATTCATTGGACTGAGTATACCATAAATATGTTATTTAGATAATGTTCAAATTATTCTTATTATTTATGTAGCAGTCCCGTGGCAACAACACCTAAGAACAAAAGGCCATTCCGCTGAATTATGACGTCAACATTAGCGGGCCTAAAAATATCATCATCATCATCATCCTCAAGCAGCCATGGACTACGGAGGTCCAACTAGACCGTGCAATTTAGTTCTCCAAGCAAGTCTATCCTGAGCTACATCTACTGCATCTGGCCACTGCACACCAATTCTAACAAGGTCCTGTTTGACATTGTCTGTCCACCGCATCCTAGGTCTCCCCCTCTTTCTGAGGCCTTTAGGCACACTGTTCATAACCCTATTCATCATCATCAAGCAGCCATGGGCTACAGAGGTCCAACCAGACCGTGCAATTTAGTTCTCCAAGCAAGTCTATCCTGAGCTACATCTACTGCATCTAGCCACTGCACACCAATTCTAACAAGGTCCTGTTTGACATTGTCTGCCCAACGCATCCTAGGTCTCCCTTTCTTTCTGAGGCCTTTAGGCACACTGTTCATAACCCTATTCATCATCATCAAGCAGCCATGGGCTACAGAGGTCCAACCAGACCGTGCAATTTAGTTCTCCAAGCATATCTGTCCTGAGCTACATCTACTGCATCTGGCCACTGCACACCAATTCTAACAAGGTCCTGTTTGACATTGTCCGCCCACCGCATCCTAGGTCTCCCCTTCTTTCTGAGGCCTTTAGGCACACTGTTCATAACCCTATTCGCCAATCAATAATTATCCATACGGGCAACATGGCCAAACCAACGGAGTCTCTCTCTGCACAATATGCTGCTTAAAGGAGGTTGCCGACTCCTTTGCCTATACCTATGAAGGATCCAAACAGAGATTCGGCCAGATCCTTTACAACCCTTGCGTCTTGGTTTTTTTTCTATGCTTCAACCAGGAAGCTTTCCCGTATAAGCCTGCATATTATGGAAGTATGAAGTTTTCACATCAGCAGTTGCTCAAATCTTTATGCCATATTTTCCAGGTTTGGATTTTATATATTGCCGAAATGGGCATTTTCCCCGAAAAGTTATCAATTGTTCGTCGATTGTTACTTCGCCAAAAGGAATGAAAGATTTCTCTATAAATGTTTTCCAGATTTCTCTTATGGCAGTGGGGCGGGGTGACTCAGTTGGTAGCGCGTCAGGCTCGTAATCTGTAGTTCCCAGGTTCGAGTCCCAGCTGGGTCAGTGTTCAGATTTATCTCCGCAAAATTCCCCGCCCTGCCCACGGTCAGTAGGGAATACCGATGGGCCTGGAAAGGCCGCCGTCCGTCGGATGGGACGTTAAGACGTTGTCCCGTGTGTGAGAGAGTCACACCCTGTGCACGTTAAAGAACACACTGAATGGCCTTGACGGGAGGCTACCATCTGTCTCCCAACAGCTGTTCCAGTGGGTCCCCTCCCCCAACGTTCTCTGAGTCTTCGGGGTCCATGTGACCTGGCCATTTAGCCCATGGTGTGCAAAAAAAAGTGCCGCTCAGAGGTAAAACAACCCAATCCGGCCACTGCACACCAATTCTAACAAGGTCCTGTTTGACATTGTCTGTCCACCACATCCTAGGTCTCCCCCTCTTTCTGAGGCATTTAGGCACACTGTTCATAACCCTATTTTTCCTCATCCTCAAGCAGCCATGGGTTACAGAGGTCCAACCAGACCATGTAATTTAGTTCTCCAAGCAAGTCTATCCTGAGCTACATTTGCTGTCTCTTACCACTGCACACCAATTCTAACAAGGTCCTGTTTGACATTGTCTGCCCACCGCATCCTAGGTCTCCCCTTCTTTCTGAGGCCTTTAGGCACACTGTTCATAACCCTATTCGCCAATCAATAATTATCCATACGGGCAACATGGCCAAACCAACGGAGTCTCTCTCTGCACAATATGCTGCTTAAAGTGACGAAAAAACTTAAAGTTACAAACATTAGTTACAAAGTTGACCGACCACTAAACTAACACCGACTCCGCAGGTTCGTGTCGGAGCATTTCGACCACTGAACTAACACCGACTCCGCAGGTTCGTGTCGGAGCATTTCGACCACTGAACTAACACCGACTCCGCAGGTTCGTGTCGGAGCATTTCGACCACTGAACTAACACCGACTCCGCAGGTTCGTGTCGGAGCATTTCGACCACTGAACTAACACCGACTCCGCAGGTTCGTGTCGGAGCATTTCGACCACTGAACTAACACCGACTCTGCAGATTCGTGTCGGAGCATTTCGACCACTGAACTAACACCGACTCCGCAGGTTCGTGTTGGAGCATTCCGACCACTGAACTAACACCGACTCTGCAGGTTCGTGTCGGAGCATTTCGACCACTGAACTAACACCGACTCTGCAGGTTCGTGTCGGAGCATTTCGACCACTGAACTAACACCGACTCCGCAGGTTCGTGTTGGAGCATTCGGACCACTGAACTAACACCGACTCCGCAGTTTCGTGTCGGAACATTCCGACTCATAAATTAACACTGACTCCGCAGGTTCGTGTCAGAGCATTCCGACCCCTAAACTAACATTAGCTCCGCAGGTTCGTGTCAGAGCATTCCGACCCCTAAACTAACATTAGCTCCGCAGGTTCGTGTCAGAGCATTCCGACCACTAAACTAACACTGACTCCGCAGTTTCGTGTCAGAACATTCCAACTCCTAAACTAACACCGACTCCGCAGGTTCGTGTTGGAACATTCTGACCACTAAACTAACACTGAATCTGTCATTTATCTGCTAATGGGACATATAAACCCTCCTGAATTTGTCGTCCTAAGAAGTTGCCGTCCCCGATCATAGATGGCGCCATTAGCGACAAATTCGGGAAAATGTATAAGCACATTAGTGGATAAATGAAAGAGTTCGTCAAGTGGTTAGAACAGTCAACCATAAATCTGCTGAAACATGTGCTCGCGTCTCACGTATCAACAAAGATAATTTTCCACAAAACTACACTGCGTTCCATAAATTAAGAAAGAGACCTGTGTTATAACAAAGGAAAGCTAACGTCGAAGTTTTATAACTTCTAAACTTTTGTTTTGAAAAAAATGTGATTGCAGATAAAGATCTCAATCAAATAAATCAATATCTCGATTTTCAACAATATTCGTTCAGTATTTAATGAGTTGTGGAAGTTTGAATATTTAACAATGCCAGCCACAAAAATTGACTTCAGAAGTGAATTAAAACTTGTTAATTATCAGTAATATAATTACTAAATTTACTATTATTCTTATTACTATTATTAGTATTGTATCGAACTGTTTAAGTTCGGTTGTTTTACCACTGAGCGGCACTTTTTTGCACACCATGGGCTAAATGGCCAGGTCACATGGACCCCGAAGGCTCAGAGAAGGTTGGGGGAGGGGACCCACTGGAACAAGCTGTTGGGAGACAGATGGTAGCCTCCCGTCAAGGCCATCCAGCGTGTTCTTTAACGTGCACAGGGTATGGCTCTCCCGCACACGGGGCCACGGCTTAACGTCCATTCTGAGGACGGACGGCCTTTCCAAGCCCATCGGTGTCCCCTACTGACCGTGGGCAGGAGCGGGAAATTTTGCGGAGATAAATCTCAACGCTGGCCCAGCTGGGACTCGAACCTGGGAACTAAAGATTACGAGCCTGGAGCGCTACCGACTGAGCCACCTCCGCCCCTATCGAACTGTTTAATAAAATAAGTTTGTATTTTAGTACTTTGCGTAAAGAATTCTTTCACTATTCTTTATTTTGTATAAGTTCATTAAGACTTGCATTGCTGTTGTTAAATATTCAAATTTCCATAACTCATTAAATACTGAACGAATATTGTTAAAAATCGAGATATTGATTTATTTCATTGAGATCTTTATCTGCAAACACATTTTTCGCGAAACAAAAAACTTATTTTAGAAGTTATAAAGCTTTGACTTTAGCTTTCCATTGACTTAACATGTGTTTTGTTCCTTAATTTATGGCAACTAGTATATATATTTTAGGTTCTCAGAATAAGACAAGTAGGGTGTTCTAATTGCTGAAATACTCCACTGGACAGGATAGGTTAACATGATATTCTATGATATACGGAAAAATTTGGGTTGGGTTGTTTTACCTCTGAGCGGCACTTTTTTGCACACCATGGGCTAAATGGACAGGTCACATGGACCCCGAAGGCTCAGAGAAGGTTGGGGGAGGGGACCTACTGGAACAGCTGTAGGGAGACAGATGGTAGCCTCCCGTCAAGGCCATCCAGCGTGTTCTTTAACGTGCACAGGGTATGGCTCTCCCGCACACGGGCCACGGCTTAACGTCCCATCTGAGGACGGCGGCCTTTCCAAGCCCATCGGTGTCCCCTACTGACCGTGGGCAGGGCGAGGAATTTTGCGGAGATAAATCTCAACGCTGACCCAGCTGGGACTCGAACCTGGGAACTACAGATTATGAGCCTGGCGCGCTACCGACTGATATATGAAATAAAAATTTACAGTTATTTTCTTTATATCTACTTTTAGTGTCGGGCAAAATATATGAGGCTAAAATAAAAATTATGCAGTCGCTCAAAAAAATATCCGAACACTATGGTTGATTACAGAATTCAGAAAAAATATTTCGCAACGACTTTTTTAGAAATTAGTGATTACTAGAGGCCCTATATAAGTAGAAGTTGGCCATCGCAAAAATTGAGCGACATGTTTTGTCGTCGCTCGGATTGTTTAGTATGCATAGCTGAATGGTATTGCACGGTACTTATGGTCCCAGCTGGGTCAGCGTTGAGATTTATCTCCGCAAAAATCCCCGCCCTGCCCACGGTCAGTAGGGGACACCGATGGGCTTGGAAAGGCCGCCGTCCGTCGGATCGGACGTTAAGCCGTGGCCCCGTGTGCAAGAGAGCCATACCCTGTGCACGTTAAAGAACACGCTGGATGGCCTTGACGAGAGGCTACCATCTGTCTCCCAACAGCTGTTCCAGTGGGTCCCCTTCCCCAACCTTCTCTGAGCCTTCGGGGTCCATGTGACCTGGCTACCATCTGCCTCCCAACAGCTGTTCCAGTGGGTCCCCTCCCCCAACCTTCTCTGAGCCTTCGGGGTCCTTGTGGCCTGGCCATTTAGCCCATGGTGTGCAAAAAAAGTGCCGCTCAGAGGAAAAACAACCCAACGTTAAAGAACACGCTGGATGGCCTTGACGGGAGGCTACCATCTATCTCCCAACAGCTGTTCCAGTGGATCCCCTGCCCCAACCTTCTCTGAGCCTTCGGGGTCCTTGTGGCCTGGCCATTTAGCCCATGGTGTGCAAAAAAAGTGCCGCTCAGAAGTAAAAAAACCAACGTTAAAGAACACGCTGGATGGCCTTGACGGGAGGCTACCATCTGTCTCCCAACAGCTGTTCCAGTGGGTCCCCTCCCGCAACCATCTCTGAGCCTTCGGGGTCCTTGTGGCCTGGCCATTTAGCCCATGGTGTGCAAAAAAAGTGCCGCTCAGAGGTAAAACAACCCAACGTTAAAGAACACGCTGGATGGCCTTGACGGGAGGCTACCATCTGTCTCCCAACAGCTGTTCCAGTGGGTCCCCTCCCCCAACCTTCTCTGAGCCTTCGGGGTCTTTGTGGCCTGGCCATTTAGCCCATGGTGTGCAAAAAAAGTGCCATTCAGAGGTAAAACAACCCAACGTTAAAGAACACGCTGGATGGCCTTGACGGGAGGCTACCATCTGTCTCCCAACAGCTGTTCCAGTGGGTCCCCTCCCCCAACCTTCTCTGAGCGTTCGGGGTCCTTGTGGCCTGGCCATTTAGACCATGGTGTGCAAAAAAAGTGCCGTTCAGAGGTAAAACAACCCAACGTTAAAGAACACGCTGGATGGCCTTGACGGGAGGCTACCATCTGTCTCCCAACAGCTGTTCCAGTGGGTCCCCTCCCCCAACCTTCTCTGAGCCTTCGGGGTCCTTGTGGCCTGGCCATTTAGACCACGGTGTGCAAAAAAAGTGCCGTTCATAGGTAAAACAACCCAACGTTAAAAAACACGCTGGATGGCCTTGGCGGGAGGCTACCATCTGTCTCCCAACAGCTGTTCCAGTGGGTCGCCTCCCCCAACCTTCTCTGAACCTTCGGGGTCCATGTGACCTGGCCATTTAGCCAATGGGGTGCAAAAAAGTGCCGCTCAGAGATAAAACAACCCAATGTTAAAGAACACGCTGGATGGCCTTGACGGGAGGCTACCATCTGTCTCCCAACAGCTGTTCCAGTTGGGTTGTTATTTTACCTCTGAGCGGCACTTTTTTGCACACCATGGGCTAAATGGCCAGGTCACATTGACCCCGAAGGCTCAGAGAAGGTTGGGGGAGGGGACCCACTGGAACAGCTGTTGGGAGACAGATGGTAGCCTCCCGTCAAGGCCATCCAGCGTGTTCTTTAACGTGCACAGGGTATGGCTCCCCGCACACGGGGCCACGGCTTAACGTCCCATCCGACGGACGGCGTCCTTTCCAAGCCCATCGGTGTCCCCTACTGACCGTGGGCAGGGCGGGGAAATTTTGCGGAGATAAATCTCAACGCTGACCCAGCTGGGACTCGAACCTGGGAACTACAGATTACGAGCCTGGCGCGCTACCGACTAAGCCACCCCCGCCCCAGCTGTTCCAGTGGGTCCCCTCCCCCAACCTTCTCTGAGCCTTCGGGGTCCATGTGACCTGGCCATTTAGCCCATGGTGTGCAAAAAAAGTTCCGCTCAGAGGTAAAACAACCCAACCTTAAAGAACACGCTGGATGGCCTTGACGGGAGGCTACCATCTGTCTCCTAACAGCTGTTCCAGTGGGTTCCCTCCCCCAACCTTCTCTGAGCCTTCGGGTCCTTGTGACCTGGCCATTTAGACCATGTTGTGCAAAAAAAGTGCCGCTCAGAGGCGAAACAACCCAACGTTAAAGAACACGCTGGATGGCCTTGACGGGAGGCTACCATCTGTCTCCTAACAGCTGTTCAAGTGGGTCCCCTCCCCCAACCTTCTCTGAGCCTTCGGGGTCCTTGTGACCTGGCCATTTAGCCCATGGTGTGCAAAAAAAGTGCCGCTCAGAGGCGAAACAACCCAACGTTAAAGAACACGCTGGATGGCCTTGACGGGAGGCTACCATCTGTCTCCCAACAGTTGTTCCAGTGGGTCCCCTCCCCCAACCTCCTCTGAGCCTTCGGGGTCCATGTGACCTGGCCATTTAGCCCATGGTGTGCAAAAAGTTCCGCTCAGAGGTGAAACAACCCAACGTTAAAGAACACGTTGGATGGCCTTGACGGGAGGCTACCATCTGTCTCCTAACAGATGTTCAAGTGGGTCCCCTCCCCCAACCTTCTCTGAGCCTTCGGGGTCCTTGTGACCTGGCCATTTAGCCCATGGCGTGCAAAAAAAGTGCCGCTCAGAGGCGAAACAACCCAACGTTAAAGAACACGCTGGATGGCCTTGACGGGAGGCTACCATCTGTCTCCCAACAGTTGTTCCAGTGGGTCCCCTCCCCCAACCTTCTCTGAGCCTTCGGGGTCCATGTGACCTGGCCATTTAGCCCATGGTGTGCAAAAAGTTCCGCTCAGAGGTAAAACAACCCAACGTTAAAGAACACGTTGGATGGCCTTGACGGGAGGCTACCATCTGTCTCCTAACAGCTGTTCCAGTGGGTCCCCTCCCCCAACCTTCTCTGAGCCTTCGGGGTCCTTGTGACCTGGCCATTTAGCCCATGGTGTGCAAAAAAGTGCCGCTCAGAGGCGAAACAACCCAACCCAACACGGTATTTATGGATTCCAAGAAAAGGGTATGGTAATATTTGATACAGATTTCAGTGCTCACGATTAGAAGCCCTTTAGAAAACGGCTGAAAATGGAAAAGTAAATTTTAGGGCTTTTTTTAAAAAAAAAAATAGATATAATTTCGCTTTGTTGTCTGTCCTTCTGTAGACATCGAACTTTTTTGTTTATGCAGATAAATAAATTCTTTTTGTGTTAGATAGGTATTAAAGATATATTACGATTTGCATTTTTCGAATCTCCCAAAAGTTATAACTGCGCCCTCTAACGGTGGAAAAAAACGAAAAATCCTAAAATTTAAAACGAATATTGCAAACGATGTAGTTATGCTAGAAATTTGAAATTCTGGTGTTCAAATGTGATGGTTATGAAGTTACCATTAGCAACAATCATTTAACCCTTTAGACCCAGGGGGGAGGTGAATGCAACTTTTTTTGTTTTAACAGAAAAGTGTATGTTTTTAGAGATAAATTAAAAATTCTTTTTTGGTTGGACAGGTATTGATGAAATATTACAATTTGCATTTTGCGAATTTCCCAAACGCTCTAAATGCGCCCTCTAATGGTGGAAAAAATCGAAAAATCCCAAAATTTAAAACGAATATTGCAAACGATGTAGTTATGGTAGAAATTTAAAATTCTGGTGTTCAAATGTGATGGTTATGAAGTTACCATTAGCAACAATCACTTGACCCTTTAGACCCAGGGGGGAGGTGAATGCAACTTTTTTTGTTTTAACAGAAAAGTGTATGTTTTTAGAGATAAATTAAAAATTCTTTTTTGGTTGGACAGGTATTGATGAAATATTACAATTTGCATTTTGCGAATTTTCCAAACGCTCTAAATGCGCCCTCTAATGGTGGAAAAAATCGAAAAATCGCAAAATTTAAAACGAATATTGCAAACGATGTAGTTATGCTAGAAATTTAAAATTCTGGTGTTCAAATGTGATGGTTATGAAGTTACCATTAGCAACAATCACTTGACCCTTTAGACCCAGGGGGGAGGTGAATGCAACTTTTTTTGTGTTAACAGAAAAGTGTATGTTTTTAGAGATAAATTAAAAATTCTTTTTTGGTTGGACAGGTATTGATGAAATATTACAATTTACATTTTGCTAATTTCCCAAACGCTCTAAATGCGCCCTCTAATGGTGGAAAAAATCGAAAAATCGCAAAATTTAAAACGAATATTGCAAACGATGTAGTTATGCTAGAAATTTAAAATTCTGGTGTTCAAATGTGATGGTTATGAAGTTACCATTAGCAACAATCACTTGACCCTTTAGACCCAGGGGGGAGGTGAATGCAACTTTTTTTGTGTTAACAGAAAAGTGTATGTTTTTAGAGATAAATTAAAAATTCTTTTTTGGTTGGACAGGTATTGATGAAATATTACAATTTACATTTTGCTAATTTCCCAAACGCTCTAAATGCGCCCTCTAATGGTGGAAAAAATCGAAAAATCGCAAAATTTAAAACGAATATTGCAAACGATGTAGTTATGCTAGAAATTTAAAATTCTGGTGTTCAAATGTGATGGTTATGAAGTTACCATTAGCAACAATCACTTGACCCTTTAGACCCAGGGGGGAGGTGAATGCAACTTTTTTTGTGTTAACAGAAAAGTGTATGTTTTTAGAGATAAATTAAAAATTCTTTTTTGGTTGGACAGGTATTGATGAAATATTACAATTTACATTTTGCTAATTTCCCAAACGCTCTAAATGCGCCCTCTAATGGTGGAAAAAATCGAAAAATCGCAAAATTTAAAACGAATATTGCAAACGATGTAGTTATGCTAGAAATTTAAAATTCTGGTGTTCAAATGTGATGGTTATGAAGTTACCATTAGCAACAATCACTTGACCCTTTAGACCCAGGGGGGAGGTGAATGCAACTTTTTTTGTGTTAACAGAAAAGTGTATGTTTTTAGAGATAAATTAAAAATTCTTTTTTGGTTGGACAGGTATTGATGAAATATTACAATTTACATTTTGCTAATTTCCCAAACGCTCTAAATGCGCCCTCTAATGGTGGAAAAAATCGAAAAATCGCAAAATTTAAAACGAATATTGCAAACGATGTAGTTATGCTAGAAATTTAAAATTCTGGTGTTCAAATGTGATGGTTATGAAGTTACCATTAGCAACAATCACTTGACCCTTTAGACCCAGGGGGGAGGTGAATGCAACTTTTTTTGTGTTAACAGAAAAGTGTATGTTTTTAGAGATAAATTAAAAATTCTTTTTTGGTTGGACAGGTATTGATGAAATATTACAATTTACATTTTGCTAATTTCCCAAACGCTCTAAATGCGCCCTCTAATGGTGGAAAAAATCGAAAAATCGCAAAATTTAAAACGAATATTGCAAACGATGTAGTTATGCTAGAAATTTAAAATTCTGGTGTTCAAATGTGATGGTTATGAAGTTACCATTAGCAACAATCACTTGACCCTTTAGACCCAGGGGGGAGGTGAATGCAATTTTTTTTGTGTTAACAGAAAAGTGTATGTTTTTAGAGATAAATTAAAAATTCTTTTTTGGTTGGACAGGTATTGATGAAATATTACAATTTGCATTTTGCGAATTTCCCAAACGCTCTAACTGCGCCCTCTAATGGTGGAAAAAATCGAAAAATCCCAAAATTTAAAACGAATATTGCAAACGATGTAGTTATGCTAGAAATTTGAAATTATGTTCGTGGAATGTGACAGTCTTGAAAATTCCACTGACAACAATGAGTTGACCCTAAGCCCAAGGTAGGTAAGAAACGGAACGGTTTTTTTTAAAGAGATAATTGGAAATTTCTTTTTTTGCTGGTTACTAATGGAATGTAATTCGCATTTTCAAAGGTAGTTTTAATTAATATCATTAGAGATCACTAAATATCGAAACTGTAAAGCTTTTAACGAATGTTTCAAGTGATCGTTTGTGGTAGAAATTTCGACATGTAGAGTTCTGTTATGGTAGAAATTCCACTGACATCACTGTCAGTGGAATTTCTACCATAGTTATCTGCCCACTATTTTCAGAGGAGCGAGAGAAAAACAACTTTTTAAATTTAAGAACTAAACGGCAAATAATTTTTATGTTTTATAATTACTAATGAAATACTACTATGTGCATTTCCTCCCATCATACATTTAAAAATAAATAAATAACCCCTCAAACAGCTGCTTGTACAGTGGCTCAAAAAAGTATCCGAACACTACGTGACACGAAGGTTGCCAGATCACTAATTTCTAAAAAAATCGTTGCCAGATATTTTTTATGAATTCTGTAATCAACCATAGTGTTCGGATACTTTTTTGAGCGAGTGTAGATGGTCATATTATTTTGATACTAGATCGTGTGGGCTCACTCACGGAAATATTGAACGTGTGTAGTTACCGTTCACAGCAAACTGGAGCGTGTGCAGTTACTGCACACTCTCCAGTTTGCTGTGAACGGTAACTGGAGCGTGTACAGTTGCTGCACACGCTCCAGATATTTTTCCTGAATTCTATAATCACGACACAAAGGTTGTCAGATCACTAATTTCTAAAAAAATCGTTGCCAGATATTTTTTCTGAATTCTGTAATCAACCATAGTGTTTGGATGCTTTTTTGAGCGACTGTACAGAGGTCTGACAGGATACACCATAGTAGAAGCTCCATGAGGATGGCGGGACCTCAGCAGAAAAAACAACCCGAACATCCGTAATTAAAACTTTTAAGGAGTGAAAAAAGTAGGCAGAGGAAGAACTTCATTCTCTTTGAAAATGAGATTCCCATATGCGTTCTTCTAGTTATTTTATACTTTCAGTACCCTCTGACAGTGGAAATTCGAACTGCTGTATAATTGAGGACATAAACTATTAATATTTTACTAGTACCTGTAATGTGCAAAAGAGTTTTTTTATCTCTTAAAGCAGAAAAGTTGTTTTAAAAACGGGACAAATCATCTCTATTTGGGTAAACCACTTTACCATTGCACTCTATGACCAAAAATTTAAGTTTCTAGCAAAAATAGATCGTTTGCAATATTTATAAAAAGATTTGGTATTTTCCTCCTCTTTTCCGCCGCTAGAGGTCGCCTTTCGAGTTTTCATATACCGCCTTTAGCACTCTCTAACACTGGAAATTCCACTGATGGGGATTCGAAAAACGTAAACATTAATGTTTTTCTCGAAAAATATTTCTCCTACATACGGGATTCGAACCAGCATCTTTCCAGTAAACGTAAACATTAATGTTTTTCTCGAAAAATATTTCTCCTACATACGGGATTCGAACCAGCATCTTTCCAGAAACATGTCAGAGTATTCTGACCTGTTGAACTAACGCCGGCTTTTTTCACAAAAATGTTTATTGATTTATAGACGTTTGAACGTCTTCAGTTAATGCTGAGATTATCAATTGTTTTTTAAATCCTTAATATTTTGTTAGTGTCTGTAAACCAAAAAAAAATATTGTTTCGTTTCTCTTTAAAAAAAAAATATTTTCGCACCCGCTTTTGGATAAGACGGCAAAGCCTTGTTGCCATTGTAAACCTTCTGACCATAACACTCTACAGCCAAAATTTCAGATTTCCAGTATGCAATATATATAGTTTGTTTCTAATATTCGTTTGAAATTTTAGCATTTTTCATCTTTTCCCATCGCTAGAGGGCGCTATTAAAGCCATTGAAAATTTTCAAAATTACGAAACGCAATATTTGTTTGACACCTATTTAACCCAAAAAAGAGTTTTTCATTTAAAAGTAAAAAAAATATATTGTTTATAGACGGACAGACAGGTGGAAAGACAGATGGAAAGACAACAGTTAACAGACAGACGAACAAATATTGGCATACGCAGACCACAAAGTGAAAACATTAGCTCGGTTTTCAAACGAACCATAAAAGAAATTATTTGTTGGTTTTCAGTTAGTTCGTTTCATTTTTGCAGCCGGTTGCCGTCTTCTGATAGTTTCTCGGAAAAAAATATTCATTAATTTATTTCTTTGAGTGAAATTTTTACACCCAAATGCAGCGTAGTGAGGCATTCATTAAAATAACAGATTTTAAAGACAAAAAAAAAAAGTGGTAGAAATGTATAAAACTATAACAACTGAGAAGTTTTAACTTGTTACACACACTCACTCATAGGCTTTTGTCTCACTGCACGACAAAACATGGCGCCCATAAACCACGTGACACAATCAACCAATGGCGTGAATCACCGAGAAGGCCAGCCTCTAACTATACAGGACCTCTAGTGATCACTAATCTAAAAATATCGTTGTGATATTTTTTCTGAATTCTGTAATAAACCATTACACGAAGGTTGCCAGATCACTAATTTCTAAAAAAATCGTCGCCAGATATTTTTTCTGAATTCTGTAATCGGTTGCCAGATCACTAATTTCTAAAAAAAAATCGTTGCCAGCTATTTTTTCTGAATTCTACAATCAACCATAGTGTTCGGATATTTTTTTGAGCCACTGTACGTGTTTTTAACCTAAACCCCATCTACTATCCTTTTGTTGTGTTTAATTGTTTTAATTTTTTCTGCTTCAAGCTTTAAATGAAATGATTGGTCAACCCAACGGCTAATTGGAATCCTTGATAAGAAACTGACGTTATCTTAAAACATTCCTTTCCTGGACGGAACTGCTGTTCATTTGCAAAGTGTGCTTTAGTGGGAAAGGATGCAGAACTTCAACGAGGATGTATGTGTCGAATAAAATAATGATTGCCGAAGTTAACCAAAGGAGAGAGGTAGGAAAGTTTTTGTTATAAGAAATATACATTCAGTGATCATTGAATTATTAAATTATTATAATTAAATTATTATAATTAAAGTGTTCTTGATGCGTTCTGGTTCAGCATTCAACTCAAACTTTTTAATGATTTTCGTTGAAAAGCAGCAGCAAACTAGGTTGTCAGACGATATTTGAAACCACTGATGCCATTCGAATGCTTTAAAAACACCGCAAATTCCATTTAGTTGGTCGAGAACATTCAAAAGTCACACTAATGAATGCCAGATTTTTTAATAATTCTTTTCAATAGTTTTATTTTGTACACTTGAATATGCCCATTTTAAAATATTCTTTGTTTTATTTTCGTTAATAAAGTAATTTGAGGTTTATTTTTTCCTGTTTTGGGCTTTGACCCAATAAAGTTTATAATTTATGGCTCAAAATATATTGGTTTCCTTCTCTTTTTTGCAGTAACCCTCATTATTATTTTATGGATTGGGGCATGCTGCCATCTATCACAATGAACTCAAATTCTCTATATCTTTATACATTATCAATAAACAATATATATATATAGTGATGTGCAGAGGAAATACCGAACCGTTACTTGGCCTGTATTATGACATAAGGTGTGAATTACTATTTATTTAATTTTTACCTCGATTTTATTAATTTCCATTTTTTTAAAGTGAAAAAATGCTTCAGCACAGAGGATTTGCCTGACTACTAATTACCCAGCAGTGAATGGGTTAAAAACCGCAAAATAGCATTTCTTAGCTCCTACTGAAACTGTGATTTGTAAGGATACAAGTCTTCCATGCAAAATCTATTGCTTAAATTAATGGTTCTCAACGTGGGGTACGCGTACCCCTTTGGGGTATGCGGTAAAATATTTTGGGGTACGCATTGAGAGCTCAAAAGTCGCTAGATATTTATTATATATATGTTTTATTCCCATTGTTATACTATAACTATAGTTTATCTATCTATACAAGGGGTACGCCAATTACATACATATTTCCAGGGGGTACGTGAAGCATAAAAGAGTTGGGTTGTTTTACCTCTGAGCGGCACTTTTTTGCACACCATGGGCTAAATGGCCAGGTCACATGGACCCCGAAGGCTCAGAGAAGGTTGGGGAGGGGACCACTGAAACAGCTGTTGGGAGACAGATGGTAGCCTCCCGTCAAGGCCATCCAGCGTGTTCTTTAATGTGCACAGGGTATGGCTCTCCCGCACACGGGGCCACGGCTTAACGTCCCATCCAACGGACGGCGGCCTTTCCAAGCCCATCGGTGTCCCCTACTGACCGTGGGCAGGGCGGGGAATTTTGCGGAGATTAATCTCAACGCTGACCCAGCTGGGACTCGAACCTGGGAACTACAGATTACGAGCCTGGCGCGCTACCGACTGAGCCACCCCCGCCCCTATTTGTGTTTGTCAAAACAGTTGTTCCACCATATCTTTCATATGCGTAGAACAATCTTAATGATTTGTATCAAAGTTTGTAAAGCGAGGAATGTGTTAGGATATAAAAAAAAAAAATCTGTTAGGATAAAAAAAAATTTCCCCTATGCTTTCTTCCCTCCTAAGAATGAAGAATTATGAAAGTGATTATTCAGATACATCTTTTGAACGCGAGAGCAGAAAGTAACGGGCAATAAGTCAAATGAAAGCTTGCGACATGGGAATTGTCACAGATTATAAAAATCCAACCCCCCCCCCCCCGAAAAAAAAGAGGGAAAATATGTGTATTGTTCTACTATATTACTATAACTTTCGATTGCAAGGACCAAACGTTACAAGTTGTATGTTAAATGAAACTTGTGACTTAGGGAATGTTGTGGAAAATAAATTATATATCTCCCCTTACTTTCTACCCCCTAAAAGAGGGAAAATTTTTACAGTTGCCCTCTACTATAGCTGCCAAATGCAAGGGCCTACAGTCACCAGTTAGGTGTCATATGAAAGTTCATTATGAGGATCGTCATACACTATTTCGAATTATGCCCCCCAAAAGGAAACAGAAATTTCACGGCGGCCGAACTTAACGAATTATATCTCAAATTGGTTACTAATTAATCAGTCAAACTGGGGCGGGGGTGGCTCAGTCGGTAGCGCGCCAGGCTCGTAATCTGCAGTTCCCAGGTTCGAGTCCCAGCTGGGTCAGCGTTGAGATTTATCTCCGCAAAATTCCCCGCCCTCCCCACGGTCAGTAGGGGACACTGATGGGCTTGGAAAGGCCGTCATCCGTCGGATGGGACGCTAAGCTGTGGTCCCGTGTGCGGGAGAGCCATACCCTGTGCACGTTAAAGAACACGCTGGATGGCCTTGACGGGAGGCTACCATCTGTCTCCAAACAGCTGTTCCAGTGGGTCACCTCCCCCAACCTTCTCTGAGCCTTCGGGGTCCATGTGACCTGGCCATTTAGCCCATGGTGTGCAAAAAAGTGCCGCTCAGAGGTAAAACAACCCAACCCAACTCAGTCAGCATACGAGTTATATTTCAAATTAAAGTTTGTGTTACCTCCAATGTCATGGGCTACACAAAACTCTGCCCCACCCCGACAAATAAGGGGGAGGTGATATGTGGTAGATGTTTGATATAAATCAGTTAAAAGATATTTTAAATACATACAATTTACAATACAAAAATTTTAAACAAAATATTTTTAATACTTTTCTATATGGGCCCTAAACAGTAGAAAAAAACTATATTCATATTCACTTTAAAGATAGGTGCCAATTTACTTATTCAACAAGATTTGTGGTGCCCTATCTTCCTTTGAAGTGAATATGAATATGAATTCAGTGTGATTGATTGCACCATCGATATGCTTTAGTTTCATTTTCTGCATTTTAGAGTGCATATAAAAAAAGGGTACTTTTTAATTTTTTATATTTAACATTTAAAAATACTCTGACATTGAACAACATTCATGGGATAAAAAAATTTTATACCATAATTAACGATTATATATTTTTTAGCTCTCTGGGAATGATTACAACATTCAACTTTCAGATACGTTTTCAGGAATGCATTATATCTGAAAGTTCGAGGACTGCCTGTATTTGGAGAACATTTGGATTGAGTTGTTTTACTTCTGAGCAGCACTTTTTTTACACACCGTGGGCTAAATGGCCAGGTCACAAGGACCCCCGAAGGCTCAGAGAAGGTTGGGGGAGGGGACCCACTCAAACAGCTGTTGGGAGACGGATAGCAGCCTCCAGTCAAGACCATCCAGTGTGTTCTTTAATGTGCACAGGTTCTCCCACCGTCCATCGGACGGGACGTTAAGCCACAGTGCACACGGCACCATGGACGAATAGTAGCCTCCAGTCAAGACCATCCAGTGTGTTCTTTAATGTGCACAGGTCTCTCCACCATCCATCGGACGGGACGTTAAGCCACAGTGCACACGGCACCATGGCTTAACGTCCCGTCCGATGGATGGCGGCCATTCCAAGTCCAGCAGTGTCCCCGACTGAGACACCCCCGCCCCTATTTGGAGAGCAACAACACGGCTTCTTAGAACAGGGTTTTGCAAACTAATTTGAATTTTGGACCACTTTATGTTCTCTACTTTTCTTGAAGCTATGATGGATGACACAAACAACAATTACTTAACAAATATTTAAATTTTATTAAAATTACCCGATGAAATATAAAAAAATACATATTTCACTATTTAATGACAAAATATTGAAACTTGAAATGACAGCAATATTGTTGAAAATAGTAACATTAACCCTTCCAGGGCTAAGCCTGAAAAACTCATTTACACCGAAAGGCAAAACTATTTTTCAACTTTGAATTATGCATTTTTAAAAGATATATAAAAAAATTTCAAACTGCAATTTCTATTATCAAAAAAATTGAAGTTTCAAAAAAAAAAAACAAAAAAAAAAACGGATATAGCCGTCTTTGGCCTTTCATTTGGGATTATGTCAACATGTATAATCGACAAGGGCTGGGTTGGGTTGTTTTACCTCTGAGCGGCACTTTTTTGCACACCATGAGCTAAATAGCCAGGTCACATGGACCCCGAAGGCTCAGAGAAGGTTGGGGAGGGGACCCACGGAAACAGCTGTTGGGAGACAGATGGTAGCCTCCCGTCAAGGCCATCCAGCGTGTTCTTTAACGTGCACAGGGTATGGCTTATCGTCTTAATCGTCTCATCCAACGGACGGCGGCCTTTCCAAGCCCATCGGTTCCCCTACTGACCGTGGGCAGGGCGGGGAATTTTGCGGAGATAAATCTCAACGCTGAACCAGCTGGGACTCGAACCTGGGAACTACAGATTACGAGCCTGGCGCGCTACCGACTGTGCCACCCCGGCCCCAATCGTCAAGGGCCCTGCAAAGGTTAATAAGAGGGCTAAAATACTTGAATTGACATAAAACGAACAATACATTATTGATAAAATTAGATACACTTTTCCCAGAAATAAAGCCAGATACAATAATAGACATTGCTTTGTGTTTAAATTTGTATGAGTGGTGTTATAATTACAATGTAAAGGAAGTCCAGAAACCCCACTAACCTACTCTTCTAGCAGTTATTAGCAGCACAAATGCCAGATTACGGACTTCATTGGCTTCCATAAATTAAGGATCAATCTGAAAACTTCACTGGTTTTATGAGAAAAAACAGTGAATCAGAAGATAGGTACATAAGAATAACAATCGGAAAATCGAATATAGCCCAAGTTCACTATGGAGTGTAGTCACCTCTTACTGCTATGCAAGCCTTGCAGCAATGTCTCATGCAGTTGATAAGATTGTCCAGCAGTGCTGTGGGCAGTAATCTCCATTGCTCTTCCAAAGAGAGTCAAAGCTCTGGGAGGCTTGTAGGAGCAGAATTCAGGGGAGCAATCAGTCTCCTAAGAGTATCCCATGCATGCTCTATCAGATTAGGTCTGGAAACTGCATCTCTTGCTCTTGGGGCCAAGGGCTAAAACCCCATATGATGGACAGTGGCCTTTCAAAGCTCACCGTCTCCTTTTTACCAGGGTTGGGTTATGGCTTGTTTTACCTATGAGTGGCACTTTTTTGCACACCATGGGCTATATATATGGCCAGGTCACAAGGACCCCGAAGGCTCAAAGAAGGTTGTGGGAGGGGACCCATTGGAACAGCTGTTGGGAGACAGATGGTAGCCTCCCGTCAAGGCAATCCAGCGTGTTCTTTAGCGTGCAACTGCATATGGCTCTCCCGCATATGGGGCCATGGCTTAATGTCCCATCCAATGAATGACGACCTTTCCAAGCCCATTGGTGTCCCCTACTGATCTTGGGCAGGGCAGAGAAGTTTGCGGAAATAAATCTCAATGCTGCCAGCTGAGACTCGAATTTGGGAACTGCAGATTACAAGCCTGGGATGCTACCAACTGAGCCACCCTCGCCCCCCTTTCTGCCAGAGTGCAGGGGTTTAGTGGAGAAATTTTCAGCACTGGCACAGTTGGAACTCGAATCAGGGAACTACAGATTGCAAGCCCAGTGCAATGCCCCTGCCCTTATAGAGAGTGGACCCTCAATATCAGAGTAAGTACAGAGGGTCTACTTCCACAATGTCTTCTTAGATTCAATTTTAATAATGAACCAGCTTCCACAGACAAAAAAAGGAATGACTGCAAACCCTTTGTTCATTTTGTACAGAAACTGGATTTAGTAATCATAATATAAATTAAGAATTTAAAACTCAATTGCTTCTTTTTAAAATGGCAGTGATTAATTTTAGATTAATCAGAGGTCCTGCCATCCTCACAGACCTTCTACTATGGCTAGACAGGCTCCTGTGAGACCTCTGCGGCAAACAGCTCTTGAGGGTGTATTTATTTATTTTTATTTATTTTGGTATAATCACAATAAACAAATTATTTTATTTCTTCCTATTTCTTCTTATTCTTTTTAGGGGCGGGGGTGGCTCAGTCAGTAGCGCGCCAGGCTCGTAATCTGTAGTTCCCAGGTTCGAATCCCAGCTGGGTCAGCGTTGAGATTTATCTCCGCAAAATTCCCCGCCCTGCCCACGGTCAGTAGGGGACACCGATGGGCTTGGAAAGGCCGCCGTCTGTCGGATGGGACGTTAAGCCATACCCTGTGCACATTAAAGAACACGCTGGATGGCCTTGACGGGAGGCTACCATCTGTCTCCCAACAGCTGTTCCAGTGGGTCCCCTCCCCCAACCTTCTCTGAGCCTTCGGGGTCCATGTGACCTGGCCATTTAGCCCATGGTGTGCAAAAAAGTGCCGCTCAGAGGTAAAACAACCAAACCCAAATTATTCTTTTTAAGCTGTATGAATCACACTGGTTTGTGGCTATATGCAGAATCACAACAGGTAAAATTAGCTTCATAGTTTAACATTCATGGATCTAATAATTGCCAGAAAAATTAAGTGGACCCCAGGTGTGACAAGTATGTTTGAAAATCAGACTTTTTCATTTTATTTCCAAAAATAAACCAAGCCATAGGACCTGTAAAGAAGTTGGGTTGTTTTACTTCTGAATGGCACATTTTTGCATATAATGTGCTAAATAGACATGTCACAAGGACCCAAAAGGATCAGAAAAGATTGGGAGAAGGGGATTCACTGGACAGTTGTTAGGAAACATATGGTAGCCTCTTGTCAAGGCCATCCAGTGTGTTCTTAGATGTGCACAGAGTATGGCTCTTATGCACATAGGACCATAGCATAATGTCCCAATCTGACAGACAGCAGCATTTTTAAGCCCACTGGTGCCCCCTTACTGACTGAGGGCAGCAGGGTGAGGATTAACAGAGATAAATCTTAAAGCAGGTATGGTTCAGACTCAAACTT
Organism: Ryuthela nishihirai; assembly: GCA_038380435.1. Classification (NCBI taxonomy): domain Eukaryota; kingdom Metazoa; phylum Arthropoda; class Arachnida; order Araneae; family Heptathelidae; genus Ryuthela; species Ryuthela nishihirai. The sequence continues at coordinate 106,236,483 of JAWZYU010000006.1, forward strand.
GGGAACTGAAGATTACAAGCTTGGTGCACTGACTATCCCACCCAAACCCCTACAACTTGAACTATGTGGTAGGCTCTTCTGCACACGGGCCATAGCTTAATGTCCCATCCAATATACAATGGCCTTTCTAAGCCCATTGGTGTCCCCCTGCTAACCAAGGCAGGGTGAAATTTTGCAGAGATAAATCTCAAAGCTGGTTCAGGTGGGATTCAAACCTGGGAACTGTAGCTTATGAGCCTGATGCTCTACAAACTGAGACATCCCCACCCCAAGTCTGTCAGATCACGTGCAATAAGGAATGGTATTTAATGTGGTAGATCTATGGTCTGTGATATTAAATGCAGAAAAAAAATACCCCCTCAAGCAGCTGCTTGCCACAGAGGTCTGACAGGAGCTTGTCAGTTTATATGCCATAGTAGGAGATCTGAGAGGATGGCAGGACCTCAGCAGAAAAACGACACACACACACATCCATGACCTAATCATGGGGCTCGAACCCAGGTCCCTTAGATCAGTAGCCAAGTGTGCTAACCACTTGGCCACGGGACGACAAGAACATTATTAAACAAACTGATCACCAAATTTTAAAATCACTATATTTTTAGAAAAAAATGCTGGTGCAGAAAACATTCATCATAAAAAAATAAGTACATTATATTCTGTTGCATGACCAATAAAAATCTTTTAGCAAAAACTATCTGCTTACTCATACAATGCAAAATAAAAAAGTTTTCATTTACATAAATTCATTGAAAAGTATCAGCAAATGGTGATTTTAAACAATAATTGTGAAAAAATAACTTATATTTAGTCAAAAACTTAGCAAATTATTTGTTATATTATAAACATATGTTAACATTAAATATTCACAGCCATCTTTTAGGAATGCACACAGTGTTAATAAATGCTCAGAGATCACTATATGGAATTGAATATTCCATCAAATATATCAGAAATGAAACTGCACATACACAATTTTAAATGATTTTTCTTCTCCAAATACAGTATTAATAATGTTTTTCTGAAGTTCATTTATTTTTATTTATTTTTATTTACTTATTTTTTATTTATTTTTCTTGTGCATTTAAACAGTCTTAAAATGATCAGGTACATTTAAAAAACAAACATTTTTAACTATCATAGAGAACTTTAAAAAATCAACAACAAATCCTCATAAGAACCCTGCCTATCACAGTGCCTATCAGTTGATAAATGAAGCAAAATATATATATATATTTCTTATTAGCAGATTGGTAATTTATCCATCCACAAGAACATTTCAATGGATCTTACCTAAATGCTTTTTGCTTTTGTCTTGATATTAAAGTTCTATTTTCTGTTTAAATAATATTTCCTTGAGATCAGTATTGTTAAGAAAATTTGGTTCTTAGAACATAATTAACAGTTTATATACTTTATATTTTATCCTTATGCCAAGCTACTATAAGAAGATGTCGTCTCGAAAGATAAGTCCATAATAAAAGTAGCAGTCCTCCTGCAATATATATATTAATGATAGTGTTTTCTTTGGGCATATAGCATTTATTCACAGCAAAAGTATCTGGAGTAAACACTGCCTGAAAAATATAAGAAAATAGTATTAATTTGGTTGAAAACAGTGTATTTTTTCACTAGAATATAACACTGCACTAGCAACTTTAGTGTTTCTATTTTGATTAAACTATAAATAAAAAAAAAAATAAATAAATAAATACTCCTCTTACTCAGCTGCTTGCTACCGAGGTCTAATAGGAGATTCTCACTTTATACACCATAAAGAAGGTCTTTGAGAAAGACAAGACTTCCTTTGATTACTATCATTATTAAACTTAGCACGAGATTAACAGACGAATAGGGATTGCTGCCGGAACTTTTAAGAATCTATGGAGAGTGTGGAGAAATAGGCGTATACACCTAAAGACTAAAATTAGACTATATAATAGTTTGGTTCTTTCTAGGGTTAGTTATGGTAGTGAAACTTGGACACTTTGCAAACAAGATAACAGGAAACTAGATGCTTTTGATTCTAGATGCTTACACAGTATCTTGGGCATTAGGTGGTTCAACTTTGTTACTAATGATGAGGTTTTGTTTGGTGCAGAAAGAGACTCTGTTGGTTTGGTCATGTTGCCCCTATGGATAATTATATATTGGCGAATAGAGTTACGAATAGTGTGCCTAAAGGCCTCAGAAAGAGGGGGAGACCTAGGATGAGGTGGGCAGACAATGTCAAAAGGACCTTGTTAGCATTGGTGTGCAGTGGCCAGATGCAGTAGATGTAGCTCAGGACAGACATGCTTGGAGAACTAAATTGCACAATCTGGTTGGACTTCCGTAGCCCACGGCTGCTTGAGGAGGATGATAATGCTCCACAATAAAACCAACAACATTTGGAAGCCCATATTTTATGGAAAAAATCAATGTTTTTCAACTTTTCTACAGTGATGTAACAATAATGAAAATTTTTACAAAACAATGAGGTTGACATATTTTGCTATAGTATAAACAAAGAATTTATATAATACTTTATTTGCAGAACTCAAGTGGGTCACTTGAAATTATTAAATGGGTCACTTGGTGACCCACGGGTCATAGGTTGCCGATGCCTGCCCTAATTATTAGGTGTTAATCCATATCCAGTAAAATAAGTCCGTTGACATAGACAAATATGTGTTGTAGCAACCTTGACCACCTCCTCTGGAGATAAGATATCAACTAACAATAGATATCTCCTCTGGAGATAAGATATCAATGCAGAATATAAAAAGAGCATTCTTTTTTGTTGTAAGGTGCTCAGCAAACACGAGCAAAGTGCAACAAATATATAAACAAAATTCTGTAGTTATTGCATTGTATGAACTACATTATATACAGCCTCTATACAATATATATAGCATGTGATCACTGAAAATATACTGAAGATCTCAACTAATTTTAACCATATTTTGATTTGCAATATTCATTATTGATTTGCAATATTCATTATTGATTTGCAATATTCATTAACATTTAAAGAGTTGTGAAAGTTGAACATACGAATTTACATATTGGCTATTTAATGTGCTAATAATTGTTATAGTAAACTGTCCCTAAAATAAATGTAGTAGAAGTTTATGCAATGATTTCACCTTTTACTCTCTATAGTCTTTTCAGTTTTCATTAATTTACAACAACAAAAAATAGAGTTTATGACATGTGTAACAACCACACCTGCTGTTAAAATATTCTAGGTTCAATAACTAAATATTATCAAATACAGTCAACTCTCATTAACTTGAATCTCTCTATATATATTGAATCTCTTGCTAACTCAATTTTTTTTTAATTTCCCAACCAAATCCTTTTACGTTTATTGTATTTTCTCTCTCTCTAACCCATTTGAAAGAAAATTCCTTTTAAACAAGTTATTACCATGAAAATTTGTTTTATTACTGATGCAAGCGATGCTGAATTTTACAAGGTGGACTAAGCAATTCTCACTGGCTATGCATTATCCCACTGTTTTCAGGTGGACAGTGATTCTTATTATCTATGCACTGCTTCTACCATCCCCATAGGGGCGGGGGTGGCTTAGTCAGTAGCACACCAGGCTTGTAATCTGTAGTTCCCAGGTTCGAGTCCCAGCTGGGTCAGCGTTGAGATTTATCTCCGCAAAATTCCCTGCCCTGCCCACAGTCAGTAGGGGACACCGATGGGCTTGGAAAGGCCGCAGTCCGTCGGATGGGATGTTAAGCCGTGGCCCCGTGTGCGGGAGAGCCATACCCTGTGCACGCTAAAGAACACGCTGGATGGCCTTGACGGGAGGCTACCATCTGTCTCCCAACAGCTGTTCCAGTGGGTCCCCTCCCCCAACCTTCTCTGAGCCTTCGGGGTCCATGTGACCTGGCCATTTAGCCCATGGTGTGCAAAAAAGTGCCGCTCAGAGGTAAAACAATCCAACCCAACTCTTTTGGTACCAGTGTAATTATATTACAGTGGTAGCAAAGGGTAAGTTGTATGCATTATCATTAAGTGATGATGAAGCAAAAGTGATCACAGCTATTGAAAGTAGCAGAAAGAAGACAAATTATATTGCTAGAGAATTCTGAATTCCTAGCAGTACTCTATCAGCCTATTTAAAGAACAAGGATATGGTATTGAAACAGCTAGATTGTGATAAAGAAAAAAAAGAAAAATAATAAGGCATGCAAAACTTCCTGATATTGACCAATGAAGATGCTAAAATGATTTACTCACTGTAGAACAAAAACATTACAATGAGTAGAAATCTCTTGTGGATTCTGTAACTAGTTTTTAAGCTGCATGTGCATTTTAGCACAGATTCAATAACTCAAAATTATTTCATCTTCCTTGAGCTTTGAGTTAACAAAAGTGCTAAATTTTATCTCCTCTCATCAGTCTTTCATCTTTTATTAAATTTAAACAAATGAAAAAAAAAATTAGGTTGTTGGGTTGGGTTGTTTTACCTCTGAGCAGCACTTTTTTGCACACCATGGGCTAAATGGCCAGGTCACATGGACCAGGAAGGCTCAGAGAAGGTTGGGGGAGGGGACCCACTGGAACAGCTGTTGGGTGCCTCCGTCAAAGATGGTAGCCTCCCGTCAAGGCCATCCAGCGTGTTCTTTAACGTGCACAGGGTATGGCTCTCCTGCACACGGGACCACGGCTTAACGTCCCCTCCGACGGACGGCGGCCTTTCCAAGCCCATCGGTGTCCCCTACTGGCTGTGGGCAGGGCGGGGAATTTTGCGGAGATAAATCCCAACGCTGACCCAGTGGACTCGAACCTAGGAACTACAGATTACGAGCCTGGCATGCTATCGACTGAGCCACCCCCGCCCCCCTCTCATCAGTCTTTCATCTTTTATTAAATTTAAACAAATGAAAAAAAATTAGGAGAAGGGTTGTTTTACTTCTGAGTGGCACTTTTTTTGCACACAGCGGGCTAAATGGCCAGGTCACTAGGACCCCAAGGGCTCAGAGGACCTACTGGACAGCAGTTAGGAGACAAATGGTAGCCTCCCATCAAGGTCATTCCAGCATGTTCTTTAATATGAACAATTTCAACTTTTCCACAGTGATGTAACAATAATGAAAAATTTTACAAAACAGTGAGGTTGATATATTTTGATACAGTATGAACAAAGAATTTATATAACATAATCACCTGCAAAATTTTCAATATTTTTAAATGAAATTGGAGAGCTTAAATCTCTAAGATAGTGTAAAACATGTTAAAAGTACTTATCCACAGTCAGCTCTCCCACACATGGGGCCATGATTTAATGTCCCATCCGATGGATGGCAGCTTTTCCTTTCTAAGCCCATCGGTGTCCCCTACCAACCGAGACAAGTTGTTGTTGTTTTGGGTTGTTTTACCTCTGAGCGGCACTTTTTTGCACATCATGGGCTAAATGGCCAGGTCACATGGACCCCGAAGGCTCAGAGAAGGTTGGGGGAGAGGACCCATTGGAACAGCTGTTGGGAGACAGATGGTAGCCTCCCATCAAGGCCATGCAGCGTGTTTTTTAACATGCACAGGGTATGGCTCTCCCGCACACAGGGCCACGGTTTAACGTCCCATCCGACAGACAGCGGCCTTTCCAAGCCCATCGGTGTCCCCTACTGACCGTGGGCAGGACCGAGACAAGGTGAAGAGTTTTGCAGAAATAAATCTCAATGCTGGCCCAGGTGGGACTTGAATCTGGAAACTACATATTACAAGCCTGATGTACTACTGACTGAGTCAACCCTTCCCCTTTAGGACACGTAACAGTAGCATCTGCTAAGTTCTAAGTTCCAGGTTCAAAATTTTTCAAATATTAATCAAATATTGCTGAAAATAGAGATTTACAGAGATCTAAATAAGATTTCCAGTTTATCTCAGGTGACTTTTATCCATAAAAATCTTATTTAGAAAGTTAGGGAGCTTTGAATGTAGTTTCTATTCACATAAGTATTTCAATACATTTTAGTGTATATGTGATCAAGATGTCAATAGTCCCTTGAACCCTGATAATATGTATTTCCTTATCTTGTATTAATGGATTTTTTTTTTACGTGTATGTGTGTGTGTGTGTATATGTGGTTATATGTGTACTTTATTTTTGATTAGTTCTACAATGATTTCTGCTGAATAGCCACAAAATTTTTCAAACTGCAGTTTGACTGATTTTTAATTAACTTGGAAATATATTTGGCAGAAAACTTATATTTATGAATGTAAAATGTTTCCAAACAGATATTAAATAGTGTCATAGTTTAATTAAAAAATACTCTTAAGTGGGTGGCTTCTCATCGTCTTTAGACTTTCACAGGTCAGAACACAATGAAACATTTTATATAACTGTGTAAGAGATATAATTTGTTTTAAGTAAATATCTGGATATGGAGTGTGTTATAATCTGACACTCACACAAATTTAAATATGCCTAACACTTAACTAGGCAATCATAGTGCAAAATATAAATTATGGACTACCTTACTTATTATTAACTAAACAGTACAATTTCCTGGCTTTATCTCTTTGGTTCAAGATAGCCTTGCTATGACCGGATGCCAACAAGACATTGACCCAGCTCCTTTTACCGGAAATCTAGCTTTTCATATCTCTTTACATGAGACAGTCTGGTTTCTATTATGGATGACAGCAGTAAATGTCGGTTTGGCTCTTTAACTACAGCTGGACAACCAAATTTCCTACACCACAAGTAGCTAAAAAACCTATAACATCAGGTGAGATCTTCCTGAGCACTGAGTCAGAAACTGTCTTGTACGATCATCCAAAGACTATTTCAGTGAGTTTTATTTAAAATAAATTAGCAACTTAATTTAAAATAATGAATGCTTGCTTTAAAAATTAATTCAGAGGTTTTCAGAGGTTCATTTGTTCATCTTAAGTCCTATTTTGGAAATTGCAGAAAGTCTACACAAATTCTAAGTCTTCATCATTTGGATGAACTTGATAGTGACAATCAACGAAGTTTTATTAGTTATTGAACATTGTCCTTGCATTAACGAAGAATTAAGATATTCAGTAGGTTCATAATTTATTAATGGCAGATGTTGGATTTGTATGTGATTATAGCTACTCCATAGTAATAACAAGCCAAGGCCTATTGAGTTGGGTTGGGTTGTTTTACCTCTGAGCGGCACTTTTTTGCACACCATGGGCTAAATGGCCAGGTCACATGGACCCCGAAGGCTCAGAGAAGGTTGGGGGAGGGGACCCACTGGAACAGCTGTTGGGAGACAGATGGTAACCTCCCATCAAGGCCATCCAGTGTGTTCTTTAACGTGCACAGGGTATGGTTCTCCCACACACGGGGCCACGGCTTAACGTTCCATCCAATGGACGGCGGCCTTTTCAAGCTCATCGGTGTCCCCTACTGACCGTGGGAAGGGCGGGGAATTTTGCGGAGATAAATCTCAATGCTGACCCAGCTGGGACTCGAACCTGGGAACTACAGATTATGAGCCTGACATGCTACCGACTGAGCCATCCCCACCCCACAAGGCCTATTGAACAACATACAGCTTGTGTAAAGCAAAACATAACAATACATTAATAACATACAGCAAAAGTAAAACACACACATGAAATAAAATTTTAAAAATCCAGCAATACAAGATAAGGAAATACATATAACTTTGAACCACATATAGCTTGAATAACATTTCTGACACTTATCTGAAAAAAAAAAGAGTATATTTTGTGAGATATGTTTAGGTTTTTAGAAGATTTTACACATTATGTAGATAGAAAATGGTAGAATTTCCATAATGTTCCAGACGAAAGACCAATTCAATGCTCTGCAACTTATAAATTATGTTTTTATAGCAAAGTGTTACTGAAAACAAATTAAAGATCTGCATCACATCTATCTAAATGCTAAATTTCAAAAATATGAAGTCAGTATTTAAATAGCAATGGAAGCCGGAATATTTAATAGTAGCAATAACAGTCATATGAAACATAAAAAACTGTTAATTTTGAATTAGTTATACATACCTAGAAATGCACTTATTGCATTAAATGGTTTGAAATAACGTTTTCTACTTCATTTTAAGTAACTTTTAGGTAAATTCTTATGATTAATAATTGCCACTCAGAGGCAAAACAACACACAACTAAAATTGTCAGGCTTCACTACCAGATCTATAGTACTTATTTTATCAAAGAGTTATGAACAGATTGTATTACAATAGTAGGGATACAATTATAAAAAAAAGTATATAAATATAATTCATTACAGCTGATGAATTTTTTTAAATATTAAAATTTACTATTATCAATGGGGTGGGGGTGGCTCAGTCGGTAGCGGGCCAGGCTCGTAATCTGTAGTTCCCTGGTTCGAGTCCCAGCTGGGTCAGCGTTGAGATTTATCTCCGCAAAATTTCTCCGCCCTGCCCATGGTCAGTAGGGGACACCGATGGGCTTGAAAAGGCTGCCGTCTGTTGGATGGGACGTTAAGCCGTGGCCCCGTGTGCGGGAGAGCCATACCCTGTGCACGTTAAAGAACACGCTGGATGGCCTTGACGGGAGGCTACCATCTGTCTCCCAACAGCTGTTCCAGTGGGTCCCCTCCCACAACCTTCTCTGAGCCTTCGGGGTCCTTGTGGCCTGGCCATTTAGCCCATGGTGTGCAAAAAAGTGCCGCTCAGAGGTAAAACAATCCAATCCAAACCATTATCAATTATTTTTAAAAATAAATATTAACAAACAAAATCATCTAGCAAATTTTCCTTTGGGGGAAACTTAATTTAATAGTCTCTCCTGATGCTATACCAAAGCATTCAGATTATCTCTATCTCATGAACACCTACTTCAGAATAAATTCTGAGAACTAGAACACTATTTGTTATTGAAGAGCTTTTATAAAAATCCAGAGTGGATAGGTGCGGGGGTGGCTCAGTCGGTAGCGCACTATGCTCATAATCTGTAGTTCCCAGGTTCGAGTCCCAGCTGAGTCAGCACTGAGATTTATCTCCTCAAAACTCCCTGCCTTGCCCATGGTCAGTAGGGGACACTGATGGGCTTGGAAAGGCTGCCATCTGTCGGATGGGACATTAAACCATGGCCTCATGTGAAGGAGAGCCATACACTGTGCATGTTAAAGAACATGCTGGTTGGCCTTGACGGGAGGCTACCATCTGTCTCCCAACAGTTGTTCCAGTGGATCCCCTCCCCCAACCTTCTCTGAGCCTTCAGGGTCCTTGTGACCTGGCCATTTAGCCCATAGTGTGCAAAAAAGTGCCGCTCAGAGATAAAACAACCCAACCAACCCAGAGTGGATAAATTTGCATATAAGAAGTTGTATATTACACTTTAAAAAACTTCACATATTATCCTACATGAATAAAGAACTTTATTTGGCATGGTTCCCATTCTGATATATAGTAAATAATAATAAAAGGTTTTTCTGTGTATGTGTGGGTGTGACTGTGGCAACCATAACTCATTAAGAAATCATAGTAGATGCTTCAAATTTTCAGAGAATGTTTCTGATTGTGGTCCTGGATGCAGTGCCAAATTTCAAGTCGAAATTCCAAAATGGAGGTTTGCTAGAAGCAAAAATATTTACCATGCTATTCCTACAGGAAATGGTAATCTAATATATAAATTTGTTGTAATATCTAATATATAAATTGTAAATAATATAAATTTGTTGTTGCCATTTACAGATCCATAACTGTGAACATAAGAGTCATAATAACATTTAAAAAATCTGCTACTATCACCAGATTACCCACATTTCCAAAACCATTATTATTTTAAGGCATCCCATTGCAACTAGGGACTTGATTTTTTTTTAACTCGACAGGCTGAGGCTGCCCCAGCACTACAGTCGAAATTTTCATTTAGACAGTATTAAATACTGTCAAAATAAAAATTTCAATAGTTTGTGAAGCCACATCAGAGCATGTGCTGACATCAGTAATGACTTGAGCAATGCAGTACAATTCTTTTATTGAATCTGTGCTAAGTGTTAGGGGAGGGCAGAACTCACAATACTAACCTTCAGTAAAAAACAAAATATACAGATTTAAAGTAAAACTAGGGCAGTGCAGGATGCCATTCACCTAGTAGATAATAACTCACAGAAGTTCAAATATCACAAAGATGATAAAAATGTTTAATAATGAAGTACTATGGATAGTGGACTATATTCCCAACTACATAACATTGCAATTCAAAGGCTGCAAAGTGTGCAGGCTTTAAAAATTTATTTTGCAAAGTCTTCAACTATTCCTCATCGCAATGTGCTTTAAACCCGGGATCCTCAAAGTGGTCAATAAAACTGTGCAGGGGGACAAATAGAGAGCTAGAGGTCAACAGGAGTTTGGAAAAGACACATGCATGGAACAGACATTTACAAGTCTAGTGGGTTGGGTTGTTTTACCTCTGAGCGGCACTTTTTTGAACACCATGGGCTAAATGGCCAGGTCACATGGACCCCAAAGGCTCAGAGAAGGTTGGGGGAGGGGACCCATTGGAACAGCTGTTGGGAGACAGATGGTAGCCTCCCGTCAAGGCCATCCAGCGTGTTCTTTAACGTGCACAGGGTATGGCTCTCCCGCACACGGGGCCACGGCTTAACGTCCCATACGACGGACGGCGGCCTTTCCAAGCCCATCGGTGTCCCTACTGACCGTGGGCAGGGCAGGGAATTTTGCGGAGATAAATCTCAACGCTGACCCAGCTGGGACTCGAACCTGGGAACTACAGATTATGAGCCTGGTGCGCTACCGACTGAGCCACCCCCGCCCCTAAAGTCTAGTGCAAAAAATATATTTTTATATTTTACTAGCCAAAGCACCCAGTGTCGCATGAGGATGATGCATTTTTTACAGTTACACTTCCTTATAGATAATTCGTATTTATGTGACATTAGGCATTTGATTCATTTAGGATATATCCTATTTATCAAATAGAGATCTCATCTCTGAGGGAATCTAACTGAACATGAGTTTTAATAATGATGATTCATAATTAATAAATCTTTATTATATACTGCTGTTTCTTGACTATTTCATGTATATTCTGAAGAACTTTGATTGGGGATAGAGGACAAGTTCATATATTCATCAAATGGCAATGGACTCAGAAGTTTGAGAAACCCTGCTCTAAACTGAGAATTTAATTGGATTTTTACTGCAGAAAAGTTAGATGGAAATTCCACGAAATTTATTCAGCAAGTATAAAGTTAAAACAAAACTGCAGTTGCTCATGCAATTCAAAACTGTACAACCAATGTGTTTCATTTACATTATGCTCTTCCTCCTATTAAAATGGTATCTAACATAATATTGATACACCTATCCCTCGATTTACACTGAAGATAGGTTCCGCACAAAACAGTGTAAATCGAAATCCGTGTAATCGAAATCAAAACCGTGTAAATCGAAACTGAATTATGCACATTTTAGTGTTTTCTTCGTTTTACACGGTTTTACATAGCAAAATCCAAGATTTCGATTTACATGGTTTTGTGCGGAACCTATCTTCAGTGTAAATCGAGGGATAGGTGTACTGTTATGACAGATGAACGCACTACAGTGACTTCATGACTTAACGTAACTGGAGCCCTCGTGTGTGCTTCTACGTGAGATTCAATTAGCCAACGAATTGGAACTGAGAACGATTCTGAAGAATGAAAAATATAGCAGTGCAGTGTGTTAAAGTTGTGAGATCTGAAAGGATGTTCAGATGGTCTGAGTCAGTGCGCGATAAGTAAAAGAAAATAAGTATCTTTTATGTGATGTGTGCATGGGCGGTCGTTATGTTTTGCTAGTGTGATACGTTTAGTGATCTAATCAAAAACGAAGGATTATTTACGCCTGAAGTGAATGTATTCAAGAGATACGACAGACAGTATAGAGGTAATAGTTTAGTAGAACAGACTGGTCTTGTATGCTCTGCAGAAAAAGTGTTAATGACTTATGTATAATAGTAGTTAATTTGTTTATGAGATACTTCATCCATATTTTTGAAACGATTTGCATTGTATTGTAATTGGTTTGAAAATACACTTATTGAAACTCACGCTCAGTGCCTATCCATTTTGTAATTCGCAACAATACTTACAATACTGAAATATGGGTAAGTATAGGTTCCCCACATATGAGTATTTTAGATACTATAAAGGCATTGCTAAGAATGACCAGGATCACTTGCCACCCACCAGAGGATTCTGCCTTTATACCCACTGAGTGGCATTTACATACAGGAGCCTCTTATGGAATATATCGAAAAGAAATCTATGTTCCATTAACCAAATACCAGACCATAAGGCAAAGCTGAAAAACCCTGTTCCTACCACAGCATTAGTGACAAAATTTATACACAAATATACTCTGTACTTCAGCAACACGGAAATTATTGCAGCCCCATAAACTTTTAACTATATGAGGACTATGGAAAGCATTAATATATATATTGCATAAGTCACATACATTTAATTGAAATAATCAGGGATTCCACCAGCATTGCAAATTTTATTGAAATAATTATCCTACCCACCCTGATGAATTCAGCATAATTTCTAAGAAGTCCTCAAAAAATTGTGAATAAAGTATGTCAAATAAGACTCAAACATGTCTTATATTCTCTTATATCCTGTTTTCATTGCATGTTTCTTTCCTCCCCCCCCCCCTTCATTATATGTTTCTGGGTATACCACTGCCAGGTACAAAGAGCATACTTTAACACCATAGCAATTTATACCAAAGAGCCAAAACATTATGGCCACCTATGATGTTGGTCCATTATGCCAAATATGATGTTAGTCCTCCACCACCAAAACAGCTCTGACCCAACAACGCATGGATGCTATAAGATTTCTAAAGGTGTCTTATGGTATCTGGTACCAATACATTACCAGCAGATCCTTTAACTCTTGTAAGTTACTTGGTTGAGCCGCCTCAGATCTGATATGCTGTTCCAACACAAACCACAGATGCTCAATTAGATTGATGTCTCGGGAATTTGGAGGCCAGGGCAATACCTATAAGTCTTACTCATGTTCCGCAAACCATTCTCAAACAATCCGGGAAGTGTGGCATGGTACATTATCCTGCTTAAAGAAGGCACTACTAGAGGGGTATACCGTTGCCATGAAAGGATGTACCTGGTCTGCAATGATGTTTAGGTAGGTGGTAGATGTCATAGTTTCCTGCACATGAATGGCTGGACCCAGGGTTTCCCAGCAGAATGTTGCCCAGAGTTTCTCCACTGGCTTGTTTTCATTCTACAGTGCATCCTGGTGCCAACACTTCCCCAGGTAAATGACGCACACATATCCAGCCATCCACATGGTGCAACAGGAAATGAGATTCATCAGACCAGACAACCTTCTTCCAATCATTCAAGGTCCAGTTTTGATGCTTGCATGCCCATTGTAGGTGCTTTCGACAGTGAACTGAGGTTAGCATGGGCACTCAGAGCGGCCTGCAGCTATGCAGCCCCGTTTTCAGCAGGGTTCGATGTACTGTGTGTTGTGTCACATTACTCCCGTCACCAGCATTCAAATTACGGGAGAGTTGTGCTACAGTATCCCTTCTTTGGCTCCATACGGGATAGCCTTCGCTCACCTCTAGCATTGATGAACTGTGGTCGGCCTACACCTTGCCGGTGGTTCCTGGTTTTTCCCTCCTCAGACCACTTTTTGAAGGTACTAACTACAGCTGACCATGAACACCCCACAAGCTTTGCCATCTTGGAAATGTCCTGACCCAGTCATCTGGCCATTATAATTTGGCCTTTGTCAAACTCACTTAAGTCTACTGCCTTACCCATCTACAGAACAAGAATAACACTGATTAACAGATTTCAGTATCAGGTGTTATTTATACCATTTCATGACCTTCACATGCACCATCGTTTAGCTGCAGTTGCTTCAACTTGTATTAAGATGAGCTGGTCATAATGTTTTGGCTCCTTGGTGTATTTTAAAAAGGGATTAATTGATTTTGACATATCATATGAAGGGTTGACTATATATATGAATGTAATCTTTGAAACCTTAATAACTACCTACACATTAATAGAATTAAAAACAAAAAACATTATTATATATAAATTTAATCCATGATTAAAGCTGTAGTACATCTAAAAGTATATTAAAAACTCAACATAAGGATGAGGTGTGCTAACAAAGTTCTGCAGTTTACGATGTATTTATCCCTTTGGCCATAAATCTAAGCTTTCCCTTGCTTTGTTATTTGACATTTGCGATGCGTTATTTGACATTGCGAACATTGCGACTCATATTATTAAAATAAAAAAATAAATACCCCCTCAAGCAGCTGCTTGCCACAGAGGTCTGACAGGAGCCTGTCAGTTTATATGCCACAGTAGAAGGTCTGAGAGGATGGCAGGACCTCAGCAGCAAAACGACACAAACAGCCATGCCTTGCCCGGGGCTCGAACCCAGGTCCCGTAAATCAGTAGCCAAGTGTGCTAACCACTTGGCCACGGGACGGCTACTCATATTATTATTCTTCACTATTGTATGTGTTGTGTTGTTTTACCTCTGAGCGGCACTTTTTTCCACACCATGGGCCAAATGGCCAGGTCACATGGACCCCGAAGGCTCAGAGAAGGTTGGGGGAGGGGACCCACTGGAACAGCTGTTGGGAGACAGATGGTAGCCTCCTGTCAAGGCCATCCAGCGTGTTCTTTAACGTGCACAGGGTATGGCTCTCCTGTACACGGGGCCACGGCTTAACATCCCATCCGATGGACGGCAGCCTTTCCAAGCCCATTGGTGTCCCCTACTGACCGTGGGCAGGGCGGGGAATTTTGCGGAGATAAATCTCAACACTGACCCAGCTGGGACTTGAACCTGGGAACTACAGATTATGAGCCTGGCACGCTACCGACTGAGCCACCCCCACCCCACTTCACTATTGTATAAAGGAAATTTAAGAGAATGACAAAAATAGTTACCAGTGTCCAAACTTGGGCTGGTACAGCAGCTAAGGAAAAATAACCTTTTGCTAGATGATGGAATCAACTGTTCGATGTTCACAGTCGTAGGACATTTCATGCTTCTTAGCTTACCAGTCCTTTTGTTATGCACTACTTGATGTTGAAATATTGAAGTAATAGAAAAATATCGAAGCATTAGATGTAAGTCACTCTGCCATAGTATATGCAGACAACATATCAAGATGTTTGATGACAAGATATATGTAGACAAGATATCAAGATGTTGCCTATTTTTGTCATTCTCTAAATTTCCCTTATACAATAGTAAAGGATAATAATATGAGTTAAGACAATCACAAATGTCAGATAACAAAGCAAGGGAAAAGCTTAGATTTATGGCCAAAGAGCTAAATACAGCTTGAACTGCAGACTTTGTTAGCACACCTCATCCTTATGTTGAGTTTTTAATGTACTTTTAGATGTAATACAGCTTTAATTGTGGATTAAATTTATACTTACTGTAGCTGTGTTTTAATTAATTTATAAAAAATTATTAGATAAAAAAAATAAAAAAGAAATTTACTATTAGAAGGAAATGGTTGTACAAGAAAACTTACCAGCATAAAACTAGGATTTTTCTTATTTCTCCAACTAAATGAAGGAAGGGTCCATTCAGGAACATTATTTTTATGTAATACATAGCATCCATGATGAGTGTGCCCAGTAAAAATTGCTCGGGGATCCAAATGATTGAATATCTATTTATAAAAATAAATTAGCACCAGGATTTATGTACATATTAACTGTAATTCATGTGAATTGTACAGAACATAATACATTCTTCATGTAAATGTTGTGATATTATTAGTACTGGTTTTGGTGGTCATAGCTCTTATCATTTCAGAGATTGTCTTCCCCTTTCTTTGGGGCAGGTGGAAAGAAAATTAGGAGGGATCCAAATCTTTGCTTTAATAAGAGGATGCTGTTTAGCAAATTTGGTGGTCCTAGTTCTTATGGTGTAGGAGGAATTCTTGATCCACCAAATAAGCAACACTCTAAAATTAATATAGTACATTAATTCCTTTACTCTCTTTCAAATATTCAACCAAGGGAATCCATAAGGAACTGACGAGGATTTGATTAGTATTCGCTCATGAAAATAATTAAATTTTGTAATGATAGTGTTGAACAATGGCCAATAATGTAAGTTTTTAATTTATCAACTCTACTAGATAAGATCACTACTAGATATGAATCTAATAGTGATTCACAACTATATAAAATCACTACTAGATAAGATTGTTACTAGATAAGAACTACAATATGTGTATTTTTATGTCACAGTCTGAGTTACTCAGTGACCAATATACCACTAGTCACTCAATAACTGGGGGGCGGGGGTGGCTCAGTCGGTAGCGCACCAGGCTCGTAATCTGTAGTTCCCAGGTTCGAGTCCCAGCTGGGTCAGCGTTGAGATTTATCTCCGCAAAAATTCCCCCGCCCTGCCCACAGTCAGTAGGGGACACCGATGGGTTTGGAAAGGCCGCCGTCCATCGGATGGGGCGTTAAACCGTGGCCCCGTGTGCGGGAGAGCCATACCCTGTGCACGTTAAAGAACATGCTGGATGGCCTTGATGGGAAGCTACCATCTGTCTCCCAACAGCTGTTCCAGTGGGTCCCCTCCCCCAACCTTCTCTGAGCCTTCGGGGTCCATGTGACCTGGCCATTTAGCCCATGGTGTGCAAAAAAGTGCCACTCAGAGGTAAAACAACCCAACCCACTCAATAACTGAGGTATACCCTGTGCACGTTAAAGAACATGCTGGATGGCCTTGATGGGAAGCTACCATCTGTCTCCCAACAGCTGTTCCAGTGGGTCCCCTCCCCCAACCTTCTCTGAGCCTTCGGGGTCCATGTGACCTGGCCATTTAGCCCATGGTGTGCAAAAAAGTGCCACTCAGAGGTAAAACAACCCAACCCACTCAATAACTGAGGTGTTAATAAGTAACATCAATAAGTGTGTTTATTCCAATATACCATTGGTCACTCAATAACTCAAGAGTAGCACACACAATATGCTGAACAGATTTCTAATACCTTTAACACACCACTGTACAAACCTGTATCATTACTAATAGAGTCTATTGAAATATAATTTCATCAGTCAGTTTAACATTTTAAAGCACTCAATTACAACATAATTGAGCCCTTTCTAATTATGGCCAAGCTTATGGTGCTTGATTCATAATTAGTTAGATGCTTGTTGAATATTTCCCTTGGTGTAGGAAGCCCCATATTGGGAGTTAATTTCACCATGATCTAATATTAACTTGAATTAGAGTATTTAATGTTTGTTATTATTCTTTAGCAGTTCATATGTAAAGTATATAGCTTGGCTTAGGTTGGGTTGTTTAACCTCTGAGCGGCACTTTTTTGCACAACATGGGCTAAATGGCCAGGTCACATGGACCCCGAAGGCTCAGAGAAGGTTGGGGGAGGGGACCCACTGGAATAGCTGTTAGGAGACAGATGGTAGCCTCCCGTCAAGGCCATCCAGCGTGTTCTTTAACGTGCACAGGGTATGGCTCTCCCGCACACGAGGCCACGGCTTAACGTCCCATCCGACGGACGGCGGCCTTTCCAAGCCCATCGGTGTCCCTTACTGACCGTGGGCAGGGCGGGGAATTTTACAGAGATAAATCTCAACGCTGACCCAGCTGGGACTCGAACCTGGGAAGTACAGATTACGAGCCTGGCGCGCTACTGACTGAGCCACCCCCGCCCCTTCAGCTCTATGGATCACCATATCAATTACAATACAAAACCCTGAAAAACCTAGCTGATGCATACATGTTTAATAATAATTTTTAACCTTAACATTTTTGGACAAGTTAACAAAGTGAGTAACATTCAATTGGACACAATCTGAAGCATTCCAATCATATACACTCATCTCTTGATTTACATGGTATACAAGTTCCAGAAAAATCCCCATGTAAATCAAAACTGTGCAAATCAAGACCAAAAAAAATAAGGTTTTAAAAAAAAAATGCACATTCAAAGTTTCTTTAATATACATTTATCTCAAGTTTCAGTTCATCAGTAATAATAAAAATTAATGTAGCATTATTATTTATTAATACTAATTCAAATAATATTAATTTTTCATTTATTTCTTTTTGGTCACAAAAAGTACTCATTGTTAATGTAGATATACATTATCCAATTTGAAAAAAGGATATTTATGAACTGAATATGAACTAAAAACTATACATTTGTACCAGCACTTAATGCTAATTTTTTCCATAAAATTAGCATTTATATATATATTATATGAAACAGTATACTCATGAATCAATGCAATTATCCTATATGTCTTAAAAGCTAAATTTGTTGTTAAAAATGAGATAAAACATGGTTATTACTAGCCTGAAAGAATTCAGATCTCGTTGCTGATCCAAAACAGATTTAATTTCATCAAAATATCAGTAGACAGATCACATTACAATGACAAAAACACAATTTTAGTGCAAGAATATAAATATAACTTGTTACAGATTATTATTTTATGAATATAGCATAGGAATTTATTATTATCTACTTATTCATGAAAATAAATGATATCAACTAAAACCATTTAGGTGAGTTTTACTTTAAGCTGACAGTCTAATAATCTCCCTCGACACTTTCAGTATACTTCATAATATGTATTATATCTACACATATGAAAAGAAATCTAAATCCATACTGTGGGAAACTGAGTCTAGAATCATGTAAAATGAAACTGGATGCCTTTTCTTGCTTGTGTAAAACTGAAACCATGTAATTCGAGGAATGGGTTGGATTGTTTTACCTCTGAGCGGCACTTTTTTGCACACCATGAGCTAAATGGCCAGGTCACATGGACCCCGAAGGCTCAGAGAAGGTTGGGGGAGGGGACCCACTGGAACAGCTGTTGGGAGACAGATGGTAGTCTCCCATCGAGGCCATCCAGTGTGTTCTTTAACGCGCACAGGGTGTGGCTCTCCCGCACATGGGGCCACGGCTTAATGTCCCATCCGACGGACTGCGGCCTTTCCAAGCCCATCGGTGTCCCCTACTGACCGTGGACAGGGCAGGGAGTTATGCAGAGATAAATCTCAATGCTGACCCAGCTGGGACTCGTACCTGGGAACTGCAGATTACGAGCCTGGCGCGCTACCGACTGAGCCACCCCTGCCCCCAAATAATCAAAAATCAATGTAATTCAAGGAATGGGTGTATAGTCATCTTTCTGTAACTGAATAGTACCTCCAGATACTTCATATATGATATATGCATGCTACCTACATTGTAGAATGGCCTATGGCTGTCTCTTACTCTTCCAACCTTTCCACTAATATTGTGCTGCATATGTTTATGTAAATACATACATAATATCAGCTGATTGTTTTTTCCCCACAACATGACCTTATGTGATCAAAATTACCACATAATCTAAGACACTTTGAACAATGTATTGGAACCAAAATTAAGCTTTCAAAATCATACCCAGAAATGAAACTGGTACTAATACTACTGGGCAACTACAAATACACAATTCATATAAACCAATATAATTGAGAGTATTGTTGGTGCTATCGGAGTGCTATTCAATTGGTTGGAAGAACCACTTGAATAGCACTCAATAATAATAACTGCTATATATGGGGCGGGAGTGGCTCAGTCGGTAGCGCGCCAGGCTCGTAATCTGTAGTTCCCAGGTTCAAGTCCCAGATGGTCAGCGTTGAGATTTATCTCCGCAAAATTCCCCGCCCTGCCCACGGTCAGTAGGGGACACCGATGGGCTTGGAAAGGCCGCCGTCTGTCGGATGGGACATAAAGCCGTGGCCCCATGTGTGGGAGAGCCATACCCTGTGCACTTTAAAGAACACGCTGGATGGCCTTGACGGGAGGCTACCATCTGTCTCCCAACAGCTGTTCCAGTGGGTCCCCTCCCCCAGCAGTATATGAGAATGAGAATAATATGAAGGTTGGGGGAGGGGACCCAGCTTCCAGTGGGTCCCCTCCCCCAACCTTCTCTGAGCCTTCGGGGTCCATGTGACCTGGCCATTTAGCCCATGGTGTGCAAAAAAGTGCCGCTCAGAGGTAAAACAACCCAACCCAACTGCTATATATTTCAATATTTGGTTGAAACAAAATTGAAATTTATAGCATGAACAGACTAGTTACAATTTTTGTTTAAAGTTTTGACATTTTGCAACATTGGACTCCTCGAATGGTAGAAATTTGAACTATGGGAAGATTCAGCAAATGCAAATCATAATATCTTATTAGATTAGCACCTATCCAACCAAAATAGAATATTTATCTATCGAAAACAAAAAATTTGAATGTCTACAGATATCAGATGAGATATCAGATGGCAAAATTAAAAAAAAGATCATATTTTTAAATAAGCTAAAAATATATTGGCTTTTCAAATATGAGTAATTCCATGCAAATTATTTAAAAGCTTTTAAATTTGCAAGTTATATTTAAATTCAATATTTTTTATACCACTATACTGCTTACTATACAAATTCAAATACATGTACAAATACATTCAGCAATATAAAGTAAGCATAAATACCTGAAAATAGAGTTAGATAACAAATTTCTGGATTAACCCTTTCTCTACCATACTAGCACAAAACAGCCCAAACTGCAGGTAGGAGATAGTGAAGAGGAAGAAATAGCATTGATTGGATGAGTCCATTTGAAATTTTGGCTGTTTTGGACCAGTTTGGAACTGAAAGGGTTAAAAAAAATCTTGATTTCTTTAACTGTTTAACTTGCTGTTTGAATAAGTCATTTGGATAACCAGAGTTCACATAATCAGTGTTGTTTAACTGTGTAATGAAAGATGAACCTAATACTATATATTAACATTACCTTTTCTGAAGCTTCTTTAGATAAGCATTCCCATGTTTCTCGAAAAGGCTCATTAATTATTTCAAGAGGGGCTGAATCTGGTTCTGAACATTGAGAATCTGACTGCCTAAACATAGGAAAATGCTGCAAAAAATCATATGGTAAATATGTAGTATATCCATTTAATAATTGAATCAGTATAAAATACTTGCCTTAGAGTGTTGGAAGCATGAAAACTTAAGTTGTTTTTTTTTTCTAAAGGGAAGAAGGTGCTCCCCTACATGAAGGGCAGTTGGGTTGGGTTGTTTTACCTCTGAGCGGCACTTTTTTGCACACCATGAGTTAAATGGCCAGATCACATGGACCCCGTAGGCTCAGAGAAGGTTGGAGGAGGGGAGACAGATGGTAGCCTCCTGTCAAGGCCATCCAGCGTGTTCTTTAACGTGCACAGGGTATGGCTCTCCCGCACACGGGGCCACGGCTTAACGTCCCATCCGACGGACGGCGGCCTTTCCAAGCCCATCGGTGTCCCCTACTGACCATGGGCAGGGCGGGGAATTTTGCGGAGATAAATCTCATCGCTGACCCAGCTGGGACTAGAACCTGGGAACTACAGATTACGAGCCTGGCATGCTACCGACTGAGCCACCCCCGCCCCACATGAAGGGCAGAGATAATCTAGAAGATCTATTGGGCTTGTCCTGGTTTCTCATACCATACAAACACGTACATGGGGACATGCCCACTGGTTTAGTAGTCAAGTATGCTAACTACTAGACTAAGTAGTTAGTGGTTTGTTATTCTCATTTGATTTCAAACTTAAATTTATTTGGCATTTTTTGGTATCATATTATTCAGAATTAAATATAATAAATTTAATGTTTATGCAATGTGTTCTAAATGTTATACCTAGTCAACAGCATATCCAGATTTTTTCAAGGTTCCTTTAAAAACATTTCCTAATGTAAATTCACAAACAAATGATTTCTTAACAAAATACAATTTCTGCCCTTTGCAGCACACAATCTAAAGAGGTCCAAGCCACTTCCAACTTTTGAGGCCCCTAATCAAAATAAAAATTGGTAAGTGGTTAGCGTGCTTGGCTACTGATCTACGGGACCTGGGTTTGAACCCCGGGTAAGGCATGGATGTATGTGTTGTTTTTCTGCTGAGGTCATATCTGTTCATCCAATATCAATCATATCTGTTCATCCAATATCAAAAATTTAGCAAGTATTGAAATTTGATGCTTGAGGACCAGTCCAAAGATGATGGAAGTCCTTTGAGCTTGAGGACCAGTCCAATGATGATGGAAGTCCTTTGAGCTTGAGGACCAGTCCAATGATGATGGAAGTCCTTTGAGCTTGAGGACCAGTCCAATGATGATGGAAGTCCTTTGAGCTTGAGGACCAGTCCAATGATGATGGAAGTCCTTTGAGCTTGAGGACCAGTCCAATGATGATGGAAGTCCTTTGAGCTTGAGGACCAGTCCAATGATGATGGAAGAGAAATATAAAAGAAATTAAATCCTAAATAGAAGAGTGAGCAAAAGTACTAAGTTGATTATGTATACAAATTAATACTGTTAGCAGAAAGACCTTCCAATTGATACCATAACCCAGCCTATAATGATTTACACCATTTGGGTTCAGTTGTTTATCTCTGAGTGGCACTTTTGTGCCCACAACAGGTTAAATGGCCAGATTGCAAGATCCTCAAGGCTTCAGAGAAGGTTGGGAAAGGAGATCCACTTGACAGCTATTAAGAGATATGAAAGACTCCTGTCATGGCTATCCAGTGCATACTTTAACATGTACAGAACCACAGTTTAATGTCCCTTTCTGGTGGCTTTTCCAAACTCATCAGTGTCCCCTTTCTAACTGTGAGTAGAATGGGAGTTAGCAGAGATAAAGCTCAGACTTGGAACAGATGAGACTTGAAACTGGAAACAAGATTATGAGCCTGGGGCTCTACCACCTGAGCCACCACTCCCCTTTGTGACTGGTAAAAGATAAGAAAAATTGATTTAGTACAGAAATTATTATTTTTCTTATTTTTTTTTCTATGACACTGACATGTCTTTTCAAAGGTGGATATTTCAAAGACTTTTGAAAGAGTTATTCAGAACCACAACTCAGGAATTGTGTAAGATATAGAAAAAAATATGAGTGAAGGAATTACTCAGTTCAGAACATTCTTTCAAAATATGTTATCATTTGCTCTTTGTTCCATTTAAAAGTTCCATTTATGCCTTAGAATTTCCAAAAGAAAAAACTTTGCGTTATATTAGTTTTTGAGAAAACTGCTTCCGAGATTTTATGGCCCACTCTGTATATACAGTTGAACTTGGTTATAACAAGCACAGAAATAGCGAGATCACAGCTGTAATGAGCAAAATGCCACAATGATTTTAATTTAAGCATATTCCCATATAATTGCTCACTTTTATAATGAGCGTACTACACAGATATATTGCATAAATTTTGGCAACTATGAAAACATGCACACATTCTTAATTGCTCAGGTTGTCTCAAAAAAGATGATAAAGATGATGACTGTGATGATGATATGATGACAAGTGAAAGTGAATCAAAACCAGTGCCGACAATCTCCCAAACTCAAGGTGCAATGAACACATTAATCCATTTTTTTTTTGAAGGAATTGAGACAAATAATGAGACTTTTAAAGCATTACATGTGTTAAGAGGAAAATTGAAAAATATCAAAGTGAAATATTTAAAACAAACATCAGTTTTAAGATTCATAAATAAGAAGACTAATTAAAATCGTGTTTATTATTAATTAGTATTGTTTTTAATTACGGAGAAATAAATTGTGTTTAGTATTAAGTGTATGGTTTTAAAATTATGGACAAATTAATTGTGTTTAATATTGTGTATTGTAGTTTACACAAGCATATCAATACAAATAATATGTAGGTATGTAATTATATTATTCTTTTTCTCTCTAATATTTCATTGTTTTTTGAATCTATCTTTTTATCAAGATACTGAGAATTTAAAAAAAATAGGAGATAGATTTAACTCATCACTGATCTAGTGAGTAATGGTTATAATGAGGAAATTTTGTCAGTCCCCTAGTGCTCAGTAACCAAGTTCAACTATGCATATGGTATTGTGCAACCAAAAGATTAGAACCCCTCATTCATTTTGCATTTTTGAATGCTTCATCTGAATCCTGAGGTCACATGCTCTCCAAGTGAAATTAGTCTCTCCAGCAGATAATTTTTGTTTCATATTATAAAAAGTAAAACATCTGATATTACTGACTTTGAAAAAATAATCTGATAACTGGTGTCAGCAATAGCATCCATTTCAGAAACTATGGAAATCACATAACCAATGCAAAATCTCAAAAGTTTATTCTGCATAGTTACAAGAGACCCCTTTCTAGACAGAACAATTGTAGTACACAAACTGCTACAAGAATGAGAACAGAATTAAAAAAAATCTGAGGATAAATATTTCATCAAGTGTGGAGCAACTGACAAATGACATCAACGAAGAAACAATATCAACAAAAAAACACACATGAAAAACTTCAATATAAGAAGTTTCCAAATTCAAAAATTACTTTCTCAGTTAAAAATCAGAAAGGATCTAGTATTGTTGATTGGAAACAGGACTGGAGCATGTAATCATATGATCTAAAATTTATATTGTTTCACGTAGATGTCAGAGCCACAATGTTGCTGAAGAGGAAAGAGAAAACAGTCACCTGCCAATACATAATTAAACAATAACTTGAACCAGGACCAGATCTACAAAAAAAAAATAAATAAAGAGGAGTCAATGAACTCAATCAAATCAGGAAAAAATTTAAAAAAAAAGGATGGGGGCAAGAGATGTATTTCCATTGCAGTATAAAATTTACCCTCTGTTTTAGAAGTCTTTAAAAAATTTCTTGAAAAATACATGTAAGACACTTTTAAGTTTAATAATTTTTTGCCTATATTTTTGTTTATTTGCGACATATAGGACAGAGAAGAATCCTAGAAGCTACTCTTAGCTTTTACAGGCCTTCTCATACAAGGACATGCCCTACTAAGACCTAAGTCACTGCTGACCACTGCCTCAGTTAGACCTAACACAACACACAAAGTTTGCCTTGCTGGAACAGTCGCTAGCTGCCTAACCACTATGCCAGTTAAGGCATTCTTACTAGCATTCTCAAGGGAGGAGGGAGGGAGGAGGGAGGGAGATGGCCCCTTTTCCCTTTTTCATTCTAAGCTTCCCCTGGATCACAGATAAATTTATTTATTTGGATGGTAATAACAACTTTACAGTAAAAATGTCATCATCCATCACACTAGATGTTTCTGTTAGTGGTTCAAGGAATACAAAGTCCACTACCGTTTCCAGATTTTCAACTCTACAAAACTTTACATTATATAAATTGCTCCTCACCAATCCCATGGGTTATATTCTCAAAGACACGTGAATAGCAAATCTGGGATCCTAAAGTAGATAATAAATATTGAGATAAACTCAGATAAACTCGACGATTCAACATCCAGTAATAAATAGGCACTTTGACGTCGATTTCAATTTTAGAGGAAAAATTGTCTGAGCCGGGTGGGATACGAACCCACGACCTCCTAATAACATGTCAGGTGCTCTGGACCACTGAGCTACTGGCCGCCGATCAAGATTTCCTCTAATTAACATATAGGCGTTATTTTAGGCAATTTTAAGCCCTAGCGGCTTTTTATTTGCCAATAGTAAAATTGTCAATAATAAAAAGCATGTCTTACAAGTATGCTACTGATAATAAATATTGAGATCAGGTTATCAGGAGATTGTGGGTTCGTATCCCACCCAGCTCAGACAATTTTTCCTCTAAAATTGAAATCGACGTCAAAGTGCCTATTTATTACTGGATCCTAAAGTAGAGATCACTACATATCACCAGTACGTTTATTAGAATACATTAAATATTTTCAGGCCTTTTCATACCAAGGTGCTAAATCTTTAATCTTTTAATTCACCCCCAACTATAAATAAAAACACTTCACCAGCTTTCCTCCCAAAATACAAAAAAATTGCAGACTTTTCTCACTGAAAAATGCTGTTTTTATTAAATTGCAGAGAAATTCTGTTTAGTTAATGTATAATTCAAACATATCAAACTGCTACACTCAAATCAAAACTGAGGTGTCAGTTTACATTGACCACGGTGGAGAAGATATATAATCCTTATTTCTTAATTCAATGTTAAAATTATACATTTGATATTTCATAATTATTTTAATAGCTTATGTAATATATATTTAGCAGTTATTAGTGTTAATTTCATATTTGATGAAACTCATGATATAATCTTCATTAATATAAAAAAAATACTTAAACCCATAAAAAATTATGGCTTTGTTTCTAATTTTTTGAAACTTGAAGAACCCTCTACTAGAATGCAAATAGGATAGAACAGAAAGAGATACACTTCATTATCCTTACTACTGAAAGAGATTGTTTGTAGGAAGTTGTTTGTTAAAGGAAACTAATAAAGTTACACCAACTACCTTTCTAGGATTTTATTTTCCTGTGTCAGAATGAATTCAAATTATTATCAAGGTATGTAATAGTGGATAGAATATTATGTAATAATAGAGACAAATAGAGATTATGTAACATTTTAATTAGTTACATATATTGATGCACAAAATTAAATTATAATGTCAATCACAAAAGTATTAAGGTAGTAACATGAAATGTGGTGTACATGTAAACATTTTAATTGATTGGACTGTTTTACTTTTGGATTGTGTTGGGTTGTTTTACCTCTGACCAGCATTTTTTTTTTTTTTTGCACACCATGGGCTAAATGACCAGGTCACAAGGACCCTGAAGACTCAGAGAAGGTTGGGAGAGGGGACCCACTGGAATTGCTATTCCATTGTTGGAGAGACATTATTACATATTGTTGGGAGACAGATGGTAGCTTCCCATCAAGGCCTTTCAGTGTGTTCTTTAACGTGCACAGAGTATGGCTGTCCTGCACACGGGGCCATGGCTTAACGTCTCATCCTACGGACAATGGCTTTCCTAAGCCCATTGGTGTCCCCTACTGACCGTGGGCAGGGCTGTGAGTTTTGCAGAGGTTTTACCTTCGAGTGGCACTGTTTTGCATACAATGAATTAAATGGCCAGGTCATAAGGACCCTCAGAGCTCAGAAAAGGTTGGTAGGAGAGGACCCACAGGGCAGCAGTTAGGAGACAGATATCAAAGACAGATGGTAGCCTCCCATCAAGGCCATTAACATGCACAGGGTATGGCTTTCCCACACAGAGGGCCATGGATTAATGTCCCATCCAATCGACGGCGGTCTTTCCAAGCCCATTCATTAGTGTTCCTTACTGACCGAAGGCATGGAGGGGGAGTTTTGCTGAGAAAAATCTCAATGCTGGCCCATCTGGGACTCAAACCTGGGAATTGCAGATAACAAGCTGGAAACATTTCAATGCCAAAGAAGATAATGCATGCACATTTAGCCAATATAACCCAAACATGTGAACTACAGTTTCTATAAAACAGTGTTTGGCTAATATCACTGCTTATTTCCATTACAGACATCTCAGTATTGAGCAGAAATTGGATAACACCATGTAACAAAGATATTTGGACCTTTATTATTTGAACTATCTGCGTATTATAAATGTGAAATTAACACTATTTATAGGTTTTCCAAAATTTATCTAAAAGCATTTTTTGAGAACATAATATTTCAACTAAAATTAATTACAAGTTCAAAAAAATCACATTAATAACTACATTACCTGAAGAAAAATTGGCCTACTATAAAGTGGCAGTTGTCTGAACTGCTCACAATTAGCAGTTGCTTCATCTCCCTGGAAAATAGCATTTTTTTTTGTAAGGAAGTGATTTATAAGAAAATGATTAAAATTATATTAAAGTAGTTATGCACACTGTTTTACCTCTAACATTTACAACAAAAATATATCTTACAAAATTTCCTTTTCTCTTTAAGCATACTTTTTGTTGCTAAATTTCCCACTCCTTTAAACACACCAACAAACTGTCAACTCAATTTTTTTAACTCAAATATCAAAACAATTTTGTTTCTCACAATTTTAACTTTTCCCATATGTGACAAAAGAGTGCTTTTAAGCAAACTGATTCCACATTAAGCTTGTATACGAAAATATTTTAAAAATACTTTAACCCTTCCAGGTTCAAGGATGTCTATAGATGTCTTTTGTGCAACACATGAAGCTTTGATTTTTTTTTAATTACTGTATGAAAATTTTCTTACATATCTTTTAAAAATGTGTAATTTAAGCTTGGAAAAAATTTTTTCTTTTTTATTTGATGCATATTTTACAATGTAAATAATTCGATAAAGCCATCTGATTGCCATATTTTACAATGTAAATAATTCGATAAAGCCATCTGATTGCCATATTTTACAATGTAAATAATTCGATAAAGCCATCTGATTGCCATATTTTACAATGTAAATAATTCGATAAAGCCATCTGATTGCCATATTTTACAATGTAAATAATTCGATAAAGCCATCTGATTGCCATATTTTACAATGTAAATAATTCGATAAAGCCATCTGATTGCCATATTTTACAATGTAAATAATTCGATAAAGCCATCTGATTGCCATATTTTACAATGTAAATAATTCGATAAAGCCATCTGATTGCCATATTTTACAATGTAAATAATTCGATAAAGCCATCTGATTGCCATATTTTACAATGTAAATAATTCGATAAAGCCATCTGATTGCCATATTTTACAATGTAAATAATTCGATAAAGCCATCTGATTGCCATATTTTACAATGTAAATAATTCGATAAAGCCATCTGATTGCCATATTTTACAATGTAAATAATTTGATAAAGCCATCTGATTGCCATATTTTAGAAGTGCTATATGATATTGCGGATTTGTTTGTTAACATCACTCTGTATTGAAGCAATCACCTGATTTAAGCTCACAAGTTTGATTTGAACTATTATCAACATATTTTTACTTAAATTTTCTAAAAGCTCCTAAAAATGAACAATAAAAAACTATTTTTAAAAATGCAAGATTTTGGAAATGATTATGAAATATATACCTATTTTTCTGAAATACCACTGTAAAACATGTTATTAATATGAATATGTTACTACAATGTTCATATTTTTTACTTAAATAAAATTCAGAATTAAATTCTTTTTAATTTGGTATATAACATGGCCTATTTCTATTAATTAGTTATTTGTTAAAAATATTTTAAAGTTGGTTTGTTCATTGGACTCTGCAATAAGCCTGAACTTTTCTCAAAGTATGGTAGGTAGAAAAAAATTAAAAAACGAAAGAAATATTCACTTTAAATAAGGTGTTTTTTTCTTATTCAGAAATAAATAGTCTTTCTATTCATGCGCATCACAATCATTTCTGTCTATTAGTGTTTTTTAAATAAATTTTTATTTGTGTTGCCAGATGTTTTTACTACACGACTCTAAAAAAAATCCTATTAAAATAAAACTAGTCATCTTTTTTGTTAAATACTTTATTTTCAGAAAATCCAGAATTAAATGCTGATTAATTTGCCATAATAACGTACCATAATTCCTTTCATTAGTTATTTGGCAAAAAAGTTCCAAAGTTAAATTTTTTTTTTTTGACTGATCAGAGTGAAAAAATAGCTGGACCTGGGAAGAGTTAAAAATGTAATTATTATACTTAATTTAATCATCATAAAACTTTATTCTAAGAATGCTACTGAGAACGCATTCTACAAATAAACCTGGACTGGTATCACAGCTAAGAAGACGTTAGTGTCACTTCTACAACCAACACACTGAAAGAGTGAAAAACTGGGACAAACAACCCTTGGAATCAGCCGTAGTCTGTGCCAGCAGGTAGACAAGCTCATTGGACTGGTAAATATTCTTCTTTTTCTCTCCTGACCGCCTTTACCAGAGAAAGGCAAGTGTACAAGAAACAGTACAAAATAGGTTGGGTTGTTTTACCTCTGAGCGGCACTTTTTTGCACACCATGGGCTAAATGGCCAGGTCACATGGACCCTGAAGGCTCAGAGAAGGTTGGGGGAGGGGACCTACTGGAACAGCTGTTGGGAGACAGATGGTAGCCTCTAGTAAAGGCCATCCAGTGTGTTCTTTAATGTGCACAAGGTATGGCTCTCCCGCACATGGGACCACGGCTTAACGTCCCATCCGACGGACAGTGGCCTTTCCAAGCCCATCGGTGTCCCCTATTGACAGTGGGCAGGGCGGGGAATTTTGCGGAGATAAATCTCAATGCTGACCCAGCTGGGACTCGAACCTGGGAACTACAGATTACGAGCCTGGCGCGCTACCGACTGAGCCCCCCCCCCCCCCCCCCCCCCCCCCCCAAGGAAGGTATCACCTTTAGTTTAACAATGATATTGAAGTCAAACTAAGAGTGATACCTTCCTTGACAGTTGAACAAAAACATCAAGTTCTTAATTCTTTGACAGTTGAACAAAAACATCAAGAAATTTCTTCAGTTTATAAAATGGATCAATTACACAATTTCCATTTTTAGGGAAGAAGTATGAAAGTAAATTTTATATAGACTTTGACACTCCCCACATCAGAAGTTTTCATTCAACACATAATTTGTTGCTTTCAATCACTGAGTTAGGAAGATATGGTGGAGCAAACCATTTTGATAAATACACAAGTCAGCAAATGACTAGTGAAAAGCAATACATAAAAACACAATAAACATATTTTAATTATTTGTTTTTACTTCAGCCACAAAATGCATTCAACAATGCTCAGCAAATGTCTCAAGCTAGTTTTGGATGGTTTCTGGTTATTATGCCAACATTTCCATCTGTCATGCCAAAATACACACAACATAAATTACTGACACGGAATATTGCCAATATAACAACTCTGATGCGGAAAAATTACAACATTATACCAGAAAGGAACCATATGACTGAGGAATGTACACTTAATAAGAAACACCCAACTGCAAAACAAGTGCCTTAAAGAACTGCATAAATTTGTCACAGAAACATTATAAAACCGAAAAACAGAATAAAATATATCAACAAGCCACTAATTAATTTAGAAGTTAAAATAAAGTTCAGACTTTCATCTCAAATCAGCAATTTGCATAGGATATTTCTGTCCTGTTGGCATTTTTGATACTTTTTACAGTATCAAAATAAGTATAATATAAAATAATTATAAAAGTGAGTAATCTATGTGCTATTTAGCTGGAATAAAATAATTAATCTGCTTAATTAATTACCTTGGCACATTTCAAAATATTATAAATTTCTTGCAGTTTTTCTTCTGCTGGCTTGCAAAGAAAACAACTGTCTCCTTGCATTGCCATACTATTTAGCAGCACAAATATATTTCCTCTAATATCTAACATTTCAACAGAAGACACATTGAATGCTTTCTCAAAGCGTTCCTTGAGTTTCCGAGATATACTGTAAAAAAATACAGCAAACTATTTAAATGGTTACATTAACAGTAACATTATAATTAGCATAATAAAACATTAAAAAAATTGCAGAAACAATAAAATATTATCTTTTAATAAAATCATTTCCTGCATAATATAATAAGAAAAGGAATTTGTGAATAATGCATGATTGGTAAGATATGAAAACAAATACATCATAGTTACATTATGAAAAACACTTTTTTTAAAGGAAAGAAAGTGGTTCCCTACACAAAGGAAGAAGATAACTTAGAAGCCATGTTGTGTTTGTCCTGGTTTTTCGCACAACACACAAACACATACACAGGGACATGCCTGATGGCTTTATTATAGCAACAGAAAAATGTGAAAATATTTTACACGATATAAAGCTCAACTGAAACAATGAAGTTGGAATTAAAATTGCTCAGAAGTAAGTTTGCATTACGAATACAAAAAAAGTTTAATTTCAAAATAAAGCAAAATTTTTAATTAAAATGATTTTTTTTAATATTTTTGAAAAAATATATAAACTATTATTAAAAGCAGTCCCATTTTACAAAAATTGGAAATTATTGCTTTTGCTATTCTATTAGGTATCCGTCATTTAATGACAGCAAATCATATAACACATTACAGTTGATTGGTGTCATTTAAGTTATGTGACTTAAAAAGAATCATAAATTTTTTGAATTGCAAATATATTATGAGGACTAACAAAATAACTCTAAAAATGTCAAAAAAATGTTTATAAACTAAAACATGATGAAAATTATGATTCAGCATAATGAAGAATTTTGTGGTGCTATATACATTTTTGTGCACTGTGAGGATATATTTTATGCAACATTAGCAAACATAAAAAACTTACAACTCTTCAAATTTTTCACATTAACACCAATGACTATACAATTGGAAGAGGGAAATTACTAGCTCAATGGTACATTTGGTCCTTTCTATAATAACAAAAAATAAAGATGCAGAATCAAAAAAAATCCACTTGCCAATAATGAGTGAATTTTCTGGCATTGTGTTTGGGTTGTTTTACCTCTGAGCGGCACTTTTTTGCACACCATGAGCTAAATGGCCAGGTCACATGGACCCTGAAGGTTCAGAGAAGGTTGGGGGAGGGGACCCACTGGAACAGCTGTTGGGAGACAGATGGTAGCCTCCCGTCAAGGCCATCCAGCGTGTTCTTTAATGTGCACAGGGTATGGGTCTCCCACACACGGGACCACGGCTTAACGTCCCATCCGACGGACGGCGGCCTTTCCAAGCCCATCGGTGTCCCCTACTGACCGTGGACAGGGCGGGGAATTCTGCGGAGATAAATCTCAATGCTGACCCAGCTGGGACTCGAACCTGGGAATTACAGATTACGAGCCTGGTGCACTACCGACTGAGCCACCCCCGCCCCTTCTGGCATTGTGTATTACTTTCAAAGCCAAGAAACAAAACAGTAAAATATTTCCAATGAAGACAACATCAGCTTTCATCTTTCAGTGCAGTATCATTGATGCTCTTAGACAATCTGATTAATTATTGATTAATATTACAACAATGCACTCTAAAATCATTTGTGAAATTTTTGTAATGCACATAAAATGTAAATAACATTTCTTGTTTCCTTCTTTTAAAATTTCCCCTCTTGCAAATAAATTTGACATTTGTGATGTAAAGAAAAGTTTCCTTTCATAAACATACCTGTAATGGAAGCCTATGTCATGGTTACCAATAACAACATGTAAACTTCTATTTTCAGGTACATGAAACATGCTGTGAAACCTCTTTATATAATTGTTAAACTCTTCCTCATTACACCAATGACCTTCATCAAAGATATCACCTATAGAGAAAATATAAAATCATATACCTTTACTGTTACAAATACTGTTTTTTTATGCCTGCATTATTATAAAAAATTTATTTTATGAAAAATCTTGTTCAATTACTAAATTAAAACAGTATAAGAAAACTTTTGCAGATAGGTATACATCAGATATTCATTAACATCAGATATCAACTTAAATTATATACATCAGAATTCCCAAACAAGAAGCTGCATAAGCACCGAGTTCTCCCTTCAGTTGAAAAAACATGCCTCTATTAAAACAAAAAATCCAACATCAAATTAAAATTACTATTCTGCATAACTATTTTATTACCATAGGGGAAAAATATTTTTCATTCATGAATGAATTACAATAAAAAAAAAAGGTTTATTATTATTACTTTTTAAACTAGACTGCATTTTTAATACAACAATATTATACTTTGGAGTTTGACAATTCAATGACATCATAAAAAATGCATAGAAAAGAGACTGCTAACCATTTTAGAAAAACAAACAAAGATAATTAAGGAGAAAAACAAAACTATTGATGTTTTGCAAGATTTAAACATTTTAAAAACATAATTTTTTTTTATAGATTACTAGTTTTTGGTTTCTCTGATCACACTAGAATAATATAATGCAGCAATTCTCAACTTGTGAATCTTGAGGTCATCATAATGAAGTTTTTAATTCGAATCTTTTAAATTCAGTATACAAAATTCCAAAGTATCTACTACAGTTAAAGAAATCTAAATTTTGAAATAGTTGTATGGAGAAGCAAAATAATAAGTTGCAATGTAAAGGCTTGGGTTGGGTTGTTTTACCTCTGAGTAGCACTTTTTTGCACACCATGGGCTAAATGGCCAGGTCACATGGACCCCGAAGGCTCAGAGAAGGTTGGGGGAAGGGACCCACTGGAACAGCTGTTGGGAGACAGATGGTAGCCTCCCATCAAGGCCATCCAGCATGTTCTTTAACGTGCACAGGGTATGGCTCTCCCGCACACGGGGCCACGGCTTAACGTCCCATCCGACGGACGGCGGCCTTTTCAATGTAAAGGCATCAGAACAAATGTTTGTAAATAAAGAACTCATGCATAACATCATGAAAGGATCGGTAATCTGGCATTAAAAAATACATATAAAAGAAAACACAAGAAAAAGAGTGCAGTGTCTCTTTTTAAGAAAATATAAGATTTTATTGCAGCTTATGTAGTACATCTAAAAGAGTAGTTCTTAATTGGGGGAGGGGGTTAAGACATTATCAGGTAATTTTAGGATCAATAATCAAATACAGAGATGTATGTTAGTGATTTTTGGTATGGGTTGTGAAAATATATTTTGAGAATCAAAAGGTGCTGGCTGCTATAAAGGTTGAGAGTGACTGGTCAAGAGATAAATTTTAAATAAGTAAATTTTAACAACATAATCAAATATATTAAAATATTACACCATTATACCAAACCATTGTATTGATTTACTAATTTTCTTTTAATCTTTCCTATTAATAATAACAATTTTATGAAAGCAAAAATTTGGATTACTCATTCTATTGTTGAAAATGAAGATGCTGAAAAATGACAAACTTGAAAATAATACTGTTAAGACTTAATAGTACTTTACTATGTACAATACTTGTTTAGATCTATGGCTCAAAAATAATGTTTTTCTCTTTGCTGCAATTCCAATACATTGAAATAAGCTCGACGTATTTCAAATCAACTATTAAATCAGCACTCTAGCGTCGATTTAAATATTAGAGGAAAAATTGTCTTGAGCCGGGTGGGATATGAACCCACGACCTCCTGATAACATGTCAAGTGCTCTAAACTGCTGAGCTACCAGCCGCCGATCAAGATCTCCTCTAATTAGCACTATGAACATTCTTTTCATGTTTCATATTGACGCTATTCAGGCCAGTTTTAGCCACAAATGGCATTTATATTTGCCAATAGATGGAAGCATATATGAGTATACAGATAATAAACAATGAAATAAGCTCGACGTATTTCAAATCAACTATTAAATCAGTACTCTAGCATCGATTTAAATATTAGAGGAAAAATTGTCTTGAGCCGGGTGGGATATGAACCCACGACCTCCTGATAACATGTCAGGTGCTCTAAACTGCTGAGCTACCAGCTGCTGATCAAGATCTCCTCTAATTAGCGCTATGAACATTCCTTTCATGTTTCGTATTGGCGCTATTCAGGCAATTTTTAGCCACAAACGGCATTTATATTTGCCAATAGATGGACGCATATACAACAAGTAAGCAGATAATAAACAATGAAATAAGCTCGACATATCGATATAAATGCCGTTTGTGGCTAAAAAATTGCCTGAATAGCGTCAATATGAGACATGAAAGTTATAGCGCTAATTAGAGGAGATCTTGATCGGTGGCCGGTAGGTCAGCAGTTTAGAGCACCTGACATGTTATCAGGAGGTCGTGGGTTCATATCCCACCCGGCTCAAGACAATTTTTCCTCTAATATTTAAATTGACGCTAGAGTGCTGATTTAATAGTTGATCCAATACATTTTTACACTAAATGTAAATATGTTCTTTGGAAGTATGTGATGACTAGGCTTGAATAGTCATGCATCTAAAAATCCTTAAACATGCAACTACAATTCATGAAATAAGCACCTAAATATGGTCTTTCAGTTTTGCAACATTTTATGCTGATATTGAAATGTTTTAAGATATATAAATAAAAGAATGTTGAGTTTTAATTTTAAAAACAGTATTTTAATATTTACATTAAGATTTAACATGTACAAGACTACTGGCTTTACCCACCATGATCTCACTCTAACATGGTGCAATAAATGTTCATATATATTCTGTTATTTCATTTCATTTTTATGTTACAACTTTCAACTGTTGTCAGCAAAAATGATTTACATTCAAATATCCTTTAGACATCACAAAGATGAAATCACCAAATAAACTAAATTATGTCTGATTTCAAGACTAAAAGTCTCATTGAGAAAGCCTGTATTAATTAAAATATCCCATATCTTCAACTTTTCATGCACAGTTTTTTCTGGAAATTACCATATTTAGTCTCTTTTTGGTTCAATTTACTTAACACATCCTGAGCAATTAGTTTGACACTTTTTATTCGTCCTTTTCCCCTAGGTTCAAGTTCCACCTGGGCCATCATTGAGATTTATTTCTGTAAAACTCCCTACCCTGCCCTTGGTCAGTAAGGGACACCAATGGGTTTGGAAAGGCCACCATCTGTTGGATGAGACATAAAACTGGTGGGTTGTTGTTGGGTTGTTTTACCTCTGAGCGGCACTTTTTTGCACACCATGGGCTAAATGGCCAGGTCACATGGACCCCGAAGGCTCAGAGAAGGTTGGGGGAGGGGACCCACTAGAACAGCTGTTGGGAGACAGATGGTAGCCTCCCGTCAAGGCCATCCAGCGTGTTCTTTAACGTGCACAGGGTATGGCTCTCCCGCACACGGGGCCACGGCTTAACGTCCCATCCGACGGACGGCGGCCTTTCCAAGCCCATCGGTGTCCCCTACTGACCGTGGGCAGGGCGGGGAATTTTGCGGAGATAAATCTCAACACTGACCCAGCTGAGACTCGAACCAGGGAACTACAGATTACGAGCCGGGCACGCTACCGACTGAGCCACCCCTGCCCCCATAAAACTGGTGGTGTGTGCAGTAAAGCCATAACATGTGCACATTAAAGAACATGTTGGATAGCCTTGATGGGAGGCTACATCTATCTCCTAACAGCTGTCCAGTGAGTCTCCTTCCCCAACCTTCTCTGAACCCATGGGGTCCTTGTGACTTGGCCATTTTGCCCAGTGTGTGCAAAAATGTGCTGCTCAGAAGAAAAAGAATCCCACTCCACTGATTAAATATCAACTAATGATTACAGAAATTATTCTCATCAATATTACATGAAATTTGTAATGCTGATATTATCCCATACCATATATTCCTCAGGGAACAGACACCACTTAGATGTTGTGCTTGTATTATGATTCCCTTTTATTTATTATGTCACTTCAAAAAGTACAACTTATTATGATTATTATATTCTTTTTCTTTTTACCATACAGTAAATCAAAGAGTATCACTGGTTCCTAAAATTTTTTTAAACTTCTAAAACAAAGGATAGACAAATTTAGCTTATAAGTAACCTTCCAATAATACTGTGAAGTGAGTTCATAAAAATACAAAACATATCAACAAAACAAAGTAGTCAGTTTTTGATTACTTTGGATAAAGAAATGATTTTTAGGATGAAAAACTGTATTCATCTGATGTAGGTTTAAAAAAATGGTGTAACAATATGCTTACCCAAAATAAATACAACTTGTGGATCATGAATTGTCATTGATGTTTGAAATGTCCTATACATTTGCCATTCTCTACAAAAAAAAGAAAGAGTAATGTTAGAAAAAACAAAGTTAAAGTAAAATGCACAAAAATATTTAACCTTTAAGTGTTGAAAAATTGCATTTTTTCTGAACTTCTCCAATGAAACTTTGCTAGAATGAAATTATTTTTATGTGCAGTACCTTACAACAAAAAAGCTATACTGTGAGATAGTGGGCATACTGCCTAAAAAATGTGCATCAAAAAAATGATTGATTTTTTTAAAAGGTATTATTGATTAGTGTCTTCAGAGTAGTAGAATTTGTTTTCAAAGGAAACCTGAATATTGGAAACTAAATATTTTATTGATTTCAAAAATGAACTGATGCTGTTTTATATTGAAAATGATATACAGGGTGAATCTGAAAAAGTGGGCAAAACTTTACCGGGTGGTAGAACGCAGCTATACGAGCAATATTCGTCGTAGAATGTATGGTTGGAACGCAAGCGGTGAGAAGTTAAAAGGTAGTTTTCCACTGTCACATTTAAAGAATGAACACAAGAAGGAGAGGAGATACTTCAGAAAACATCTTATTAACAGGAATGTAATTGAGGTACATGTTCAAAGAAATTGCTCAAAAAAGCTGCCGCCAGCTGTAATGCAAGCTTCACACCTGCGGGATAGGGACCGACGCACATTTGCGAAGACACCAGGCATTTCTTTTCATTCTTTTATACCATTTTCAACGCCACCTAGCGGCTCGCCGTTTGCGTTCCGACCATACATTCTATGACGAATATTGCTCATATAGCTGCGTTCTACCACCCCGTAAAGTTTTGCCCACTTTTTCAGATTCACCCTGTATATATATGAAGAACACATTTATATTGAAGAAGTTACACTTCTTCAGTATAAAATAGCATTCTTCAAAGCACATTTAACCCTTCCAGTGTCCATGTCATCTGAATACATTCGGATAATCTGAATTGAGAGGCCAAGGACATATGTATCTGTTCTTAGTACAACAAAAAAAAATCGATTTTTTAAAAATAAAAATTGCCATATATATATATCTTATAAAAATATATAATTCAGGCTTCAAAAATAATATTTTGCTTTTTAATTTTATGCATATTTTATTAAACTACAATATAAATAATTTTATAAAGTCATCTGATTGCCATTTCTTAGAAGCACTAAACAGTATTGCTGATTTGCTTGTTAACATTCCTATTTGCTGAAGCAACCTTCTGATTTAAGCTCACAAGTTTGATTTGAACTATTATCAACAAATTTTTCCTTAAATTTTGAAAATCTCCTAAAAATTAACAAAAAAAACTATTTTTAAAAACGATAGATTTTGGAAGTAATTACAAAATACTTACCATCATTTTTCTTTTCCATTTCACACTCTTTTCTGTCTAAACCTATTTCAGTATTCCCAACTTATTTTCATCATTTTTCCCAGCATTCTATGTATCTTTCCTGCTCTTAAAATCGAAACTGGAAGTAAACACATCCTTCTTAGAAAATCTGGTTGCAGCTGCATTTAATGAGTTATGCTTCACTGAGTCAAACAAGATGCAGATGGCTGACACATGCTATCTCCTTTTGTGTGTGCCATAAGCGTTTTTTACAGTTTTGGTCCAGCATATTGAATACCCTCTGTAAAGTTAGTATTTACTTTTTTTATATTTAAACCTTAGTTTTCATTTCAGTATATTTATTTTTGGAAATTAGCGATTTTTTTGGCCAATTGATAAGTATTTTTTTAATAGTTATGCTACATCGTATGGCTGGCCTACAACTTATCTGAAAATGAATGTCTTGGATATGGAAGCAAAATTGACTCGCTTGTTACAGAAATCAGCTGCCATGTGGGAGGGCAATTTCAGGAAGGCATCCCCTCCGCTCACACAGAAAGTTTTACACACACCCCCTCTAGAAAAATACATATTTTTTTAAATTACGAGTTTTTATATTTATATTGAATGATTTTAAAGGCATTTAATGATGATGATGAATTTTAAAGGAATCCCCCCCCCACCCCAGTACCTTGGCTGTTCAGGGAAACTCCCAAACTTTTGGAGTTCCCTGCTACAATACTGGATCAAACCATTCACAAGACATATCAACCTTGGGCATTCCATCATCCAAGGCCCTATTACTGCTTCTCATCATACTTCTAGCTATTGATTACAATGAGGCACATGATTGTTATGCTAAAAAAACATTCAAATAGATATGACTGAAATAGACATGACCATTCACAAGACATATCAACCTTGGGCATTCGATCATCCAAGGCCCTATTACTGCTTCTCATCATACTTCTAGCTATTGATTGCATTGAGGCACACATGATTGTTATGCTAAAAAAACATTCAAATAGATATGGTGATTCGATTACTTCTACAGGTGTACTGTATTACAATTTAGAGGTTGCTTCAATATATATTTTTAACTGTTTTTATGGAGAATACTAGAGTATTCTGCACTATATGCACAAGGCAGCAGGAGAACAACTGGATAACAATACTATTAATACAGATGGTATTTTACATTAACCACTTTATTTGGCAGATGTCCAAGCTCCTGTCTGTATGCTAGTTATGAAAGTCTATCTTTTATAAACATATTGAATAATTCTGATATTTATCAGAGAGTGAAAAGAGTTGAATGGATTTCTCTTAAATCACATGTGATTTAACATGGAAAATTCATAGGAGCACTAGAAACCTAACATTCTGGGTAACTAAAAATTTTCCAAGGCAGTATGTGCCACATAGCATGACCATACGAAATTTCTGAGATTACCAGCATAAGGATTAATCAATAATTATATTAACAAAGTTACAATATGATAGCAGTTTAATACATTTTGATTTATGTATAAAAATATAATGACAGTGCTAGCTCGTGAAATTACTCCTGTTGTTATTATACTGCCTTGCAATTTAAAGGGAATTTCAAAATGAGGCAGTGATGATTGCCTCATTTGATGTTTGGCTACCATTTTGTTCACTGAAAGCTGATTTTCTGTTATACAACGGAACAGACATTTACCAGAAAGTCTGATATGGAAGGTGATTGAATAAAGAAAACTAGTCACAAGTAGAAGTTATGAACTGGGCCAGATTAATCAGTTGGTTGTTTTACTCTGAGTTGCACTTTTTTGCACATAATGGTAGCCCTAAATGGTCAGGTCACAAAGACCCAAAAGCTCACTGAAAGTTGGGAGAGGGGACCCACTGGAACAGCTGTTGGGAAACAGATGATAGCCTCCCATCAAGGCCATCCAGCATGTTCTTTAACATTCACAGGATATGGCTTAATGTCCCATCAGCCAAATGGTGGCCTCTCCAAGCCCATCGGTGTCTTCTACTGATTGTGGGCAGGGTGGGAGTTTTGTGGAAATAAATTTCAACGCTGGCCCAAATGGGACTCGAACCTGGGAACTGCAGATTATGAGCCTGACATGCTACTGAATGAGCCACCCCACCCCAGATTAAGCAGTACACAAAATAAGCAAGTGCTTGGGGCCCAAAGGAGGTCCACATTGAGAAGACTCTTTTAGGTCATTCAATCCACTTTTGGCTGGCACAACTATGTCCATTTTGCTATTTATGCAACACCACATTAGTAATTGACTGCTACTTACAAAGTTGTATGAATGAGTTGCATATTCAACAAATGTTTGTTGTTCATTATTGAACAATTCAATTTCAATGAATTACATTATATAAAAATGTAACATTACTTAAATACTTATACTGCTATCATTTCTATTTAAATTTGAAGCCTATGGCTGGAGTTTGAAAGTGCCAAATATATGGTCTATGTATCTTAAATACATAGGGTCCATTGGTCTTGCATGCATGGGTCCCTGGTTGTGAGATGGCCCAATGTGAGCTTTCTGTGGTTCTAATCAGAAATTATATTTCATGAAATTCTGAACCCTATATACAATTATTTCACTACAGTGGACCTTCGTTATAGCGCTGCTCGGTATACCGTACACTCGGTTATAGCGCGGGCGATGTTAGTGATAAGTTCAAACATGTTTATACAGGTCCGTGCGGCATTAGTGAGTATCGCATTTTATTGTTACTGCGTACTGAGTAATTGTGTATGTATTGAGTTCCTGCAAGTATTTTGAATAGTGTTTAATTATTGTATGCATGATGAGTAAAAGAAAAGCTTACAGTGTGAAATTTATTGTGTCGCCACCGCGCCGCTCGGTATAACGTGGTTCACCTTATAACGCGAGTGTTGTTTCCCGCCCGACATGCGTGTTATATCGGGGGTCCACTGTACTTTTTTTCAAGAAACAAGACCTTATCATGTTAAAGAAACTGATAAAAATTGGAATACCTATCATACCATATATTTCAAACTTATCATAGATGTATTTTAACATGATATTTAAAAAATGTTGTTTGAAATATCTGACATACCTTCGTAACTTATCAAACCAGTGGCCAAATTTGGAACCTAGAAGGTGGGTATCTGCAAGTAGCATAGCTTTCACAGGTGCATAACTGCTTTTTGTTTCAACTTGGGGCCATGAACATTGCAGCAGAACTACATAATAAATTAACACCTACAGAATAAAAACATTTGCAATTTTATGGCAGAATCATATGATAAAAAAATCAAATATATTTTAAAATACAATTTGTCACAACTGATTTCACAAATTTGACATTCTGGTAAGGTATGGATGTTTGTGTGGTTTTTTTGCTGAGGTCCTCTATCCTCACAGACCTTCTACTATGGCATATTAAACTGATAGGCTCCTTTCAGACCTCTCAAGTAGTTGCTTGAACTATTTTTTATTTATATTATACACAAATTGAATGAAATTTAATGAGTTATGTTTTAGATTTACCATCAGAGCTTTTACCTGTTTGGCATTTCGTGAAACAGGAGATGTTCCAGAATTTTGTCTCTGCAGTATTTGGGACACCATGGAAATGATAATATGGATGGGAAATTTCGGAAAATTTGTGGGTGGTGTACAGGAAATAACTAATCTTTCCTAATAGGTATGATGGATGCAGGCTTTTGATAAGTCTTGTGACAAAGTATATTATTTACATTGGAGCACCAGAAATAACTACCAGGCTCATAACCTGCAGTTCCCAGGTTCAAGTCCCAGCTGGGTCAGCATTGAGATTTATCTCCGCAAAACTCTCCCCGCCCTACCCATGGTCAGTAGAGGACATCACAATGGGCTTGAAAAGACCCCTGTTCATCAGATGGGATATTAAGCCATGGTCCTGTGTGCAGGAGAGCCATACCCTGTGCACATTAAAAAACACACTAGATGGTCTTGATGGGAGACTACCATCTATCTTCCAACATCTGTTCCAGTGGATCTCCTCCCCCAACTTTCTCTGAGCCCTCAGGGTCCTTGTGACCTGGCCATTTACCTATTATGTTCAAAACAGTGCTGTTCAGATGTAAAACAACTGAACTCAACCAAAAAATAACTAATACAAATATTCATAGGAAAAACAATGGGAATGAACTACTGCATTTATCAATTTTCAATTTATTACTGGAAAACACACTGCTGAATCAATATTATCCATATAGGTTTAATTTTCTCCTTAAAGATAGTAAAAATGATTCAATTATTTGATGACATGTTTCTCTGAAGCTATCACATTACAGAAGATGGAATATCATCTTTCTGCAGATGTTAAAAATTAGTTGTATGATAAATTGAACATTCTGTTAATTTCAAAATGTTTTGCTGGAGATGTATCATATTCACTTATTTTAAAATGCTGTTACAAGCAACAGATGTACTATGGTAAGAATGTTCAATTTATCACAAGATTGATATTTCAGCATCTGTGCCTGAAATTACACCTCATTTTTTTCAGTGTGATCGGAGCCTTTGAACACAGAAAAAACTTGTGCATGCATTCTAATAGTGACTGATGAGATGCTTTTGAGGAGACAAGTAATAATTTGAAATGTAAAGTTAACACCAGTAAATTGAATCTACATGGATAATACTGATTTAGAAGTATGTCCAGACCTCTGTGGCAAGCAGCTGCTTGAGGGGGTATTTATTTATTTTATTTGCCAGTAATTTGAAATTGGTAAGAAAATACAGTAGTTCATTCCAATCATTTTCCTTCCTATGAATATTTGTATTATGGAGGGTATTCAAAAAGTTCTTGACATCTGTAAATTTGTACTTGTTCCTCCGAAATTAACAAGTTATGACTTGTTTGAAAGCTTGTCTAAAATCTGTCATTACTTGTTAAAAGCAAAAACCATATCATCATTTCTCTCTTTGCTGGCAAGCACATAAAGTTTGGTCTGCAAAATCTGTTCAGTTATTATGGTGCCTACTACAGATGGGAAAATATTTTACATTTTCACAAGGATGCAGCTTGGGGACAACACAAAAAAAATTCATTTATCACAAGTATCACAAGAATATGATGCCTGTTCATATGGCAATGTTATGGGATGGATATGCAAATTCAGAGGATGGCAGAGCTTCAAAGCCCTATAAATAATGAAATAAACTTGACATATTCAATATCTACTAATAAATCAGCACTTTGAAGTCGATTCAAATTTTAGAGGAAAAATTGTCTTGAGCCAGGTGGGATATGAACCCACGACCTCCGGATAACATG
This sequence comes from Ryuthela nishihirai, assembly GCA_038380435.1. Classification (NCBI taxonomy): domain Eukaryota; kingdom Metazoa; phylum Arthropoda; class Arachnida; order Araneae; family Heptathelidae; genus Ryuthela; species Ryuthela nishihirai. Next base: position 106,280,628 of record JAWZYU010000006.1, read on the forward strand.
TCAGGTGCTCTAGACCACTGAGCTACCAGTCGCCAATCAAGATCTCCTCTAATTAATGCTATGAACATTTCTATTATGTCTCATATAGGCACTATTCAGACAATCTAGCCACAAGAGGCTTTCTATTTGCCATATAGATGGAAAGCATGTCTTACAAGTTGGGTTGGGTTGTTTTACCTCTGAGCGGCACTTTTTTGAACACCATGGGCTAAATGGCCAGGTCACATGGACCCCGAAGGCTCAGAGAAGGTTGGGGGAGGGGACCCACTGGAACAGCTGTTGGGAGACAGATGGTAGCCTCCCGTCAAGGCCATCCAGAGTGTTCTTTAATGTGCACAGGGTGTCTCTCCGCACACGGGGCCACGGCTTAACGTCCCATCCGACGGACGGCGGCCTTTCCAAGCCCATCGGTGTCCCCTACTGACCGTGGGCAGGGCGGGGAATTTTGCGGAGATAAATCTCAATGCTGATCCAGCTGGGACTCGAACCTGGGAACTACAGATTACGAGCCTGGCGCGCTACCGACTGAGCCCCCCCCCCCCCCCATAGAGCTGGAGGAAGTACTTTAAAGGTCAGTAAGTTTGGTTGAGGTAATCAATGATTTTTGTTCTACAGATGCATGTCAAGAACTTTTTTGAATGCCCCTTATAATTATACCATGCTCAAATTAAATAGTAAGACATATCCAAAGCCTGCACCCATCATATCTATCAAGAAGGATTAGTTGTTTGGGTTGTTTTACCTCTGAACGGCACTTTTTTGCACACCATGAGCTAAATGGCCAGGTCACAAGGACCCCGAAAGCTCACAGAAGGTTGGGGGAGGGGACCCACTGGAACAGCTGTTGGGAGACAGATGGTAGCCTCCCGTCAAGGCCATTTAGCATGTTCTTTAACATGCACAGAGTATCGCTCTCCCATACAGGGGTCTCCGCAAAATTCCCCGCCCTGCCCACGGTCAGTAGGGGACACCGATGGGCTTGTAAAGGCCGCCGTCCATTGGATGGGATGTTAAGCCGTGGCCCCGTGTGTGGGAGAGTCATACCCTGTGCACGTTAAAGAACACGCTGGATGGCCTTGACGGGAGGCAACCATCTGTCTCCCAACAGCTGTAACTTTTTTTGAAGTCGATTCAAATTTTAGAGGAAAAATTGTCTTGAGCCAGGTGGGATATGAACCCACGACCTCCGGATAACATGTCAGGTGCTCTAGACCACTGAGCTACCAGTCGCCAATCAAGATCTCCTCTAATTAATGCTATGAACATTTCTATTATGTCTCATATAGGCACTATTCAGACAATCTAGCCACAAGCGGCTTTCTATTTGCCATATAGATATATTGGTCCTCTCCCCCAACCTTCTCTGAGCCTTCGGGGTCCATGTGATCTGGCCATTTAGCCCATGGCATGCAAAAAAGTGCTGCTCAGGGGTAAAACAACCCAACCCAACCCATACACGGGGCCACGACTTAATGTCCCATCCGATGGACGGCAGCCTTTCCAAGCCCATTGGTGTCCCCTACTGACTGTGGGCAGGGCAGGGAATTTTAGAAGGATTAGTGATTTAGTCTACACCCTCCCCATAAAATATCTTAAAATTTTCACCTGTTTGAACATTTGAAACATTTTGAAATGGACAGAATTTTCACTTATCATACTACCAATGTTTAAAAACTGCAGTGAAATGATATTCCATCTTCTATAAACAGGGGCTTCAAAGAAACCTGTCATCACTCTTACTCTTGAAGTTCTTCCAATATTGACCAATGAAAGGTTTCGTAGGAGTTCAAAATTCTAAAGAGAAAAGAGTTCTGCATAACAATAGCATTGCTCTTTGTAGCTATTTTTCAACTGATTTGAAAGTAATTATGTTTGTATGATAACCTAGGCTGTGTGAATGATAGATGATAGACATGGATAACAGATAAAAACAAATTCACTTGGCTTCACTGTTTAGTAAGTGGTTAAGTGGTTTAGGAAGTGGTTAAAGGCCAAAGCCATATCAAGTGTACCAAATACATGGAAATAACATAATTGTAAAAAGAAAACTGATTGGTTTCTATACCAAAGAATTATCTTGCATCTAAAATTTTAGCTTAACTCATGAACTTTTAAAATAATTTGAACCCTGTGCAAAATAAAAATAATCAAAAAGATGCACTGATAAAATAAAATGGTCATTCAATACGAAACTGACAGAGCTCAATTCTCCATTGCAACAGCTTTTTTTTTTAATTCTATGGTTCTATAGATAAGTCAATAGTCACATATAACACAGCAAAAACTTTCATTGTCTTATTTATCATGATTTTTTTTTACATAAAATTAGGTAAAAAAAATGTCAAAAGCATTCATAATAATGTAGAGGAGATGGGGTTATAATTAACACAGTTCATGTCAAAGATATTTTAATCTAGCTGATTATTAAAATTTGTTCTTATGTCAGTTGTCTTCCTGCTGAAGTGCTGCCATCCTCAGAGACCTTCCACTATGTTATATAAACTGACAGTTCCTGTCAGACATCTGTGGCAAGCAGCTGCTTGAGGGGTATTCCCATTTTTCTTTTTTTTTTTGTCAGTTTAATTAGTACAAAGTGCACAAAGCAGACCCTATAATATTTATACCATCACGGAATCTACAGTATATTAACATAGGAAAATTATGAAATACTGCTTAGTTCAACTTGCAAAATAATTGGCGACTACTAAAATGTTCCATGTCAAGTAATCTGGAGGAAGGCTTGTTTTCTACACACCTCTTTCCTATTAAATCTGCTATATAATGCAACGTTAGTTCTTTGTTTAATCTTGCAAAGTGTGCCTAACACTTTATGTTTTATTCGAACTAAGGGTTAGTGCTTTCAACTACTTGTCAATTCCAGAAGACTGCAAATCAATAAATTTGGCATATGCAGCAGCACATCTCTGCACAACTAATCTCATGATAACCCTGAACCTGCCAGCTGTAATACTGGACATATAACAATTGTACTCTGTAACAACCTTTAGGACAACCATGTAATTCCTTACAAATTTATCTGAATTTTCTATAAACATGAGAATTAAAAGATAGATTAAGGTGGCTGAAGTTAATTCCAAACAGCAATAGCATTACAAGCTTACATGGTTTTTATATCAGTTTAAATACTTTACTATTTTTGGTAACACCATTTTGTTTTTCACTCTTAAAGGTGTCTATATTTTAAAATGTCTACTTTGTAATTTTACTTAAGCTACACTTAAATATTAAAATTTTTTAGTTATAAATATAACTCTCCTCATACTTACCTCACAGAAAAACATCAAAAATCCAATCAACAAACACACTCTTCCTAAATACTTCCAACTTATGCAACGTAGATGATGCATGCTCATTTTAGTCCTCAAATCACATATCTACAAAAGATTTAATCATCATTATCTAAAATATGCAATTTATAAAGTGAATTTATACAATATGGAAAACGGTTAACACAGTGTACTAGGCCACAAATTATATTATTATATTCACAAAACATCTGAATTTAAATAAATATATAACTGAATTACAGATAAGCATTTTTCATCCTTTAATAATCTCTGATAATAAACATTAGATCAAATACTGAAACCAACTTCATATAGATAATAAAAGAGAAAATGTATAACTAAAAATCAAATGAAAAGGGTACCTTATATACAACAAAGGGCAGAGGTCAGTAACTTTTTGTTATCACAAGCCACATTAGAATTGCAGGTTGGGTTGTTTTACCTCTGAGTGGCACTTTTTTGCATACATTGGGCCAGATCATAAAGAACCTGAGAGCTCAGAGATGGTTGGGAGGAGAGGACCCACTAGACAGCTGTTAGGAGACAGATGGTAGCCTCCTGTCAAGGCTCTCCAGCATGTTCTTTAATGTGCACAGGCAGTGTGGCATAGGTAGAGCTTGGAGTGCTGTTGGCTGAGCCACCTCCACCCCAAAATTCTCATTAGCCAGGTGGGATCCAAACCCACAACCTTAAAATTATGGAATTTGTAAGTAAGCTCTCCCACACACAGAGACACAGCTTCTCTGTCTCATCTGATAGACAGTAGCCTTTCCAAGCCCATCAGTGTACACTACTGACCGAGGGCAGGGTGGGAAGTTTTGTGAATATAAATCTCAATGCTGGCCCAACTGGGAACTGCAGATTAAAAGCCTGGAATGCTGCCAAATGAGCCACCCCCACTCCAAAATTGATGAGACTTCTTGAGACGTGACTGAGACAGCGCAAGCAGCTGCTTGCGCTGTCTCAGTCACGTCTCAGGAAGAAGATTTATAAGGTCATATTCTGAAAATATTCATTGTCTGACGCATGGTGCAATGGTTAGCGTGCTCTGGCATGAATCTAGAGAGATGCGGATTCGATTCCCGCCGTGGCGGCGATTAATCTTTTCAGAATCTATTAAAGGCATTAGATATATAATACTTGATAAAAGGGGGGCATTCAGCACATAAGCGTTTTACAATTATGTTATTACACAGATGCCCATAAGGGGATGCTTGCCCCAAAGAGGTTGGGAACCACAGATCCTTGCGAGTTCAATCAATTTTTCTAATTTTCTTTGTGTATTCAATTTTCTGAATACCAAACACTACACATAATTTTTTTAATTAGTGCATTTCTATAACATTTCCATAAAAGCATATTTTAATAAATAGTTTTTGCAAAAATATGAAAAAAAATTGCAACTATTAGAAAAAAATGAGTTTTATCAAGTGCAAGATTTGAACCGTCTCCAGATTCATGCCAGAGTATTCTACCACTAAACTAATGCCGGCTCTGTCTTTATTTCCACTAGTGTGGGGGCGGGGGTGGCTCAGTCGGTAGCGCGCCAGGCGCGTAATCTGCAGTTCCCAGGTTCGAGTCCCTGCTGGGTCAGCGTTGAGATTTACCTCCACAAAATTTCCCGCCATGCCCACGGTCAGTAGGGGACACCGATGGACTTGGAAAGGCCGCCATCCGTCGGATGGGATGTTAAGCCATGGTCCCGTGTGTGGGAGAGCCATACCCTGTGCACGTTAAAGAACACGCTGGATGGCCTTGACGGGAGGCTACTATCTGTCTCCCAACAGCTCTTCCAGTGGGTCCCCTCCCCCCAACCTTCTCTGAGCCTTCGGGGTCCCTATGACCTGGCCATTTAGCCCATGGTGTGCAAAAAAGTGCCGCTCAGAGGTAAAAAAACCCAACTCACTAATGTGACTTGTCAATCTCTCATCATTATTGTGCTTGATATTTTATTTACATCTTACTCAGTGCAACATTAAAAAGTAGCCTTCCCCAATCATAGATGGTGTCAGCAGCAACAATGACAGCAGTTTAACAGGTCACATTAGTGAGAAAAAGATGGAGCTGGAATTAGTGCTCTTAGAACACTCTGGACGAATCTGGAGAGATGAGGGTTCAAATCCCACACATTGGCAAAATTTATTTTTCCACAAAATTATTTATTGATTTACTGACTTTAGTCCCGGGTAAGGCATGAACGTATGTGTCGTTTTTCTGCTGAGGTCCTGCCATCCTCTCAGATCTTCTACTGTGGCATATAAACTGACAGGCTCCTGTCAGACCTCTGTGGCAAGCAGCTGCTTGAGGGGGTATTTATTAAGGCCGTCCCGTGGCCGAGTGGTTAGCACGCTTGGCTACTGATCTAAGGGACCTGGGTTCGAGCCCCGGAATTAGGCATGGATGTGTGTGTCGTTTTTCTGCTGAGGTCCTGCCATCCTCTCAGATCTCCTACTGTGGCATATAAACTGACAGGCTCCTGTCAGACCTCTGTGGCAAGCAGTTGCTTGAGGGGGTATTTATTTATAAGCCGTCCTGTGGCCGAGTGGTTAGCCCGCTTGGCTACTGATCTAAGGGACCTGGGTTCGAGCCCCGGAATTAGGCATGGATGTGTGTGTCGTTTTTCTGCTGAGGTCCTGCCATCCTCTCAGATCTCCTACTGTGGCATATAAACTGACAGGCTCCTGTCAGACCTCTGTGGCAAGCAGCTGCTTGAGGGGGTATTTATTTTTTTTTTTTTTAAAGTTCACTTTAAGAATTTACTATTTAAAGCTTATTTTAGACTAGAGTTTCAAAGTTAACTTTGCATTCACATAAAAATGGAAATTCTCGAACAATTCAATTGGGTTTGGTACAAGCATACAACGGCTTAGAGTCAAAAAGCTTTAACCTTTATCATGTCATGACCTATAAAATCAGGTTCATGAAGCCTGCATATACAGCCATAAACCATAAAAGCAATCTTTAGTACCACAAAAAATAAAAACAATTTAAAAATATTAAAGTTTGAACTTACTTACATATTTGTAAAATAAGCATATCAGAGCTCCTAAAAAAAGTCCAGTTTTTTTCAATTTATTCCTGAACTTGATATTTCAGAAAATAAAAGCCCATTCTCTTGTTCAAACTGCCATTAGCACAGCTCAAATGACCTCTTTGGAGTAGATGCTGTTCTACCTTCAGAACAGTCCCCCACTAACTGGCTGAGAGCATCAGCAAGTTATTTTGTCAAACTGCCATTAGCACAGCTCAAATGACCCATTTGCAGTAGATGCTGTTCTACCTTAGAACAGTCCCCCACTAACTGGCTGAGAGCATCAGCGTTATTTTGTCCAACTGCCATTAGCATAGCTCAAATGACCCCTTTGCAGTAGATGCTGTTCTACCTTCAGAACAGTCCCCCACTAACTGGCTGAGAGCATCAGCAAGTTATTTTGTCAAACTGTCATTAGCATAGCTCAAATGACCCCTTTGCAGTAGATGCTGTTCTACCTTCAGAACAGTCCCCCACTAACTGGCTGAGAGCATCAGCAAGTTATTTTGTCAAACTGCCATTAGCATCTCTCAAATGACCCCTTTGCAGTAGATGCTGTTCTACCTTAGAACAGTCCCCCACTAACTGGCTGAGAGCATCAGCGTTATTTTGTCCAACTGCCATTAGCATAGCTCAAATGACCCCTTTGCAGTAGATGCTGTTCTACCTTCAGAACAGTCCCCCACTAACTGGCTGAGAGCATCAGCAAGTTATTTTGTCAAACTGCCATTAGCACAGCTCAAATGACCCCTTTGCAGTAGCTGCTGTTCTACCTTAGAACAGTCCCCCACTAACTGACTGAGAGCATCAGCAAGTTATTTTGTCAAACTGCCATTAGCATCTCTCAAATGACTCCTTTGCAGTAGATGCTGTTCTACCTTAGAACAGTCCCCCACTAACTGGCTGAGAGCATCAGCGTTATTTTGTCAAACTGCCATTAGCACAGCTCAAATGACCCCTTTGCAGTAGATGCTGTTCTACCATAGAACAGTCCCCCACTAACTGGCTGAGAGCATCAGCAAGTTATTTTGTCAAACTGCCATTAGCATAGCTCAAATGACCCCTTTGCAGTAGATGCTGTTCTACCATAGAACAGTCCCCCACTAACTGGCTGAGAGCATCAGCAAGTTATTTTGTCAAACTGCCATTAGCATAGCTCAAATGACCCCTTTGTAGTAGATGCTGTTCTACCTTCAGAACAGTCCCCCACTAACTGGCTGAGAGCATCAGCAAGTTATTTTGTCAAACTGCTATTAGCATAGCTCAAATGACCCCTTTGCAGTAGATGCTGTTCTACCTTCAGAACAGTCCCCCACTAACTGGCTGAGAGCATCAGCAAGTTATTTTGTCAAACTGCCATTAGCATAGCTCAAATGACCCCTTTGCAGTAGATGCTGTTCTACCTTCAGAACAGTCCCCCACTAATTGGCTGAGAGCATCAGCAAGTTATTTTGTCAAACTGTCATTAGCATAGCTCAAATGACCCCTTTGCAGTAGATGCTGTTCTACCTTCAGAACAGTCCCCCACTAACTGGCTGAGAGCATCAGCAAGTTATTTTGTCAAACTGCTATTAGCATAGCTCAAATGACCCCTTTGCAGTAGATGCTGTTCTACCTTCAGAACAGTCCCCCACTAACTGGCTGAGAGCATCAGCAAGTTATTTTGTCAAACTGCCATTAGCATAGCCCAAATGACCCCTTTGCAGTAGATGCTGTTCTACCTTCAGAACAGTCCCCCACTAACTGGCTGAGAGCATCAGCAAGTTATTTTGTCAAACTGCCATTAGCATAGCTCAAATGACCCCTTTGCAGTAGATGCTGTTCTACTGTAGAACAGTCCCCCACTAACAGGCTGAGAGCATCAGCAAGTTATTTTGTCAAACTGCCATTAGCACAGCTCAAATGACCCCTTTGCAGTAGATGCTGTTCTACCTTAGAACAGTCCCCCACTAACTGGCTGAGAGCATCAGCAAGTTATTTTGTAAACATCCTACTATCTGTTTCACAATAAAATGAAGTCAAATGCTAAGGAAACATTATTTTTATTGGAGGTTTTCAGTGAATTGCACGAAAATACAACCATATACGTTTTTGCATCATTTTAGTACATATTGCAATTAAAAACTATTTTAGCATTACCTATCTTTTTTTAATTTTTGCTACTTTCTTAACCCCAATTTAATGTTCTTTCTTTTGATATATAACATAACCTATTTCTGTTCATTTGTTGTTATTATTAAATTCTAGAATTAACTTGTTTATTTGACTGGTCATAGCCAGTGAAAAGCCTGGATTTTTCTCAAAGTATGGAACCAAGAAAAAAAATTATAAAAAGAATAATTTTCTTGTTTGAATAAATATATATATTTTTTTCTTTTATATTCAGAAATAAACATTATTCCTATTTATATGCATTAAAATTATTTCTATTAGTTTTTTTAAACTAAATTTTTATTTGCATTGATAGATGCATTTTTTTTTTTACTACATGCCTCTATAAATGCCCTACTAAAACAAAACTAGCCATCTTTTTTTGTTAAATATTGTATTTTCAAAAAAACAACAAATGCTGATTAATTTGGCATACAACATGCTATAATTCCTTTCAGTAGTTATTTGGCAAAAAAGTTCTACTTCACTTTTTTTTACCTGAACACAGTTGAGAAAAAAATCTGGCCACAGGGTACAATTCAGTTTTTCAGACCTGGATTGCTAAGGGTTAATACACTATGTTCTACATCAGTGTCTCGCAAACTTTTTTACTCTGCGGCACACTGAATCTAATTTTTTTTCCGCGGCACACTGAATCTATTTTTTTTTTCCACGGCACACCTAAAAAAAATTTGGATGGTTACGTAAAAAGAGGAAAATTGAAGTTTCGTTAAATGTATTATATTTAAAATAAATATAATAATAAATATAATTAATCATAACTCGGTGTTTGTTTTAAATATTTGTCCATTGTATGGCTTGAAATAATCAAAAATTAATACCAAAATTTGGAAAAAGCTTGATAAATACTTAAAAGATCCCAGTTGATAAAATCCGAAAGATTTTTATTAAAGCAAGTCGATATTAAAGTATGTCGATAACACAAGTCAAGTCAAAATGAAATCTTTGGAATATCTAGTGTCAATTTGAAAATCTCTCACAGCACACTTGGAATCTCTCGTGGCACACAGTTTGCGAGACACTGTTCTACATACATACATTCAAAATCCTCATGCAGCCATGGGCTAAGGAGGTCCAACCAGACTGTGTAATTTTCCTCTCCAGATGTCTCTTCTGAGCTACAGCTGCTGCATTTGGCCACTCTAGGCCAATTCCAGCAAGATCCTGTTTGATATTGTCTGCCCATTGCATCCTAGGTCCTCCCTTTTTCTGAAACTCTTAGGCACACTGTTTGCCAATCTGCAGCTATGCATTAAGGCAATATGGCCAAACCAATACAGTCTCTCTCTGCACAATATGCTGCTCAAAAGAGGTTGATGACTCCTTCTTCTAACCTCATCATTACTTACAAAGTCAAACCACCTAATGCCCAAGATACTACGTAAGCATCTAGAATCAAAAGCATCAAGTTTCTTGCTATCCTGCTTACAAAGGGTCCATGTTTCGCTACCATAACTAACCTTAGAAAGAACCAAACTATTATACAGCCTAATTTTAGTCTTTAGGTGTATATGCCTATTTTTCCACATTCTCCATAGATTCTTAAAAGTCCCAGTGGCAATCCCTATTCTCATATTTATCTCATACTGCACATCACTAGTATCTGTTACATAGCTCCCAAGATAATTAAACTGAGACAATTGCTCAAGAGTGCAGCCATTCAAAACAACTGAAGCACCATCTACCTGACCAATTTTTATAGTTTTTTTCTGTTTATCACCAAACCTAGTCTATTACCAGTCTCATCAACAGCCCTAATGAACGAATTCATCTCATCAACATTAGCAAATAGGGCCAATCATCTGCATAATCTAAATCAGCAATTTTGAAATCTCTAGACCATTTAAGGCCAAAATATTTCCCTTGCAAAGAATTTCACATAACATAATAACCAAACAAAAGAGAAAAGGTGACAAAATGCACCCATGTCTAACTCCACTAGCAATGCTAAACCAATCGCTGCAAAATGTGCCAACTGTCACACACAACTCAGTGTTATTATAGAGAGCTTTCATTACACTAACTAACTTATTGGGTATTCCATATAATCTAACAATCAACTATAAAATATGTCGCTCAACAGAATGAAAAGCCTTTTTGAAATCTATAATGCTAGTAATCACAGGTTTCCGAAACTCTAAACATTTCTCAAGAATCTGCCTAAGTGAAAATATTTGATCAATACATCCCCTACAACCTATAAATCTGTCACTAGGCATATCTTGATAAATATTTTATCACTGATATTATTACATTTCATTTTTATAAATACTTTCTACTTTTATTCCCCTATGATATTGCACGTATGGATAATGGAACAAGCAATAGTTGAAGAACTACATACATAGCATAAAACATATTAATTAGCACACATTTATTAATTAATACCAGCTATTTTAATTTTACTGCTAAACAAGGCCATATCTAGGGGGCAATGGAATCAGCCTCCCCCTTGAGAATGCTAGTGAGGGTTAGGTTGTTTTACCTCTTAGTGTCACTTTTCTGCACACAATGGGCTAAATGTCCAGGCCACATGAACTACAAGGGCTCAGAGATGGTTGGGGGAACCACTAGACAGCTGTTAGGAGACAGATGATACCATACTGTCAAAGTCATCTAGCATGTTCTTTAAAGTGCATAGAGTATGGCTCTCCCACTCACAAAGCCATGGCTTAACATCCCATCAGACAGATGGTGGCCTTTCCAAGTCCATCGGTGCTAGTGAGGGTAACAGACATAAATGATTAAACTTGGGGATATTTCATGCATTTTTCAGGAAATCTTTCAAAGGCCTCTAAAACTGGGGGAGGTGGGAATGTAATACTGCATTGGAACTTTGCAGTATTACCCCTTTCTTTTTTTCTAGATTGAGGCCTGCTGCCAAACCAAGTGGGGTGGGATTGTCTTAGTAGTATTAGGTTTGTATTCTGTTCATAAGTTCAAATCTCAACTGTATCTGCAATGAGAATTTTTTTAACTTCCATTTTGCCCTTGGTAGGTATGAGTTTGGAAAGACCATGTTATTGCTGTGGCCTCATATGCAATAAAGCCAAACCCTGTACACATTAAATAAGATGATGGTCTTGACAGAAGACTGTCATTTATTAACAGTTATCTAGTTTCCTCATTTCCCTCTTTCCTACTTTCTCTGAGCCCTTGAGTTCCTTGTGGTTTGGCCATTTAGTCCATTGCACACAAAAAAGTACAGATATAACCAAAAACTACAGATATATTTGGCCTGACTCACTCATGCCAAATATATCTGTATTAGCAAAACAGACTGAAAATGCAACTTTCTATGAAACGTAACCATATAATCGGTTGTTTTCTACTAATGAATCTACTAATCTATATTAAAACATATTAATGTCTATCATCACTAAATGAAAATTTTGTTAATTGTTGCATGATATTACCTTAACATCAGTTACTAAAATACATTAATAATGTGAGCAAAAACAACTGATTATGGTTATACATGAATAAATTATAATTATTTGCAAAAAATAAAAGTATAGGTAGGTATCACGATAAGGTTCTTAAATTACAAAATGCACCGAATATCAAATACTGCACTAGACTCGGTTCTCGTTAAGCAAAATATAAATAGTATACAACTTCATACCAAAACGACTCAGCACATTAAGGTATTTATTTTCATGATCACCTTTAACACACACTTAACACATACACAAATCCTAGTACAACGTGAACCACCATAACCACAATCAGCAAACTTCCGGTAAAATTTGTGCCATCTGGCGGAGAAGTTACTATACCCGGAAGCTCACGTAGACAACCGCTCCGTCGCGGAATTGGATGAGCTGAATCCGAAGGTTCACTCCTCACTGTTTAAGATTGCCGGGATGTCAGCTGTCTAAAATTGATGAGAAGTCAAGTTTGGGTGGTTAACGTTGTTAAAAGTTGTTTTGATTCTCGGGTATACAATATGTGAAATAAACATTAATAATTTTAATTTGAAAAATTATTTTTTACTCTTGTCTATAATAAAATTATTTTCTTGAGAAACCCAAATGCCGGGAAAGGAACTGAGATCATACTCACAGCACAAATAGGATTTTTGGCCTTCACTAAAGAAAGTAAAATTACTAATATTTGATTGTTGGTAAGTGCTAATTTTATTTTATTACATGTTTAAATGTAATTGAGGTAATTTAACTGAGTTTGATATTTTGTATTAAGTAATCGATAAAAAAAATGAAGCTTTTATATGTCAAAGGATCAAACTCGTAATGGACTCCTTAATAAATACCATTGCGACAGCAGTTAAAATTTTGCATCCGAAAACATCCTTCGAAGGTATAAAAAATATAGGGATATCTAGTTTTTTCTTTGATACCCATAAACAGCAACTCTTCACTCCTTTCTGTGGTTGAAATATACATAATAAAAGAGTATAAACATTTTTTCGTTCATATTTTCTTTTGTTTTTGTGAAATGGTCAAGGTAAAGTAAGTGGTCTCTTCACTTTCCTATATCTGGGTCTGATCATCACTCCTAAATTGTATTATATGTACGTTAACAAATTATTTTAATAAAGGATCGATTGCATTCATGGTTCCATTACCACTATAATTCATTTTATATGATTAAACGTATATTTATTACACATTGACAGTTCTGAAGGCTTCATCTAATGTTGCACAGAAATGTAGATTATGAAACTTTTACATTATGTAACAATCATTAAGGCTTTGCAAGAACTTGTAACCCACTAGAATCTAAATAGCCTTCTACTTGCTTATAGTATGTAATTAAAATGATCTGGTAGATTGAGTGTGACACTGTAATAGCAGATATTTCTTTAAATGCTATAAATAAAATAAATACCCCCTCAAGCAGCTGCTTGCCACAGAGGTCTGACAGGAGCCTGTCAGTTTATATGCCATAGTAGAAGGTCTGAGAGGATGGCAGGACCTCAGCAGAAAAACGACACATACATCCATTCTTTACCCGGGGCTCAAACCCAGGTCCCTTACATTAGTAGTCAAGCAAGCTAACCACTCAGCCATGGGACGGCTATTTTCTATAAATTATAACTCAAAACTTGGTCATTTGGCTATAGTTACTATAATTGTATTTAATATTCTTGAAAGATGTGGTACATCCAGATGCTCCTGAGAGTCCAACTGGGGCATAACTACCATTTGTGCAGGCAGTGCATTGCACTAGGACCCCATTTTATATTATATGATAGGGCCCATGATGATCTATCTCACTAATAGCCTTTAGTAGTATGATACTTCAATGGGTTGAGCAAAAGTAATATTTTCCAGCTTGTCCATAGTATCCAGTATACCATCTCACACAAAGCAATTAAACTTGTTCTACTATCAAAAAACTGTTCTTATCTCTCCATGTTCTAGTGAATGTGAAATGTTCTATGTCAAGTTGTGATTGACTAATGACTGGTGTGAATTACAGGCATACAAACTAGCCCAAAGGTAGGCAAACCATTGTCCAATAGGGCATTTAATGTGGTCTGTGAGGATCTTGTGAGATTAAAATTTATGTACTAAGCAAAAAACTTCACTGTAAAATATTTTTTTCGTAGGTGATTCTCAAGTAATATTTAAAAAGGTAAAACATGTCAAATATACATTGTCTGTCAGTCCACTTAAGCATTACCAAAAGATTTTTTCCCACATTGATTTGAAGCCTTTGTTGCATCTTGCAATATGCAAAATATTCTTGTAATTGATAGCTCAGGTTAATGACATTATTCTTGTAATCCAATTATGGATAATAGGTGATGTTTTTTATTGAGAAAAGGGAGAAATGATAGAAGTTCTGGTGATTTCAGATGAAAAGTAAGATCAGTATTCTCTTTTGCATTTACTATGTAAAATTTTTATCTAATATATTATTATTATCCTTTTGACAAACAGGAATATTTATGTTGGCTATAGTATTGCACTGCAAGCAGTTGGCCAAATTTCACCTGTGTATAGGTGAGAACTTTTACCAGGAATTAGTTACATTGGTGCCAATGTAACTAATTCCTGGCAATAGCTGTAAAAGGAGGTCTACAACAACTGTAATGAGTTTTAGTTATGATTTCTAGTGACCTGTTGAAAAATTAGCAATTCCCTAAGTGGCTCACTATGTGAAATGTTTGCCTATCCCTGAACTAGTTGGGAAGTAGCTCCTAATTGATCTATTTCCTGCTGTCTTTCAAGGTTTACAGCAAATAAAGTGCAGTCACAGCTGCCTCTACCTATGATGCAGATACAGAAACAGTAATTTATCATATTGTTTATTTATCCTTCTTATGTCATCTTTTTTAACATTAAAAATTAATGTGCCTTAATGGTTAATTAATTTCAGTGGATTATTTTTTTTTCTTATATTTCCTCAGTTTAAAGGGAAAACTTTGTGTATAATTGAAATAAAATATAACCTATAATCCCTTACAACTTGCCAAGTTGCCCTGATTTTGCATACTCCTCAAGATTTTACCTAGTTGTCTAGATTTTGCCAACTCTCCTTAATTTCACAAAAACAATCCCAATTTTTCACAACTTACCTTTATTTTGCTAGTTGTCTAGATTTTGCCAACTCACCATATTTTACAGAAGAAAAATCAAATTTTTACATCTGACCTGAATTTTGCCAAGTTGTCCCAATTTTTCCAACTCCTCAGGATTTGCCAATTGCTTATAAATAAAATATCAAAAGTGCAAATGTTAAAATTGCAAATATTATAGAAAGAAAAACTGAGTGAATTGATATTTTAACATGAGCAATTTTACATTTCACTAGAAATTCAATAGATTGCAATGCTATGACTTTCAAACATTTTTCTGAATGAAGATCCCCTGACCCAACTAGAGGGTATGGAAATGCCCCCCCCCCCCCCCCCCCCCCCCCCACACACACACACACACTACCCACCACCCGAGACCCCCCAGTCTTTTTCCTCTGATGATTAGAAAATTTAGCTGGCTACCAATTTCCCAAACATTTTTGGAGGACTGTAAAGTTCATATGTAATGTTTAAAATGTTGTGTCATATCTTGTAAAACTCGGGTTTTTTTAACAATAATTTTTTAATCTCTTGTTATTTCTCTTATTTTCTGAATCTTCTCTATTTTTAGATATCAGGGGTGAACCTAGAAATGTCAAAGGTGTGAGGTTTCAAAAATGTAAGTCACTGTATGATAAGTAAATTTACAGTGTAATCAACTAAGATCATTCTTTAAAACTATTTTTTGCAAATGTTTTTTGCATTATTTTTTAATTTACACTCAACCAAATGTAAGCAATATAGTTTGATATCTGCCTTATAAAAATATTAAATAGGACTCAAACATATATATGCTTATCTATGTATCATAATTAAATACAATAAACATATATTTTTTATCTATTTAAAAAATTTCATCTTTTGTCTCTATTTAAAATTTAAATTCCTATTTACCCAAGCTGT
The DNA here is from genome assembly GCA_038380435.1 of Ryuthela nishihirai. Lineage (NCBI taxonomy): Eukaryota > Metazoa > Arthropoda > Arachnida > Araneae > Heptathelidae > Ryuthela > Ryuthela nishihirai. The sequence goes on from JAWZYU010000006.1 coordinate 106,296,589, forward strand.
GGGTCTTCAGGGTGCATCATAGTATGAATTTTTATTGAGAAACAGAAGGTGAAATTTCTGATATAAATTGCTCAGCATTTTGTTGTGTTGTTGTTTTCCGATTAATCATAATAAACCAGAAAGAAAAAAAAACTTTAATATTATATTTTGATGGGAGGAGATCTTTTTATGTGTGTACAAGTATGTGCATTTATTTAATAATTAGTCTATGGATCTACAGAACTCAAATCATCACTAATAGCACTCAAGAATAAGCTAGCAGGAGATTTGATAAAACTAGTGATGTTGCATAACTTGCTGATACACAAGTTTCTACTTTTTAAAATTAAGTGGACTCATCTAAACTGCAAAAAATCCCCATGGATCTTTCATATGATTTATTTAATAATTGTTTGAAAAAATAAATACCCCCTCAAGCAGCTGCTTGCCACAGAGGTCTTGACAGGAGCCTGTCAGTTCATATGCCATAGTAGAAGGTCTGAGAGGATGGCAGGACCTCAGCAGAATTGTTTGAAAAAATATAGAAAATGATGCAAATATGTTTTGCCACTTATTTATGTAGCTGAATCTTTTCAATTACATTTATATGAAATGTGATAAGATATTTGTAATTTGAAACCATAATTAGAGGGAACTTATTCTTTATAAACTTCTAAAATGTTTAAGGTTATTGGTTTTTAAAATGTGACAAAATATAAATGCAAATGAATCTTATTAATTATTATAAGATATGTAAGTTTATAATGTAGCTGGCTATCAGTTAGATACTGTTGCCTTTCTATATAGGTCAACATGTACATGTATATCTTATCTACTTGGATGATCCAGGTGCTCTGTTCACTTCATGACTGGGTAGCACTGACAGGTGTTTTCAGTTTACTTTGTGTATATGTATCCTACCTGTATCTCAGATGTAAATGCTCAGACTGACAAAAGCATCAGCAGCTGTTTCAGCAGATTCCTTCATATATTTTATTTACAGCTATTCCTGTCCATTGAGATGTCTCCAATTGGAGTTAACTGTTGTCGTAAATTATAATAAAATTGCTCTGTAATTTCTTTCCTTATTATAATAGAAACCACTTATATGAGAATAACCCACAAAAAACAATTTTTTAATCAAGAAATGTGTTCTTAAAATTGTTTTATGCTTTTGCTGTAGACATAATTTTCAAATAAATATTATATGGCACTTTAAATTAGTATCTGCTTTTTAAATGACAGGTAGTATAAAGCAATAACTGGTATTTCCTGATCATAGGTATAAAATGGTTAATAGAAATAATGTTTATTTTTTGAATGCATTGGTGCATTAAATCATCACAAATTTTTGGTCTTTATTGCTTTTAGTTTTACTGTGGGTTACAAAATATGCCACTGTTCCTGTAAAGCATTCTGTAATGGATGAAATTTAAGACAAGAAGTTTAATCATTAATACAGGGGTGGCTAAGCAAAGAACAACTAGAAGGAAAAAAAACTATTCTTAAAGAGCTGCAGAAAAAAAACTATTAAAAATGAAAACATACATTTCTGATGAGTAATGAACTGGAAAAAGAACTGTATTTTTAAGTAAGCAAGAAAATATCTTGATTAACAAAAACTGCCTTTTTAATGAGTACTATGAATTAGCAAAATCATTTAGTTATGCACCTAAAAATGTTTGGTAAAAAAAAAATTGAAAGAAGCCAGATTCAATATATTGATTACTTGTTTTATGAGCTACAAGTTCTTTTGTAATAAGCTGTGTGTTGGCCAGGCCTGTTTAATGTAATCATTTAACAGTTATTGTCTTAGACATAATACTTAAGAGGGAATATGTTGCATTTTTTTTATGGATTTTTACTTATACTCTATTTATTCTTTTTTTTTTTTAAAGTGTAGGAATTCTCCACAGTAAAAGTTTGAATCGATAATAAATTAATACTTCAGTATCAGTAATCAAATACTACTTGAAGTAATAATTCCTATACATAAAATTATTTAAAATAACTCAAAATTCTCTCTCATTGAGCAATAAAATTAAATTTATCCTTCGAACTATTTGCATGTTAAAAATTTTTAGGAGAAAAGTGATTGTATGAGAAACCAGGAAAAGCCTAGTATAGCTTTTGGGTTTTCTCCGTATTTTGTGTAGGGAAGTACTTTTTACTTCCTTTAGAAAAAAATCAGAAGCTTTTCAGAGCAAGGACAGCACTCAGTCTTCGGTGAATTCTTCTTCTCCTTGCTCTGAAAAGTTTCTGAATTTTCACCTGAAAACTTTCAACATGCAAATAGTTTGAAGGATAAACTTAAAAATTTTATTGCTCAATGACAGAGAATTTTAAGTTACTTTAATTTATTTCTGAGCAAGAAGATCTTTTTAATTGTGTATAAAATTATATTTCATATAGTCCAGCAATTGATGAACTGAGGTAGAAATAGGGGCATGGGTGTCTCAATCAGTAGCATACTAGGCACATAATCTGCAGTTTCCAGGTTCGAGCCCCACCTGGGCCAGCATTAAGATTTATCTCTGCAAAACTCCTACCCTCCCCTCAGTCAGAGTAGTGGACACCGATGGGCTTAAAAAGACTGCCATCCGTCAGATAGGATGTAAAGCCATCGCCCCATTTGTGGGGAAGGGGTGGCTCAGTCTGTAGCACGCCAGGCTCATAATCTGTAGTTCCCAGGTTCAAGTCCCAGCTGAGTCAGCATTGAGATTTATCTCCACAAAATTTCCTGTCGTGCGGGGACATCGATGGGCTTGGAAAGGCCGCCATTCGTTGGATGGGACGTTAAGTCGTGTCCCCATGTGCGGGAGAGCCATACCCTGTGCACGTTAAAGAACACGCTGGATAGCCTTGATGGGAGGCTACCTTCTGTCTCCCAACAGCTGTTCCAGTGGGTCCCCTCCCCCAACCTTCTCTGAGCTTTCAGGGTCCATGTGACTTGGCCATTTAGCCTATGGTGTGCAAAAAAAGTGCCACTCAGAGGTAAAACAACCCAACCCCATATGTGGGAGAGCCATACCCTGTGCACATTAAAGAATATCCTGGATGAGAGGTTACCATTTGTATCCTAATAGCTATTCAGTGAATCCCCCCAACATTCTCTGAACCTTCAAGATCCTTATGACCTGGTTATTTCACCCATTGTGTGCAAAAAGAGTGCTGCTTAAAGGTAAAACAAACCAAACCCACCTCTGGTACAAATGAAACTAAATAATTGCTTGACTGCTTATTTTCTTAACTCATTGCAAAAAAAAAACAAGCTATTACTTTTCACTTTGTCATCAGTCTGTAAACATTCAACTTTTTTGTTTTCAGAGATGTAAAAATTATTTTAAAGTCGGATAGATATTGATGAAAAATAGAAATTGATAAAACTTTAAACAAATATTGCAAACAGTGTATTTATGTTAGACATTTGAAATATTAATAGTGGAGTGTTGTGGTCAAAACGTTGTACTTAAGTTGGGTAGTTTTACCTCTGAGCAGCATTTTTTTGCACACAATGGACTAAATGGCCAGGTTAAAAGGCTCTGAGGGATCAGAGAAGGTTGGGGGAGGGGATCCACTGGAACAGCTGTTGGGAGACAGATGGTAGCCTCCAGTCAAGGTCATCTAGCATGTTCTTTAATGTGTACAGGATTTGGCTCTCCCACAAAGGGAGCACGGCTTAGCATCCCATCCGAAAGATGGTGGTCTTCTCAAGCCCATCTGTGTTCCCTGCTGACCATGAGCAGGCAGGAAGTTGTGCAGAGATAAATCTGAACACTGGCCCAGCTGGGACTCGAACCTGGGAACTGCAGATTATGAACCTGGCACACTACCGACTGAGCCGCCCCCAGTTTGCCTTGACAAAAGCGATTTTCTTGTTTACCCCCAGGGAGGAAGCAAGTTTTTTCCTTTTAAGAGATAAAAAAATTCATTTTGAGTTGTGCAAGTACCAATGAAATAGTTTTTGAATCCTCCACAGAGTTTTAATTTCCATCATTAGAGTATACTAAATCTGTAAATGGTAGCTAGGTAGCCACTGGAAGGAGAGCTATCTTAAGATAGTCCCCTGTGATGATGCATAGAACCGGCCAGGCCTAGCACCTAATGTCTGACTCCATCTTCTCATGGTGCAGGGCATTAGTACCTTTCAAAAGAGATACTCTCTTGTGGAAGTGAATGGAAGGGGAAGGCTGCCAGATCAGTTTGGACTACTTATCTGGACAACTATGGCTACTTTTTATCTACCCTGCTGAGGAGTGGTCAACTACACAGGGTCTTGGTGCTGACCATATACACTAACCAGACTGAAATATGTTCTGAGCTTGATTATGGATCCTGATTTTGCTGCACTGGTGGGCTTCAATGGAGGAAAAATCTCTTGTTTGTCAACCAGGGAGCTTTGCTTGCCTTTATCCATGTTTGACTGCTTCGCACCTGTGATGTCAGCTCACGCCTGTCCAATCATTTCGATCGCCCTGCAAACCTAATCATTTCCATACATTTCCATATACTACTGCCTACCTAAATTTCATCATGTATGCATAACTTCTTGTGTCACATTTTTTATTTCCTATAGTGTATTTATAATATAATCTTAAAACATTATTTTGATAACACATTTAAAAAGAAAATAGATCTTAGTAAAAATACAAGATTTGAAGCTAAAAATTATTACTAACTACCTAAATTTAAAAACAATCATGAAAGATATATCAGTAAGTATAAAATACCACACACTTTTAATTTAATTCCAAGAGAAATTATAAATGTTAACAGCTATAATAGATTAAAAATAAATTTAAAATATTATCTTAAATAAATTAAATAACTATGTTAAGTGTGGTATATTTCATGAACTTTTTGCATTTTATATTTTATTTTATTTTAATTTTCATTTTTTTTAAATAAACTATTAATTGAGAGAACAGTGTATATATTATGATAGTATATGAGTATATATATTATTATTATTATTATTATTATTATTATTATTATTATTATTATTATTATTATTAATTAATTAATTATTCAATTACCTACAGATAAGCTACTTAGCTTTGTGGGTCCTATGTATTTTGTATATATGTTCTTATGAATGAGTACACAATGTCTAATTGAAAAAATAATGGATTCCATAATATTTTGTGTTAAAGGTGAAATAGCTCTAACACTTAAATAATCTAAAAAGTATATACAAGCAATAGATTTTTTTTTTCTTGTAATTGGCAAAAGAAGTAACTTGAAGTTTGAGAGAATTACTGTCATTTGCATGTATTAGTTTGGTTCTAACTGGAAGATTCCAAGCATTCTTCCAGATAAAACTGAATTAATGCATGTTTAACTATAGTAATGCTCTCAAATATCAAAATTTTTGTTTGTTATTTAAAGGAAAAATATTACTGGTTGTCATAACTTTTTAGGTTTTTTTTTAACATTGTTAGTAATTTTACCTTTAATTGTGAATCTGCACTGTGATAAAAATCTTTTAAATTTTAACATTCTGTGTTTTTATGCAAAGGGAAAAGATAATGATTTAACCCTTGTAGCAGCTGACTTATGGGATAAACCCTTGACTTCATGGGATTAATAATATAAATAGTAGTAAAAATTATTATTATTATTTAAAAATAAAGGTGGAGATAATTATTATGTCATGTATATGGCAGGAAGCCTCTGTAGCTAGTTCAACTTTTTTCAGTAACATTTAATTTTTTTTTCCTTTCTACTCCTCTGGTTACTGTATTACTTTTACTAGGGGCGGGGGTGGCTCAGTCGGTAGCGCGCCAGGCTCGTAATCTGTAGTTCCCAGGTTCGAGTCCCAGCTGGGTTAGCGTTGAGATTTATCTCCGCAAAATTCCCCCCCCCCCCCCTGCTCACGGTCAGTAGGGAACACCGATGGGCTTGGAAAGGATGCCGTCCGTCGGATGGGACATTAAACCGTGGTCCTGTGTGTGGGAGAGCCATACCCTGTGCACGTTAAAGAACACGCTGGATGGCCTTAACGGGAGGCTACCATCTGTCTCCCAACAACTGTTCCAGTGGGTCCCCTCCCCCAACCTACTCTGAGCCTTCGGGGTCCATGTGACCTGGCCATTTAGCCCATGGTGTGCAAAAAAGTGCCGCTCAGAGGTAAAACAACAACCCAACAAAGTATTACTTTTACTACTTAATAAAAATTTTATTTTAGAGTTGTTAGGTTGTTAACACCTAACAGTACTGAAGTGTACTTTGCCAAAAAAAAAAGAAACGTTTATTCATGATATTTTGGCCTTTTAGGTATTCAACTAAAGTACAGGCATTCTTCATTCAGTACTCTGGATGATTTAAAGGTTAAATGAAACAACTTAAAATAAGGCCTCATGTACACTATATAGTATACTAAAGGAACATTTATATATACATGTGGTTTGTTAATTTTTAAGCACAGTCTGAAAATAAAATGCTATTAAATTGGTATAATTCTACATATTTCTTTGTTTATAAATTCTGCAATTTATTATGTAATCAGTTCTTTTTTATATTTGTATTCAAAATAAAATTCGAATCTAAGAAAATTTAATGAAATTCAAAGGTTTTAAAAGAATATGTAACAGTTACTGATCAGAGGTCTTTAGAAAATTAGCTAAAGTTGATTGCTTTACTCTTTTCTGTTTTCCTTTTAGCAATATAGTATAAGGGTGATAAACCATTTGAAACTCTACACTTTACGCAACAAGATTTTTTGAAATCGGGATGGTTCTCATTCAAATTTCCAATTACATCTTGTATTATCTTTATAATTGGGTTATCTTCGTGTATTTGTGATGTTTAAGTAGTATGGTGCATTTTTTGTTTTAAATAACGTTAACAGATATCTTAACTATTCTGGCAATGGTAAACTCATAAAAAAAGAAAATGAAATAAATTCTTAAAAAAAAAGCACTATATCAAAACAGCTGTAATTGTGGTAGCACTAAATGAGGTTTGCTTGTATTCAACTGAACTGTTAGCACCATAGTATCCTGCTAATGCCACTAAAGTCAAATCTTGTAAACTTACCATTATGACACCACATTCCTGGTGCTTGCCCAAATATCTGTAGTCTTATTCACTATGAATAATAGTTTTTTTTTTTTGTGAATAATTAGCACACATAAATAAATTTTATATATCCTGTTAAAAAGTCTTGCAGTTTGTCAAAATCATATGCCATTGAAATGTTTTCTGAAAAACCCAACCCATCATCAACTCAGGAAACTTTTTTCCAGAAAAGACCTCAGTGGAAAGAGTGTAAATAGAAAAAGAAAATATCCATATATTTTCTAGGATTTAGGGCATTAGACCCTTTTCCTCCATACCCAATTGCTGGGACTAACAGGAGTTCTTTTTTTTAATGTTTAATTGACATTAAAATGAGTAAATTTTAATGACAGACAAAAAACCATTTCATGAATTGTATTCATTAAAACCACAAATGCATGCAAAGCACACAGACATTTGGTTAACTTTTGTCTTCACAAAAATTGAATATTAACCCCTCCAGAGCCCAGCCTGAAAAACAGGTTTCTATCCTAAATTAAAAAGGTATTGTATTTTTAACACCTCTAAAATATAAGTTTTATCGGCATATATATTGAAATTTTTAAAATTCGATATTTCTATTTTAAAAAAAATAAAGTTTGATTGGGTTGGGTTGTTTTACCTCTGAGCAGCACTTTTTTGCACACCATGGGCTAAATGGCCAGGTCACAAGGACCCCGAAGGCTCAGAGAAGGTTGGGGGAGGGGACCCACTGGAACAACAGATGGTAGTCTTCCGTCAAGGCCATCCAGCGTGTTCTTTAACGTGCACAGGGTATGGCTCTCCCGCACACGGGGCCACGGCTTAACGTCCCATCCGATGAACGGCGGCCTTTCCAAGTCCATCGGTGTCCCCTACTGACCGTGGGCAGGGCAGGGAATTTTGTGGAGATAAATCTCAACGCTGACCCAGCTGGGACTCGAACCTGGGAACTATAGATTACGAGCCTGGTGCGCTACCGACTGAGCCACCCCCGCCCTAATGTTTGGTATGTTGAACTAAGATCGTATGCATACATCTTAGTACAACACACCAAACTCGCAATTCAGATTCTCCAGACGTATACATACGGGTTGGGCCCTGGAAGGGTTATGTAAAGCAGCAGACCTACTTTATCAGTTAATTTTCTAATTTAACTCCATACTTTAATATTTAAAATATAATTTTTTTTTCATGTGTATTTTTGCACTTAATGAATGTCTAAATCCATGCACTTAACAAAAACTTCAGGAACTTCTTCACTGACGGCAACCATGGAAATTAACAAAAACTTCAGGAACTTCTTCACTGACGGCAACCATGGAAAGAGTTGCAATTTAGGCCATCAGATGGTGCTGACTACTAGTAGTAACATATTTTCCTAATAACAAAATGTGAAAGAAAATATTCAAAAGGTAAAGTTGGTAGAAAGCATACAAGACAAAAAAAAAATCCAAGACACAAGAATAGTGAAACTAGGCTAAACTTTAATTTCTGAAAAAATTATCAATGCATATGTATGTGCATTGTTAGTTTACTAGCTAGTTTCTGGAAACTTGGATGGCATTTCTGATAGAAAGAACAACATGATCACATTCTAATTTAATCCATACTTCAATATTTAAATTTTTTCTAAATTAATTCTAATTTAAATTAATTATCTTAAATTAATTCTAATTTAAAATACTTCAATATTTAAATTTTTTAAAATAGAAATATCGAATTTTAAACATTTTAATATATATGCCCATAAAACTTATATTTTCACAAATTCAACTATCTGCTACTTTAATGGCCATAATGGAACTAGCATGCCATTTTTTTATTTTCTGTTCAATACCGAAATTTAGCCTGTAGAGCCTTCTATATTGGAAGAAAAGAGAGAATTTGAAAAGTAGAAAGATCAGAGTGGGAAGATGGGTTGGGTTATTTAACCTCTGAGCGGCACTTTTTTGCACACCATGGGCTAAATGGCCAGGTCACATGGACCCCGAAGGCTCAGAGAAGGTTGGGGGAGGGGACCCACTGGAACAGCTGTTGGGAGACAGATGGTAGCCTCCCATCAAGGCCATCCAGCGTTTTCTTTAACGTTGGGTTGTTTTACCTCTGAGCGGCACTTTTTTGCACACCATGGGCTAAATGGCCAGGTCACATGGACCCCGAAGGCTCAGAGAAGGTTGGGGGAGGGGACCCACTTGAACAGCTGTTGGGAGACAGATGGTAGCCTCCCGTCAAGGCCATCCAGCGTGTTTTTTAACGTGCACAAGGTATGGCTCTCTCCCGCACATGGGGCCATGGTTTAACGTCCCATCCGACGGACGGCGGCCTTTCCAAGCCCATCGGTGTCCCCTACTGACTGTAGGCAGGGCGGAGAATTTTGCGGAGATAAATCTCAACGCTGACCCAGCTGGGACTCGAACCTGGGAACTACAGATTACGAGCCTGGCGCGCTACCGACTGAGCCACCCCCACCCCTAGAGTGGGAAGATGAATTTGTGTCATAGAGTGAATGTAACCATGCATGAAAAACAATCACCTGTGGCATCCAGAACTATCACAAGAATGAAATTTGTGTATCAAGGTTCATTTTGAAATTTGTCGGTTGCATGAGAAATCTGCATGCTTTACGAAATAACCAGGGGTTTACTATAAATGACACGTCTGTATTCCTCTATCACTTGCAGGAGAAAATAATAAACCATCTTCTATATAAATCCATGAAAGTGCATGTCATTGCTGGTAAATTAATAATATTTATTGTAACCACATTTTTTATAGTTCATTAGTGTAATGTCATCATCAGATTATGGGAGTGAAAATTCTTCCAGCAGTCTTTCTAACAAAAATGTAACCAAAAAAGGGCATTTATATCAAGGAAGCTTATAATTATTTAGAACTTGCACCGATACAACTTAAACCTGACTTGATTATATTAAACTGAAAAACATTTTATAAACAACTCTCATCTTGCCAAAATTAGTCTGCCATGTAGTAGACTTTTGTAGAAGTAATCTTTTTAAAATTTTAAACATTAAATTGTATATGTAAATTTTTAAAAACTTTTTTTTTCTTTTCAGATATGCTCAGAATGTGTGACTCAGATGGTCTGATACAAAATACATTGGCTACAGAAATGCATAATAAAGGGAGAGAAGAAAACCTAGGATCTCAAAAATCTCAAGGATTCTTGTCTTCTATGTTCAGCAGTCATAGTACATTTAATAGAAAGCAATTTTTTCACTCAGTTCATGATGCTAAACAATGGAAAACTTCTGAAAAAACTCAGGGTTTCCTGAGCTCTATGTTGAGCACCAAACAAGGATTGCTTACAGATTTATCATCCAGACTTGAAGCAGCAATAAGTTTAAGTTTAGATGCTTTGGACTCCGATTCCTCTTCTAAAAGTGATGAAACTTCCCAGAAAATTTCTCCAGCTAATGAATACTCAAATAGCAGCTCCCAAACAGATATCCGACGAACAAGTTTGCCAGTCACAAAAACTGAACATTTAGCAAGGCACCAACGCTATAGGAAAAGGAAAGGAAGAGGAACTAAACATAAAGATCGATCAGTCTATGGACAACCTGAAATTGAAGCAAATATTAATGAAGTCAAGTCACGAGCATGGAAAGAGCCATCACAAGAGTCTCTTGATACTGTAGATAGTGGACAAAGCTTAGGAAATAGTAGCTCAATTAGTGTAGACTACAAGTCTACAAGAAATGATCCCTTTTATGTTTTTAGGCATACTGAATCTGTTGGTATTGGTAGTGAGTCCGATCCATGTGGCCAGAGTACTAGTTTAGATTCGTCAGATGCAGAGTCAATACCTGAAGGTCGTGGGCTTGGAATTGGTAGATCTGGTTCAGGTTCATCTCTTCATTCTTGGACATCAAGCCCTAGTGCTGATAGTCAGCCAGATGATCTCACTATAGAATCTATGGAGTTCATGAAATATTTTGTGAAAAAGATTTTTAACAATAGGTAAATATGTTTCATTATGTAATTAATTATACACATTTTTAATTTGAATACCATGCACTAAAGGAGGATAAAGTAAAGAATCTCATGCAGCTACTTGCAAGAGAATTCTACCAGTGTAATATGCAATAGAAAAGATTTGTAAGGAAGGTATGATCTCATCAATAATACAATCCACAAAAAAAAATCATTCCTTATCCAGGTTTCAAACCTAGCTTCTACTGATTCACAATAGACCATGTTAATTTATAGGCCAGTAAGCGAGGTTAGTACCATATTGGGGTGCTTTTTCCAAATGGGCACCAATGAAATGAAAAGGGACTTTGCTATGGGGTGCAAACATACTTTGAGCCAGTCCTGCCACCAAGATGGTAATATCTGAAGGTAAAATGTACACCAGTTCCCTTTGATAATGTACAGAATCTGCCAATCATTTTGGGTTGGATTGTTTTACCTCTGAGCGGCACTTTTTTGCACACCATGGGCTAAATGGCCAGGTCACAAGGACCCCGAAGGCTCAGAGAAGGTTGGGGGAGGGGACCCACTGGAACAGCTGTTGGGAGACAGATGGTAGCCTCCCGTCAAGGCCATCCAGCGTGTTCTTTAATGTGCACAGGATCTGACTCTCCCGCACACGGGACCATGGCTTAACGTCTCATCCGATGGATGGCGGCCTTTCCAAGCTCATCGGTGTCCCCTACTGACCGTGGGCAGGGCGGGGAATTTTGCGGAGATAAATCTCAACGCCGACCCAGCTGGGACTCGAACCTGGGAACTACAGATTACGAGCCTGGCGTGCTACCGACTGAGCCACCCCCGCCCCTGCCAATCATAGCACTTAAGTCTGATTCTACTTTCTCATGAACTTTCAAAATAATCTCTCCTTTAATGAACAGAAAAGGGATCATTGGGCCAGTGTAGTCTATTGTTCTAGTCTTGTGTGGCCTATTATTTTTTCGCCTCCTGCTGATGAGCTGTCAGTTTCACAGGGTCTCAGCATTTAAATCAACTGGACTGATTCTAGATCTTAGACTTGTACACTGGTGGGTTTCTACTGAAGAAGAATCTGTTTCAATTGTTTGTGGGTTGCCAGCCCCAGTGAATATATTGACAGAATTTTATGTGTCTGAAGCATATTGGTTTTGCTTTTGACCCTAATTCTTGCAAAATGTTTGCTGTGAAGCTGGTTCCAGAAGTTTCCACCATCCTTTTATTGACTTTAGCACTTAACAGAGGGATAATGGGTTGCAAGACACCTTTTTAAATTTATTCTGTAATTTATAACTATCTTTAACAATTGGGATCACACCTTCTATTATGTTGTATGCTTCTGTTATTAAGTCTCCTTATTTTTTGCCTTGAATGTTGAATGTGTATCACTTCTTATAACCACCTATCTGCACATAAATCAAATTTTTAGGCTATCTCTTACCACATTTTCAGGCTTTTGAACTTTAACTAATGGATAGTGAAATTAAATATTTGTTTTAGGAAAAACTAATTACAGCTAAAAAATAAGGCATTTTGCAAAAAACAATTATTCTATCCTCCTTTCCATATATTTTGTATGTGACTTACCAAGTAATTTGAATTCTAAAGGTGACTCATGTTAAACAAAAGAATTCTGTTAGAATTCTATCTCATGTTAAACAAAAGAATTCCCCCTTTAGAATTCTGTATAAATAAAAATTATGAAACACAGGAGGATACATAAAATTTTATATACAGTGCTTTTAAATGTCAATGAAAGTATTTCTTCTATTTTTGCAATTTTTTATTGATTTATTATTATTATTATTATTATTATTATTATTATTATTATTATTATTATTATTATTATTATTCAGTACATCAATTACATTTGAAGAAAAGGCAAAATTTGGAGAACTGTGCCAGTGTGAAATAGGTAGACTTTGGTTCTCTAGATATGTCAATGCTCAGGTATGTTATCCACTACTTTAAAAAAATTAATTTTCTAGATTAGTTAGTTTTAAAATAATACTGTGATAATACAATAATACTTTTTATATATTCGGGATGGATGAATGAAATTGGTTAAATTTGATGACTGCTGATTCAAAATAGCTGTAGTTGAAAAAATTAATATATACAGAATGTATTCCATGCATTCAAAATTGATCTTTCCTTTCAAAGAACCATGTTTTGCAAAGTGTAATAATGAAAATCCATACTCTAGCAACATCATATTCCACAGTTTTATAATAGTCAATATTTATTTTTCCTCAGAAACTTGGGGCGGGGGTGGCTCAGTCGGTAGCACGCCAGGCTCGTAATCTGTACTTCCCAGGTTCGAGTCCCATCTGGGTCAGCGTTGAGATTTATCTCCGCAAAATTCCCCACCCTGCCCACGGTCAGTAGGGGACACCGATGGGCGTGTAAAGGCTGCCATCCGTCGGATGGGACGTTAAGCCGTGGCCCCGTGTGCGGGAAAGCCATACCCTGTGCACGTTAAAGAACATGCTGGATGGCCTTGACGGGAGGCTACCATCTGTCTCCCAACAGCTCTTCCAGTGGGTCCCCTTCCCCAACCTTCTCTGAGCCTTCGGGGTCCATGTGACCTGGCCATTTAGCCCATGGTGTGCAAAAAAGTGCCGCTCAGAGGTAAAACAACCCAACCTCAGAAACTTTGTTAACTTTATAATAGTCAATATTTATTTTTTCCACAGATAACTTTGTGTTGCTCCGAGGGAATACAACAGGAGGAGGGAGTTACTAGCTCTGTTATATTGAACCCCCAGTACAACCCTCTCATCATCTTTTCTCTCATAACTTTATCAGCTGTACTCTAAACATTTTTTTTTTCCAGCAAAAATAAAACTTTTTCACTGTTCACCTGCTTCTTGTATAACCCACTTTTCTATTCAATTATTCTTAATTCAATTCAAAATCTTCATGACTATTGTTACTACAATCAGTTTTTCTTTATCATCAGTTTCACAACTTCTATTTACTAGGAGGGGTGGCTCAGTCGGTAGCGCACCAGGCTCGTAATCTGTTGTTCCCAGGTTCGAGTCCCTGCTGGGTCAGCGTTGAGATTTATCTCCGCAAAATTCCCCGCCCTGCCCACTTTCAGTAGGGGACACCGATGGGCTAGGAAAGGCCGCCGTCCGTCAGATAGGACGTTAAGCCGTTAACCCATGTGCGAGAGAGCCATACCCTGTGCACGTTAAAGAACAGGCTGGATGGCCTTGACGGGAGGCTGCCATCTGTCTCCCAACAACCGTTCCAGTGAGTCCCCTTCCCCAACCTTCTCTGATCCTTCGGGGTCCATGTGACCTGGCCATTTAGCCCATGGTGTGCAAAAAAGTGCCGTTCAGAGGTAAAACAACCCAACTCTATTTACTAGGAGCCAGGGTTGAATCAGTTAGTAGCAAGCCATATTCATAATCTGTAGTTACTTGGTTCGAATCCAACCTGGGCCACTGTTGAGATTTATCTCTGCTAACACCCTCCCCCACTGCCATCAGCCAGAAAGGGGACACCAGTGGGCTTGGAAAGGTTTCTGTTTCTCTGATAGCTTGTTAAGCTGTGGTCCCATGTGCAGGAGAACCATACCTGGTGCACATTAAAGAACACACAATGGTTTTGATTGGAGGATTCCATCAGTCTCCTAACAGCTATCCAATGGGTTCCCTTCCCTAACTTTCTTTGAGACCTTGGGGTCCTTGTGACCTAGCCATTTAGCCCATTGTGGGCAAAAAAGTGCCACTCCAGAAGTAAAACAGCCTAACCCAATTCTGCTCACTAATCTCAATTATTGATGGGCAGTGCATCAGGCTTGTAATCTGCAGTCGTAGGTTCGAGTTCCAACTCTGCCAGTATTAAGATTTTTCTCCACTAATCCCCACCCTGTCCTCAGTAAGAAAGTACTCCATCCATCAGATGGAATATTAAGCCATGATCCCTATGTACAAGAGAGCCATACCCTGTGCATGTGTAAAGAACATGCAGGATAGTATTGACAAAAGGTTTCCATCTGTCTCTTAACAATTGTCCAGTGGTCCCTTCCTCCAGAGTTCTCCAAGTCCTTGAGATCCTTGTTACCTGGCCATTAAGCCCATTGTGTGCAAAAAATAGTGCCATCCTTAATCCCCGTGTCATTCCATTTTCTCCTACACAAAATGTTTTCCATTTAATACAACACCGTTATTATGTTCTCTAGCATCTTTCTTTGCTCTCTGTCAGCCAGGCTATTATTAAGCCAGTGTTAAATAAATTTTATATTAATATTTAATGCAAACTCAAATTTTGTTTTACGTTATGTATTCAGGAATTCCACAGTTGTGTTTTATTAGAACTTAATACAATTTAGATATTAATTTTAATAAATCACTTTCATATTTCTGACTTTACACAAGTTATCAGCATTGGAAACATATTTACCTTGAAATTCTTAGTTTCTCTTTAATACTGTAATAACTTTATTTTGATGCTTATTTCTTTTTAAAAAGAATAAGGGTTGTTGGGTTGTTTTACCTCTGAGCGGCACTTTTTTTGCACACCATGGGCTAAATGGCCAGGTCACATGGACCCCGAAGGCTCAGAGAAGGTTGGGGGAGGGGACCCACTGGAACAGCTGTTGGGAGACAGATGGTAGCCTCCCTTCAAGGCCATCCAGCGTGTTCTTTAACGTGCACAGGGTATGGCTCTCCCGCACACGGGGCCACGGCTTAACGTCCCATCCGACGGATGGTGGCCTTTTCAAGCCCATCGGTGTCCCCTACTGACCGTGGGCAGGGCGCGGAATTTTGTGGAAATAAATCTCAACACTGGCCCAGCTGGGACTCGAACCTGGGAACTACAGATTACGAGCCTGGCGCACTACCGACTGAGCCACCCCCGCCCCTAAAAAGAATAAGGCATCTATTTCATAGCAGTACACTTCACTATTGTAGTAATGATTTCAATTGATATATATATATATTAACAACTGGATATTTTTATTTGTAAAAGTGTAGAAAGCAGTGTATAACACATTGCAGAAGGGCACAGACCTATATTGGTATTCATAATTTTGTTCCTAATAAAATGAACACCAGTGATGTCTGTTGCAATTAATTATTATTTATCTAACTAACTTTAAATACCAAATTGCATTTAAAGTTAGTTCTGGCAAACTGTTCTTTTAAAGGTAACACTGTCTGCTGAAACTTTCAGAATGTTAAGAACTAAGTAATTGGTTCTTAACATTGGTTGAACAAGTTGCTTGAAGTTCATTGGTGCATTTAAAAAAAAAATGGAAGAAAAAATATGTTGCGGCCATTGTGATTAACAGGTATAACAGTCATGACCCAATGTAATTAGGGGTGGGGGTGGCTCAGTCGGTAGCGCGCCAGGCTCATAATCTAGTTCCGAGGTTAAAGTCCCAGCTGGGTCAGCGTTCAGATTTATCTCCACAAAATTCCCCGCCCTGCCCAGGGTCAATAGGGGACACTGATGGGCTTGGAAAGGCTGCCGTCCGTCGGATGGGACATTAAGCTGTGGCTCCGTGTGCGGGAGAGACATACCCTGTGCACGTTAAAGAACACGCTGGATGGCCTTGACGGGAGGCTACCATCTGTCTCCCAACAGCTGTTCCAGTGGGTCCCCTCCCCCAACCTTCTCTGAGCCTTCAGGGTCCATGTGACCTGGCCATTTAGCCCATGGTGTGTAAAAAAGTGCCGCTCAGAGGTAAAACAACCCAACCCAATGTAATTACAAAGAAAAGGCAGTTTAGTTCTCTATTCTGTGTTAATAGATAGTTGAGATAGTTACATTTGAAGGAATCATTGCTAAAGCACTGTTACTTGCAGATTTAAATAGCCATTCCAGGCAAGGAATTATATCATTTAAGTGCCCATTCAAGAGATTAAAATCCATGAAAATTCAATTTTTATTTTATAATAGATGAATTTAAGTAAAGAGGAAATAAGGTTATATTTTTGTACTGGTGATCAAAAACTTATTTGAGTAGCTCTGGGCAATAATTGCAACTGAAATTTAGAGAATTTTTTAATTTCTATATATGAATTGAAATTATAGATATAATTTCTTCACTGAGCTACTAATTTCTTTTAATAATCACCCAGAATTTTTCTCAGTCTTTATTTTTTGAAATATAATGAACAACACTTATAAATAAAAATAAATACCCCCTCAAGCAGCTGCTTGCCACAGAGGTCTGACAGGAGCCTGTCAGTTTATATGCCACAGTAGAAGGTCTCAGAGGATGGCAGGACCTCAGCAGAAAAACGACACAAACAGCCATGCATTACCCGGGACTCGAACCCAGGTCCCTTAGATTTGCAGCCAAGTGCGCTAACCACTTGGCCACACTTACAGTTGATAAATTGCCATTATTTGTAATAATCAGTTTTATGTGTATATAAATCTGGAAACCGATTATATACAGAATACCAAAGTCACTAAGAAATATGTATGAAAGTGAACAAAATGCTATATAGGTCACTATCAATCCTTCCTTAGCATTCTACAAGTGTGTAAAACTTTCAAGAAGTAGGAATGAATCATTAGATAAACATCCATCTGCAATGATTGAGTTGCATGCTGAAATATTTAAGTATACATGTTGTTGTGAAAGTAATGTTTGTTTCTTTTGAAACATATTTTCTTATTTTTAGCGTGTCCACAACAAACAAGTAAAGGAATCTACTTTTTACAGCCTTGTGCAATATTTTGCAATTGTGTTGTTTGAATGTGCAGAAAGTGATGACTTTTCACCTGCCAAGTCCATTATGAACATGTGTTTCACATTTTACCATGAAAGTAAGAATAATATATAAAATTTAATACATAAACTTTAATTAAGTAAAAGAATACTTGATTTAATTTAATCTAACCTTTCTGTATGTTGTGATATTCCATGATACAAACTGCAGTGTAGATATTGAAAATTTTGCCCAAATAAGTGCATTAGATTAGCTATAACTTATAGATTAATGAATTTTTATATATTGAGATTCTTATGTAAAGTTTTAAATAGTAATATTTTCATACAAATTAATGAATATTTATTATTTTCATGAATTTGACTGAATTTTGATAATTGTTACAAGTAACTCTAGACAATAACACCATCCAAGTGTCCCCATTTTTGTGCAGTATTATGTATCTAAAATATATATTGTTACAATGTGTATTGTATGCTATTCCATGTACACAAGTTAATAATTGTACTGAATATTTTGCTGAGTTCTAGAATTATTAGGTAGACATGAAAATATGACATCACTGCTATGTTAATTAGATGTTTAGCAATTTCAACACACGCTATGTACCAGGGCTGGATCTAGGGGAGGGGGCACCCGCCTTTTTTTTTTGGAGAAAAAAAAACAAAATACATACAAAAAATTACATAAAAACAAAAAAGTTATTAAGCTTATGAATTTTTCGTGCATTTTTCAAGTTTTTTTTAAAGATTACTAAAACAAAGGGGACAGTAAACAATAATTGATAATCCCAGTGTTACCTTTTGACTTTTAAACGTCTATAAATCGATAAATGTTTTTTCTGTAATCCTGTATGTCGGCAAAAGTTTTTTCCACAAAAAAAAAATTGTTTGAGTTATAGGCGTATAAAAGTCAACAACTAAAACTGAGATTATCAATTATTGTTTAAATCATTAATAATGCTAAATAGAGTGATATGACTTCATTATTTATTTCCATCTTACTCAGCACGCTAAAAAGAAGTAGTAGCCATCCTAGATCATAGATGGTGCCAAATGGAAGTGCCAAAAATGATGAAAAATGAAATGGAAGTGCCAAAAGAGTGAAAGTCATAATTAGTGGAAAAAGGACAGCTGGCAGTAGAATACTCTGGCATATTTCTGGAGAGATGCGGGTTCGTATCCCATATGTTGGAGGGAAAAGTGTTATACTGTAATGGAAATCTGGTTTTTTTCCTCCCCCCCTTATTTTTTTCTAGATCCAGGCCTGCTATGTGCATACAAAACTAAATTAGCTTATTGTTAATATTCTAGAGAAACCTTGACTATGAAATTTGAAAGAAATCACATAAACTGTAGTAGTAGTAGTTGAGTAGTAGTTGAAGACTACTGATTTCTTCATTGTATAAATTGAAGTTGGTCCTTTTAATGATTCTGTTTATGTGGAAATTACCAGATAAAGCAATAGATAATATATTTAATATATACCAGTCCTACCCACATTTTCTATTTCATATTCTGGATTATTACACACAAGTTACATTAAAGTATTTCAAAGCAAAAAGAGTTAAAATAAGATTTAGAATAGTTGATATGTTTATGTTCTGATCTTGCTTCGGCAGTACATATACTAAAATTGGAATGATACAGAGAAGATTAACATGGCCCCTGCACAAGGATGACATGCAAAATTGTGAAACGTTCCACTTTTTTTGTTCTCGTCCGATCACCAAAGTTAAGCAGCTTTGGGCTCGGTCAGTACCTGGGAAGGTGACCACCTGGGAACACTGCATGCAGTTGGCAAAAAATCTACTGAGGACCCGCCATCCTCACAGATCCCTTCTACTATGGTGTATTAAACTGACAGGCTCCTGTCAGACCTCTGTGGCAAGCAGCTGCTTGAAGAGGTATTTTTTTTATTATTATTATTCATCTTGAAGTTGAAAGATATACATAATCTTGATAACCTAGAACAGTTGAAGATGCCTCACAGTAATTTACATTTATTACTTAGTAGGCTACTCCACAATAGTTTTGGGGACAATTTAATTTTTTGCTTCTCTTTGCCTGTAGAGCAACAAGTTACACACAAGGGCCCTTTTTTGTGTGTGTATATTAAATCTGTTATCTATACTGTGAATTTGTTGCACTTTAACTGAAATGTGCTACTCAATTTTTACATGGTATGTTTCATTGGATGGACCGATTTATTGCATTTCTTTACTTTATTAATATATTATGAAGTTTAACCTGATTTTTTTTTTTTTTTTTTTTGCCACATTTATTGAATTGATATATTTTACGGAGACTTAGGCAAACTTAACAGCATTTAAATCATGTTAAAATAATAGAATCTGGAGAGATGCGGGTTCGATTCCCGTCGTGGCAGCGATGAATTTTTTTTCAGAATCTATTAATTAAATATTTAAATCATGCATGGGCAGATCTGGGAGGGGGTGGCCTTTGAGAATACTAATAAAGATAATGGAACCAAAAAATATTAAGCTTATATATATATTTCATGCAGTTTTCAAGAACTTTTTTAAAGATTTCTAAAATGAAGGGGGAAATGTTTCACTGCAAAGAAATTTGAGTCTCTTACTCCTGTCCTCTCCCCTTTATTTTTTTACTAGATCCAGGCCTAAAATTGCATTTCTTTTTGAACAGTTTAGTGTGATTCTGATGCATAAATCTAATATTGATGATAATAAATTTTTTATATTACTTAAAAATGAATATTAACAAAATTTGTTGCAGTTTGTCGTGAAGGTCACTCTCCATCAAGAGAATATCTTTCTAGCTATTTAACTGATCAACCAATATGGCGTTCCTTAAGATTCTGGAATGCTGCTTTTTTTGGTGCAGTACAGTGTGAAAGAGCAAACAGGCAAATTCCCACTAGGTAATAGCTTTTTTATTCAGTAAACACTCTACATTATTAGTGTTTATTAATATTATTGCAATGTGCTTCATGTAATGCTTTTAAGTACACAATAAAAGGGCCTTCTTGCTCAGAAATTAATTAAAAATAACTTAAAATTCTCTGTCATTGAGCAATAAAATTTTAAAGTTTATCCTTCAAACTGTATGCATGTTAAAATTTTTAGGAGAAAACTCGGAAGCTTTTCGGGTCAATGACAGCACTCTATCTTCAGTGAAGTGACACTATGTGGTGACGTTGGGTCTGTGGTGACGTTAGGTCTGTTTAGACAAAGAGCTTCTTTCCACGTTATGAAGGGTGAGATCTCGCCTTTCCACGTTATGAAGGGTGAGATCTCGCACTTCACTGAAGACAGAGTGCTGTCATTGCTCTGAAAAGCTTCTGAGTTTTCTCGTAAAAACTTTTAACATGCATATAGTTTGAAGGATAAACTTTAAAATTTTATTACTCAATGACAGAGAATTTTAAGTTATTTTTAATTAATGTAATGCTTTAATTTTTACTTGCATGTCTTGTGCATCCAGTAATAATATGTTACAGTAACCTCCATCAGATAGCACCACATGTTTCTTAGCTGATTACAATAGCCTTGTCTTATTCTCGTGACAGTTGAAGGGAAACTTCTTTGCTTTAGGCCAGGTGGCAGAAGTTTGTGTACTACTCTGCTTGTTGTGAAATTCCATTGGGGATAGTCTTTGAGTACTCAGCTGTTTAATGCCATTTTATTATTGGGGCGGGGGTGGCTCAGTTGGTAACGCGCCAGGTTCGTAATCTGTAGTTCCCAGGTTCGAGTCCCAGCTGGGTCAGCGTTGAGATTTATCTCCGCAAAATTCCCCGCCCTGCCCATGGTCAGTGGGGGACACCGATGGGCTTGAAAAGGCCGCCGTCCATCGGATGGGACGTTAAGCCGTTGTCCCATGTATGGGAGAGCCATACCCTGTGCACATTAAAGAACACGCTGGATGGCCTTGACGGGAGGCTACCATCTGTCTCCCAACAGCTGTTCCAGTGGGTCCCCTCTCCCAACCTTCTCCGAGCATTCGGGGTCCATGTGACCTGGCCATTTAGCCCATAGTGTGCAAAAAAATGCCGCTCAGAGGTAAAACAACCCAACAACCCAACCCATTTTATTATTATGTGATGCAATCAAGTAACTGACTCTTACAATAGTGTGGTTCAGAAATATCACATCTATAGATTTTAATTTTAGTTGTGAAATATTATTTGGTGTTGTATAAAGTTTATTTTTTCACTTCTTGTTGCATCACACATGTCATTTTTAATCTTTTCTTTAATGTAAGATAAAATATATATATATATGAAAATTTTATTTTTTGAGTAAAAAGATAAGGTATAATAAAAGGATAGGAAAAGCAGAATCTGTTTTTTTTTTTAAGACATTTGAGCATTCTTTTGACAATTTTGAAAATCATAGATTTGGTTACACTTCTTTGTAACATACTTGGACAGGTCAATATTAGCATGTGTTTGAGTTATCTTGATGTAGAACCAAAAAAATTTATACTTTTTTTTTTCAAACTCAGTTTTACACTTTTACTACCAGTTTTCACAAAGTCATGTTCCTGGAAAACATGATGCAAAGTGAAAAAAATATTATTTTTCCCATAAGAAATAAATGTAAATATCTAAGAAACACTGTGGCATTCTAATATTCTGCATCTAAACTGAAGTAATCCCAACAAATAAAGCAATAAATGTTATAGAAAAATATTTGAATGTAACAAAATTGCAAAAAATGTATTATATACAGTAGAAAAAAAAGAAAATATAAATATACATTACAATAGAAATAGCATCCACAGAGTTACCTGTTGACTTAAATGTTTATAAATCAGTAAATATTTTTATGGAAAAAAGTTCCATCGAACAAAACTTTTTTCCACAAAAATATTTATTGATTTATAGACGTTCAAGTCAACAGATAACTCTGTCAATGTTATTCTTGTGTAAATCATTAATAACACTAATAGCATGAAGTGACTTCATTATCTATTTCCATCTTATTCAGCACAATATAAAAATAGTTGCCTTCCCGGATCATAGAAGGTGAAGTCCAGGTGCTGAAATTACAGGAAGAGTGGAAAGTCATATTAAGTGGAGAAAAGACAGAGCTGGCATTGGTTCAATGGTGGAATACTCGGCATATTTCTGGAGAGAACTAGATTCAAACCCACGTGTCGAGAAAACTTTTTTTTTTCACAAAATTATTTATTGAGATAGCAGCAGATAACATAGTAGCAAATTTTGCAGTGCATTTGGTGATCATGTCATCTATATGCCAGCAACACAATAGTGTAAACCACAACATATGATAGTAGTGTTTGTTTTGAAATTTGGATATTTAGTAACAAAATTTATAGAATAAAATGCAGTAAAACTCCCCGCTCTGCCCTCAGTCAGCAGTGGACGCCAATGTACTTCGAAATGCCGCAGTCCTTCAGATGAGATGTTAGGCTGTGGTCCTATGTGCTGGAGAGCCATACCCAGTACATGTTAAAGAAAACTCTGGATTGACAAGAGGCTACCAGCTATCCAGTGGATCCCCTCCCCTCAACCTTCTCTGAGCCCTTGAGGTCTTTGCAATCTGGCCATTTAGCCCACTGTGCACAAAAAAGTGCAGCTCAGAAATAAAACAACCCATCAGAATCAGTTTCAGTCACAGTTCATTGAAACTGCAGAAGAATCAAAGAAAATGCACAGAAAATAAAATTTTTAGCATTGCTCTGCCAAAATTAAAAGAGATTGGGCTGGTTAATCTTGATATATAGAATAAATCGCCTCTGTTTGCCCAAATACTCCCTATTCCAGGGGCAATCAGCCTTTTTCAGTAACTGGCCATTTTCTGTAATAATAATAAGTGGGTCAATTCTGTAAAAATAATAGGTGGGTCACTTTCCAATAACAGAGGCAACTCATGGTCTGAAACATTAATGTACTTGTATTGATAATGCAGAGATTCTCAGAGTATGGGTCACAGGGTATCACAAGCAGCTTGGAAGGGGATTGCAAAGCTTTGAAGAATAATGAAATCAGTAGATTTAATATTTTATATGAAATCAGTAGATTTATGTAAATAAAAAAAATAAATACCCCCTCAAGCAGCTGCTTGCCACAGAGGTCTGACAGGAGTTTGTCAGTTTATATGCCACAGTAGAAGATCTGAGAGGATGGCAGGACCTCAGCAGAAAACAACACGAACATCCATGCCTTACCTGGGGCTCGAACCCAGGTCCCGTAGATCAGTAGCCAAGCACGCTAACCACTCGGCCATGGGACAGCTTAAAAAAAAACCCTCAAGCAGCTGCTTGCCACAGAGGTCTGACAGGAGCCTGTCAGTATAAGCCATAGTAGAAGGTCTGAGAGGATGGCAGACACACATCCATGCCTTATCCGGGGCTCGAACCCAGGTCCCTTAGATCAGTAGCCAAGCATGCTAACCACTCAGCCATGGGACGGTAGGTCTACATTAAACTAAGATGGCACAGTATGAAAAGGTTTGGGATTAAAAGATATAAAATCTTAACAGTATTCATTTTTGATTTGCAACTAGAGCATGCTTGTTGAATTTAGAAACATTCCTACAGTTTCTTTAAGAATAAGCATCAACTGTTTTAATTAAATGCCAGTTCTCAACCATGCGAAAGTATTAATATATATTTGCAGTAACTTTTCTTATTGCCAATAACATAATGGTCATGATGTAGTAAGAAAAATGTTTTAGCAAATCGCAGGAATTTTGTGACATTTTATAATTAATGCATTTAAATATTATATAATAATATTCATAGTAAATTTTGTTTTGTTTCTTCCTTTGTGATGCAATTTTAATATTTCACCATGTGAAATACATGGGGGTTCTAGCAGTGATATTATTAGATTTATACATTCCATATACTGGTGCCATAGATCAAGTGTAATCTAAATAAGCATCTTGAGTAAAATGTATTCTGTTGCTAGGGAAGAAAAATCTGATATATTTGTAAAATTAACTAGTAGAGAACATTATCTTGTACTGTATACCTGGAATACTGCTGTATATACTTCATGGCACTTTCCCTGTAATCTACAGTTCTCAGGTTCGAGTCACCCTAGGCCAACGTCGAGATTTTTCTCCACAAAACTACCCACACTCCCTCGATCAGTAGGAAACACCAATAGGCTTGGAAAGGCTGCCATCCATCAGATGGGACATTAAGCCATAGCCTTTTGTGTAGGAGAGCCATACCATGTGTATGCTAAAGAACATGCTAGATGGTTATAGGAGGCTACCATCTGTAGCATCTGCTTAGTGGGTCCCCCCCCCCAACATTCTCTGAGCTCTTGGGGTCCTTGTAACCTGGCCATTTTATCTCCACAAAACTCCCCGCCCTGCCCACGGTCAGTAGGGGACACCGATGGGCTTGGAAAGGCTGCCATCCGTCGGATGGGACATTAAGCCATGGCCCCGTGTGCGGGAGAGCCATACCCTGTGCACGTTAAAGAACACACTGGATGGCCTTGACGGGAGGCTACCATCTGTTTCCTAACAGCTGTTCCAGTGGGTCCCCTCCCCCAACCTTCTCTGAGCCATCAGGGTCCGTGTGACCTGGCCATTTAGCCCATGGTGTGCAAAAAAGTGCCGTTCAGAGATAAAACAACCCAACCCAACCTGGCCATTTAGCCCATTGTGTGCAAAAAGGTGCTACTCAGAGCTAAAACATCCCAACCCACTTAACTTTCTGTGATCAATAATTATAAAGGTTTATCTGTCAGATTTCATTAATAAGCTTTAATTAATAGCATTTGATTCAAACTAAAACTTTGTCTTTGAATTTTAAAATTTTATCAAAATTATTATTCTGTCTGAAAAACACACACTGTAAAAAGTTTGGATTTCTGAAGCCACGAGTCATATCAATCGAACTATTGTAAATTTTTCAGTACAATTTGTTCTGATGACTAAAAAAAAATCAAACATAAACTAAAAACAAAGCACTCAGAAAAATTTAGTTTTTAATTTCGTTTTTTACTGATGTATGAACCTAAAACCTGTGACTTTGTGCTGTTATCTGCTGAGCTGTAAAGTTGCCATTAATTTTTTCATTCAACTAAAGCTATGTAACTAATTCAGATGTCACCTACTGTAAACACATCTCAGGAATTAGATACATAATGCTAAATAGTAAAAAAAAAATGGTAATCTCAGACCTTCTACTATGGCATATATAAACTGACAGGCTCCAGACCTCTGTGGCAAGCAGCTGCTTGAGGGGGTATTTATTTTAATTTTTTTTTATAATCTGATAGCTCAATAAATAAGAGTATCTGACATATAGTTTGGAGTTCATATTTCAGTCAAGTTAAAATTCAATGTTTTTGGAACTTTTCATTGGTTCAAAAATCTGCAGAACATTTGCCTTTGTGCAGTGACTGTAATGCAATAGAACATACAGCTGCATTACACATTGTGAAACACCACAGTTGACAGAATGCAGCTGCATGTACTACTGCAGAACCTTTGGCAATCAGCAGAACTTTAAAAGTTGGAAATTCATGCCTACATATGTGGAAATTTTGTGCGACTGTTTTGGCAATAAGAAAAGTTACTATTATAGTGGTTTCTGTTCATATGCATATTCCATAGCAACAGAGTGTACAATAAAGGATTAACCCTACCAGTGTCCAGTTTGAAAACTGGTTTCCATCCAGAGGCCAAGCTATTTTCTCCCTATTCTCAGCCAAAAAAAAATAACTTTAAAACCTTTTTGCCAAATAACTAATGAAAGAAATTATGGCATGTTATATGTCAAATTAATCAGTATTTAATTCTTGATTTTATTAAAATGAAATGTTTAACCAAAAAGACAAAAAGTTTTATTTTAAATAGGACTTTTTTAGTCATGTAGTAAAAAAATGCATCTGGCAACATAAATAAAAATTTATTTTAAAAAAAACGAATAGACAGAAATGATTATAATGCACATGAATAAAAAGACTATTTATTTCTGAATAACAAAAAAAATATTTTTTTGGTTTCAAGTAAATATTTCTCTCGTTTTGCAATTTTTTTCTCAGTACCATACTTTGAGAAAATTCCAGGCTTTTAGCCAATTGTTCTGAGTCAGATAAGTCAACTTTAGAATTTTTTTTTTTAAATAACCAGTCAATGGAAATAAGTCATGTTATATATCAAATTAAACAGAATTTAATTACAAATTTTATGAAAATAAAATAAACAAATTTACCAATATATTGATTCTAATAAGCCTTTTTCAATGGGATATGGTGGAAAAAAGATCGCACTATACAATTAAGGCTTCATTTTGGAAAACCTGATGAATAAACATAATTAAATTATATATTAATCAAAAGAAAATTTGCTCCTGAATAATATAATATTCAACATGAAATATAATTTTTATTTCTTTTAATGATTCCTTTTAGTATTTTATATTTTAAACACGGCCAGTGTTATACAAAGTGACTTGAACTTCTCACATTCACGGGATTTTCTGAACTGGTTATGAAATAGAAAAAAAACTTCCTTTGCTGCTTTATTTGCTAAACAATATGAATTTTTTTTCTTTGGGTGTTAAGTTTGGCAATCTTAGCTAAGTACAGAAAAGTTTGTGTACCTAAGCAAAAAAAAAATGGCATTATATCATCTGTGAGGCACAGCCAAAATACTGAGGAGGGCGGGGGTTGCTTTTAAAATCATTCAATATAAACATAAAAACTCTTAATTTTAAAAAAATATATTTTTCTAGAGGGGATAAATGTTTGCAGTGAATTTAACAGAGGGGAAGCCTTTCTGAAATTGCCCTCCCACATGACAGCTTATTAATTTATTCCGTAGCAAGGAAGTCTATTTTGCTTCCGTATGGATGTGTGTCGTTTTTCTGCTGAGGTCCTGCCATCCTCTCAGACCTACTCTGGCATATAAACTGACAGGCTCCTGTCAGACCTCTGTGGCAAGCAGCTGCTTGAGGGGGTATTTATTTTTATTTTTTATTTTATTTATCCAAGACATTCATTTTCAGAAAATGGTACAAGCTCAAAAGTTTTTTCACTAAAAGAAAACATGAAATAATAAAAGAAAAATTATGTATAACCTAATGGGATATTAAATAAAATATCCACAGCAACTTTTAAGCCGCCATCCGATGTAGCATAATTCAGAAAAATTGATAAATAATCTGACTGAAAATCGCTAACTAACGGAAATAAATCTACAGAAATGAATTTGCTTCCATAACCAAGACCTCATTTATTTTTAGAAAATGATACCAGATAAAAGTTTTACTGGAAAAGTAATAAATAATGAAATATAAATTAGCATATAGCCTAATGCGATGTTAAAATATCCACAGCAACAAGTTGTATGCCAGCCATCTGATGTAGCATAACTGTGAAAAATCAATAGTTATCGATCAGCCAAAAGATCACTAATTTCTGAAAATAAATCTACTGAAATGAAAATTAAGGTTTAAATATAAAAAAGTAAATACTAACTTTACAAAGGGTATCCAATATGCTGGGTTGGGTTGGGTTGTTTTGCCTCTGAGCGGCACTTTTTTGCACACCATGGGCTAAATGGCCAGGTCACATGGACCCCGAAGGCTCAGAGAAGGTTGGGGGAGGGGACCCACTGGAACAGCTGTTAGGAGACAGATGGTAGCCTCCCGTCAAGGCCATCCAGCATGTTCTTTAACGTGCGCAGGGTATGACTCTCCCACACACGGGGCCACAACTTAACGTCCCATCCGACGGACGGCAGCCTTTCCAAGCCCATCGGTGTCCTCTACTGACCGTGGGCAGGGTGGAGAATTTTGCGGAGATAAATCTCAACACTGACACCCAGCTGGGACTCGAACCTGAGAACTACAGATTACGAGCCTGGCGCGCTACCGACTGAGCCCCCCCCCCCCCCCCCCCCCCCCCCCCCCCCCCAATATGCTGGACTGAAACTGATAAAAAAATAAAATAAAAAACTAATAAAAAACACAGAACAGAGATAGTATGTGTGAGCCATCTGTCTTGTTTGCCTCAATGAGCTATAAAGTAATTAAGTGCAGCTACACCCAGAATTTCTAAGAAGGATGTATTTACTTCCAGTTTCGATTTTAAGAGTGGGAAAGATGCACAGAATGCTGGGAAAAAATTATAAAAATAATTTTGGGAATGCTGAAATAGGTTTATGACAGAAAAGAGTATGAAATGAAAAAAAATGGTGGTATGTACTTTGTAATTATTTTCAAAATTTACCATTTTTAAAAATAGCAACTTTTTGTTAAGTTTTAGGAGATTTTTGAAAATTTAAGGAAAAATTTGTTGATAATAATTCAAATCAAACTTGTGAGCTTAACTCAGAAGATTGCTCAGCAAATAGGCTTTATAAAATTAATTATATTGTAGTTTATTAAAATATGCATCAAATTAAAAAACTAAATATTATTTTTGAAGTCTGAATTACATATTTTTATAAGTAATATATATTAAAAAAATTACAACAGAATTTTTTTTATATTTTTTTATTTTATTTTTTTTTTGTTCTACTAAAAACATATACGTACATCCTTGGCTCCTCATTTCAGATTCTGTGAATGTATACAGATGATGTGGACAATGGAATGGTTAAATAGTTAGATGTGACCTTTTCCCCCGATTGGTATTGAATTATTAGTCTAAAGGTTTATCAGTTTATAGCTTGTAGCTTTTAATGTGTAATTCACGTGATGTTTAAGTAATTAATTGAAAATTATTGTCTTACAGAGATGACTTGGGACAGTATAGTCCAGAAGATTATATAGATGAGAAAAGTTTTCAAGAAAATATTGTTTTTGGACAGCTTGGGTAAATAATAAATCTGTACCTAAAACGAATTAAAAATTAACAGTAAAATGCATGCATATTATATTTAGGTTATTTTTCAATATTATCGTTGAATGTAACTAGTACATAACTAGTAAATTGCTTTTCAGAGGCAGTATTCATAATTCTAATGAATAGCACTCCTATTTAGTATAGACTCATTAACATTTTATAGCAGGCATTCAAATTTGCAAAGAAACTAATTGGCATGAGAATTTCTATGTATGTTTATAGCTTGTTCTACTTTAATGCCTCACAGACCTACAATAAGAGTTACTCATTTGTTAATATTTTGTTGTTCTTAAAAGCTCTCCAAATTTATAGTATATAGATTTTATATGTGGCATATCTCTAATAGTAAAAGAAGATGTTTGTCTGTCTGTGGCTAAGGAAATTGCGGTAAACACTTCGGAATTTCACTGTGTTTCTGGTTATCTCCCAAGTTGCAGTGCTGAATTTCTAACCAAAATTCCAAAAGGGAGAGCTTGCTTGCAGCAGGCTCTCCCTTTTGCAAACTACTACAGCCCTTTCATCTACTGTTATTCTTGACGGAGCTAAACCTCTATTCAACCAAGCTTTCATCATCAGCAGTCCTTCATCTGTCTTCAAGTTATCATTAACTGAAAATTTACTTTTTTGTGAATAAAAGCTGTTGTTGTAATACCAACCAAGCCCAACTAAATCCTGCATGGAAAATTCTATTACAAAATCTTCCCTAAAGTAATATGTCTTTGCCACAGTGGGGCAGGGGTGGCTCAGTCAGTAGTGCATCGAGCTTGTAATCTGTAGTTCCCAAGTTCGAGTCCCAGCTGGGTCAGCATTGAGATTTATCTCCACAAAACTCCCCGCCCTGCCCACGGGGACACCGATTGGCTTGGAAAGGCCACCTTCCGTCAGATGGGATGTTAAGTCCATTGTGTGTCCCCGTGTGCAGGAGAGCCATACCCTGTGCACATTAAAGAACACACTGGATGGCTCTGAGGGAGGCTACCATCTTAATTTCTTCCGAGTTTGTCCAGCCTTCTTGTAAATAGCATTCCTGCTATAAGTCTCTTAAGAAATTCCTCTTAGGAACATAACTATATTAGGGCGGAGGTGGCTCAGTCGGTAGCGCACCAGGCTTGTAATCTCCTGGCGCGCTACCGACTGAGCCACCCCCGCCAGGCTTCGAGTTGCGCCAGGCTTCGAGTTCCAGCTGGCTCAGCATTGAGATTTATCTCCACAAAATTCCCCGCCCTGCCCACAGTCAGTAGGGGACACCAATGGGCTTGGAAAGGCCGCCGTCCATCAGATGGGACGTTAAGCTGTGGCCCTGTGTCTGGGAGAGACATACCCTGTGCACGTTAAAGAACACGCTGGATGGCCTTGACGGGAGGCTACCATCTGTCTCCCAACAGCTGTTCCAGTGGGTCCCCTCCCCCAACCTTCTCTGAGCCTTCGGGGTCCATGTGACCTGGCCATTTAGCCCATGGTGTGCAAAAAAGTGCCGCTCAGAGGTAAAACAGCCCAACCCATAATTATATTAAAGGTTTATCCTTGGTTATAGCAGACCATTATACAGAGTAAGTAAATTGTCTTACAAGTTCCATGTACTTTAATGCATTCATTGCAGCAGTGAATTTCTGCATCACAAGTCAAGTGACTGGTCAGCTGGGTCAGCGTTCAGCTGGTCAACTGGGTCAGCTGGGTCAGCGTTGAGATTTATCTCCGCAAAATTCCCCGCCCTGCCCACGGTCAGTAGGGGACACCAATGGGCTTGGAAAGGCCGCCGTCCGTCGGATGGGACGTTAAGCTGTGGCCCCATGTGCGGGAGAGACATACCCTGTGCACGTTAAAGAACATGCTGGATGGCCTAGATGGGAGGCTTGACAGAATGCTACCATCTGTCTCCCAACAGCTGTTCCAGTGGGTCCCCTCTCCCAACCTTCTCTGAGCCTTCGCGGTGCATGTGACCTGGCCATTTAGCCCATCATCATCATCGTCATCATCATCATCCTCAAGCAGCTATGGGCTACGGAGGTCCAACCAGACCGTGCAATTTAGTTCTCCAAGCAAGTCTATCCTGAGCTACATCTACTGCATCTGGCCACTGCACACCAATTCTAACAAGGTCCTGTTTGACATTGTCTGCCCACCACATCCTAGGTCTCCCCTTCTTTCTGAGGCCTTTAGGCACACTGTTCATAACCCTATTCGCCAATCTATAATTATTCATACGTACAACATGGCCAAACCAACGGAGTCTCTCTCTGCACAATATGCTGCTTAAAGGAGGTTGCAAACTCCTTTGCCTAACCTCATCATTAGTTACAAAGTTGAACCACCTAATGCCCAAGATACTGCGTAAGCATCTGGAATCAAAAGCATCTAGTTTCCTGTTATCTTGTTTACAAAGTGTCCAAGTTTCACTACCATAACTAACCCTAGAAAGAACCAAACTATTATACAGCCTAATTTTAGTCTTTAGGTGTATACGCCTATTTCTCCACACTCTCCATAGGTTCTTAAAAGTCCCGGCAGCAATCCCTATCCGTC
Organism: Ryuthela nishihirai; assembly: GCA_038380435.1. Taxonomy (NCBI): domain Eukaryota; kingdom Metazoa; phylum Arthropoda; class Arachnida; order Araneae; family Heptathelidae; genus Ryuthela; species Ryuthela nishihirai. The sequence continues at coordinate 106,328,622 of JAWZYU010000006.1, forward strand.
TGTTAATCTCATGCCGCACATCACCATTATCTGTTACATAGCTCCCAAGATAATTAAACTGTGACACCTGCTCATGACTGCAACCATTCAGATGAACTGAATCACAACCTGCCTGACCAATTTTCATCACTTTAGTTTTCTCTCTGTTTATAACCAAACCTACTCTACTACCAGCCTCATCAACAGCTCGAATGAAAGAGTTCACCTCATCAACATCATTTGCCAAAAGGACTAAATCATCAGCATAATCTAAATCAGAAATTTTCGTATCTCCAGCCCTTTTAAGGCCAAAATCATGGTGTGCAAAAAGTGCCGCTCAGAGGTAAAACAACCCAACCCTCCCCCAACCTTCTCTGAGCCTTTGGGGTCCTTGTGACCTTCCCATTTAGCCCATTGTGTTCACAAAAGTATCGCTCAGAGGTAAAACAACCCAACCCTGTGCATGTTAACAAACACACTGGATGGCATTGATGGGAGGCTACCATCTGTTTTGTAACAGCTGTCCAGTGGATCCCCTCCCCCAATCTTTTCTGATCTCTAAGGTTCCTTGTGACATGTCCATTTATCCCATTGTGTGAAAAAAAAGTGCTGCTCAGAGGTAAAACAAACAAAAATATGAGAACTCTATCAGTGCAAATTGCTATAAAGATTAAGCTAAGTTCCATGCCTTATCTTTTTCCAGAGTTCTATTGTATCAATTGTTTCAGCACTTTTAACAATATATTATATCTGTACATCTTTCTATTTTTCAGAACTTTTACTTACAATATGTTTGCATTTGGACTAAGCAAAGAGCTCTGCTTGGAATTCTTGAGGAAACAATGTACCATTGCTAGTTTATCAAAAGGTAATAAAATTAACATATATTTTGTAATCTATGCATTGTGATTAGTTGAAACATTATTTTTTTATTTACAGTTAAGTAATATGGCTTAAATTTATAAGTACACTGCCCCCCCCCCCCCCTCAAAAAAAAAAAAGAAATTATGCACTAAATACCATAATTTCATTACAAAACAAAGATATGCAAAAAAGGTCATATATCTAGGTCATATGATCTTTGAGTTGTCTTAATTGCAAATAGCATTGCTGGCCAGCATTCAATCATAATATGGGAAGGACATATAACCAACTTCTAAAACGATGCTATTTTTTCTAAAAAGATGCTCAGCAGGCTGATGTAACTTGAACCAAAACTAAAATTCTCAGGATCTCCGCAAAATTTCCCCGCCCTGCCTACGGTCAGTAGGGGACACCGATGGGCTTGAAAAGGCCGCCGTCCGTCGGATGGGACGTTAAGCCGTGGCCCCGTGTGCAGGAGAGCGATACCTTGTGCACATTAAAGAACACGCTGGATGGCCTTGACGGGAGGCTACCATCTGTCTCCCAACAGCTGTTCCAGTGGGTCCCCTCCCCCAACCTTCTCTGAGCCTTCGGGGTCCTTGTGGCCTGGCCATTTAGCCCATGGTGTGCAAAAAAGTGCCGCTCAGAGGTAAAACAATCCAATCAATCCAATCCAATAAAATTCGCAGGACTGTACAGGGTCACTAACATTTTCTTTTTAGCTCCAAATTATTTATTTTACCGTTACACAATACATACTAATATAGTTTCTTAGAATGAATGTTGTCTACAGGCTATCTTAAAAATTTGCCTCTTTTAGCTTAAGTGGCACTTAGCTGTTAGAGTGCCATATTTCCAGAAATGAATGTATTATTTGTGTCCAAATTAATTTTTAAGCAGAAAATGAACTAAACTTTAAAACTTTATTTTGAAGTGACAAACGGAAACAAGTCATGTTGTATACCAAACGAAAAAAAGCATTTAATTCTTAACAATAAATTAACAAAAATTAAAGCAAAGAAAAAGACAGGATCAATTTCCAATAGCTTTAAATGTTTAGATATAATGGCAAGAAAATAATTAAGTGTCTAAAATAAGGAATTAACAGTATTTGAAGGAGTTAATTTCTTGTCTCAGCTGGTAGTCCTTTAAAGCATCTTCTAGCACTTTAAAAGTTGCATGAGATTTTAAATCCTTGAGAACAAAATAGAGACTTAAACTCTTTAATTGGTTGTTTGTTTGAGGTTCTGTAACACTCTCCATTTCCCAACTGGTGGCTCAGTTGGTAGCGCGCCAGGCTCGTAATCTGTAGTTCCCAGGTTCGAGTCCTAGCTGGGTCAGCGTTGAGATTTATCGCCACAAAATTCCCCGCCCTGCCCACGGTCAGTAGGGGACACCGATGGGCTTGGAAAGGCCGCCGTCCGTCGGAGGGGACGTTAAGCCGTGGCCCCATGTGCGGGAGAGCCATACCCTGTGCACGTTAAAGAACACGCTGGATGGCCTTGACGGGAGACTACCATCTGTCTCCCAACAGCTGTTCCAGTGGGTCCCCTCCCCCAACCTTCTCTGAGCCTTCGGGATCCATGTGACCTGGCCATTTAGCCCATGGTGTGCAAAAAAGTGCCGCTCAGAGGTAAAACAACCCAAATCCATTTCTCAACTGGGGTTCTGCAAGCTGTCTTTAGCAGTTCTGCAGAGCCTTTGTTTTTGTTTTCTAGGGGTGGGGGAGGGAGTAATTAAAAAAAAGTGTGTGTGTTTTGGAAGTTCTATAGCACTTGACAGTATATCATTCCAGGGTTCTGACACTGCTAAAAATTTGGGAAACCTGATCTAAGGTGATATTGGAATAATTAATGCAGTTAGTATGTAAATGTGTTTCAGTATGCATAATTTAGGAAGAAAAGTTAATTGTGCATTTCTTTTCTTTCAGAGCACGTGAGTTTATTGAGAGAAAATATCGATAGGATGTACAGTGGTGAAATTGGAAGAGAATGTAGCTAATAATGATTATATCAGGTCACGCTGTTTTGTTTATAACTGCTTCCTCCACCACTATTCAAATATTTTGTTTTACAACTTTTCAAGGTGTCACATTTCCTACTATCCTCTAGTTGTCTCTGTTGTCTTCAATATGACATAATGTATAATATTTCCACCCAAAGAATACACAAAATATTGCTGAATAACAAATTATAGGTGTAGCTGATGAAAAAGTTTATTATGTGAAGCATTTAGTAAAATGCCTCTCTTGCCCTACCTCTTCCTGTAAAATTTCTCAATGTTTCTGTTTCCAAATGAAATATTTTACTTGTTGATTAATCAAAGATAGCCTCAATATTTTCCCCTGTTGTTCTCAAATATATTAATTATTTCTTTACATAATATGGTACATTCGTAAAATGTGCAAATTGTGTTTTAAGATGACTGAAAGCCAGTTATAATGTAAATGATATGCAATAATTGTTTAAATTTTCACAAGATAATATTTTTGAATTATTCATTCACATATGCTAACTGTATTTCTAAAGCATAGTTTAAATGAGTATTAGTTTTAACAAGTATTTTTCTTTTCACGTGAGGGCGGAGGTAGCTCAGTCGGTAGCGCGCCAGGCTCGTAATCTGTAGTTCCCAGGTTCGAGTCCCAGCTGGGTCAGCGTTGAGATTTGTCTCCGCAAAATTCCCCGCCCTGCCCATGGTCAGTAGGGGACACCGATGAGCTTGGAAAGGCCGCCATCCGTCGGATGGGACGTTAAGCCGTGGCCCCGTGTGCGGGAGATCCATACCCTGTGCACATTTAAGAACACGCTGGATGGCCTTGATGGGAGGCTACCATCTGTCTCCCAACAGCTGTTCCAGTGGGTCCCCTCCCCCAACCTTCTCTGAGCCTTCGGGGTCCATGTGACCTGGCCATTTAGCCCATGGTGTGCAAAAAAGTGCCACTCAGAGGTAAAACAACCCAACCTTTTCACATGTTATATTTTAAATTAGGTGTTTCAGTAAATATTTATGTGGCAAAAATTATTTTTGCTGACAGTGGGGGAAACCACGACTTTCATATACATACCAGAATGCTCTAAACACTAAACCAACCAATGGCTCCATAATTTATTTCTGCAATGTGTAGATGGTGCCAGGTCCACAACATTCAGCAAAAGGTATAAAGCTCATATTTTGAAAATAAATAATGAAACAGTGGATGGTTTAGTGATTAGAGCACTCTGGCATCTGAAGAGCTGTGGGTTCAAGTCCCCCACCATCAGCAAATATAATTTTTTCCACATAAATATTTATTGAATTCTATATCTATAAGTATTTCACATTTGACTAATTGGTAATTTCCCAAATATTAATCAGAAAGGCTATTGGATTAAATACTTGCAATCTAAATAGAACAGTGTACACAACTCCCATTAGTATACATGAAGTTTTGACCAAGCAAATATTTTTGAAATTCAATTTGGCAGTTTGGATTAATACGTGGGTTGGATTGTTTTACCTCTGAGCGGCACTTTTTTGCACACCATGGGCTAAATGGCCAGGTCACATGGACCCCGAAGGCTCAGAGAAGGTTGGGGGAGGGGACCCACTGGAATAGCTGTTGGGAGACAGATGGTAGCCTCCTGTCAAGGCCATCCAGCGTGTTCTTTAACGTGCACAGGGTATGGCTCTCCCGCACACGGGGCCACGGCTTAACGTCCCATCCGACGGACGGCGGCCTTTCCAAGCCCATCGGTAATTAATATGTGACAAACTCTTTTTCTGAGCAGTTAAGTTCATTCTAAACATCAGGCCATAGTTTGTCCTTCACTACTATTATACAATATGTCGCCATATTTGTTATACATAGGTGTACAATTTTAAAAGGCATCTGTTATCTTAATTATTGTTTATGCAGATCTAGTATTTTTACCAATTCACAAACAAAATTTTAGGAAATATCAAAAGTGTGAAAGTTCCCTTTCAACTGACATTTAAATGAATGTAAAATATCTTATCTTTTATATTAATATAGATAGTTATGTTCAGTATATTTAAATTTATTAAAATAGTTATATCTAATTCATTTTAAAATATATCATTGACTGTCATTTAAGAAAACCCACAAGTCATTTCTACAAATATTAGATATTGTGCAATATTAGCAAAGATGTCTCTCCATATTTTGTAAAAAATATTCAATGCCATAAATATTGGGGGTGGGGGTGGCTCAGTTGGTAGCGCGTCAGGCTCGTAATCTGTAGTTCCCAGGTTCGAGTCCCAGCTGCGTCAGCGTTGAGATTTATCTCCGCAAAATTCCCCGCCTTGCCCACGGTCAGTAGGGGACACCGATGGGCTTGGAAAGGCCGCCGTCCGTCGGATGGGACGTTAAGCCGTGGCCCCATGTGCGGGAGAGCCATACCCTGTACACGTTAAAGAACACGCTGGATGGCCTTGACGGGAGGCTACCATCTGTCTCCCAACAGCTGTTCCAGTGGGTCCCCTCCCCCAACCTTCTCTGAGCCTTCGGGGTCCATGTGACCTGGCCATTTAGCCCATGGTGTGCAAAAAAGTGCTGCTCAGAGATAAAACAACCCAACCCAATTGTCTCATTCTGGTTGAGAGCAGTATATTTTGTATCTTAATTTTTGGTGGTGGTGGGGAAACTTAAGACTAATAAGAGGAAGAATGTTGATAGTGATACATCAGTGTTAAAAAAATAGAAACCTTATTGAAATGGAGGCAGAAAAGGTTTAGAAGAAAAAGCTGCAGAGGTAGTCACTGAAGTACTCCCACCAAAATGATTCACAACCAAGAAATTGGCAGAAGCCTTTAGAATGATTGTAAGGGGCTTGCTACTGATTGAGGTCCCCGCCCTGCCCACGGTCAGTAGGGGACACCGATGGGCTTGGAAAGGCCGCCGTCCGTCGGATGGGGCGTTAAGCCCTGGCCCCGTGTGCTGGAGAGCCATACCCCTGTGCACGTTAAAGAACACACTGGATGGCCTTGACGAGAGGCTACCATCTGTCTTCCAACAGCTGTTCCAGTGGGTCCCCTCCCCCAACCTTCTCTGAGCCTTCGGGGTTCATGTGACCTGACCATTTAGCCCATGGTGTGCAAAAAAGTGCCGCTCAGAGGTAAAACAACCCAACTGATTGAGGAGCAAAAATCCAGATGTAAGTGATTTGCAAATGCCTCAAGAGATTCCTTGAATGTTATGAAGAAGTTTTACATTAAAAGGAAGAAGGGTTGTGCACATCAACATTTTTCAATAAAATGTCTATAAATCAACCACAACCATCTGTACAGCCCATGAAAGTGATGAAAATTAATCAGTTCCATTTACCTCGACAGACTGGAAGTGGTGACAATAAACAAGATCCAGCAATCTGTAAAGTCCATTCAGCATCTAACCAATATTGGCTATTCTTTTTTACTTTTTTTTCAATTTGATTTTATTACTGATACCACATTATTATTATGTAATAATATTTAGTGCAGATCAGCATTATTTATGCTTAAATATAATTTTAAATATGCTGAGTTGGAAAGGCTCAGAAATCTAACTCCAATTTAGCATATTGCATCAATTGGAAATCATATCCAAGTACTAAACAATTGACTTAAGAATGAAAATTTTGAAAATTCATTCATAACTTGGGAACTTCCTGTATATGCTCATATGTTTAAGAAATGCAATGTGTCAAAGATCTTCATATTCCCATTTAACTGTCAAATATTCCTTTTTTTTTTTAAGTCCAGAAAAATTCCACTTTCAGCTATATTAGTAGTTTTAATAAAAATGGAATAATTTTCAGCCTAAAAAGATTTCATTTTTCTGAAAACTTAAATCTCATGACTTGTAAGGTGTCTCAAATAACCAGTTCAGTTATTAATGTAATATTCAGGTCTTAGTTGTTTTAGTGTTATTTGAACTAGATCTTATTACTTTATTATCACATAATCTAACTTTGTTATGAATATTATATTATGACAGTCAGGTGTAGAAAATTTTTGGGGGGAGAGTGCAAGTAACTGGATTGGACTGGAATAGACCAGAACAGTGTTCTAGCATTTTTTAGATTATATTGTCATCAAATTAGTGCAATATATCATTATGTTCTTTTTTTTGTGGGGGGGGGGGGGGTAAAACAATAACATATAGCATTTGCAGTTTGTAAACAGAAATCTCGGGTGCCCGAATTGTGTTTTGCGTTGAGCCCACAGTGAAGCTGGATCTGATACTGTCTACAAGCTAAAGTAACCTACTGATGTAGGGGAAAAAAATGTAAACTTAATATAAAAGGAAATTGAAAACATATCTTGGATTACCTGCCTATAAACCTCTAAAAATGATTTATTTAAATTATTTTTATAATAATAATAATAATAATAATAATAACCAAGGGCCCCATTGTCATTGGGGCCCTTGGCACCATCTCAAAAAATTTTATAAACCATCTCAAGAAGCTGCAGATTTCTGATATAACATCCTCAGAACTGCAAAAGACAGCACTACTTGGAACTACATACATTTTACGATGATACCTAGTTGATACTTAGGTCTCAGGCTGAAACTTGTATCAACTCAAACCGCCAGCCAATGATTTTCTGTTTCTTTTTTGTGTCATTGACTGTGTTTCGAATATTTCGATTATATGTGTATAATAATAATATAATTATTATACACATATAATACACATTAATAATATGATGAATATATCATAATATAATGATTTTAAAGGTATTAGCGCTATATAACCTTTCGGGGCAGGGGTGGCTCAGTCGGTAGCGCGCCAGGCTCGTAATCTGTAGTTCCCAGGTTCGAGTCTTAGCTGGGTCAGCGTTGAGATTTATCTCCGCAAAATTCCCCGCCTTGCCCACGGTCAGTAGGGGACACCGATGGGCTTGGAAAGGCCACCGTCCGTCGGATGAGACGTTAAGCCGTGGCCCCGTGTGCGGGAGAGCCATACCCTGTGCACGTTAAAGAACACGCTGGATGGCCTTGACGGGAGACTACCATCTGTCTCCCAACAGCTGTTCCAGTGGGTCCCCTCCCCCAACCTTCTCTGAGCCTTCGGGGTCCATGTGACCTGGCCATTTAGCCCATGGTGTGCAAAAAAGTGCCACTCAGAGGTAAAACAACCCCAACCCCAAAGCCACATAACCTTTAAAATCTTCTAGTGGATTGAATGCAAGTTGTTAGTTACAAAAGACCTTATTTTAGGATGTGTATTCAGGCCACTTAATTGTTTGATATTTTATAAAATTTCAAAACTGAATTTCTATTGAATGGAATTAATAATAATTTTAGGCTGTAAAAATCAATTGATCTAGTGTAATATCAATTAAAATTCACAAAGTGGAATAAATATTCATTTTTCCCCAATAAGTCAACCAATTTCTCAGACTAGGAAAGTTTGTTTTCTTTAGGTGATGGAAAACTATTTGTGTTGTTGATATTTAAACAAGCATATTTTGTATATCATTTTCATTCTGAACTAAACACCCATCATTACTTCTATGTGGAGGCAAAAAAATCATAACATTGTGTAAGATTATATGTATTATTCAAGATGTTGGTTTATTTTTTTATCTAGTAATAGTCTGAATATTAACAGCCTTTCAACTTTTGTGTATGCACTAAGAAATGCACTATTGTAGCTAACTTATTGCAGATATTACATACCCAAAAGAAAATGCCACATCTCAAATATTTTAATTTTGCAGTTTTTACCGAGGTTAGTGATTATCAGTGTAAGGATAGAAATTCTACTGGTGTTTAAAAGTCGTAAACAGTGGGGATAAATGTTATAGAAATAGCTAATTTTTAGTGTACATCTAAAATTAAGTGCTAACTCTTTGTGCTGATATTGAAAAAAAAACTGTTCTTTGCAGCTAGCTCAGATTAACATATGGAAGTACCTATAACTGTGCCTGGGTTGGGTTGTTTTACCTCTGAGCAGCACTTTTTTGCACACCATGGGCTAAATGGCCAGGTAACATGGCCCCGAAGGTTGGTGGAGGGGACCCACTGGAACAGCTGTTGGGAGACAGATGGTAGCCTCCCGTCAAGGCCATCCAGCGTGTTCTTTAACGTGCTCAGGGTATGGCTCTCCCGCACACAGGGCCATGGCTTAACGTCACATCCTACGGACGACAGCCTTTCCAAGCCCATCGGTGTCCCCTACTGACCGTGGGAAGGGTGGGGAATTTTGCGTAGATAAATCTCAACGCTGACCCAGCTGGGACTCGAACCTGGGAACTACAGATTACGAGTCTGGTGCGATACCGACTGAGCCACCCCCGCCCACTGTGCCTGGTATCTTACAGCAAATAAATGCAAGGATTAATCTGATCATGGACAGGATGCACATGAAATAAAATATTTGTTTGTTTTCTATTCAAACTGAAGTTATCGATCTAAACTCAGGTATTACATGTTCATACTCTATGCTACCAGATGGCAGCATCAATCAAATCCTAGATTATCTTCAGTAAGAAAAAAGTACATGGTGGCAATCTTGAATCTAGAAAAAAAAAATGGGGGGTGGGAGTGATGCAATCAAGCTGGGAAAAGATAAAAAGGAGGAGGCCTAGAGACTGGATTTCCATTGTAACGTAATGTTTTCACCTTCGTTTTAGAACTTTTTAAACGCTTGAAAATGTGCGAAATATGCACAAGTTTAATCATTTTTGGTCTCCATTATCGTTACTAGTGGGGTAGGTCGTTTACTAGTGGTGGCTCAGTCGGTAGCATGCCAGGCTCGTAATCTACAGTTCCCAGGTTCGAGTCCCAGTTGGGTCAGCATTGAGACATCTTCACAAAACTTCCCTTCACAAAACTTCCACGGTCAGTAGGGGACACTGATGGGCTTGGAAAGACCTCTGTCCGTCGGATGGGATGTTAAGCCGTGGCCCCGTGTGCGGGAGAGAGCCATATCCTCTGCACATTAAAGAACACGCTGGATGGCCTTGACGGGAGGCTACCATCTGTCTCCCAACAGCTGTTCCAGTGGGTCCCCTCCCCCAACCTTCTCTGAGCCTTCGGGGTCCATGTGACCTGGCCATTTAGCCCATGGTGTGCAAAAAAGTGCTGCTCAGAGGTAAAACAACCCAACCCTTACTAGTATTCTTGGAGGGGTGGGAGGCATGGCCCCCTTGCATACACACACAGATCTGGTCCTGCATGTTAGTGCTTGAACCCAAGAATTTCAGTATGCAGGAGACACACTAGATGAGAGGTACAAAGAGTTAAACTCAATTTTACCATACTATGCATTTCTTGAGATATGTGTCTTCCAGGAGTGTGATATCAGAGATGAATAGATTATCACTGAATGCAAAAAGCCTGTTAAGTAAATAAGCATTTTTTAGGAGAGATTTCTAAAAAAAAAAATCTAAAATATTCGTAACGACATAGGTCATATTTAGGATATTAAAATGATGGTGTACTAACAGGTCAAATCCTTGAGTGTGTGACAAGATTGACTCTCTCACTTCTTGATCATGTTCATAATTTCTTTGATTTCCATTCACCAGAGTTAAACAATAAGCTCTTTATTGGCCATCATATATACCTAAAATTAGAAGAAAGAAATTTTACCCTTCTCGATTAGCATTACACCTAGCCATGCATACGAGACAAGATGGGAAATTTTTAATAAAGTGATAGTTTAATGTTCATTTTTTGACATTCCACAATTTGTGTAATACGTGTAGTTTGTTGCCTAACATGTTATTCTACAATGACTTTGCACTTACTCTACAATTCACGAAATTAGCATCCCTAGCATGCAGAGTTGGGTTGTTTTACCTCTGAGTGGCACTTTTTTGCACACCATGGGCTAAATGGCCAGGCTAACAAGGACCCCGAAGGCTCAGAGAAGGTTGGGGGAGGGGACCCACTGGAACAGCTGTTGGGAGACAGAATGTAGCCTCCCATCAAGGCCATCCAGCGTGTTCTTTAATGTTGGGTTGCTTTACCTCTGAGCGGCACATTTTTGCACACCATGGGCTAAATGGCCAGGTCACATGGACCCCGAAGGCTCAGAGAAGGTTGGGGGAGGACACCCACTGGAACAGCTGTTGGGAGACAGATGGTAGCCTCCCGTCAAGGCCATCCAGTGTGTTCTTTAACGTGCACAGGGTATGGCTCTCCCGCACACGGGGCCACGGCTTAACGTCCCATCCGACGGGCGGCGGCCCTTCCAAGTCCGTCAGTGTCCCCTACTGACCGTGAACAGGGCGGGGAATTTTGCGGAGATAAATCTCAATGCTGACCCAGCTGGGCGTAGCATGCAGAATAATGCACTCCTTAGTTATAGTGCATGCCTATAATTCGCTTTTCATCCTGTTTTTTGTTTTAACAGCAAAGTGATCATATTTTCTCTGTTGTTCACCCTCCACTTTAGCCACTTTTAAGAATTTTAAATAATTTTCTCTCTTAAGTTTAGAAAAACATGAAAAATTAGCTGAAAAAAAATTGAGTTTTGTGAGAAGTGAGATCTGAACCCACAACCTCCTAATAACATGTCGGGTGATCTAACCACTGAGCTATACTAAAATAAAATACCCCCTCAAGCAGCTGCTTGCCACAGAGGTCTGACAGGAGCCTGATAGTTTATATGCCATAGTAGAAGGTCTGTGAGGATGGCAGGACCTCAGCAGAAAACAACACGAACATACTAAGCATGTTCAATTTACAACTGATGGGGACTATAAACATTGAATTTCATGATTGGCACTCATTAACAACACTATTTATTGATTAAGAATGGAACATTCAAAGATGTTTTAAATATTTTTTTTACTCTTTATTTACAACTGAATTTCCAACAGTTAAAGCATATTTGACACAACTTGAAAGAGTTTAATCACTTGCATTGCAGATTATTAATAAACAGATTTGCACTTAGTGCTCAAAATAATGATATTTAAATACTAGATTAGCATAACTGAGTGACAAATCCTGGATGCATAATGTGGGTGGGGACACCATATCTCGTGGAGGGGGGGGGGGGAGTCATCCAATGTCAACCAACTTTTCAGCATCCAAATACAACTACTGTTGAGCCATCATGACTGCCTTTATCACCAACAATCTTTCCTAAGTGACTGGTCCAATTTGGACAGATTAAACATTCTGAAATCATTTTTAGGAAAACCCTAACAAGTAATTCAGAAGAATGCAATATTTAACACATTTATCATGAACTTTATTCATATTAAAAAAACTTATATTTGTGTTGGAAATGATCTGTTTTATCGCTCTTGGTAGTGGTTTTCTCAGCAGAATAACCATGGTGTGTTGTTTTTATTGTCATGTATGGAAGAAATTGATCATATGGATCATCACTGTGTGTGAAATCGTATAAATCAACCAGCAAAATGGAAAGTCATGATTTCATGCACTCACAACTTTCCATTTTTGCATTCTACGTTGTATGACTTGGTAGAATAAGTGAACAGTGTTGTGACCTGTATTTCTCAATGAAAATAATCATGTTTTGATATCATTTTTAATGTTAAGTAATTTACTGCTTTATTAAGGGTGTAGAAAAGGGATGATGTGATGAGCACCCTATCAATCACTTTTACTTCCCCCATTTCAAGAAATATATGTACCAGTTTTGGCACTTGATGTAGCAAATCATTTCTATCTCTGTATTTTGAATATCATCAGCTGAGAGAAGCTAAAAGCCTTGACCTCTGTGCATCTAGTCTTTCATTTTTTTATGTATGCTCCAATGTCTTACACTATTGCAGAATTTGTTTCATTAATTTCAGTTGCATTTAATCTGTTCATTTATGCATTTTGTATATGTGGATTGTAATTGTTTCATTTGTTATTTATTACAAATTGTAATAGACCATTGTTAACAAGATGGATAAATGTTGAGTTTAACAAATTGATTGATTTTAAATCCCTAAGCGAAGTTTAGTACTATAGAACAGGTGTCAAAAGTCTATTTTGAGAATAAAAACATTTTTCAAAATCATTCTATTGAGTTGTGCGGAAGTGAATTTTAAATATGCACTGTCAACTGAGCTGGATGATTATCCATCCAATTTTAATGCTTACAATGTATTTTTGTGAAATGTCACTTAAATTAGCATAGTTAAACCTCAAAAAGCAAACTGTTAACTATTTTTATTTCATTTTCAGAATTTTTATCGTTATAATGTGATTAACTGTTGAGTTTTAATCTAGAAAATAATTTAACTTTACATTCAGTTAAATCCTGGGTTACAGAAAGCACGATGTAAATCGAAAATGTTCCTAGAAAATACTATGTAAACTAAAACCTCATTTGGAGTTCTAAAGTCTATGGAAACAAAAGGATAAGGATCTAAAACAAGTTTCAATAACCTTATTTCTTAATAAAAAGATAATCAAAATTTAAATATTTAATAGTATTTATTCACAAACTGATCATATAATTTTTAAACACCCTCTTTTTAGAGGTGCTGATAGTCTCAGAAGAGGTGGGGTACAATTACATAGTATTTTCTGTTATTACATAATATTGATGCTTCAAGAAGTTTGATTGGGTGACTCCTGATCAGTTCCTTCTGGGATGTTAAGCTGTGGCCCCATGTGTGGGAGAGCCATACCCTGTGCACGTTAAAGAACATGCTGGATGGCCTTGACGGGAGGCTACCATCTGTCTCCCAACAGCTGTTCCAGTGGGTTCCCTCCCCCAACTTACTCTGAGCCTTCAGGGTCCATGTGACCTGGCCATTTAGCCCATGGTGTGCAAAAAAGTGCCGCTCAGAGGTAAAACAACCCAACGGTAAAACAACCCAACGTTAAAGAACACACTGGATGGCCTCGATGGGAGGCTACCATCTGTCTCCCAACAGCTGTTCCAGTGGCAACAGCAGCTGTTCCAGTGGCCAACAGCAGTCCCTCCCCCAACCTTCTCTGAGCCTTCGGGGTCCATGTGACCTGGCCATTTAGCCCATGGTGGGCAAAAAAGTGCTGCTCAGAGGTAAAACAACAACTCTCTTAAGTACTGCATTACAAGCTTTCTCTGCCCAGTCAGTAGTGCACCAGGCTTGTAATCTGCAATTCCCAGGTTTTAATCCCACCTAAGTAAATCTCTACTCAACCACCACCCTGCCCTTGGTAAGAAAAGGAACATCAATGGGCTTGAAAAGATTGCTGTCCATTAAATCGGCTGTACAGTCACTCAAAAAAGTATCCGAACACTGTGGGTGATTACAGAATTCAGAAAAAATATCTGGCAACGATTTTTTTAGAAATTAGTGATCTGGCAACCTTCGTGTCACGTGACACGAAGGTTGCCAGATCGCTAATTTCTAAAAAAAAATATCGTTGCCAGATATTTTTTCTGAATTCTGTAATCAACCATAGTGTTCGGATACTTTTTTGAGCGAATGTATGTGGTCATATTATTTTGATACTAGATCGTGTGGGCTCACTCACGGAAATATTGAGCGTGTGCAGTTGCTGTACATGCTCCAGATATTTTTCCTGAATTCTGTAATCACGTGACACAAAGGTTGCCAGATCACTAATTTCTAAAAAAATCGTTGCCAGATATTTTTTCTGAATTCTGTAATCACCCACAGTGTTCGGATACTTTTTTGAGCGACTGTACATTGTGCATATTGAAGAACACACTGTATGGCCTTCACAGAAGGCTTCCTTCTGTTTCCTGACAGCTGTTCCAGTGGGTCCCCTTCCATCAAACTTCTCTGAGCTTTTGGGGTCCTTGTGATCTGGTCAGTAGCCCACTGAGCACAAAAAAGTGCTGCTCAGAGGTAACACCACAGCAAACTTTCTTTGATATCATTGTTACACTCCTTGAGGGGTTAACTAAAAATAGAAAATCCGTGAGGAGATGATAGGTGATGCTAAGACTATGGTAGATATAAACTAAATTACTAGAATTTTTACATGGGATGCAGTAGTTGACCAATGGCTAATCAAAAATTGTCCAAGTACGAAATGATACTGCATATATTGGAATTAGCAAAACTCAGTGTCCAGTTGTATATATACAGTGATTCTAGCAGAGAATTTACAATATTTTATAAACTTGCTTTAAACGTTTCAAAACTCATTTTTTATCATAATTATGTAAATATATCAGATTTTGTTAAATTCTACTAAACTGACCCCCCCTCTCCATCCCCTAAACTGATCCCCCCCCCCTCCCAAAAAATACAATTTCTATTTGGGCAAAAAGTATTTTATCCTTGCTTCAAAGTGTCTAATGTATAATGATTACAAGCTAATTGGGGAATTAGCTTGTAATCATTATACATTAGACACTTTGAAGCAAGTATGAAATACTTTTTGCCCAAATAGAAATTGTATTTTTTTATTATTATTATTATTAAAATGATTGTAAAGGCTTTATTGGATAATAAATGTATTGCTTTTTTACAAAAGATAACAGAAATGTTAGGCCTATATTACAAAATATTGGGTACTAAAAAAATATTAAGATTAAAATGTTTTATGTTTCATTGCATTTCCTACTGTGATTATGCAGTTCTATAAGAACTACATGTTAATTTATATTGCTGCTGTAAAATTTTTAGCCCCCAAAAATATGTCATTGCTGTGATTTAATTTAGATTAATGTGTCAGTTCGTTCAAAAGTCTGTTTCAAATACTATTTAAGAAATCACAACTAGATTATACACTAGAATGGTTTGTTTTCCAGTTTTAATATTGTGTATGAACAGTACATTTATTTGGTCTCTAAATTTATTCAAATGAGATTTAATTATTAACTTATTAATTAATTTGACTGAAGTTTTTATTGGATGATTCCTGAAATGTGAATGAATGTACTCCTGCTATATCTGTGCATTGTGGACCAATATAAATTAATATCGGAGAATCAGTAGATCACTCTTTAAAATTAATGTGTAGAAATTTTTTCTCAAAGTATCTCGCTTATTTTTTATAATAAAATGTTGAAGGTAAGTTAGAAAAGTGGAAAAATTAACCAAAATTTTGATTATAATGTTCAGCAATTAAAATTAGATTTGTACAGCAAAAGACACTGCATGCCAGTAAATTAGAGTTAATATTCTCTAAAAGTTAGAATGGCAAATATTAGCAATTATCTATTGTACTGATTTAAAAGCACCAGTTTGCTAAATACAAAGGGAAAAATTTCCCTCAAAATTGCTAAAATGCTATATAGATTAGAGATTTGTGGTAATCTAGATTTTTAAAAAAGTAAAATATTTAAAAAAAAGTGTTTTATTAAAATCAGAATTAAGTTTGCATACTGTAATTTGGAAGACTTGCAGAATTGAAAAATACAGTTACTTTTTGCATCAATTACGTGAAATATACATTTAAAAGTAGAGCAGAACGATTTGTTTGAAAATTGATGCATTATAGGTGATTGGTAGCCAAAGAAGCAATTCACAAGTCGAAATAAAATTTCAGAAATCAACCCTCACTGATTGATATTGCAATTTTTTTTTTTAGAATATAATTTTAATTCATAAGAGTAAAGAATACAAATACATTTACAATTTGACCCGCAAAGCTAAATAGCTTATCTGCAGGAAAATGAATAAATTATATTAAAGATAGGTCATTCAGCCACAAAAATGGTGTACATCAAATAAATCCACAAAACACAACACATAAAAATCAGCTAACTAGAAAATACCAAATAATTTTTTAATTCCATTTTAAGTCTTCTAAAAGAATTTATATTTAGTAATTCTTTTGGAATAGCATTAAATATAAGTGGTACTTGATATTCGGAGGTATGTTTCCCGTAATTATTTCGAAAATTTGGCAATTTGTAATAACCCTGGTTTTGAAGTCTTGTATTTTTATTATGTTGAATTTTTAGTTTCGTCAAAAAATTTTTAATTATTACATTATATTTGTATAAATTGCTGTAGGATAAAAGATTTAAAAATTTTAATTTATTGGTAGAAGTTTTATAAATTTTTTGCAAATGAAACGGAATAATATTTTTAGCTATTATAGACTGCAGTTTTTCTATTTTATTTATGTTTTTATGGGGCGGGGTGGCTCAGTCGGTAGCGTACCAGGCTCGTAATCTGTAGTTCCCAGGTTCGAGTCCCAGCTGGGTCAGCGTTGAGATTTATCTCTGCAAAATTCCCCGCCCTGCCCACGGTCAGTAGGGGACACCGATGGGCTTGGAAAAGCCGCCGTACGTCGGATGGGACGTTAAGCCGTGTGCCGGAGAGCCATACCCTGTGCACGTTAAAGAACACGCTGGATGGCCTTGACGGGAGGCTACCATCTGTCTCCCAACAGCTTTCCAGTGGGTCCCCTCTCCCAACCTTCTCTGAGCCTTCGGGGTCTTTGTGGCCTAGCCATTTAGCCCATGGTGTGCAAAAAAAGTGCCATTCAGAGGTAAAACAACCCAACGTTAAAGAACACGCTGGATGGCCTTGACGGGAGGCTACTAGAAATTCAGGACCCCCAGAAATTTCCTGGGGCGGGGGTGGCTCAGTCGGTAGCGCGCCAGGCTCGTAATCTGTAGTTCCCAGGTTCGAGTCCCAGCTGGGTCAGCGTTGAGATTTATCTCCGCAAAATTCCCCGTCCTGCCCACGGTCAGTAGGGGACACCGATGTGCTTGGAAAGGCCGCCGTCCGTCGGATGGAACGTTAAGACGTAGCCCCGTGTACGAGAGAGCCATACCCTGTGCACGTTAAAGAACACGCTGGATGGCCTTGACGGGAGGCTACCATCTGTCTCCCAACAGCTTTCCAGTGGGTCCCCTCTCCCAACCTTCTCTGAGCCTTCGGGGTCCATGTAACCTGGCCATTTAGCCCATGGTGTGCAAAAAAGTGCCGCTCAGAGGTAAAACAACCCAACCCAAAAAACCATCTGTCTCCCAACAGCTTTCCAGTGGGTCCCCTCTCCTAACCTTCTCTGAGCCTTCGGGGTCCATGTGACCTGGCCATTTAGCCCATGGTGTGCAAAAAAGTGCCGCTCAGAGGTAAAACAACCCAACCTATGATGCATATTATGATTTGACATTGGTTTGAACTAATGACAGAAGTCATTCTGGTAAGTGGTTCACTGCCTCATGCAGTGACAGTGTCAGTCAAATAATGAAGTACACAAAGTAAATATGTGCTCAATAAGTAACCAATCAGAGTACATGATGATTCAAGATTGTTTTCTGTGTCCCCAACACTCTCTTGAGATGTGTGTGGCATATGAATGTGAAATGACTGTCTGCTTAGTATTTTTTAAACTTTTATATGTGATGGAGATCATTACATAATGTCAAATTAATCTATTTTCCTTTTTTTTTAACCGGGAGATGAGGGGGCAGGTAAAGGTTCTTCTATAGTCTATGACACTCCCCTTGTGTGACAAGCTTCCATTTGATACATGATAGCAATATCGGTCAACAGATTGGAAAGATATGGTGTAACAAAATTTCGACAAGTCGGAGCCATTAGTAAGATAGGGAATATATCATTTTTGATCGATTTTTACAGTACTGTGCGAATTAGTTGGGACAAGCGAAGCCTGGAGAACCTCTTCGATCCGGCCACATCCAGCAATCCCTCAAACACCCACCCAAGAGGGGCGCGCCAGGCTCGTAATCTGTAGTTCCCAGCTGGGTCAGTGTTGAGATTTATCTCCGCAAAATTCCCTGCCCTGCCCACGGTCAGTAGGGGACACCGATGGGCTTGGAAAGGCCGCCGTCCGTCGGATGGGACGTTAAGCCGTGGCCCCGTGTGCGGGAAAGCCATACCCTGTGCACGTTAAAGAACACGCTGGATGGCCTTGACGGGAGGCTACCATCTGTCTCCCAACAGCTGTTCCAGTGAGTCCCCTCCCCCAACCTTCTCTGAGCCTACGGGGTCCATGTGACCTGGCCATTTAGCCTATGGTGTGCAAAAAAGTGCCGCTCAGAGGTAAAACAACAACCCATCCCACCCAAGATCATGTTTTGGGGATGTTTCACAGCTCCCGGGCCACAGACGCTTCACCCCATTGAAGGAATGATGGACAGCAAAAAGTACATAGGCGTTCTGGAGGCGAAAATGGTCCCAACACAGCAGAAGCTGTTTTCTAACGGCGATGGGGTATTTCAACAGGATCTGGTTCCATGCCACAATTCTAAGCTTCCTAAGAGATTCTTTACCCAACAACATCTGAAGGTATTGGAGTGGCCAGGAAATTCACCCGATCTAAACCCCATTGAAAATTTGTGGGCCATTATTAAAGCGCGCATATCTAAGATGGATTGCACGACGAAAACCAAAATGATAGAAAGTGTCATGAAAGTGTGGTACCACGACCCTGAAGTGAAGGAGATGTGTGGAAGAAGTAATTGAAGCTAAGGGGGGTCACATTCACTATTAACTACCTATTAAACAAATAAATATTTTAGTTGTGTCTTTGTACTGCATTTTCCTATTGTCCCAACTAATTTGCACAGTACTGTACCTATCTTCACCAAAACAGGTTGGAAATTAGCTCTCTTGATGAGATAAAGTGAAATCGTCTTTAAATTGAAATTAATCACATTTTAGTTTGTTTTTGTTTATCTTAGTTTATTGTTGCCAAAGAAAATTGATATAATAAATAGGATGCTGTGATATGTTGTTTACTCGAGTTATCGTAACACCCGACCCAAAAACAACCTTCTTTGATAACAGATTTCAAGTGCATTTAAGGGGCCAAGCCAGAAAGATTAAATATCAAGCATGATATAATTTTCACAAAAAAACTTAAACCACTCATTTTTGTTTAATCTTAATGGATAACTTCACATGAGCTAAAAGTTACCACCGTGGATTTGTGGCGTAGTTAGAAGTGACTGAATTTTTCGTTACAAGAAATTAAGAGAAACGCTCTCTTAATTGTTACTCTCTATATATACAGCAGTGTATAATGAGTACATAAAGTTGTGTTCTGATGTTAATAGATTTATGTAATTATGAGATAGTTTATAATTTGTTGCTCCTGATGTTTTTAACCGTATAATAGTGGTTTATTTTCCCATGTTAACATTTCATTTTAACAATATATATTCAGAAGCATACTTTTTGATGTGGCTCTGGTGTAAAAAAATAATATTCAAGAGTGTTTTAGAATAATTGTGAAGTATTTAATTGAAATATAGGTTCTTCAGATATATATATATATTTGCATTGTTAAAATATTGTATTCCGTCCGTCGGATGGGACGTTAAGCCGTGGTCCCTTGTGCGAGAGAGCCATGCCCTGTGCGCGTTAAGGAACACACTGGATGGCCTTGACGTTAGGCTACCATTTGTCTCTCAACAACTGTTCCAGTGGATCCCCTCCCACAACCTTCTTTGAGACTTCAGGGTCCTTGTACCTGGCCATTTAGCCCATAATGTGCAAAAACAGTGCCGCTCAGAGGTAAAACTACCCAACGTTAAAGAACACGCTGGATGGCCTTGACGGGAGGCTACCATCTGTCTCCCAACAGCTGTTCCAGTGTGACCCCACCCCCAACCTTCTCTGAGCCCTCGGGGTCATTGTAACCTGGCCATTTAGCACACGGTGTGCAAAAAAGTGCTCAGAGGTAAAACAACCCAACGTTAAAGAACACGCTGAATGGCCTTGACGGGAGGCTACCATCTGTCTCCCAACAGCTGTTCCAGTGGGTCTCCACCCCCAACCTTCTCTGAGCCTTCGGGGACCATCTAACCTGGTGGCCATTTAGCCCATGGTGTGCAAAAAAGTGCTCAGAGGTAAAACAACCCAACCTTTGCTAATTTTTTCATCCTGCCCTCCATCACTAATGGCACACTTCGAGGCAGCCACCCGTCAGATGGAATCTGAAGAGTGGCAGCCTTCCCAGTCAGTGTGCCCTTACTGACTCCTTGTGCAGGAGAGCCATATAACACTGCACCTTAAAAAAAATGCAGCTTTAATAGGAGACATCTAATCTGTCAATAGAAATTCAATGGATACCCTTTCCCAATCTTTGAGCCATTAAGGTCCTTGTGACCTGGCAGGGTTTGACTGTCGGTAGCATGCCAAGCTGCAGTTCCCAAGTTCGAGTCTCAACACAACTCGGAATTCAGAATTTCTCCAATGAGTCTCGTTCTGCCCTCGGAGAGAAAGGGACACTATTGGACTTGGAAAAACCACTGTCCTTCAGATGGGATGTTAAATCGTGCCCTGTGTGCAGGAGATTCATACTCCATACACATAGGTGCTAAAATGGCTCAGTTAGTAGCCTACCAGGCTCGTAATCTGCAGTTCCTGGTTCGAGCCCAACCTGAGCCAAGTTTGAGATTTATCTCTGCAAAGTGGGGCGGGGGTGGCTCAGTCGGTAGCGCGCCAGGCCCGTAATCTGTACTTCCCAGGTTCGAGTCCCAGCTGGGTCAGCGTTGAGATTTATCTCCGCAAAATTCCCCGCCCTGCCCACGGTCAGTAGGGGACACCGATGGGCTTGGAAAGGCCGCCGTCCGTCGGATGGGACGTTAAGCCGTGGCCCCTTGTGCTGGAGAGCAAGTGGTAAAAATGCCCCCACACAACCACAAAATCTAAGATGACTACAGGATTATCTTTTAGATAAATTCAGAATAATGTAGTGTGTTATTAGTGCATGGCATTTCTTATTGCGTTTATCATTTAGTGGATTTATACAGACTGAAGTAGCGTTGAAAAACATACACTAACTTGAACGATAAAAATTTATTTTTGAAATGTGGCTTAGTGATACAGTCATCCATCTTGTGTTACTCATTTTTGACTCTGAAGAACTTATATTTCTATGTGAAATAAGCTGTTGAGATGCTTAGGGCATTTAAGATTATTTTTTTCCCCCAAATAGCAATAATTCATGTTCTTTCCAATGCTCGGTGAATGCCTTGTAGGTCTGTGATACAAAGGAATCATTTATTTACCACAATAAAAGATGTTCATAAGATTTTGCTGTGTCCATTTTCGTTGACCATTTCTTTTTCCTTCCCACGATCAGTAGGGAACACCGATGGTCTTCGAAAGGCCGCCGTCCGTCGGATGGGATGTTGCCCCGTGTGCGGGAGAGCCATACCCTGTGCACGTTAAAGAACACGCTGGATGGCCTTGACGGGAGGCTACCATCTGTCTCCCAACAGCTGTTCCAGTGGGTCCCCTCCCCCAACCTTCTCTGAGCCTTCGCGGTCCATGTGACCTGGCCATTTAGCCCATGGTGTGCAAAAAAAGTGCCGCTCAGAGGTAAAACAACCCAACATTAAAAAATACACATGATGGCCTTGACGAGAGGCTACCCTCTGTCTCCCAACAGCTGTTCCAGTGGGTCCCCTCCCCCAACCTTCTCTAAGCCTTCGCGGTCCATGTGACCTGGCCATTTAGCCCATGGTGTGCAAAAAAGCCGCTCAGAGGTAAAACAACCCACAACAACTCTTTTTCCTTCTTAATAATTCATAAGTAAAGGAACAGTATTCACCAAGTGCTTTTGTACTGAGGCTCAGTCCCCCCCCCCCCCGGCATTTTTTAACGGGAATTATAAATGACAGTTCTATCTAGGTAAGTATAATATCCCACTAATGTATAAGATAATTAAAGCTACAGATTAGGGCCTCAAAAAAAGTGCATTTCTTGTTTTACTATGTCAAGAAAGTTTTTATTTACATTTCAATTAATCTAGTATAAACACTTCATCTTAGCTTTACACAGTCATCGTTATATACCAATTCCAGTGTGGGGCGGGGGTGGCTCAGTCGTTAGCGCGCCAGGCTCGTAATCTGTAGTTCCCAGGTTCGAGTCCCAGCTGGGTCAGCGTTGATATTTATCTCCGCAAAATTCCCCGCCTTGCCCACGGTCAGTAGGGGACACCGATGGGCTTGGAAAGGCCACCGTCCGTCGGATGGGACGTTAAGCCGTGGCCCCGTGTGCGGGAGAGCCATACCCTATGCACGTTAAAGAACACGCTGGATGGCCTTGACGGGACCATCTGTCTCCCAACAGCTGTTCCAGTGGGCCCCCTCCCCCATCCTTCTCTGAGCCTTCGGGGACCATGTGACCTGGCCATTTAGCCCATGGTGTGCAAAAAAAAGTGCCACTCAGAGGTAAAACAACCCAACAACAACAACAACCCAATTCCAGTGTAATATTTTCACCACAGCTTCATGCTCATTTTTTAATCTTCCCTAGAATCAGAATAAATAAATTTCGAATTTTTAGGGCGTAAAGCTTCTTAAATATGCCCTAGTTTGAGACCTTATTTTAGCCATAGCTTCGGGCCTCCAAAGGTCAAAGTCTGGCCCTGGTTCTATCACCCTGCTAATATAGAAAAACTCGTCAAAATCCCATTAGATGGGATATAAAGCCCATCCAACGTGTGAACTCTAACGAATTAACTGGATGGCCTTGATGGAATTCTATTAGTCACCTAGCCAGGCTCATAATCTGCAGTATCCAGATTCGAGTCCCAGCTGGGTCAGTGTTGAGATTTATCTTTGCAAAACTCTCCGCCTTACCCATGGTCAGTAGGGGACATCAATGGGCTTGAAAAGGCTGACGCTCGTTGGATGGGACATTAAGCTGTGGCCCTGTGTTCGGGAGAGCCATGCCCTGTGCACGTTGAACATGCTGGATGGCCTTGATGGGAGGCAACCATCTGCGGCGATTTCACCCTTGGTGGGAAAAAAAAAGTTCTGCTCAGAGGTAAAACAACCCTAACAGTTGTCCAGTGGGTCCCCAACCTTCTTACGGTATTTGAGATTTGGCCAATTTGCTCATTTTGTTTTTTAAAAAAAAACCTCAGAGGTAACCAATAACTCAAAATATTTACGCTTAGAACCATTTAGTATTAAATTCACCCTACCCACTAATAGCATAACCGGGGCGGGGGTGGCTCAGTCGGTAGAGCGCCAGGCTCATAATCTGTACCCAGGTTCGAGTCCCAGCTGGGTCAGCGTTGAGATTTATCTCCGCAAAATTCCCCGCCTTGCCCACGGTCAGTAGGGGACACCGATGGGCTTGGAAAGGCCGCCGTTCGTCGGATGGGACGTTAAGCCGTGTCCCCGTGTGCGGGAGAGCCATACCCTGTGCACGTTAAAGAACACGCTTGATGGCCTTGACGGGAGTCTACCATCTGTCTCCCAACAGCTGTTCCAGTGGGTCCCCTCCCACAACCTTCTGAGCCTTCGGGGTCCATGTGACCTGGCCATTTAGCCCATGGTGTGCAAAAAAGTGCCGCTCAGAGGTAAAACAATCCGATGTCCAGTGGGTCCCCAGCCTTCTTACGGTATTTGAGATTTGGCCGATTTGCTCATTTTTTAATAAAAAAAAAACCTCGGAGGTAACCAATAACTGCAAAATATTTACGCTTAGAACCATTTAGCATTCAATTCACCCTACTCAATAATAGCATAAACCATATTTTTCAGGAAATTTCAACCTCTTTGGCAGGTTTCTCATTTCGTTCATTGGTATCATATTAGCAAAACTAGATGTTAGGCATTCATAATTTGCTGCATCTTTGCCAATTTGTTGATTAGTCTATGTACAAAGGTCACTCCAGAATCTAGTGCCAAAGAATTTTGTTTTATAGATCATTTTTTATAGATGTTTCTGCAGCATTTGCACAGAACAATGGGTGGCTCGGTAAATACGCTTGGTTCATAATCTGCAGTTTCAGGGTCGAGTCCCACTTGGGTCAGCAATGAAATTTATTTCTGAAAAACTCCTTGCCCACAGTCAGTAGGAGACAACAGGCTTGTAAAGGCCACCATTTATCAGATGGGATTATAAGCAGTCTCCTTTTGCAGGAGAGCCATACCCTATGCACGTTAAAGAACACACTGAATGGCCTTGACGGAGGTTACGCCCATACAATCTCCATAACATATCTAAGATAACCAGTAGATATCAATGGGTCATCTTAGATATGTTGATATATTGTGGGTCTCCCAACAACTCCAGTGGGTCCCCTCTCCCAACTTTTGAGTCTTCAGGGTCCTTGTGGGTTGGGTTACCTCTGAGCGGCACTTTTTTGCACACCATGGGCTAAATGGCCAGGTCACATGGACCCCGAAGGCTCAGAGAAGGTTGGGGGAGGGGACCCACTGGAACAGCTGTTGGGAGACAGATGGTAGCCTCCCGTCAAGGCCATCCAGCGTGTTCTTTAACGTGCACAGGGTATGGCTCTCCCGTACCCGGGCTTAACGTCCCATCCGACGGACGGCGGCCTTTCCAAGCCCATCGGTGTCCCCTACTGACCGTGGGCAGGGCGGGGAATTTTGCGAAGATAAATCCAAACGCTGACCCAGCTGGGACTCGAACCTGGGAACTATAGATTACGAGCCTGGCGCGCTACCGACTGAGCCAACCCCGCCCCCCTCCATGTGGGGAAGAGCCATATCCTGTGTAAATTAGAGAACACGCTGGAAGGCATTGACTGGATGCTGCCATGTCTACCAATACTGACCACTGACCATGCTGTCAAGTGTGTCCCCTACCAACAACCTTATCCAGGTCCATAGGGTGGAGGTGGCTCAGTCGGCATACAAGTGAGCGATAAAACTAACGACACCCTTTTAACGATATTCGGGCAGCGAAAAGCCGTAATATTTTCATTTTATACAACTGTTGGTTAAGATATTGTAGTGTACATTATTCCTTACTCCTAATGCCTCAAATATTGTTTCTTAAAAAGCACGGTTTAAGAAATGAACATAGTCATCAATATATTGTTCTATTTGGTAATCGAAGTGATTTTTCTCTCGAATTTCATGATTGTCTTAACATTCTCAACTATTAATCCTAGGATTAAGAAGGTCGCACAATCCTGTAGTTAAAAAATGGAAATGTGGGAGGGCAGAACGAGGCACAATTCGGTATAGTTAAAAAATGGAAATGTGGCAGGTGGCGACACAATCCGGTACAGTTAAAAAATGGAAATGTGGGAGAGCAGAAGGTGGAACAATCCGGTAATTAAAAAATGGAAATGTGTGAGGACAGAAAGCACTCCTTTTGGGACTCGAACCTGGGAACTACAGATTACGAGCCTGGCGCGCTACCGACTGAGCCACCCCCGCCCCAATGGGTTTGGTTGTTTTATCTCTGAACGGCACTTTTTTGCATAACATGGGCTAATCTAATTTTAACTACCGGATGCTGTATAATACCGAATTATACAGCATCCGGTAGTTAAAAAATGGAAATGGGGGAGGACAGAAGGTGGCACAATCCGGTAGTTAAAAAATGGAAATGTGGGAGGACAGAAGGTGGAACAATCCGGTAGTTAAAAAATGGAAATGTGGGAGGGCAGAATTTGATACTCTGTAGCTTGTCCGATAAGCTTGCTCTCTATTACTCATTTGTCAAGCAATGTACAGAAAAATGGAAATATCAATCTTGTGTCAATAATCAAATTCGAGGCTGTCTCCTGGTTAGACTTTTATGAAAAAACACGTTTGAAGATATGTAACATGTCAATTGTCTAAATTTCATTTTGAACAACATTCATTCACTACTTAGAGTTATAGAAGTTTGAATATTGAACAACAAGATGTATCCGTTTTATGATTTCACTTCAGAAGTTAAATAAAACTTGAAAAGTATTATTCCTAACCATTTTAAAAATAGGTACGTTTTAAGATTTTGTGTAAATAATTCTTTTAATAATAAAACTATCCCTAAGTAACTTTAATAACAAAGTTAGGCATAATAACAGTTTTACACACGTTTCTTAGGCCTAACTTTGCTACTAATTACGTATTCCTGCTTCCATAGTTTTTTAAATACCCAACGAATATTGTTGAAAAATCTACATTTATATAGTTTTGAATAAGATTTAAATTTATATAGTTCTATTTTTCCTATAAAAAACTTAAATTTGAAGATCCGTAATTTCTACAATGACTCTCCACGGACTTCACATAACTTAACGTCGTAACAAATACAAACAATAAACCACCACTATCAATTTGCTAAAAAAAAAAAGGAGAATGCTTTTTTTAAAATGACATTTAATAATTCTAATCGAAATAGACAAGATTTTCAGATCCCTTATATTTTTGATCAATTACCTAAAAAAATTATAAAAAAAAAAATTCATTTCCATAGATAAAACGTGATACAGAATATGATGCAGTACAGTGCAACACAGCTATAATACATTTTTTATATACACTACTATGTAATAGTATATATTTTAAATATTTTAGGTTCAATCAAATATTAAGTAAAGTTTGAAAATTTCCTCGGCAGTTGACCGAGCTTGTAAACTAGGTTTACTTCATTTCATTACAGTTGCGGTCTTTGAGCTAAAAACTGTGAGGATTCACGTTTCCGCCATAATTGCAAATTTAAATTACAGTCCATCAAAGGTTTCGTGGGTAGCTTATTTCACTGCTCCAGTGAGAACTTTCGCAATTGCCGGTAAAAATTTGGCGCGTAACGTTCTATTTACAATTCAGATTTACCACCAAAAAAATTTGGATCCTAACACAGCTCCATTTATAATTTTCACAGGTAGTCGAATCCGAAATGGGGCGGGGGTGGCTCAGTCGGTAGCGCGCCAGGCTCGTAATCTGTAGTTCCCAGGTTCGAGTCCCAGCTGGGTCAGTGTCGAGATTTATCTCCGCAAAATTCCCCGCCCTGCCCACGGTCAGTAGGGGACACCGATGGGCTTGGAAAGGCTGCTGTCCGTCGGATGGGACGTTAAGCCGTGGCTCCGTGTGCGGGAGAGTCATACCCTGTGTACGTTAAAGAACACGCTGGATGGCCTTGACGGGAGGCTACCATCTGTCTCCCAACAGCTGTTCCAGTGGGTCCCCTCCCCCAACCTTCTCTGAACCTTCGGGGTCCATGAGACCTAGCCATTTAGCCCATGGTATGCAAAAAAGTGCCGCTCAGAGGTAAAACAATCTAAACCGAATCCGACTCATTTGCTGATGCCCTTGAATTAGTTTCAAGAGAATTTTGATCTTTTTGATCATGACACCTGTGAAGAGGTAGAAGAAACTCTTTCGTTTCGGACAGGAAGAAAGATCAGAGCTACCCTTTACATCTCCTCTTGAGCTCTCTCAAGCCATCAAGAAATTGAAACCTAACAAGGCTTCAGGCCCCGATAATATTTCCAACAGAATGCTGAAACACTTCCGAAGAAAGCCATTACGCATCTCTGCGGGATTTTTAATTTCCTTCTCCGTCACCATGTTTTTCCAGAAGCCTGGCAAAACGCTTATGTCAGACTGATATACAAACCAGGAAAGGACCCTCTCTTTCCTCACAGCTATCGTCCAATCAGTTTGCTTTCCAGCCTAGGAAAACTAACGTAGTATCCTCAATAGATTGGAAGAGTTCCTCTCAATCCATCCTGTCTTACCTGAAACCCAATTTGGTCTCAGGCGTAAAAGATCGACAGAACATCAGGTCATCAGAGTTGTGGAAACTATTTCTGAGGCACTGAACAAGAAGGAAACAGTTGCTGCCGTCTTTCTAGACGTGGCCAAGGCTTTTGACCGCATCTGGATGGACGGCCTCATTTACAAACTCTCCAAGATTGGAATGCCTACGGAACTCACCTG
Organism: Ryuthela nishihirai; assembly: GCA_038380435.1. Lineage (NCBI taxonomy): Eukaryota > Metazoa > Arthropoda > Arachnida > Araneae > Heptathelidae > Ryuthela > Ryuthela nishihirai. The sequence goes on from JAWZYU010000006.1 coordinate 106,356,968, forward strand.
TATCATTCAATCGTATCTCTTAAATCGAACATTCCAGGTTCATATTAAATCTTCCATTTCTACCAAGAGAGTAGTGGCCGCTGGAGTTCCTCAAGGCTCTCTCCTAGGCCCTACTCTCTTCTCATTATATCTCTTTGATATTCCTTCATTTGAGTGAATCGTTATCGCACAATATGCTGTTGACATTGCTCTCATCTCCCCTTCCTTGGGAGGTCATTTTGCAATCAGAAGACATCAGAATTGCCTTGATAAAATGGATACCTGGTATGAAAAATGGAAAATAAAGATCAACACTGAGAAGAGTAACGCCATCCTCTTCAGTGGTAAGAGGATTAAAAAACCTTTAACTTTACACTTTTTAGATGAACAATTCAAGTGGCAGGAGACTGTCAAATATTTGGGAGTCACTCTGCATCAGAAGCTTAAGTGGGATCCCCATATACACGGCATCATCACAAAAGTTAACTGTCAGATGTCAACTGGGGACTCTTCTAGGAAGAAATTCAGTATTATCCATTGATAATAAATTACTAATTTATCTCATGGTCATTCGACCTATGCTTCCCCAATTTGGGCGAACACAACTCCTACGAACATTCATAAGATACAGGTCTTGCAGAATAAAATCCTGCGATGTGTGGTCAATACCCCCTGGTTTGTAACCAATAGACAATTGCAAAAAGATCTGGGCATTGATCATATTTACACATATCTTAAGTTTGTCTCGCGAGGTTTATACGAGTCAGTGCAGAAAAACCCGCACGAGATTATATCCTGCCTTCTGGACTGCGATTATGAAGTCCTTAACAGATGGGGCGGGGTGGCTCAGTCGGTAGCGCGCCAGGCTCGTAATCTGTAGTTCCCAGGTTAGAGTTCCAGCTGGGTCAGCGTTGAGATTTATCTCCGCAAAATTCCCCGCCCTGCCCACGGTCAGTAGGGGACACCGATGGGCTTGGAAAGGCCGTCGTCCGTCGGATGGGACGTTAAGCCGTGGCCCCGTGTGCGGGAGAGCCATACCCTGTGCACCTTAAAGAACACGCTGGATGGCCTTGACGGGAGGCTACCATCTGTCTCCCAACAGCTGTTCCAGTGGGTCCCCTCCCCCAACCTTCTGAGCCTTCGGGGTCCATGCGACCTGGCCATTTAGCCCATGGTGTGCAAAAAATTGCCGCTCAGAGATTAAACAACCCAACCCTTAACAGATACAAGGAGCCTAAGATGGCTTTCGCTAAAGAAAGTTATCCATTTTAGGTCTCTTGTGCATCATTACTACTCTTTTGTTTTAGGCTCTTTTGCCCTTTGGGTCCCACCATTGTGTGGTTTACTTTTGTTTTTCAAACTGATGCGAATTAGGCATATTTCCAGATGAAGGTTATGGGTAATATTGTACCCGATACTTCATTTTATGATGTAACGATCTATGATCTACAGGTAGCCGACGCGACGGCAGCGCCCCAAATGTCACACATTCGACAAGTATTTAATTCCGTCCCACGGCAGATAGGGATCCGATCTTTTCACCCAGCACGAGGCCACATAAGGAGTGCCTGCATACGAAATTTCAGACCAATCAGTCAATTGCTTTGAGAATTAGAGAGCGCCGCAATCTACCGATAACAACAGTTTGAAGCTGGTGCACGCGCTGACGTCACCACACCATCAGAGCCATACGTGTATATCGAATACGACCGTTATATACGATACTCCGAGAAGCTTTTACTTTGGGTTGGGTTGTTTTACCTCTGAGCGGCACTTTTTTGCACACCATGGGCTAAATGGCCAGGTCACATGGACCCCGAAGGCTCAGAGAAGGTTGGGGGAGGGGACCCACTGAAACAGCTGTTGGGAGACAGATGGTAGCCTCCCGTCAAGGCCATCCAGCGTGTTCTTTAACGTGCACAGGCTATGGCTCTCCCGCACACGGGGCCACGGCTTAACGTCCCATCCGACGGACGGCGGCCTTTCCAAACCCATCGGTGTCCCCTACTGACCGTGGGCAGGGCGGGGAATTTTGCGGAGATAAATCTCAACGCTGACCCAGCTGGGACTCGAACCTGGGAACTACAGATTACGAGTCTGGCGCGCTACCGACTGAGCCACCCCCGCCCCGTTTCACTTTGGTATACCACACAATAGTGTGCATTAAAAATGCTTCCACAAAATTTTCGTATATTTGCATTTATATTCAATGACGTGTAATTTAAATTTGCTTTTTGCATTTTTTACTCTGGTAAAAGTGGGAGGAGTACACAATGGTTTAAATGGCCAGGTCACAAGGGCTCAGAAGGGGTTAGGTTTGTTTTATCTCCGAGTGGCACATTTTTTGCAAACAATGGCCAGGTTACATGGACCCCAAAGGCTCAGAGAAGGTTGGGGAAGGAGACTCACTGGAACAGCTGTTGGGAGACAGATGGTAGCCTCCCGTCAAGGCCATCCAGCGTGTTCTTTAACGTGTACAGGGTATGGCTCTCATGCACAGAGCCACGACTTAACGTCCCATCCAACGGATGGCGGTCTTTCTAAGCCCATCAGTGTCCCTTAACTGACCGTGGGCAAAGCTCAGAGACGGCTCAAAACCCACTAGACAGCTGTTAGACAATATAGTAGTCTCATATCAGTGCCATCCAATAATTGGGTTTGCTGCTTAATTGCACCTGTGCAAACAATAGGCTAAATGGCCAGGTTACAAGGACCCATGGGCTCAGAGAAGGTTGAGGAAAGGGACCCACTTAAGCGCTGTTAGGAGACTGACGGTAGCCTCCTGTTGCCATCCATGGACATTTTGAACGTACACAAGGTATGACACTACTGCACATGTGCCATAACTTCACATCCCATCGTACAGCAATTTTTCCAACCCCATTGGTGTCCTCTTTCTAAAAGAGGACAAGGGGATAGATTGTTTCACCTCCGAGCTGTTTTTGTTCATAATGGGCTAAATGGCCAGGTCACAAAAGCTGAGATTTGGGGGGAGGGAACACACTGGACAATTGTTAGACTGATAGTAGCCTCCCATCAACGTTATCCAGCGTATTCTTTAACTTGCACAGGGTATGGCTCTCCACATGTACCATGGCTTAACATCTCATCCAAGGGATGGCAGCCTTTCCAAGCCCATTGGTATGTTGTCCCTTATTGACAGAGGGCAGGGAGTTTTGCGGAGATAAATCTCAATGGTGAGATTCGAACCTGGGTTGTTTTACCTATGAGCGGCACTTTTTTGCACACCATGGGCTAAATGGCCAGGTCACATGGACCCCGAAGGCTCAGAGAAGCTTGTGGGAGGTGACCCACAGGAATAGCTGTTGGAAGTCCCGTCAAGGCCATCCAGCTTGTTCTTTAACGTGCACAGGGTATGGCTCTCCCGTACACGGGGCCACGGCTTAACGTATCATCCGACGGACGGTGGCCTTTCCAAGCCCATCGGTGTCCCCTACTGACCGTGGGCAGGGAGGGAAATTTTGCGGAGATAAATCTCGACGCTGACCCAGCTGGGACTCGAACCTGGGAACTACAGATTACGAGCCTGGCGCGCTACCGACTGAGCCACCCCCGCCCCAATTCGAACCTGGTAACTACAGATTACGAGCCTGACACGCTACAGACCGAACCACCCACCACACAGGGTAAGGTTGGTGTTTGGCGCAGATAAATCTCAATGCGGGCCCAGATGTGACTAACCAGGAGCTGCAAATTACGATTCCGGTGATACCGAACTCGGCCAGGAGTGCTACCGGCTATAATTACGGTGTGTTGTCAGTAATGACGTTGGCTGGAACGAAAAAGCAAAGACAAAAAAACTCGATAATGCTAGAAATCAATTTTCTTTTTCCTTAGAATTATTTTAGCTTTAATATATAAACGTATAAATTTCTTGATGTGGAGTTGTAAAAATATATTTATATTAATACATTTGACTTGGTTGCACATCATATTTGACCTTTTGGAAAAAAAATGTAGCACATGGTAAAGGTTGAGCATCACTGATTACGGATATAAAAAAAAAATTGACGCTCCCTATTAGAACAAAACTAACTTATTAATAAAATTATTTTAGGTCATAGACAGTGAGATGGCAACTGTAGTCCACCATAGGCAGTATCATTACATATGCAAGAGATTCATTATGTTGTGTTCGCTGTTTTTCATTTGATTATTAGTCACCAGCAAAAAGCCATTAAATTAACGTAAAAGCAGAACTTGAAGTAACATTTCTCCAATCTCTTATCGGGATAATTAATTATTCCCAGAGTTACTGCTAGGCGCCACCTTTTTCTTTCCAAAAGTCTTTAAAGTCAAGTTTTACGAATTTTTAGAACGAGAAAAGAAGTCATAATTCTTTAAACACTGAACGAATGTTCATAATTCTATGTTATATTTAAAATATACTGCTCACAAAAATTAGGGGATATTGCCAAATGAATATGAAGCAAAGAAATATCCCCTAATTTTTATGGGCAGTATATATTATTTCCAAATCATATTTCTTACTCCATGAATATCCCTACCCCAAGAACAAGATGGCGACCAACAGTAACTTTGCGAAATAATAACCCTTACAAACTATTAACTTCATAGAGCTAAACAAACGAAACAGAAAACAAAAGATAGTAACTTTCATTAATATATGTACATACATTCGTTACCATATCTTTTGTTGATTTATTCATGTGCTTCTTAACAGGAACAAAATATTCTGTTAATACAAAAACATCTCGACCTAACATTTTCTAGACTTCAAACCAGAAGAAAACTGAAAGTTGTTTTCTTTATTCTAAGAACTCTATTTTAATTTTTATTATTTCAAATTTTCTAATAAGTAATGCATAAATTGTCTAGCTGCGTTTTTTAGATATAAATTATGCTTTAATATTTGATCCCTACAATTAACGAAACAAAATAATGAGCTACAAATTCTACATCTAACAGTGACTTTTACATTTGATTTAAAGAAATTCAGTTGAATGCAATAGTAAACCTTAATTCCTAAACATTAAAAAGGTTTTATAAGTATCAAATAGTGTAGGTTGTCCAGTTTCCATTAAAAATTTAATTTCCTCTAAAGTAGCTTACTTACCATGGATGTCTGACATTTTCTCAGCATGCCATTGAAAAGTTCTGAGAGAGGCAAGCCCTCTACAGAAAGATAATTTAAACCTATCTAGATTTAAAATTTGGATTCACGTTTCGAGTTAATGTTTCTCGTATGTATTTGGCATTGAAATAATTGAATAACACTTTTACACAATAAACTTTCAAATAGGTATCATCGAAGGAATTTCTGATCTTTCATACCTTTGATAGTATTAAGAAACTATCTTTTTGCAAAGAATGTATATAAGAAATCAAGCCTCGTCTAAAAGTAAATGGCGCAGCCTGTCGGTTTTTTGCTGAACCACATCGTCCAATTTTTTGGGGAAAAAAATGAACCAAGACTGCTGGGTTTTCCCAGAAGAATATTCGAGAATGTTATGAAACCCTATTAGTATGTAAACTATTAAAACATAAAAATCGTATGTTATAAATACATTAAAAGGTACTGTGGTATTTTAATATTTTTAATTTTCGATATTACAGCTCTCTTTAAAAACTGGTATTAAAATCAAAAGTCATATCTAATTTATAATCTGAGCCCTTTGTGTCCACATTTTAACCAGTTGTCATTTACGATACAACTAAAATTTTCAAATCACGTTAGTGGGTGAAGTAAAATGAGGTTAACGGTTGAATAAATCCGGTACTCAGTTCTCACGTCACAATATCCGATAATTTTTAATCTTTCAAATTTACATTTCTTTCCTGTTGACTTAAGCTTAATTATGGAAATAAGGAGGATAATAAGACAACTAATTCGCCCCTTTATTACGACCTGATGGCTCCAATGAAATGCGAGAATTTGTCACGTTTAGAGGGCGCTGCAAAATCACAGTTTACATTACGACAATGGAAGCTTGCTTCCTCTTCTTCCTTAGACACCGATACTGTTAAGTGTTTGCTGGTTATACACTTGGTACAGACTAACACTTAAAAACAATATAATTTCTTTCAAAATTCCACCATCCCAGTGGCAAAAATTTATTATTAGCTGCAAATCAATTGGCCCAGGATAAGGCATGGACGTTTTTCTTGCTTTGATCTTGCCTTCCTCAATGGCATATTACATTGTGAATCTCCTGTCAGATCTCTTTGGCAAGCAGGACCTTGAAGGGAATTTTATTACAGAAATTGTGTCGAATATCAGATCTTGAAAATATAGGCTGTGTAATAAGCATTATGCTAATTAAATATCCTTATTCACTTTCCTACCAGAATATTAGGGAATTTTCATGTTATGTCATGGGAATCTAAATTAGAAACTCCAAAACTTCTGATATATGGACTTAATGGAAAAAATATGACTGGAGATAAATTAAAGATCATAATCAAATCTATTTAAATCTCGATATCCAACAATATTCATATAATATTTAAAGATTTTTGGAAGTTAGAATACAAAAGAAATGATTCATAAGAATTTACCCCAGAAATTAATTAAAACTTATTAAGTATTGTTCCAAAACATTTAACAAACATTTTGTAAGTTTGCATAATGATTTCAATACCAAACTACACTAAAGGTTTGGGGATTGGGATGGTCCTGATTTCTGTACTTTCCGGTCTTGAGAATAAAGTTTAAAAAGGGATGAAGAAAAATAAAACAAGTAATTCGTGATAGTGTTTTTACTACGAAATAATGAGTACGAATTTATTCTGGAAATCATTCACAAAAAAAAAATACATTTTTATTACATAAAAATATAAATAAATACCCCCTCAAGCAGCTTGCTACAGAGGTCTGACAGGAGCCTGTCAGTTTATATGCCATAATAGAAGGTCTGTAAGGATGGCAGGACCTCAGCAGAAAACAACACGAACATCCATGCCCAAGATCCGGGGCTCGAACCCATTTAAAAAAACTAAAGTGTTCCTTTATTTTGACGACTTCATGTGCATCTGATGCACTATTGATGGAACATTTGTTTTATCGATAGATTTATTTTCTTAACTATTTCAAGTTTTTCACTCGGTTTTAATGTGGTTTCCTTTCTTTTAATGTTACGAACTCTTTCTACTTTTGAAACCATTTTTATGGGGTTAATAAAAATTTGCATATAATACGTGTAAGCTGCATATGTTAATGAAAGCAGTAGGAGAGCAATTAATACACTATAGTATTTAGCGTGGCCACAGATCGAATGACTTATGTTTCAAAATCGTGAATCATCGCAGATGAACAACACAAAAAAAGAAATTTGAAAGTTTTTAACAGTTAACACAAAATGCCATTGGCGCTTTAACCAGAATTCTGTAATACGCAGGAAAATAACAGACCGCGTAATTCACAAAAGTTCTCTAGTATTTTAGAAAGTCTGGGTTTTCACACTTTTACTGTATTGTGAACGGTTTTTTTATAAGGTAATATATTGTTAGATATTCCAGTTTACATAACTTTTCAAACAATGAACGAATATTGATGAAAATCGGGATTTATACAGATCTGATTCTGATCTTTGGCTTCACTCGCATTTTTCCATTTAATACATATTTTGGATGTAATATTGCCATTGACCTAGAAAAATTCTTTAATAATTTTTTTGTTAGGAGAGTTTAATTTACATAACATGCTTCTGAAGCTAAAAGCAACTAAATAGAAGATGGAAATATTACAACACTTTAGTTGGCTCGATGTGCTTTATTCTTAAAAAAAAAAACAAATTTCTTAAGCTTATTGAATCTCAATAGAGAACAAAACAGACTGCACTACAGTTTAAAAAAAATGAGATTCACAGAGACTTTAGGCATGCGCATTCAATTTGTTTCAAAGCAAACAAAAAAGTTTTTTCACTTTGCCCAAAACTGTGCCAGAGTTAGTTCAAGTCTCAAAAATGATTATGCCCATGGTCATCCGCAGAGAAGAGGGGAGGTCATTCTCCTGGAAATTAATGTCCAATCTGATGGTCAGCAGCTTCCCAAGCCCATCGGTGTCCCCTATTGACAGTAATTTTGTAGAGATAAATCTCAATGCTGGCCTAGTTGGGACTGAAACCTGGGAGCTGCAGATTATGGACCTGGTGCACTATCGACTGAGTCACCTCTAAAATCACAAGACTTACATTTTAAACGCATTTAAACTTTTGTGTAATAAGGCTTGTCTGAATTCCACCAGAATTTTCAAACTGATTATCGGATTTTCAAAACCTTTTTTGTATTATTCAAAAAATTTTCCTAATACTGCCTAAAATTACCTTTTTTTTGTAATGCAGCTAATAAAAACGACACTAGATATGATTTAAGCAATTCTGAGAAGCCAGGATCATTATCTTAAAAAAAAATAGTATGGTGCTTTTGCAAGGTTTGTAATTCCATGCCCCCCCCCCTCCCATGGGCATATTGAGGGGAAGATATTATTGATGCTTATGTTACTTATTATGATCATTACTGATTGAAAATCACTTGTTTTTTAATAATTAAAAATATAAGTATAATTTAATTTTTAATAGTTACTTAGGTTTTAATCTTTTAAAAAAATTAAATCACCCCAAACATTTTTAAAATTCGTCACCCCTCCCCGATGAAATTTCTGCATACACCACTGATCATGCCATGAAAAGATTTACAGAACTGCATGGCATGATTATATAAATTAGTAACTCAGATTTTGTTAGTGAATTAATATCAGTAAATTTCTTCTTTCTTAGCACCCATTCGCTGAACATCACACTGTGAAAAAGTCTAATGTTAGAGTAGTCAAAAGTAAAAGCAGTTCCAGCACATATTGCGACACTTATTAATTTTTCTTTCGCTATATATATATATCCAAGATTTTCTTTCATCGAATACAAAACGCCAATCAATCGTCCCATCACCTGATTAAAGCTGAAATCACTTTTGTTTCTTTGAAATAGTGATTGGTCATCGCAAAAGCAACTTGCTTGGAAGAACGAGCATTGGAAAAGTTCATAGGCAGAGTTCGGAGAACTCTTAAAAAGTTTCCTATTTTATTTTTATTCTGCTAGCCTGGAATATTTTCTGTTGGAGCACATTCTAGGAGCAGTTGCAGGAGATGAGTGAGTTTTTCTGAAAAAAAGATCAATTTGGAAAAATATTAGAATAAGTTTATTAAATTCATTTAGCATAAAGTTAATTATTCATAACAAGATAACATGGCGAATGTGGAATATTCGTTTCCAAAGAGAATGAAGTTTTTAATTTGCGACTTTAGCAGTGGAAATTACAACTAATGGAAAATCTAACAGTGGAAATTAGAACTAATGGGTAATTTCGTTGTTTTACCTCTGAGCGGCAATTTTTGCCCGAAATTCGCTAAATGGAGTCATTAGTATCCCAAGGATTGCGTTTTACCTCTGAGGGGCATATTTTCTTTCACAATGGGGCTAAATGGCCAGATCACAAGGTTGTTGGGTTGTTTTACCTCTGTGCGACACTTTTTTGAACACCATGGGCTAAATGGCCAGGTCACATGGACCCCGAAGGCTCACAGAAGGTCGGGGGATGGGACCTACTGGAACAGCTGCTGGGAGACAGATGGCAGCCTGCCTTCAAGGCCATCCAGCGTGTTCTTTAACGTGCACAGGGTATGGCTCTCCCGCACACGAGGCCACGGCTTAATGTCCCATCCGACGGACGGCAGCCATTCCAAGCCCATCGGTGTCCCCTACTGACCGTGGGCAGGGCGGGGAATTTCGCGGAGATAAATCTCAACCATGATCCAGCTGGGACTCGAACCTGGGAACTGCAGATTACGAGCCTGGCGCACTACCGACTGAGCCACCCCCGCCCTTTTAACTATGTAGGTCTTATGGTATAGGGAAGGGGTCGCATAATTTTACCTACGATTCTAGGACGTTTGCATAATTTTATTACTAGATTTATCGCAATTCTATGGGGTTGCATACAATAATTAGAATTCTAGAGGTCACATAATTTTTATTCTGAAAGTCGCACAATTTTATTACATTCTAACGAGTCAAATTTATTAGAATTCTAGGGTTATTGCGTTTTAGGGGGTTCGCACAATTGAATCTCCATTTTAAGTGTCACATAATTGTTACAATCTTTAGGAGTTTTTAGAGTTCGTAATGCAAAAAAAAAATATCCGAACACTATGGTTGATGACAAAATTCAGAAAAAATATCTGGCAACGATTTTTTTTAGAAATTAGTGATCTGGCAACCTTCGTGTCACGTGAAACTAATTTCTAAGAAAAATGGTTGCCAGATATTTTTTCTGAATTCTGTAATCAACCACGGTGTTCGGATACTTTTTTTGAGCGACTGTAGGTGGTCATATTATTTTGATACTAGATCGTGTGGGCTCGCTCACAAATATTGAGCGTGTGCAGTTACCGTTCACAGCAAACTGGAGCGTGTGCAGTTACTGCACACGCTCCAGTTTGCTGTGAACGGTAACTGGAGCGTGTACAGTTGCTGTACACGCTCCAGATATTTTTCCTGAATTCTGTAATCACGTGACAGGAAGGTTGCCAGATCACTAATTTCTAAGAAAAATCGTTGCCAGATATTTTTTTCTGAATTCTGTAATGAACAATTTTTTTCATTGTGTTCGGACAATTCTAAAGGGGTACATAAATTTGAAAATTTTAGGGTTCGTAATGTCAAAATGTTTGAGAACCACTTGTGTAATTAATGTCCCTGTAACGTCAACAGACTCATCAAAAACCTTGGAAGAAGACCTCCTATTCCTTAGTTGAAATCTGAATAATTAGGACTGCAGTATTTAACACATTAAGCATGGGTGTAGAGCAGATTTTTTTTCACTAAGGACGGGGAGTTATTTTGGTAGTATTTCATTTTCAAAATATTTATAACAAATATTTTACACAGTTTCAAACATTTAAATACAGTTTCATCAATTTTTAATTACTCAAATTATGAGGCATCATGTTTTTACCTCACCGTCTTTAAACTAAATTTGGTTCAGTAAGACGGTGTGGTACGTCGTGATGCCACCACTGAAATATAGTTAATTTTCGAGCTGAGGCATTCATTGATGTCACGCCGGTCAAAGTAGAACAGCCAGTGAGACATCAGTGCTATGCCACACCATGCTGAACGTGTTAAATTTTTGATCACTACTTTTTACAACATTTATAAGAAGTGATTTTTGTACTTACTCATAATTTTTAGCCTAATCTTGAAGTGTACAAAAGGGACATAAAAAAATAATCCGGAAAGTAGGAACAGCAGAGCATAGAAGTATTCAACTCTTGGATCCTGAATGATAGGCGCGAGCACCAAATATGCAGATACGAAAACCATCAACAGTGGAATTATCAGTGGAACCTGGCAATGGGAAAAACTTAATGATTACAAATTCAAAGAAATGAAAAGATGCATTTCATCAATTTATTACACTAATAAATGTTTTCAAAAAGTACTCAAAATATATAGGGACATGTCAAAAATAAAGATTAAAACTTTAGAGCCTCCTCCGATGAAAATCCTAGTAAAGGGTCGAAATATTAGGTTGTTTTGGGTTGTTTTACCTCTGAGCGGCACTTTTTTCCACACCATGGGCTAAATGGCCAGGTCACATGGACCCCGAAGGCTCAGAGAAGATTGGGGGAGGGGACTCACTGGAACAGCTGTTGGGAGACAGATGGTAGTCTCCCCTCAAGGCCATCCAGTGTGTTCTTTTACGTGCACAGGATATGGCACTTTTTGGACACAATGGGTTAAATGGCCAGGTCACAAGGACCCCGAAGGCTGAGAGGTTGGAGGAGGGGACCCACTGGAAGCTGTTAGGAGACAGATGGTAGCCTCCCGTCAAGGCCATCCAGCATGTTCTTTAACGTCCACAGGGTATGGCTCTCCCGCACACGCAGCCACGGCTTAACGTCCCATCCGACGGACGGCGGCCTACCCAAAGCCCATTGGTGTCCCCTACTGACTGTGGGCAGGGCAGAGAATTTTGCGGAGATAAATCTCAACACTGACCCAGCTGGAACTCGAACCTGGGTACTACAGATTACGAGCCTGGAGCGCTACCGACTGAGCCCCCCCCCCCCCCTACTGACCTGGAGTAGGACTGGGAGTCTTGCGGAGATCTCAATGCTGACCCAACTGGAACTGAAGTTATGTCGTGTAAAAACGATAGCTATTGAATTCCACCAAAATATCCACATAATGGGCTAAATGGCCAGGGTTAAGAGAAAGTTGGGGAGAGGGGATCCACTGGACAGCTGTTATGAGACAGATCGTAGCCTCCTGTTCAGGCCATCCAGTTACTAATTAACATGCACAAGGTATTGCTCTCCTTCACATGGGACCACGGCTTAATGACCCATCTGACAGACAGTGATCTTTCAATGCCCATCGATATCCTCTATTCACCATGGGTTGGGTTGTTTTACCTCTGAGTGGCACTTTTTTGCACACCATGGGCTAAATGGCCAGGTCACATGGACCCCGAAGGCTCAGAGAAGGTTGGGAGAGGGGACCCACTGGAACAGCTGTTGGGAGGCAGATGGTAGCTTCCCGTCAAGGCCATCCAGCGTGTACTTTAATGTGCACAGAGTATGGCTCTCCCGCACGCGGGGACACGGCTTAACGTACCATCCGACGGATGGCGGTCTTTCCAAGCCCATCGGTGTCCCCTACTGACCGTGGGCAGGGCGGGGAATTTTGCGGAGATAAATCTCAACACTGACCCAGCTGGGACTCGAACCTGGGAACTACAGATTACGAGCCTGGCGCGCTAGCGACTGAGCCACCCCCCGCCCCACCTTCACATGGGGTCACGTCTTAATGACCCATCTGACAGACAGTGATATTTCAATGCCCATCGGTATCCTCTATTGACCATGGGTAGGGCGGGTTATTACTGGTGATAATGATGATCATTTAACTAAATTTGTTATTCTGATTGATTTAATATCAAGATTCGCTTGAATTTAGTTTCATGGAAACGGTGCCACCTACCTTGTATGGTCGGTGAAGATCTTTCTCAGTCCATCTCATGATGATGACTGTGATCATGGTCCCTCCGTAGAACATCCAGGCCACAAAGCTGAAGAAATCAATGAGGCTTCCAATGTTCCCTGCCACAATCATTATGAGGACTATAATGCCCTGAAAGAAAATGGAAAATTGATATTAACTATTGATCATTGAAATGCTTATTTGTAATAATTACTGGAAAATCAACTATATTCATTGTATACATATTTAGTACTTACAGCTAAGGCATGAATGTAATGGATTTGGGTTGGGTTATTTTCTTTTTAGCATCTCTGTTTTGCACACAATATGCTAAATGACTAGGTCACAAGGACCCCAAAGGCTCAGTGAGGGGTTGGGTTGTTTTACCTCTGAGCGGCACTTTTTTGCACACGATGGGCTAAATGGCCAGGTCACAAGGACCCCGAAGGCTCAGAGAAGGTCGGGGGAGGGACCCACTGGAACAGATGGTAGCCTCCCGTCAAGGCCATCCAGCGTGTTCTTTAACGTGCACAGGGTATGACTCTCCCGCACACGGGGCCACGGCTTAACGTCCCATCCGACGGACGGCGGCCTTTCCAAGCCCATCGGTGTCCCCCTACTGACCATGGGCAGGGCGGGGAATTTTGCGGAGATAAATCTCAACGCTGACCCAGCTGGGACTCGAACCTGGGAACTACAGATAACGAGCCTGGCGCGATACCATCAGAGACACCCCCGCCCCAGTGAGGGTTGGGGACGGAACCCACTGTGACAGTTGTTGGAAGACAGCCTCTCGTCAAGGCCATACAAGGTGTTCTTTAAAGTGCATAGATCATGGCTCTCCCAACCACGGGCTATAGCTTAATGTGCTACCTGATGGACAGCGGTTTTTCCAAACCCATTGGGTCCCTTACTGACCGTGGGCAGGGTGAGAAATTTTGCAGAGAAATATCTCAATGCTGTGCCAGCTGGGACTCGAACCTGGAAACTACAGATTACGAACACCTGGCCTGCTACCGATTGAGCCACCCCCGCCACCATGTACCACTATTGAGGTAACATGCAAATAGTTGCATGTTACCTCAATAGAAAATCGCATTCAGAGCTCGAGAAATTCTTCGATATGATTTTTTGTGAAAATATGTCTAGATAATAAATTAAACATCTTGAACAAATGTATCTAAATCTCAATTTTTAAAGAATATTTATTCAGTATTCAAAATAGTTATGAACTCTGGAATATTTAACAGGCTACAAAAAAAAAATTGACCCCAAAATTTAATTAAAACAATAAAACCTGTTATTTAATTTTGGATACAAAAATTCTCATCTCTATCTCAAATGAGATCAAATTAATTCGAAATTATCCTTTATTCTGCCAAAAAAATTAACACTGAATTATAAACCTGATGGTAATTTTTTTTCACTTTAGTAAGTTACGTATATTATTTCACTGGATGTATTGGATTGTTTTACCTCTGAGCGGCACTTTTTTGCACACCATGGGCTAAATGGCCAGGTCACATGGACCCCGAAGGCTCAGAGAAGGTTGGGGGAGGAGACCCACTGGAACAGCTGTTGGGAGACAGATGGTAGCCTCCCGTCAAGGCCATCCAGCATGTTCTTTAACGTGCACAGGGTATGGCTCTCCCGCACACGGGGCCATGGCTTAACGTCCCATCCGACGGACGGCGGCCTTTTCAAGACCATCGGTGTCCCCTACTGACTGTGGGCAGGGCGGGGAAATTTTGCGGAGATAATCTCAACGCTGACCCAGCTGGGACTCGAACCTGGGAACTACAGATTACGAGCCTGGCGCGCTACCGACTGAGCTACCCCCGCCCCCTCACTGATCTAAATTCTTCCTGCACGTTATTCTTATCTTCCTAAATGTATCTGTATTCTAAGCATTTAATTTGCAATATATTTTCCATATAAATGCATGAATTGTTTAGTACTTGAAAAAATCACGCAGGAGAATACTCTTGTAAATATACTTACTGTATATTTATGTATACATTGTTTATAGAAAAATAAAATTTGGATTTGTTTAAGAGATCGTACTCTACTAGATGTTTTTATTTTAACTAGAAGTTCTTCGGTTAATCTGTCTATTAATGTTAAAAGAATGAGAAAGGCATTCTGCTTACGTTGAAGATGAGTGCAGGTGCAGGCGTGATGCGATGGACTTGGATATAAGAAAGGATTTCTGCAGTGTGGCCTTCTCTGGCGGCAACGAACGGCAGTCTGAAAAATTGAGAAAAATTAATTTCATATTCGACAGAAAAAATTTTTCTTTTAGCGAAGTGAAAATCGAACTAATTTTTTTTCCTAAATATATTTACTTCACGATCTAAGCAAACTATTTTTTGCATTTTTCGCAAATACAATTTTTTTTTCTCAATAATGCACATTGTCTTTTGTGGTAAGAATTTATGAGCTGGTTTGTTTTACCTCTGAGAAGCTCTTTGTATGCAATGTGCTAAATAGCCAGGTCACAAGGACCCCCAAAAGTGCGGGGAGGGGGTGGCTCAGTCGGTAGTGCGCCAGGCTCGTAATCTGTAGTTCTCAGGTTCGAGTCCCAGCTGGGTCAGCGTTGAGATTTATCTCCGCAAAATTCCCCGCCTTGCCCACGGTCAGTAGGGGACACCGATGGGTTTGGAAAGCTCGCCGTCCGTCGGAAGGGACGTTAAGCCGTGGCCCCGTGTGTGGGAGAATCATACCGTGTGCACGTTAAAGAACACGCTGGATGGCCTTGACGGGAGGCTACCATCTGTCTCCCAACAACTGTTCCAGTGGGTCCCCTCCCCCAACCTTCTTTGAGCCTTCGGGGTCCATGTGACCTGGCCATTTAGCTCATGGTGTGCAAAAAAGTGTCACTCAGAGGTAAAACAACCCAACCCAACACATTGTCTTTTGTGGTAAGAATTTATGAGCTGGTTTGTTTTACCTCTGAGAAGCTCTTTGTATGCAATGGGCTAAATAGCCAGGTCACAAGGACCCCCAAAAGTGTGCATAGAAGGCTGCAAAAGGTACCCATTGAACAGCTATGAGAGTTCAGTTGTTTTACCTCTGAGCGACACTTTTGCACACAATGGGCTAAATGGCCAGGTCACAAAGACTCCGAAAGCTCAGAGGATTGGGGAGGAGACTCACTGGAAAAGCTATTGGGAGATATAAGGTAGCCTTCCATCAAAGCCATCCAGCATGTTAACATGGACAGTGTGTGGCTCTCCTGCACACGGAAACACGGCTTAACTCCCTACCCGACAGACTGCGTCCTTTCCAAGCCCATTGACCAATGGCAGGGCAGGAGTTTTGTGGAGATAAATCTCAATGCTCGCCAGGGTGAGACGAACCTCAGAAATGCAGATAACGAGTCTGGTGCGCTACCGACTGAGTCACCCTCATCCTCTAAATCCAATTTGATAACCACTGCACCAGCCTTGTTAATTAATATAGCCTAAAAACGCGGCTATGTGATCTCAGGACCCCCTCACTCCCTTGGAAAAATTAATATTTTTTTTTCTTTAACGAAATATAAGTCTGTATTTAAGTTTTCTTCTGTTTTTAGAAAAAATTTTTTTACATGGGTTGTTTTACCTCTGAGCGGCACTTTTTTTACACACGATGGGCTAAAACAACCCAACACTGTCTTTTGTGGTAAGAATTTATGAGCTGGTTTGATTACGTCTGAGAAGCTCTTTGTATGCAATGGGCTAAATAGCCAGGTCTTTGATAGCCATGGGCTAATTAGCCAGGTTGGGGGAGGGGACCCACTGGAAAAGCTGTTGGGAGACAGATGGTAGCCTCCTGTCAAGGCCATCTAGCGTGTTCTTTAACGTGCACAGGTTATGGCTCTCCCGCACACGGGGCCACGGCTTAAAGTCCCATCCGACCGACGGCGCCCTTTCCAAGCCCATCGGTGTCCCCTACTGACCGCGGGCAGGGAGGGGAATTTTGCGGAGATAAATCTCAACGCTGACCCAGCTGGGACTCGAACCTGGGAACTACAGATTACGAGCCTGGCGCGCTACCGGCTGGGCCACCCCCGCCCCCAGGCCACAAGGACCCCAAAGGCTCAGAGAAGGTTGGGGGAGGGTATCCACTACACAGCTTTAGGGAGAATGATGGTAGCCTCCCGTCAAGACCATCTAGAGTGTTCTCCAACGTGCACAGGATACTGCTCTTTCCCGCACACGGAGTCATGGCTTAACATCCCATTTAATGGACAACGGCCTATCCAAGTGCATCGGTGTCGCCTACTGACCATGGACAGGACGGAGTTTTGCAGAGATAAATTCTTAATGCTAGCCCAGCTGGGACTCGAACCCGGGAACTACAGATTACGAACCTGGAGTGCTATCGTCTTAGCCCCCCACACTTTGAGGAAGACTTGGCCGCTGCATTTTTTACATGAAACGGAGGGGGCAAAATTTCGTCCCCCACTTGAGATAAATACCTGGATGCGATGAGGCAAGTGCCATTGGCAGCTCCGTATGCAGAGGCAGCTACCAGCAGAGGAATCAGGAAGGCTGCAGGGCCCAGGATGTAATTCGCAAACCTCTGAAAAATGAAAAAAAAAAAATGCGATTAAGACACAGTCTGATTAGTACAATAAGAATTTGGAAATTTTACTGGATAGAACAGTGTTCCGCTTTTTTTGTCGCAATCGAAATTCAAATATCTAACCAATTTGCGATTCAATATTTTTGACATTTACGAACCAAAATTCAAATATCTATTCAACTTGGTATTTAATTATCTATTCAACTTGGAATTCAATTATCTATTCAACTTGTGACGCAAAAATAGAAATATCTATCCAATCTGCGACCCGAAATATTCAAATATCTATCCAATCTGCTACGCAAAATTCAAACATCTATTCAGTCTGCGACCCTAAAATTTAAATATCTAGCCACCTTGCGACCCAAAATTCAAACGTCTATTTAGTCGGCCACCCTAAAATTTAAATATCTAGCCACCTTGCGATCCAAAATTCAGACATCTATTCAGTCTGCGACCCTAAAATTTAAATATCTAGCCACCTTGCGACCCAAAATTTAAACATAATTTATCTTGGGGCCCAGAATTCATAATTATTTCACTTGCGGACCGTAATTCAAATATCTATACACCTTCCCAAAATGCACATTTCGTGTGGATAATCTTTATTACTATCGATTAAGTTGGGTTGTTTTACCCCTGAGCGGCACTTTTTTGTGCACACAATGGGCTAAATGGC
Source organism: Ryuthela nishihirai (assembly GCA_038380435.1). Lineage (NCBI taxonomy): Eukaryota > Metazoa > Arthropoda > Arachnida > Araneae > Heptathelidae > Ryuthela > Ryuthela nishihirai. Next base: position 106,375,217 of record JAWZYU010000006.1, read on the forward strand.
CAGGTCACATGGACCCCGAAGGCTCAGAGAAGGTTGGGGGAGGGGGCCGACTGGAACAGCTGTTGGGAGACAGATGGTAGCCTCCCGTCAATGTCATGCAGTATGTTCTTTAACGTGGACAGTTTATCGCTCTCCGGCACATGGGACCATGGCTTAACGTCCCATCCGATGGAGACCATCGGTGTCCTCTATTGACCATGGGTAGGGTGAGGAGTTTTGCAGAGATAAATCTCAACGCTGACCCACCTGGGACTCGAACCTGGGAACTACAAATTATGAGCCTGGCGCGCTACCAACTGAGCCACCCCCGCCCCCAATGTCAAAGAATGCGACAACTTCGGTGAAAAAGTGTACATCTTTCTTTCCCTAACAAATAAATATCCACAAAAATGTGTGTTCTCTGTCCTATGTTGCGTTGGGTTGGATTGTTTTACCTCTATGCGGCATTTTTTTGCACACCATGGGCTAAATGGCCAGGTCACATGGACCCCGAAGGCTCAGAGAAGAGTGGGGGAGGGGACCCACTGGAACAGCTGTTGGGAGACAGATGGCAGCCTCCCGTCAAGGCCATCCAGCGTGTTCTTTAACGTTGAGTTGTTTTACCTCTGAGAGGCTCTTTTTTGCACACCATGGGCTAAATGGCCAGGTCACAAGAACCCCGAAGGCTTAGAGAAGGTTGGGGGAGGGGACCCACAGGAACAGCTGTTGGGAGACAGATGGCAGCCTCCCGTCAAGGCCATCCAGCGTGTTCTTTAACGTGCACAGGGTTTGGCTCTCCCTCGCACAGGACCACGGTTTAACGTTCCATCCGACGGACGGCGTCCTTTCCAAGTCCATCTGTGCTGTCCCATGTTGCACACGCTGTTTGTACACAGTTGAAACAAACGATATTTGCCACCTCTGCCTAGACAGATCCACGGCTTGTCCACCCACTACTCCATTTTCCACTGCAGATCCAAGAATAGACGAGATTATCACGTGCAGGTGGTGCGTCAGACAGAGGCACACTTGGAAACTTGCCTACTGGTCACTTCCTCATTGCTGGTTCCAACCGGCTCGCGCTGCCGGGTGCGTTGCGGTTTCTTGTCTTAATTTATCCCTCCAGTTGACTTGCCAGTATAACTGGAATATCGGTATATTTCTCCAAATTTAGGCGCCCCAATTACCCGAGGGTTGAGAGAACACAATGCCCTCTACTTTTTTTATTTTTATGAACCTCATTTTAGTATGGATTGCTTCTCTGCGAAAGTGTGCGTCTTCAAGAAGCCAGAAGTTTAGGGAAATTCAATGAACTCTGAAAATAATTTTCTTATTACTTTTGGTTCTGCTAAATTTAATCTCTTGCAGTATAGCGGCATTTCAGTAGAATAGGAATCGAAAGGAAGTACAATTTTACCACCATTGAGGATTCTGATTTAAAGAAATTAGTTTGATGTTCTCTTGATGTGCGATGTGCTCTCTTGATGAGACAGCATTGCAACATCAAGAGATATTTGCCAAGTCCTACGAAACCCCTAAAATGCTATTTGCCAAGTCCTATGAAACCCCTAAAAATGCCATTTGCCAAGTCCTATGAAACCCCTAAAAATGCCATTTGCCAAGTCCTATGAAACCCCTAAAAATGCTATTTGCCAAGTCCTATGAAACCCCTAAAATGCTATTTGCCAAGTCCTATGAAACCCCTAAAATGCTATTTGCCAAGTTCTATGAAACCCCCCAAATGCTATTTGCCAAGTTCTATGAAACCCCCCAAATGCTATTTGCCAAGTTCTATGAAACCCCCCAAATGCTATTTGCCAAGTTCTATGAAACCCCCCAAATGCTATTTGCCAAGTTCTCTTGAACCTCTAAATACTATTTGCTAAGTACTATTGAACTTCTAAAATACTATTTGCTAAGTGCTATGGAACTCCTAAAATACTATTTGCCAAGTCCTATGGAACCCCTAAAATGGTATTTGCCAAGTCCTACTGAACCCCTAAAATGGTATTTGCCAATTCCTATAGAACCTCTAAATGCTATTTGCAAAGTCCTATGGAACCAAATGGCGTCTGCCAAGTCCTATGAGTTTAGGGTTTCCTAAACGGTAATTGCCAAGTCCTACAGAACTCAATATATGTTACCAAAAAAAAAGTCATTCTTTTGCAGTGTGCTATAAATACAGGTCCTGCCATCCTCTCAGACCTACTGTGGCATATAAACTAACAGACTCCTGTCAGACCTCTCTGGCAAGCAGCTGCTTGAGGGGGTATTTATTTTTATTATTTATTATAAATACACAAAAGAATCAGGTCGTCCTTTCTTTCATTTCATACTAGCTGAACGTACCAGGCCAGCTGAACGTACCAGGTGTCACTTTTAATCTTCATATTCTTATTTTCACTGCACTGAGGATAAATTTTGTAAGTACCATCCCCCCTCCCGACACTTTAGTGCAGATTTTCAACAGGAAGATATTTGCCCGGTGGTGACTTGGATCATTTTTGACGTCAGCGAGCACTCCTCATAGCCCGTGGCTTAGTTTCTGCGTAGGCTATCGAGATTTTTATTTCGTTACCCCAGATTTTGTCGTCCTATGGCTCCCGTGATATTCTTCCGCACTGTCCAAATTTCGTACACAGCGCCACCGTATGCCTCAGCGACTGGTTTAAAAATTAGGTTCCGATTTGGCCCGTGGCTTCGTTTCTATACAAACTGTGATAGCTCGTGTCCCACTTTTAATCTGTATATTCTATTGTTTCCTGCACTAATGGTTAGTTTTGTGAGTATCCCCCCGACCCCCGACATTTTATCACAGTTTGAAGACGAAGAATTTCCCGGTGTTGCAAAGGTCATTGCTGATCATTGCTGGTTATTGAGCGCGCTATCAGACCCCGTGGCAAACGATAGATGTTTATTTCGTCAGATTTTGGCATTCTGTAATTCCCGACGTACTTCACCGAAAGGTCCCAAATTTCGTAGGCGGGTTCTCCCTGCCCGGTTAGAAAATCAAGTCCCCCTAGCTGTAATGGAACGCCTAAATAATGCCTTTGGAAATGTGGGGAATCTGGCAACGGTAGCAATTTTAATTATATTTTAACTCGTTACTTTCAGAGTTAGGGATCAATAAATGGCAACAGTAAATTTGATAGCGATTCTCGTTTCCAGTAGGAATAGCATGGTAAATATTTTTGGTTCTAGCAAGCCCCCCTTTTGGACTTTCGACTTGAAATTTGGCACTGGAATCCAGACCACAACTCGAAACATTCTCTGAAAATTTGAAACCTGTACGTTGATTTCCCGATGAGTTATGGCTGCCACAGACAGGCATCTTTTATTACATAGATTAACTGTAAATATTAAAATAGTTGCCCTGGCTTCAAATTGTTTTGTATCCTGCTACAATTTGATCCTAGGTACTACAAAAGTTGAGGGTACAAATTAAATTCAAATTAGTTGAGATCCGCCTCATTTTAGTTGTGATTGCATAAAAATCGAGTGCACAAAATGGTCGGTTTTCTTTTTATATAAGAATTTTAGAAATCTTTGTTATATGAACTACAATTATGAACTACTAAAGTAACTACAATTAAGTTTAAGAAAAGTGAAATCCCATATCCAAATAATAAAATGTCCCCTCAAGCAGCTGCTTGCCGCAGAGTCTGACAGGAACCTGTCAGTTTATATGCCATAGTAGATCTGTGAGGATGGCAGGACCTCAGCAGAAAAATCAGTAGTCAAGCACGCTAACCATTCGGCCATGGGATAAACATGTTATTTTCCCTGGCCACTATATTTTCAACGTTGTTTCCCGGAAACACTTCAAGCACAAGAGTGCTATTTAATCCCGACGGTTAATATGGCATTTACGGTTTTAGAGTTAATCATTACATCCTGGAATTAGGAAGCAGTTTTAATTTTTCAGTGTGAGGCCAGAGATTTTCTTTAATTGTAAAATCATGAATCCTTGGGTCAATTTTGGATCGAAAAACTTTGTATTTTGTAAGCAGACGATTTCATTTTCTTTACTTTCATTTCGCATACACACTATATTGTAAAAGTGTCCGGACACTTTTATGTCAAGTGAACGAATAGCCACATTCAAATCTACCTAACTTTGAAAATAAGCTTTTTACGGATTTGGGTTGGGTTGTTTTACCTCTCAGCGGCACTTTTTTGCACACCATGGGCTAAATGGCCAGGTCACATGGACCCCGAAGGCTCAGAGAGGGTTGGGGGAGGGGAGCCACTGGAACGGCTGTTGGGAGACAGATGGTAGTCTTCCGTCAAGGCTATCCAGCGTGTTCTTTAACGTGCACAGGGTATGGCTCTCCCGCACACGGGGCCACGGCTTAACGTCCCATCCGACGGACGGCGGCCTTTCCAAGCCCATAGGTGTCCCCTATTGACCGTGGGCAGGGCGGGGAATTTTGTGGAGATAAATCTCAATGCTGACCCAGCTGGGACTCGAACCTGGGAACTACAGATTACGAGCCTGGCGCGCTACCGACTGAGCCACCCCTGCCCCCAGCTTTTTACGGAAAAATGTCACTAGACATAAATTGAAGATCTCGGTCAGAGTTCTCTAAATCTCTATTTTCTATAATATTAATCTAATATTTAAGAAGTTATGAAAAGCTATAATATTTAACAACAGATGTTATCACACAGCACACTTTCAAAACATTTTCCCCCCCAAATTGATGAAAACTTCAACAATCCTTACACAAAATTCAAATATCGCATTTATATTGCAAACATCTTGTTATAACAGTTGTGATTCAACTTTTTGAAGTAAATTTTCAAAACTAGCAAAAGTTTCACTTAAATGTTTCGGCTTCCATAACTCTTTAAATTTTAGATTACAGAAAATAGAGATTTCTGACAGAGATTTTCAATTCGTGTCTAGTGACTTTTTTCCGTAAAAAGCTTGATTCCAAAGTCGGGTAAATTAGAATATGGCTATTCGTTGACTTAACATGAAAGTGACCGGACACTTTTTGCAATACAGTGTATAATAAATAATAAAATGTCCCCTCAAGCATCTGCTTGCCACAGATGTCAGACAGGAGCTTGTCATTTTTATAAGCCATAGTACATCTTGAGGATTATGTGGTTAAAAATTGAAGTAAACGATGGGTAATTTTTTTGCAACTGTAGGATATTCTTAATTTGAAATTTCATACTTTTAGTGTAACCGCCAAAAAATGTCGCGCGATCCCTATTACGAAACACTTCACTATAGAATGAAGAAGGGGTGTTTTACCTTTGAGCAACAATTTTTTTTTAGCACACAAGGGGCTATTATGGCCACGTCAAAAGGACTCTGAGGCAGGCACATGCCCACCCAGGTTGTTTTACCTCTGAGCGGCACTTTTTTGCACACCGTGGGCTAAATGGCCAGGTCACATGGACCCCGAAGGCTCAGAGAAGGTTGGGGGAGGGGACTCACTGGAACAGCTGTTGGGAGACAGATGGTAGCCTCCCGTCAAGGCCATCCCAGCGTGTTCTTTAACGTGCACAGCGTATGGCTCTCCCGCACACGGGGCCACGGCTTAACGTCCCATCCGACGGACGGCGGCCTTTCCAAGGCCATCGGTGTCCCCTACTGACCGTGGGCAGGGCGGGGAATTTGCAGAGATAAATCTCAACGCTGACCCAGCTGGGACTCGAACCTGGGAACTGCAGATTACGAGCCTGGCGCGCTACCGACTGAGCCACCCCTGCACATGCCCAGGATTTAGTTTCGTGGAGTTCTGAAAATAAGATTTCAGTCCCCCCCCCCCCCCCCACGCCATTCAGGCCATCCACCGCGTTCTTTAAAAAAATTGGAAGATCTTTTTGTTGGGTTTCTATAAACTTGAGAGTATCATTTAGGTGTTCCATAGGAATTGGGAAATATCTTTTATTTCATCGAACTTTTACAATATCGTTCAGAGGTTCTGTAAAACTCTTTGCAATATTGTTTAGGTTGGGTTGTTTTACCTCTGAGCGGCACGTATTTGCAAACCATGGGATAAATGGCCAGGTGACATGGACCCCAAAGGTTCAGAGAAGGTTGGGGGAGGGGACCCACTGGAACAGCTGTTGGGAGACAGATGGTAGCCACCCGTCAAGGCCATCCAGCAAGTTCTTTAACGTTGGGTTGTTTTACCTCTGAGCGGCACTTTATTTGCACACCATGGGCTAAATGGCCAGGTCACATGGACCACGAAGGCTCAGAGAAGGTGGGGCGGAGGTGGCTCAGTCGGTAGCGCGCCAGGCTCGCAATCTGTAGTTCCCAGGTTCGAGTCCAAGCTGGGTCAGTGTTGAGATTTATCTCCTCAAAATTCCCCGCCCTGCCCACGGTCAGTAGGAGACACCGATGGGCTTGGAAAGGCCGCCATCCGTCGGATAGGACGTTAAGCCGTGGCCCCGTGTGGGAAAGCCATACCCTGTGCAAGTTAAACACGCTGGATGGCCTTGACGGGAGGCTACCAGCTGTCTCCCAACAGCTGTTCCAGTGGGTCTCCTCCCCCAACCTTCTCCGAGCCTTCGGGGTCCATGTGACCTGGCCATTTAGCCCATGGTGTGCAAAAAAGTGCCGCTCAGAGGTAAAACAACCCAACAACTCAGAGAAGGTTGGGGGAGGGGACCCACAGGAACAGCTGTTGGGAGACAGATGGTAGTCTCCCGTCAAGGCCATCCAGCGTGTTCTTTAACGTGCACAGGGTATGCCTCTCCCATATACGGGACCACTGCTTAACGCCCCATCCGACGAACGGCGGCCTTTCCAAGCCCTTCGTTGTTCCCTACTGACCGTGGGCAGGGCGGGGAGTTTTGCGTAGATAAATCTCAACGCTGATCCATCTGGGACTCGAACCTGGGAACTACAGATTACGAGCCTGGCGCTTCTTACTCAATGGATTTCCCTTGCTACGAAGAAGGCTTCTGAACTAGAAATGAAAGCCAAGGCACAGTCATAAAAAGGCTCTTTTAATGGATCTATCAAGGTAGGAGCAGAGAGCTCATACAAAAGAGATCTAGTGGATGTCTAGAGAGAGAATGAATATTAATTTCACTTACCACGGCGACCGCTTCAGATGCCAGGAGCTCTGGGGGTGAGAGTACGGTCAAGTAGGAAATATTCGTTAACACGTAACAGAGAGTCACCAGGGGGATGCCGATCACTATGGCGCGAGGAAGGTTACTGGAATAAAAAGGAATGGCAATGTGGCATCATGGGATGAATGTCTTAAGTTTCAAACTTTTATTTTCTAAAAAAAAATGCGAATTAAATATTTTTATTTTATTTTTTGACCTAGAAAGTGAAAAAAAAAAAACAATTATGAAATCACTCGCCGAATTCGCTTCACAGAAACATGGGTAATAGTGGTCCCGTTCACTTGCGCGTTGTGCTGTTTTACCTCGATTTAATTGTTTTCACACAATGGACTAAATGGCCAGGTCACAAGGACCCCAAAGGCTCAGAGAAGGCAGGAGGGGGCCCACTGGAACAACTGTTGGGAGACAGATGGTAGCTTCCCGTCAAGGCCATCCAGCGTATTCTTTAACGTGCACGGGGTATGGCTCTCCAGCACACGGAGCCACGGCTTAACGTCCCATCTGACGGACGGCGGACTTTTCGAGCCCATCGGTGTCACCTACTGACCGTGGGCAGGGCGGAGAATTTTAAGGAGATAAATTTCAACGTTGACTCAGCTGGGACTCGAACCTGGGATTGGATTCGATTGTTTTACCTCTAAGCGGCACTTTTTTGCACACCATGGGCTAAATGGCCAGCCACAAGGACACCGAAGGCTCAAAAGAAGGTTGGGGGACGGGACGCACTGGAACAGCTGTTGGGAGACAGATGGTAGCCTCCCGTCAAGGCCATCCAACGTGTTCTTTAACGTTGGGTTGTTTTACCTCTGAGCGGCACTTTTTGCACACCATGGGCTAAATGGGCAGGTCACATGGACCCCGAAGGCTCAGAGAAGGTTGGGGGAGGGGACCCACTGGAACAGCTGTTGGGAGACAGATGGTAGCCTCCCGTCAAGGCCATCCAGCGTGTTCTTTAACGTGCTCAGGGTATGGCTCTCCAGCACACGGGCCACGGCTTAACGTCCCATCCGACGGATGGCGGCCTTTCCAAGCCCGTCGGTGTCCCCTACTGACCGTAGGCAGATCGGGGAAATTTGCGGAGATAAATCTCAACGCTGACCCAGCTGGGACTCGAACCTGGGAACTACAGATTACGAGTCTGGCGCGCTACCGACTGAGCCACCCACACCACTTCTTCATGGAAGTACATTAGTAGCACAATAACCGTGCTCAGCCATCTATTACAAAAGTACGACCAATAAAGTAACCGAAAATAGCACATCTCCCAGAGAGGTTTTCAGAAAAGGGTTAAAACAACCACGTGATTGAAGTATGATGACAGAGATGGTTGGCCGAGTTCCATCACCAACAACAGCGACGATCATTTTGCAGATGCGATGATCTACATGATGAGGAGACAAAATGTACGACTGCAAGTCACCTTTTGCTGCAGCTGCTTGGATTTTTTTTTCTACCTTCTTAAGAGAAGCAGATCAGAGAGAAGAAGTGTTATTTGCGTCTCTCCATTTACGTTTCGGTGTTGCATGGCGTTGCTCTCACATAACATTCTCGGATCGGATGTGGCTCTAAAAATAAGAGTATGGCCATACAGGAAGCTTTTTCCGCCTTATGAGCTGTTCTCAACTTCCTGGCGTGTGAAAGTTATTACCAGTCTAGAAGAATAACATGTCCCCTGAAGGAAAGGGGCGAGGGTGGCTCAGTCGGTAGCGTGCTAGGCTCGTAATCTGCAGTTCCCAGGTTCCAGTCACAGTTGGTTTCAGCGTTGAGATATATCTCCGCAAAATTCTCCGCCCTGCGCACTGTCTAGTAGAAGACACCGATGGGCTTGGAAAGGCCGCCGTCCGTCGGATGGGACGTTAAGCCGTGGCCCCGTGTGCGGGAGAGCCATACCCTGTGTTCACGTTAAAGAACACGCTGGATGGCCTTGACGGGAGGCTACCATCTGTCTCCCAACAGCTGTTGCAGTGGATCCCAGCCTTCTGAGCCTTCGGGGTTGTTGTTGGGTTGTTTTACCTCTGAGCGGCACTTTTTTGCACACCATGGGCTAAATGGCCAGGTCACAAAGACCCCAAAGGCTCAGAAGGCTGGGACTCACTGGAACAGCTGTTGGGAGACAGATGGTAGCCTCCCGTCAAGGCCATCCGGCGTGTTCTTTAGCGTGCACAAGGTATGGTGCTCCCGCACAATGGATCATGGTTTAACGTCGCATCCAACGGACGGCAGTCTTTCAAAGCTCCCCAGTGTACCCATTTTTCGTTGATAGCAACGCAAAGTTAATAGTGAAATTAAAGGATTTTAAATTCTTTAATTTCACTATTATATTATTACGAAGTATTACTATAATTCACTACGTATTTCACTACGTATTTATATTCACTACGTAGTATTACTATATTACTATAATTCACTATAATACATTACGAAGTATTACTATATTTCACTATTATAGTATTACGATATTCACTATTATATTCACTATTATAGTATTACGAATATAATCAGAGGAAACTTACATGTAAGGATTTATAAGTTCTTCTGTTACAAAGTTCAAATTATTCCTGAAAACAAAAAAATATTTTCGTCTTATCCAAGAATAATAGATAAAATAACGAAATGAAGTTCACACTCTGAAAACAAAATTCGAAATTGTTGACTGAAATTAATAATGTTCCCCAAATAAGGGACTTAGTGATGTCAAGACTATAGTTGTGCATCCTTAAGTATTCAGCTATTTTTAACTCCTTTAAAAATCTAAAAAAATTAGTAAATCGCCTATTGCAAATATGGGAGGCTAGGTTTAAAATAAATGAAGTTTCAATATTATATTTAGCAGTAGTAATTCGCACAAATGGGCGATTTGAAAATGTAAATCTTTGTAATGTTAATTATTAATAATAAAAAAAATAAAAATAAATTAAAACAATGTTAATTATTTACTAATATTTTTAATGTTAATTTTTGTAATACAATAAACTCTCGTTAACTAGAAGTTCGAGGAAAATAAAAAAAAAATATCGAATCAATACTAAAAATACAGACGCAGTTTAAAAATTAGTTACAGGGAACTGGCAATAGATTTTCACCAACTGAAATGTTTAGTTCGTACATTGAATCAAAGAACGTATAAGGAAAAGAAGTTCAGCTTTGACAAAGCGTAAGTAGCGACCTCAAGTGGTGTTTCGATTCGTATCGTGCAATTGTTTAAGCTGGGAAGCAAACAATAAGGGGCAGAGGAATTGTGCATCAAAAAATTTATATTTTAAAAAAAGGAAAAAAAAGTAACTGCACTTTGTATTTGAAAAAAATAATATCATGATTTTAATAAAGGTTTATTTTCTCCATTGGAATTATTTTCCGTTGAACCAACAATTATAAATTGAACGAATAGAGAAGATTTGAAATTAGCCTGAAGTTAATTTATAGAATAAATTATTACAATTAGAAGCTTTCTTGGTTGCATAGAAACAGGAAACAGAATTGATATTAATATACTCTGCAAGGATATCAATGGGAAATTATTACATAGGAAAAGCGAAGAGAATGGAAGTTGACAGTAACATGTAATTACAAAAGCGTTCGTCCCCTGTAATGTTGGTTTCACCTCTACGCCAAATGCACGATACTCGATTTTACATTAATCTCTATGGAAGGTTAACTTCTTCTCCCTCTACATTCTTTGCATTGAATAAACAGTTTTAGTAACTTTACAGGTCAACATTAGGTGATTCTGCACGTCTCATTCTTTTATCGTCAACTACCTTTTTCAATACCATATCTTTGTAATGATTGACAGAGTACTGTTAGGAATTCTTTGGTAATATCTGTTTCTCTTCTTTACTTTCAACAACTGATCACTTTTGCTTTATTACTTAATGACAATGCATTCATTCAACTTACGCTTTGCTGCCATTCAATACATTTAAATCTGTACCAGGAGAAAAACATTAAAATTAATTAACTAGCTCTAAATAAGAATTAAACTAGATTTATCTATGCCGAATTGGAAAGGAAACTGATGAGAAGTTTGAGGTAGAGAGTTTCGAATTAACAAGCAATCCCAGGTAGAGAGTTTCGGGATAGAGAAATTTGGGGTAGAGAGTTTCGGAATAAAGAGAAATTTGGGGTAGAGAGTTTCGAGTCAACGAGAATTTTGGATAGAGAGTGTTTAAAAAGAATTTTGGGGTAGAGAATTTGCAGTTAGAGAAATTTAAGTAGAGAGTTTCGGTTTAAAAAGACTTGAGATAGAGAGGTTCGAGTTAAAAAGAAATTTGAGATAGAAAGGTTAGAGTTAAATAGAATTTTGAGATAGAGAGGTTAGGGTTAAAAAAATTTTGTGGTAGAGAGATTTGGATATATGGAGGAGGTTTGGTGTAGGGGGTTCCAGTGAATGAGAAGTTGGAGGTATAGAGGTTCCAGTGAATGAGAACTTGGAGGTATAGAGGTTCCAGTGAATGAGAAGTTGGAGGTATAGGGGTTCCAGTGAATGAGAAGTTGGAGGTATAGAGGTTCCAGTGAATGAGAAGTTGGAGGTATAGAGGTTCCAGTGAATGAGAAGTTGGAGGTATAGAGGTTCCAGTGAATGAGAAGTTGGAGGTATAAAGGTTCCAGTGAATGAGAAGTTGGAGGTATAGAGGTCCCAGTGAATGAGAAGTTGGAGGTATAGAGGTTCCAGTGAACGAGAAGTTGGAGGTATAGAAGTTCCAGTGAATGAGAAGTTGGAGGTCTAGAGGTTCCAGTGAATGAGAAGTTGGAGGTCTAGCGGTCCCAGTGAATGAGAAGTTGGAGGTATAGGGGTTCGAGTTAATGAAAAGTTAGAGGTTTGAGTTACTGAGAAGTTGGAGGTATAGCTGTTTGAGTTAATGAGAAGTTGAAAGTATAGTGATTCGAGTTAACGAGAGTTAACTGTATATTATTAGCATCATCGAACCCCCAAAAAATAATTTTTCCTTTACCTATAAAGGAAAAATGATTTGAATACCTACAGAGGGACAGACAAGGAACGTGAAACCAATTAGCTTTACATTTTTTAAATAAAAATAACCATTAGTACATAACACTAAAGAGCCAAAACAATAACCATCTGCCTAATATGATGTTGGTCTTCCACGTGACTCCAGAACAGCTGTTACCCATCGAGGCATAGACGCCACAAGATTCTAAAGGTGTCTTCTGTATCTGGTACCAACACGTTACCAGCAGATCCTTTAACTCCTAAGTTACGTGGTTGAGCTGCCTCTGATCAGATATGCTGTTCCAACACAAACCACAGATGCTTGATTGAATTGATGTCTGGGGAATCTGGAGGACAGGGAAATACCTAGAAGTCTTCTTCATGTTCCGTGAACAATTCTCAAACAATCCGGGAAGTGTGGCATGGTGCTTATCCTGCTGGGTTGGGTTGTTTTACCTCTGAGCGGCACTTTTTTGCACACCATGGGCTAAATGGCCAGGCCACAAGGACCCCGAAGGCTCAGAGAAGGTTGGGGGAGGGGACCCACTGGAACAGCTGTTGGGAGACAGATGGTAGCTTCCCGTCAAGGTCATCCAGCGTGTTCTTTAATGTTGGGCTGTTTTACCTCTGAGCGGCACTTTTTTGCACACAATGGGCTAAATGGCCAGGTCACATGGACTCCGAAGGCTCAGAGAAGGTTGGTGAGGGGATTCACTGGAACAGCTGTTGGGAGACAGATGGTAGCCTTCCGTCAAGGCTATCCAGCGTGTTCTTTAACATGCACAGCGTATGGCTCTCCCGTACACGGGACCACGGTTTAACGTCCCATCCGACGGACGGCGGCCTTTCCAAGCCCATTGGTGTCCCCTACTGACCGTGGGCAGGGCGGGGAATGTTGCGGAGATAAATATCAACGCCTACCCAGCTGGGACTCGAACCTGGGAACTACAGATTACGAGCCTGACGCGCTACCGACTGAGCCACCCCCGCCCCCTGTGAAAGAAGGCACTACTACCGTTGCTATGAAGAGATGTAACTGGTCTTCAGTGTTGTTTAGGTAGGTGGTAGACGTCAGAGTTTCCTGCACATGAATGACTGGACCCAGGGTTTCCCAGCAGAACATTGCCCAAAGCATTACACTTCCTCCACCGGTTTTAGTCCCACGGTGAATCCTGATGCCAACATTTCCCCAGTTAAACGATGCACGTGTGCCCGGCCGTCCATGTGGTGCAACAGGAAACGAGATTCATCGGACCAGACGACATTCTTCCAATCATTCAAGGTCCAGTTTTGATGCCTGCATGCCCATTGAAGGTGCTTTCGACGGTGAACCGAGGTTAGCATGGGCCGTAGGAGTAATCTGCAGCTATGCAGCCCCTATTTTCAGCAGGGTTTGATGTACTGTGTGTTGCATCACATTACTCCCGTCACCAGTATTCAAATTATGGGTGAGTTGCAAACAGTATCCTTTCTGTTGGCTCATATCCCTCCCCCCCCCCCCCCGAATAGGGGGACCACCTTGTTGTGGTGGAGGGACTTCGGGCCCAGCACCCGGCTGAAGGCTTTGCCAGCCGGATTGGTCCCCGGTTGGACAGAGCCAAGACCAATTGAGGTCGAAGACATCGCCGACTGGTTGGACGGTGTCTAGACCTCATTATCAGAATTGGTTGGGTTGTTTTACCTCTGAGCGACATTTTTTCGCACACCCTGGGCTAAATGGCCAGGTCACATGGACCCCAAAGGCTCAGAGAAGGTTGGGGGAGGAGACCCACTGGAACAGTTGTTGGAACAGATGGTAGCCTCCCGTCAAGGCCATCCAGCGTGTTAACGTGCACAGGGTGTGGCTCTCCCGAACACGGCTTAACGTCCCATCCGATGGACGGCGGCCTTTCCAAGCCTATCGGTGTCCCCTACTGACCGTGGGCAGGGCAGGGAATTTTGCGGAGATAAATCTCAACGCTGACCCAGCTGGGACTCGAAACTGGGAACTACACCCACTTTTTTTTGAAGGTACTGACCATGGCTGATCATGAGCACCCTACAAGCCTTGTTGATGGTGATCATGAGCACCCTACAAGCCTTGTTGGTGGTGACCATGAGCACCCCACAAGCCTTGTGGATTGTGATCACGAGCACCCGACAAGCCTTGTTGTTGGTGATCGTGAGTACCCTACAAGCCTTGTTGATGGTGATCGTGAGCACCCTACAAACCTTGTTGATGGTGATCGTGAGCACCCTACAAGCCTTGTTGGTGGTGATCACGAGCACCCAACAAGCCTTGTTGGTGGTGATCACGAGCACCCAACAAACCTTGTTGGTGGTGATCACGAGCACCAACAAGCCTTGTTGATGGTGATCACGAGCACCCCACAAGCCTTGTTGATGGTGATCATGAGCACCCTACAAGCCTTGTTGATGGTGATCATAAGCACCCTACAAGCCTTGTTGTCTAGGAAATGCTCTGACCCAGTCGTCACACTGATTAACATAGTTCAGTATCAGGTGTTATTTATAACGTTTAATGACCTTCACGTGCGCCGTCGTTTCCCTACAGTGCTTCGATTTGCATAAAGACACGCTGGTCATAATGTTTTGGCTCTTTTGGTGTATAAGTTGAGTAAAACAAAATAAACCTTACCAGCCATCGTAAGCCCATAGACCAAAATAAAATGCCGTAGCGATATCTGAAAAGGACGTTGTGCTTCCTTCGAATCCAGTGTCCAAATGCTGATTGTGACCTAAATTAGGCAATGCAAAGAAATTAATCAATACGAGAAAGAATTCATTTGTAATAATCATTGCATTTATTTTCTTTTCACCATTTCTTTTAAAAGAATAACAAATCGATCGTTTCCTCTTTCAAGTAAGAAGGGAACGAATTCTTTAATAATTTTGAAATCAAAACGAATGCACAAAATTTCTTCCTCTCTTTTCAAGCTGTGTTGAGCCCACAGAACCCCCCCCCCCCCCCCGATGCACAGTTCGTCCAGAGAAACTGCGAGAAAATGTACTCTTGTCTAATACCAGCAATACCGTGAGCTAATACCGCAATAATACCGTGTGTCTAATACCTCCCCCCGGCCCAGAGTCGCCTCAGAGTCCCCCCCTCCTTCCTCCAGTCCAGAGTCACTCAGAGTCTCCTGGTCCAGAGTTGCCACAGAGCCGCCCCCAGCCCAGAGTCGCAACAGAGTCGCCTCCAAGTCCCCCCCCCTAGTCCAGAGTCGCCTCAGAGTCCCCCCCATCCAGAGTCACTCAGAGTCTCCTGGTCCAGAGTCTCCTCAGTCCCCCCCACCTCCAGTCTAGAGTCTCCTCAGAGTACCCCCCGGTCCAGAGTCTTTTCAGAATCACCCTCCCCCGGTACAGAGTCCTACCCGGTCCAGAGTCGCCTCAGAGTCCCTCCCCGGTCCAGAGTCACCTCAGAGTCCCCCCACAGTCGCCTCAGAATCACCCTCCCCGGTCGAGAGTCACCTCAGAGTCCCTCCACCCGGTCCAGAGTCGCCTCAGAGTCCCCCCTCCTTCCTCCAGTCCAGAGTCTGAGTCTCCTGGTCCAGAGTCGTTACTGAGTCGCCCCCAGTCCAGAGTCCCCCCCACCCCCGGTCCAGGGTCACTCAGTCTCCTGGTCCACAGTCGCCTCAGAGTCCCCACCCCCTGTCCAGAGTCACTCAGTATCCTGGTCCACAGTCGCCTCAGAATCACCCTCCCCCGGTGCAGAGTTACCTCAGAGTCTCCCCCCCCCCTGGTCCACAGTCGCCTCAGAGTCCTGCCCTGGTCCAGAGTCAGAGCGAAGTACTGCCCTTTGCCAGAGTGGAGTCCCACGGCCTAGAGTCCACATCGAGTCCTCGGTGAAAGGTAATTCTCGAAAGTAAAACAATGAGTCCCTTCCGTGTAAAGTGCCAGGAGCTGGAGAGGGAACAGCCAGGAACACAGTAAACTAGTCAATAACAAATCACGAACAGGTGATAGGTTTCAAACTTCATAATAGGACTGAACCTGTTACTGTTTGGCCTAGCATTGAAACTGATATTAGACAAGAGTACATTTTCTCGCAGTTTCTATTTAGTTAGAATATTACACTATATCGCAAAAAGTGTCCGGACGTTGTTGTTGTTTTACCTCTGAGCGGCACTTTTTTTGCACACCATGGGCTAAATGGCCAGGTCACATGAACCCCGAAGGCTCAGAGAAGCTCCCCGAAGGCACTGGCTGCTCCAGTGGGGGAGGGGACCCATTGGAGCAGCTGTTGGGAGACAGATGGTAGCCTCCCGTCAACGCCATCCAGCGTGTTCTTTAACGTGCACAGGGTATGGCTCTCTCGCACACGGGGCCACGGCTTAACGTCCCATCCGACGGACGGCGGCCTTTCCAAGACCATCGGTGTCCCCTACTGGCCGTGGGTAGGGCGGGGAATTTTGCGGAGATAAATCTCAACGCTGACCCAGCTGGGACTCGACCCTGGGAACTACAGATTACGAGCCTGGCGCGCGCTACCGACAGCCATTCCGGACACTTTCATGTCAAGTGAACGAATAGCCACATTCAAATCTACCCGACTTTGGAATCAAGCTTTTTACGGAAAAAAGTCACTAGACATGAATTCAAGATCTCTGTCAGAGCTCTCTAAATCTCTATTTTCTATAATATTAATCTAATATTTAAGAAGTTATGAAAGCTATAATATTTAACAACAGATGTTATCACACAGCACACTTTCAAAACATTTCCCCCCCCAAATTGATGAAAACTTTAACAATCCTTACACAAAATTCAAATATCGCATTTATATTGCGAACATCTTGCTATAACAGTTGTGATTCAACTTTTTGAAGTAAATTTTCAAAACTAGCAAAAGTTTCACTTAAATGTTTCGGCTTCCATAACTCTTTAAATTTTAGATTACAGAAAATAGAGATTTCTGACAGAGATTTTCAATTCATGTCTAGTGAATTTTTTCCGTAAAAAGCTTGATTCCAAAGTCGGCTAGATTTGAATGTGGCTATTCGTTCACTTAACATGAAAGTGTCCGGACACTTTTTGCAATACAGTGTATGTTATTAGAAAAGCTCAGAAAGGATGGGTTCTTCTGAACGTCTGGAGTTGTAAAATAATCCAACCTTGATTACTGATATTTTTGCTCTTTGGTCAAATGATGTTCGAGATCAACACTTTAGTCGGAGTTGGGTTGGTTTACCTCTGAACGGCACTTTTTTGCACACCATGGGCTAAATGGCCAGGTCACATGGACCCTGAAGGCTCAGAGAACCCACTGGAACAGCTGTTGGGAGACATATGGTAGCCTCCCGTCAAGGCCATCCAGCGTGTTCTTTAACGTGCACAGGGTATGGCTCTCCCGCACACGGGGCCACAGCTTAACGTCCCATCCGACGGACGGCGGCCTTTCCAAGCCCATCGGTGTCCCCTACTGACCGTGGGCAGGGCGGGGAATTTTGCGGAGATAAATCACAACGCTGACCCAGCTGGGGCTAGAACCTGGGAACTACAGATTACGAGCCTGGACCGCTACCGACTGAGCCACCCCCACGCCACACTTGTAAATGACCCAAAACCGATCCCTGAGGAACACCGAAATTTAGCATAGGTCAATTAACAATTCTAAATTTATCACCTTTTGGTTTCCGTCTTCCAGATATCAGCATTTGTCTTTTTCTCATTCCAGCTACTTATAATTTATGATATAAAAAAAATTAAATTAAAATGACTTAAATCTAAAAGTGATTCATGAAATATCATTTATCCTCACCTTGACAGAAACGAACGATTCCTACAAAGACAACAATGACGATTGCTAGCAGCTTCGCAACTGTGAAGATGTTGTTCATCATGGTCGCCATCTTGACGCTGTAGCAATTCACAAAAGTGATGAAACCTACACAGATGGGAAAATAGGATTTCATTAATACACAACAAATCAGCACACACCATAAGCTGAAAAAAAAAGTTCAGTGTAGCTTATATTCTTCTACAGACAAGGGGCGGGTCGATAGCGCTCCAGGCTCGCAATCTGCAGATCCCAGGTTCGAGTCCCAGATGGGCCAACATTGAGATTTATCTCCACAAAACTCCCCGCCCTACCCTCAAGTCAGTAGTGGACTTCAGTTGACTTGGGAAGGACACCATCCGTTGGATGGGACGTTAATCCGTGAATCCGTGTTCGGGAGAGCCTTCCCTGTGCACGTTAAAGAACACGCTGGATGGCCTTGACGGGAGGCTACCATCTGTCTCCCAACAGCTGTTCCAGTGGGTCCCCTGCCCCAACCTTCTCTCAGCCTTCGGGGTCCTTGTGGCCTGGCCATTTAGCCCATGGTGTGCAAAAAAGTGCCGCTCAGAGGTAAAACAATCCAATTCCAACAGCTATTCCAGTGGGTCCCCTCCCCCAACCTTATCTCAGCCCTCGGGATCCTTGTGACCTGCCCATTGGGTGCAAAAAAGTGCCATACCTTGTGGACGTGGAGAAACGTTGTGGATGGCCTTAATGGGAGGCTACCATCTGTCTCCCAACAGCTATTCCAGTGGGTCCCCTCCCCCAACCTTATCTCAGCCCTCAGGATCCTTGCGACTTGTCCATTTGGCTCATTGGGTGCAAAAAAGTGCCATACCTTGTGGACGTTAAGAAACGTTCTGGATGGCCTTAATGGGAGGCTACCATCTGTATCCCAACAGCTATTACAGTGGGTATCCTCCCCCAACCTTTTCTCAGCCCTCGGGATCCTTGTGACCTGTCCATTTGGCCCATTGGGTGCAAAAAAGTGCCATACCTTGTGGACGTGGAGAAACGTTGTGGATGGCCTTAATGGGAGGCTACCATCTGTCTCCCAACAGCTATTCCAGTGGGTCCCCTCTCCCAACCTTATCTCAGCCCTCGGGATTCTTGCGACCTGTCCATTTGGCCCATTGGGTGCAAAAAAGCGCCATACCTTGTGGACGTTAAGAAACGTTCTGGATGGCCTTAATGGGAGGCTACCATCTGTATCCCAACAGCTATTACAGTGGGTATCCTCCCCCAACCTTTTCTCAGCCCTCGGGATCCTTGTGAACTGTCCATTTGGCCCATTTGGTGCAAAAAATTGCCATACCTTGTGGACGTGGAGAAACGTTGTGGATGGCCTTAATGGGAGGCTACCATCTGTCTCCCAACAGCTATTACAGTGGGTCCCCTCCCCCAACCTTTTCTCAGCCCTCGGGATCCTTGTGACCTGTCCATTTGGCCCATTGGGTGCAAAAAAGTGCCATACCTTGTGGACGTGGAGAAACGTTGTGGATGGCCTTAATGGGAGGCTACCATCTGTCTCCCAACCGCTATTCCAGTGGGTCCCCTCCCCCAACCTTATCTCAGCCCTCAGGGTTCTTGTGACCTGACCATTGTGTACAAAAAAAGTGCCACTCAGAGTTAAAAAAAACCCAACAGACAAGAAAATATACGTGCCAGATGAATAAAGAGGTTTCTGGAAGCACTGTCCCCAAACACAGGCGTCCACTCCACAAGGGGTATATTACCCCGTGCTTATATAGTGATAAGGACAAAAGTATCCCCCCCCCCTCGTGTCATTTTATAATTAAAAATTCACAAATTATACTTAGAATCTTGTACCGCTGGAAATAAAGAGTAACCTTTGCCTCTATTTGAAGAGGTGCATAAACGTTGTTAATAACTCGAGATACAATTTTGAACCTGAGAGATTCAGTAAATTAATTTATCCTATTTTGCTCTTCAGTTATCAACACAATCCTTGTGTAATTTTTAGTCATAAGCTATATAAATATTCCGATATAACGAGTGACTTAAACGAGTAGGAAAAAGTTGGGAGGGGGGAGGGAGAGGGGAAGAAGAGAGTAGGGGGAGGAAGAGGGGAAGAAGAGGTGAAGAAGTTGGGTTGTTTTACCTCTGAGCGGCACTTTTTTGCACACCATGGGCTAAATGGCCAGGTCACATGGACCCCGAAGGCTCAGAGAAGGTTGGGGGAGGGGACCCACTGGAACAGCTGTTGGGAGACAGATGATAGCCTCCCGTCAAGGCCATCCAGCGTGTTCTATAACGTGCACAGGGTATGGCTCTCCCGAACACGGGGCCACGGCTTAACGTCCCATCCGACGGACGGCGGCCTTTCCAAGCCCATCGGTGTCCCCCACTGATCGTGGGCAGGGCGGGGAATTTTGCGGAGATAAATCTCAACGCTGACACAGCTGGGACTCGAACCTGGGAACTATAGATTACGAGCCTGGCGCGCTACCGACTGAGCCACCCCCGCCCCTGGGGGGAAGAAGTGAGGAAGGGGAAGCGAATGCATTCTATTGCAGTGTAGCATTTTTCTTTACATTTATAAATGTTAGTCTCCGGATGTACTTGGTACATGAAGAAAAAAAAAAATGATCAGCAAATGTATGTTGTTAGAAACGTTCTGTTACTCGTTGCCAAGTCAACAGCTGCATGTTTGGGAATGGTCGTTACGCTCCGCCATGTATGAAAGCATTTCTCATCTCTAATTGCCTCTCGTTTCCTCTGAAATTCGCTCAACTGTTTCCTAAGAGTAATATTTATTTACATAAGCGATGACTCCGCGAAATTCAAAATCCACGAATGCAGCTCTCTGTAAGGACAGTGACGCAGAAAGATTCTAATCTTTGAGGTTCTAATAGAGCTAATTAAATGTTGACGTATGTACCACTGAACAGATGTGGCACTCCCGACTGGGAAGCTATTGAGCCCTGGGGGCTGAAGCTTTAGAATATGACACTATTGAATCCGAACTATTGTGCCCTGTGGGCTGACGCTTTGGAATATGACACTATTGAATCCGGACTATTGGGCCCTGTGGGCTGACGCTTTGGAATATGACACTATTGAATCCGAACTATTGGGCCCTGGGGGCTGAAGCTTTAGAATATGACACTATTGAATCCGGACTATTGGGCCCTGTGGGCTGACGCTTTGGAATATGACACTATTGAATCCGAACTATTGGGCCCTGGGGGCTGAAGCTTTAGAATATGACACTATTGAATCCGGACTATTGGGCCCTGTGGGCTGAAGCTTTGGAATATGAAACTATTGAATCCGAAATATTGGGCCCTGTGGGCTGAAGCTTTAGAATATGACACTATTGAATCCGAACTATTGGGCCCTGTGGGCTGAAGCTTTAGAATATGACACTATTGAATCCGAACTATTGGGCCCTGTGGGCTGAAGCTTTGGAATATGACATTATTGAATTCGAACTATTGGGCCCTGTGGGCTGAAGCTTTAGAATATGACACTATTGAATCCGAACTATTGGCCCTGTGGGCTGAAGCTTTAGAATATAAAACTATTGAATCCGAGCTATCGGGCCCTGGGGCTTAAGCTCTGAAATGTAAAACTATTGAATCCGAACTATTGGGCCCTGGGAACTGAAGCTTTGGAATATGAAACTATTGAATCCGAACTATTGAGCCCTGGGGGCTGAACCTTTACAATATGACACTATTGAATCCGAACTATTGGGCCCTGGGGGCTGAAGCTTTACAATATGACACTATTGAATCCGAACTATTGAGCCCTGGGGGCTGAAGCTTTACAATATGACACTATTGAATCCGAACTATTGAACCCTGGGGGCTGAAGCTTTACAATATGACACTATTGAATCCGAACTATTGGGCCCTGGGGGCTGAAGCTTTACAATATGACACTATTGAATCCGAACTATTGGGCCCTGGGGGCTGAAGCTTTACAATATGACACTATTGAATCCGAACTATAAGGCCCTGGGGCTGAAGCTTTGAAATATAAGACTATTGAATCCGAACTATCGGACCCTGGGGGCTGAAGCTTTACAATATGACACTATTGAATCCGAACTATTGGGCCCTGGGGGCTGAAGCTTTACTATATGACACTATTGAAACTGAACTATTGAGCCCTGGGGGCTGAAGCTTTACAATATGACACTATTGAATCCGAACTATTGAACCCTGGGGGCTGAAGCTTTACAATATGACACTATTGAATCCGAACTATTGGGCCCTGGGGGCTGAAGCTTTACAATATGACACTATTGAATCCGAACTATTGAGCCCTGGGGGCTGAAGCTTTACAATATGACACTATTGAATCCGAACTATTGAGCACTGGGGGCTGAAGCTTTACAATATGACACTATTGAATCCGAACTATTGAACCCTGGGGGCTGAAGCTTTACAATATGACACTATTGAATCCGAACTATTGGGCCCTGGGGGCTGAAGCTTTACAATATGACACTATTGAATCCGAACTATTGAGCCCTGGGGGCTGAAGCTTTACAATGACACTATTGAATCCGAACTATTGAGCACTGGGGGCTGAAGCTTTACAATATGACACTACTGAATCCGAACTATTGAGCCCTGGGGGCTGAAGCTTTACAATATGACACTATTGAATCCGAACTATTGGGCCCTGGGGGCTGAAGCTTTAGAATATGACACTATTGAATCCGAACTACTGGGCCCTGGGGGCTGAAGCTTTAGAATATGACACTACTGAATCCGAACTATTGGGCCCTGGGGGCTGAAGCTTTAGAATACGACACTACTGAATCCGAACTATTGCACCCTGGGGGCTGAAGCTTTACAATATGACACTACTGAATCCAAACTATTGGGCCCTGGGGCTGAAGCTTTAGAATATGACACTATTGAACCCTAAACCGAACTATTGTGCCCTGGGGCTGAAGCTTTAGAATATGACACTACTGAATCCGAAACTGAACTATTGGGCCCTGGGGCTGAAGCTTTAGAATAGGACACTATTGAATCCGAACTATTGGGCCCTGGGGCCGAAGCTTTAGAATATGACACTACTGAATCCGAAACTGAACTATTGGGCCCTGGGACTAAAGCTTTGAAATATGAAACTATTGAGCCCTGGGGGCTGAAGCTTTACAATATGACACTATTGAATCCGAACTATCGGGCCCTGGGGCTGAAGCTTTGGAATATGAAACTATTGAATCCGAACTATTGATCCCTGGGGGCTGAAGCTTTGGAATATGAAACTATTGAATCCGAACTATTGATCCCTGGGGGCTGAAGCTTTACAATGACACTACTGAATCCGAACTATTGGGCCCTGGGGGCTGAAGCTTTAGAATACGACACTATTGAATCCGAACTATTGGGCCCTGGGGGCTGAAGCTTTACAAAACGACACTATTGAATCCGAACTATTGAGCCCTGGGTGCTGAAGATTTACAATATGACACTATTGAATCCGGACTATTGGGCCCTGTGGGCTGACGCTTTGGAATATGACACTATTGAATCCGAACTATTGGGCCCTGGGGGCTGAAGCTTTAGAATATGACACTATTGAATCCGGACTATTGGGCCCTGTGGGCTGACGCTTTGGAATATGACACTATTGAATCCGAACTATTGGGCCCTGGGGGCTGAAGCTTTAGAATATGACACTATTGAATCCGGACTATTGGGCCCTGGGGCTGAAGCTTTGGAATATGACACTATTGAATCCGGACTATTGGGCCCGTGGGCTGAAGCTTTGGAATATGACACTATTGAATCCGAACTATTGGGCCCTGGGGCTGAAGCGTTAGAATATGACACTATTGAATCCGGACTATTGGGCCCTGGGGCTGAAGCTTTGGAATATGACACTATTGAATCCGGACTATTGGGCCCGTGGGCTGAAGCTTTGGAATATGACACTATTGAATCCGAACTATTGGGCCCTGGGGCTGAAGCTTTAGAATATAACACTACTGAATCCGAAACTGAACTATTGGGCCCTGGGGCTGAAGCTTTGCAATAGTACACTACTGAATCCGAACTATTGGGCCCTGGGGCTGAAGCTTTAGAATAGTACACTACTGAATCCGAACTATTGGGCCCTGGGGCTGAAGCTTTGAAATATGACACTACTGAATCCGAAACTGAACTATTGGGCCCTGACGCTGAAGCTTTACAATATGACACTGCTGAATCCGAAAGTGAACTATTGGGCCCTGGGGTCTGAAGCTTTAGAATATGACACTATTGAATCCGAACTATTGGGCCCTGGGGGCTGAAGATTTGAAATATGAAACTATTGAATCCGAAGTACTGGACCCTGGAACTGAAGCTTTGGAATATGAAACTACTGAGCGCTACGGCTGAAACTTTGGAGTATGAAGCGGCTGAACCGGAATTCGAACTATTGGGCCCTGGGGCTGAAGCTTTAGAATATACTATTGAATCCGAATCCGAGCTATTGGGTCCTGGGGATTTGGAATATTAAACTATTGAATCCGAAGTACTGGGCCCAGGGCTGAAGCTTTGGAATATGAAACTATTGAGCCCTAAAACTGAAGCTTTGGAGTCAAATTATTGAGCCCAACCAAGCTATTGAAATCTGGGGCTGAAGCTTTGGAGTATAAAACTGTTGAACCCGATTCTGAACTATTGGGGCCAGGGGCTTAAGTTTTGGAGTATGAAACTATTCAGCCCGAATTAGGAACTATTGGGCCCGAGACCGCTCTGAGCTATTGTGTCAGAGTTCCTCCTACCCCAAGTTGTGAAAAAATTTCGCTGCCTCGTTATATACAGAAATTCTTATCGCTAATCATTTACTTTGATCTTACATTATTAATTATTATTATTTACGACAAAATTAAAACTTTACCGGTAATGGAAAGAAAAATACTAGAAATATTAGTAGAAACTGAAATTTTTTAAGTTGTTTTAGAGCTGCAGTTTTTTCCACACATTGGTTGGTTGGGGTTATTTTATGCATGTTTGGTCCATCAGCACGATGGTTATTATGTCCAAAACGAGGTATCCACACAATGTGCGATGGTTATTATGTCCGAAACGAGGTATCCACACAATGTGCGATGGTTATTATGTCCCAAACGAGGTATCCACACAATGTGCGATGGTTATTATGTCCCAAACGAGGTATCCACACAACGTGCGATGGTTTTAAGTCCCAAACGAGGTATCCATACAATGTGCGATGGTTATTATGTTCCAAACGAGGTATCCATACAATGTGCGATGGTTATTATGTCCCAAATGAGGTATCCATACAATGTGCGATGGTTATGTTCCAAACGAGGTATCCATACAAATATGCGATGGTTATTATGTCCCAAACGAAGTATCCATACAATGTGCGATGGTTATTATGTTCCAAACGAGGTATCCATACAATGTGCGATGGTTATTATGTTCCAAACGAGGTATCCATACAATGTGCGATGGTTATTAGGTCCCAAACGAGGTATCCATACAATGTGCGATGGTTATTAGGTCCCAAACGAGGTATCCATACAATGTGCGATGGTTATTAGGTCCCAAACGAGGTATCCATACAATGTGCGATGGTTATTAGGTCCCAAACGAGGTATCCATACAATGTGCGATGGTTATTAGGTCCCAAACGAGGTATCCATACAATGTGCGATGGTTATTAGGTCCCAAACGAGGTATCCATACAATGTGCGATGGTTATTAGGTCCCAAACGAGGTATCCATAC
Source organism: Ryuthela nishihirai (assembly GCA_038380435.1). Taxonomy (NCBI): domain Eukaryota; kingdom Metazoa; phylum Arthropoda; class Arachnida; order Araneae; family Heptathelidae; genus Ryuthela; species Ryuthela nishihirai. The sequence continues at coordinate 106,400,759 of JAWZYU010000006.1, forward strand.
AATGTGCAATAGTTATTATGTCCCAAACGAGGTATCCATACAATGTGCTATGGTTATTATGTCCCAAACGAGGTATCCATACAATGTGCGATGGTTATTAGGTCCCAAACGAGGTATCTATAAACTGGGCTAAATGGCCAGGTTCAAGGAACCCGAAGGCTCAGAGGAGGTTGTGGAGATGATTCCAACTACATGACTGTTGGGAGACAGATGGTAACCTCCCATCAAGACCATCCAGCATGTTCTTTAACCTGCACAGGGTATGGCTCTCTCCCACATAAGGGACCACGGCTTAAAGTTCCATTTGTGTTAAGCCGTGGTCCTCGTTTGGAAACGAAAAACCGACAGTCCATTGGTGTCCCCTACTAACCACGGGCAGCTCGATGAGTTTTGCGGAGATAAATTTCAATCCTGACAGAGCTGGGACTCGAACCTGGGAAATGCAGATTACGAGCCTGCCACACTCGAGTTTTCTATTTACACTGGCGGAAATTGAAAAAAGAATACCCAGAAGGAATTCCTTTAAGAACGTCATATTATAATATGTTAATAGTTAAGGGCAGCAGAAACCGTGATCCAAGACTGAAAGTCATTGGGTAAAATAATGACGTCACTGAGGACGTCAACATGCAAATGGGTTGGGTTGTTTTACCTCTGAGCGGCACTTTTTTGCACACCATGGGCTAAATGGACAGGTCACATGGACCCCGGAGGCTCAGAGAAGGTTGGGGGAGGGGACCCACTGGAACAGCTGTTGGGAGACAGATGGTAGCCTCCCGTCAAGGCCATCCAGCGTGTTCTTTAACGTGCACAGGGTATGGCTCTCCCACACACGGGGCCACGGCTAAACGTCCCATCCGACGGACGCCTTTCCAAGCCCATCGGTGTCCCCTACTGACCGTGGGCAGGGCGGGAAGTTTTTCGGAGATAAATCTCGATGCTGACCCAGCTGGGACTCGAACCTGGGAACTACAGATTACAAACCTGGCGCGCTACCGACTGAGCCACCCCCCGCCCCTCTACTTACACAAATCACGGTCATCGTACCGAAAGCTGTATTTAACCCACGAAAAGTGAAACCTAACCTTTGCACTATGAGAAGTGCCCTCTTTAACAGAGTTCACCGTAAAATCAAAGGTCAGGTTTTGGCGGCAGTGCAACGATTGAAGGCGATGTTAAATAAACAGAACAAACAGGTGAAGCCGACTTCCTTATCTCTTGTTTATGTCGTAACTTACTTCTCCAATTAGCGGTGCATCCCACGTGACAGATGGTCACGGTCACGTTGTTTCAACAACAATGACAACGTTATTCGTAAAATTGCAACTCGAAGTTATGGAGTCGTTTTTTCTTAAAACAACAAACTCAAAAGCATGGTCGTAAATCCAAAGTTTAAGTGTGATTCCACGAAAGACCGAAAATGAAATTTCGTGGTTGTTTAGATACCGCAGAGTGTTTCGTATTTTTTTAATTTGCTTTTTTCTATCTCCCATTTGCAATTTTCTGCTGCGAATTTTGTGGAGGTCGAAAGCATACACAAAGTGTGTTTATCTGTGAGCGACACTTTTTTTGCACACTGTGGGCTAAATGGTCAGGTCACAAAGACCCTGAAGGCTCAGAAGGTTGGGGGAGGGGACCCACTGGAACAGCTATTGGGAGACAGATGGTAGCCTCCCGTCAAGGCCATCAAGCGTGTTCTTTTACGTTGGATTGTTTTACCTCTGAGCGACACTTTTTGGCACACCATGGGCTAAATGGCCAGGCCACAAGGACCCCGAAGGCTCAGAGAAGGTTGGAGGGGACCCACTGAAACAGCTGTTGGGAGACAGATGGTAGCCTCCCGTCAAGGCCATCCAGCGTGTTCTTTAATGTTAGGTTGTTTTAACTCTGAGCGTCACTTTTTGCACACAATGGACTAAATGGCCAGGTCACAAAGACCCTGAAGGCTCAGAAGGTTGGGGGAGGGGACCCACTGGAACAGCTATTGGGAGACAGATGGTAGCCTCCCGTCAAGGCCATCAAGCGTGTTCTTTTACGTTGGATTGTTTTACCTCTGAGCGACACTTTTTGGCACATCATGGGCTAAATGGCCAGGCCACAAGGACCCCGAAGGCTCAGAGAAGGTTGGGGGAGGGGACCCACTGGAACAGCTGTTGGGAGACAGATGGAAGCCTGTCAAGGTCATCCAGTGTGTTCTTTAACGTGCACAGGATATGACTCTCCACATACGGGGCCACGGCTTAACGTCCCATCCGATGGACGGCTGCCTTTCCAAGCCCATCGGTGTCCCCTACTGACTGTCTAGGGCAGGAAGTTTTTCGGAGATAAATCTCGATGCTGACCCAGCTAGGACTCGAACCTGGGAACTACAGATTACAAGCCTGGCGCGCTACCGATTGAGCAACCCCTGCATATGGTAAGGTCACAAAGATCTCATGAGCTCAGAGACGGTTGGAGAGGACGACATGAACAGAGTATAACTATCAAGTACACGGGGTCACAACTTAAGGTCCCATCCGACGGATATTGGTTTTTCCAAGCCTGTCGCTGTCCCCTACTGACCGTGGGCAGGGTGGGGAGTTTTGCAGAAATAAATCTCAACACTGACTCAGCTGAGACTCGAACCTGGGAACAGAAAATTACGAGCATAACGCACTATCGACTGAGCCACCACGATCCTCTGGGAGGGGAGGGGGGCAGCACACTGCACAATGTCAAATTAAAACTGCAATTAAATGCACATTAAAACAATTCAGTTTTTCATGTTCGTAATCTCGTCCGGCAACCTTCGTGTCACGTGACACGAAGGTTGCCAGATAAGTAATTTCTAAAAAAAGTTACCAGATATTTTTTCCTGAATTCTGTAATCAACCATAGTGTCCGGATACTTTTTTGAGCGACTGTACGTACACGAAGGTTGCCAGATCCCTAATTTCTAAAAAAATCGTTGCCAGATATTTTTTCTGAATTCTGTAATCAACCATAGTGTTCGGATACATTTTTTGAGTGACTGTACACGAAGGTTGCCAGATACCAGATATTTTTTCCTGAATTCTGTAATCAACCATAGCGTTTGGATACATTTTTTGAGTGACTGTACACGGGTTGCCAGATACCTGATTTCTAAAAAAATAGTTACCAGATATTTTTTCTGAATTCTGTAATCAACCATAGTGTTTGGATACATTTCTTGAGTGACTGTACACGAAGGTTGCCAGATACCTGATTTCTAAAAAAAATAATTACCAGATATTTTGTCCTGAATTCTGTAATCGACCATAGTGTTCGGATACTTTTTTTGAGTGACTGTACACGAAGGTTACCAGATACCTGATTTCTAAAAAAAAAATCGTTAGATATTTTTTTCTGAATTCTGTAATCGTCCATAGTGTTCGGATACTTTTTTTTCAGTGACTGTACACGAAAATTGCCAGATCCCTAATTTCAAAAAAAAAAAATATTCGTTACCAGATATTTTTTCTGAATTGTGTAATCAACCATAGTGTTCGGATACTTTATTGAGCGACTGCACAGATTCAGCCAGTAATACAAATAAATAAGCCAAAAAACAAACTCACATATAGCCAAGGAAGCGACCAACTTCTTGACGATTGCAGGTGGGGTGCAACTGGGAAAGATTGGCTCCACGACGTACTCTGCGAAAGTCAGCAGCATGATGGCCACCGCTGATGTCTTGATGATGATCGAACACATCCACAAGTACAAAAACGCTGGCACGGGCCCCGCACGTCCTTTGTTCCCGTAAGCTCTCAGGTAGTAAGAATACTCCGCACCGGAAACGGGTATGGCTGTCCCTAATTCCGCATAGCAGAGTGCTCCTGCAAATTAAAATTTAAAAAATTTAAAAAAAAATCGTATTTACATTAGTGCGAAATTGGTAACGTTGAATCAATGGCGAATCAGTTCGAGAGCTAACATAGCAGAGTTTAAGGATAAAGAGGGCTAGAGTTGGGTTGGGTTGTTTTACCTCTGAGCGGCACTTTTTTGCACACCATGGGCTAAATGGCCAGGTCACATGGACCCCGAAGGCTCAGAGAAGGTTGGGGGAGGGGACCCACTGGAACAGCTGTTGGGAGACAGATCGTAGCCTCCCGTCAAGGCCATGCAGTGTGTTCTTTAACGTGCACAGGGTATGGCTCTCCCGCACACGGGGCCACGGCTTAACGTCCCATCCGACGGACGGCGGCCTTTCCAAGCCCATCGGTGGCCCCTACTGACTGTGGGCAGGGAGGGGAGTTTTGCGGAGATAAATCTCAACGCTGACCCAGCTGGGACTCGAACCTGGGAACTACAGATTACGAGCCTGGCGCGCTACCGACTGAGTCATCCCCGCCAAAAGAGGGCTAGAGATCAAATAGCTAGAAGAAATAGACGGATTGGGTTTTACCTCAGAGAGGCATTTTTTGCACACAATGGGCTAAATGACCAGGTCATAAGAACTCTGAAGGCTCAGAGAAGGTTGAGGGAGGGGACCCACTGGAACAGCTGTTGGGAGACATATGGTAGCATCCTGTGAAGGCCATCCAGCGTGTCCTTTAACGTTTGGTTGTTTTACCTCTGAGCGGTACTTTTTGCACACAATGGACTAAATGGCCAGGTCACATGGACCCCGAAGGCTCATAGAAGGTTGGGGGAGGAGACACACTGGAACAGCTGTTCGGAGACAGATGGTAGCATCCTGTCAAGGCCATCCAGCGTGTTCTTTAACGTTGGGTTGTTTTACCTCTGAGCGGCACTTTTTTGCACACCATGGTCTAAATGGCCAGGTCACATGGACCCCGAACACTCAGGTTGGGTGAAGGGACCCACTGGAATTGCTGTTGGGAGACAGATGGTAGCCTCCCGTGCTACGTTAAAGGCCATCCAGTATGTTCTTTAACGTTGAGTTGTTTTACCTCTGAGCGGCAGTTTTTTGCACACCATGGGCTAAATGGCTAGGACACAAGGACCCCGAAGGCTCAGAGAAGGTTTGGGGGAGGAGACCCACTGTAAGAGCTGTTGGGAGACAGATAGGGTCCTATCAAGAACATCCAGCATGTTTTTTAATGTGCACTGAGTATGACTCTCGCACACAGACCCACGGTTTAACGTCGCATCAGACGGACGTCCCCCTATTGTCCATGGGCAGAGATAAAACTTGACACTGACCCAGCTGGGACTCGGAACCTAGTAACTGCGGATTACGAGCCTGGCGCACTACCGACTGAGCCACCCCCGCCCCAATTGACAAACAATTGACAGGCAAAAACAAGCAAAGGGATGGTAGAAACAGTTTTGAGTTTTTATATAAGATCTTATTTACTCACCCAATAGAGAGACTACGCCACATCCTGCCCATACAAGAAGACTGAGAGCAACAGATCCAGACCTCATCAGAACACCCCTCGGAGAAATAAAAATGCCAGAACCTGTAAATAAAAGAAAGCTGATGATCAATCTGTTGTTTACACCAATGATTGACATTGATTACATTTCATACAAAAATGAAAGGCGATGGAAAAGTCACACAAATCGTTAGACACAGAAGTTTTATTCAGTGAAAGTAATAGATCTTGAAAATGATCAGTGCCTTAATAGGAACATGCACGAGAAGTGTTTTTCGTAAGGATTAAATAAAAGCTAGAAGCTGTAGATATTTATCATGCTTTCATATGATGGGTTCGATAAATTCTAACCTCCAATTTGTTAACTTCTGCACGTGTTTAAAACAAATTCCTGCTAAATCGAAGGCATCTGCGTTGCACAGTAACAAACTCGACAGGGCGAAAAATGTGGACCACTTTACCAACAGACCAGGGACGGGGGTGGAGACGCGCCAAGATCGTAATCTGCAGTCTCCAAGTTCGAATCCCAAATGGGTGAGCGTTGAGACTTATCTCCGCAAAACTTCTCAGCCCTGCCCACGGTCAGTTGGGGACACCGATGGGCTTGGAAAGGCCACCGTCCGTCGGATGGGACGATAAGCCTTGACGGGAGAGCCATACCCTGTGCACGTTAAAGAACACGCTGGATGGCCTTGACGGAAGACTACCATCTGTCTCCCAACAGCTGTTACAGTGGGTCCCCTCCCCCAACTTTCTGAGCCTTCGGGGTCCTTGTGACCTGGCCATTTAGCCCATGGTGTGCAAAAAAGTGCCGCTCAGAGGTAAAACAACCCAACCAAGCTGCAGTTCCCAAGTTCGAGTCTCAACGCAACTCGGAATTCAGAATTTCTCCAATGAGTCTCGTTCTGCCCTCGGAGAGAAAGGGACACTATTGGACTTGGAAAGACCACTGTCCTTCAGATGGGATGTTAAATCGTGCCCTGTGTGCAGGAGATTCATACTCCATACACATAGGTGCTAAAATGGCTCAGTTAGTAGCCTACCAGGCTCGTAATCTGCAGTTCCTGGTTCGAGCCCCACATGAGCCAAGTTTGAGATTTATCTCTGCAAATTGGGGCGGGGGTGGCTCAGTCGGTAGCGCCCCAGGCTCGTAATCTGTAGTTACCAGGTTCGAGTCCCAGCTGGGTCAGCGTTGAGATTTATCTCCCCAAAATTCCCCGCCCTGCCCACGGTCAGTAGGGGACACCGATGGACTTGGAAAGGCCACCGTCGGATGAGACGTTAAGCCGTGGATGCCACCGTCGGATGAGACAGCCATACCCTGTGCACGTTGAAGAACACGCTGGATGGCCTTGACGGGAGGCTACCATCTGTCTCCCAGCAGCTGTTCCAGTGGGTCCCCTCCCACAACCTTCGCTGAGCCTTTGGGGTCCTTGTGACCTGGCCATTTAGCCTATGGTGTGCAAAAAAAGTGCCGCTCAGAGGTAAAACAACCCAACGTTAAAGAACACCCTGGATGGCCTTGATGGGAGACTACCATCTGTCTCCCAACAGCTGTTACAGTGGGTCCCCTCCCACAACCTTCTCTGAGCCTTCGGGGTCCTTGTGACCTGGTCCATTTAGCCCATGGTGTGCAAAAAAGTGCCGCTCAGAGGTAAAACAACCCAACGCAATCTTAATTAATAAAATAAAGCTAACTTTAAAAAGAAATTAAAATATTTTCTTTTAAGGCATGTTTAAATTAAATTTCTTACATTGTATTTGGAAATATTAGTTAGATTTTATCGCAGTCGTGGCAGCGAAATAGCGTTGTATAATTATTGAAGTCAATTTCTAAACGTAATCTGTGGATTTCCTTGGGTTGTTTTACCTCTGAGCGACACTTTTTTGCACACCATGGGCTAAATGGCCAGGTCACATGGACCCCGAAGGCTCAGAGAAGGTTGGGTGAGGGGACCCACTGGAACAGCTGTTGGGGGACAGATGGTAGTCTCCCGTCAAGGCCATCCAGAGTGTTCTTTAACGTGCACAGGGTATGGCTCTCCCGCACACGTGGCCACGGCTTAACGTCCCATCAGACGGACGGCGGCATTTCCAAGGCCATCGGTGTCCCCTACTGACCGTGGGCAGGGCGGGGAATTTTGCGGAGATAAATCTCAATGCTTACCCAGCTGGGACTCGAACCTGGGAACTACAGATTACGACCCTGGCGCGCTACCGACTGAGCCACCCCCGCCCCTCTGTGGATTTACTATGGATGGATTTTTAATAATAAACGCTTAAACGTGATTGACCTCAACATTTAAATCAGCGCGAACAAAACCAAGTTTTTACTTGAAATTTTAAATAAATATGTACAATCCACTTTATAATTTTTTGTCAACTTAAATTACTTTGCTTGATATGTAATCTTCAACTTCCTTCTATTTGCATTTATTATTGCATTATTTCAACTTACTCATTGTATTCTTATTGCCCAACAACTACGGCCACAATGCTTCCTTTAAATTGATTAAATATTTGATATGGTTTAGAAAATTTATTATTACTAATTATTTTTCGTGAACTGACTTTTCAGTTACATATCCTGCCCTATTCTTTTTTTTGGCCCCCGAAACATTGGCGGAAGGAAAAATGGCCTGCGGTCATAGAGAAGATGGACATCACTGATCTAAATCATTCAGTAGGGGACACCGATGGGCTTGGAAAGGCCGCCGTCCGTCGGATGAGACGTTAAGCCGTGGCCCGTGTGCGGAGAGACCCTGTGCACATTAAAGAACACGCTGGATGGCCTTGACGGGAGGCTACCATCTGTCTCCCAACAGCTGTTCCAGTGGGTCTCCTCCCCCAACTTTCTCAGCCTTCGGGGCCCTTGTGACCTGGCCCATTGTGTGCAAAAAAGTGCCGCTCAGAGGTAAAACAACCCAATGTTAAAGAACACACTGGATGGCCTTGACGGGAGGCTACCATCTGTCTCCGAACAGCTGTTACAGTGGGTCCCCTCCCCCAACTTTCTTAGCCTTCGGGGTCCTTGTGACCTGGCCAATTAGCCGATGGTGTGCAAAAAAGTACCGCTCAGAGGTAAAACAACCCAACTCTAAATCATTAGCTACAATTGAAAAAGTTGCCTCTCCTGAAATGCAGATGGCGCAAAGTCCGCCACATCTCGGTTAGAGATTTATAGGATATATTCTGAAGGGTTGGGTTGTTTTACCTCTGAGTTGCACTTTTTTACACACCATGGGCTAAATGGCCAGGTCACAAGGACCCCAAAGGCTCAGAGAAGGTTGATGGAGGGGACCCACTGGAACGGCTGTTTTGAGACAGATGGTAACCTCTCCGTCAAGGCCATCCAGCTTGTTCTTTAACGTTGGGTTGTTTTACCTCTGAGCGGCACTTTTTTGCACACCATGGGCTAAATGGACAGGTCACATGGACCCCGAAGGCTCAGAGAAGATTGGGGGAGGGGACCCACTGGAACAGCTGTTGGGAGACAGATGGTAGCCTCCCGTCAAGGTCATTCAGCGTGTTCTTTAATGTGCACAGGGTATGGTTCTCCCGCACACGGGGTCACGGCTTAACGTCCCATCCGACGGACGGCGGTCTTTCCAAGCCCATCAGTGTCCCCTACTGACCGTGGGCATGGCGGGGAATTTTCCGGAGATAAATCTCAACGCTGACCCAGCTGGGACTCGAACCTGCGAACTACGAGCCTGGTGCGCTACCTACTGAGCCACCCCCGCCCCATTGCAATTATGCCTGATATGCCTCTATCATAGTGTACGCTATGTAGGTAATAAATTATATATATATAATTAGCATCACTTACAAATATATATCTACCTTCAGAAACAGGAGTCCTAGGCTAAACAGACTGTACAGCGATTTTTCTGCGACCCCTGGTCAAATGTACTAATTAATTTTAACACTGAATTCGATGTGAAATCTTAATAAAATTTTATTTACAATGCTATCTGTAACAAAGTGTAATGTTTTGGTAAATGTTTGAAAAAATGTTTTCACATTTTTGTTTCATAATACTACTACCCTGTAATGACATTTGAGCGAATAAATATTATTAAAAATCTGGCTATCTTTGCCACGCTTCCCGAAAATATGTCCCACATATGGGTTAAATCAACACCTCCTATAACAGAAGGACAATGGACCCAGTTATGACGTCACCATAGGTAGTCCTGAAATATCAATATTCCTTACACAATTATTTCTCTTATTACTGGTGTACTTATATATTAGTATTTTTATTAATATTTATTTATAAATATATCTTATTTAGAAGAAAAATTATTTGAAATAATTAGCAATTATCATAATGCTAATAAATATGAATATTTTTTTTCTAAGTAAGATATATTTATAAATAAACATTAGTATAAGAATGCACCACTGATAATAATACAAAAAAATATATAAGAATTATCTACAAGACTACTCAAGTTGACGTCATAACCTGGTCCACAGGCCTTCTGTTGGAGGTGAAAACTGATAATACCAAGATTCCATTAAAAGTGATTCGGCAAAAAAGTTTAAATCTAGGAAACTGATAATACAAAGATTCGATTGAAAGTGATTCGACAAAAAAGTTTAAATCTAGGAAACTGATAATACCAAGATTCGATTGAAAGTGATTCGGCAAAAAAGTTTAAATCTAGGAAACTGATAATACCAAGATTCGATTGAAAGTGATTCGGCAAAAAAGTTTAAATCTAGGAAACTGATAATACCAAGATTCGGTTGAAAGTGATTCGGCAAAAAAGTTTAAATATAGGAAACTGATAATACCAAGATTCGATTGAAAGTGATTCGGCAAAAAAGTTTAAAACTAGGAAACTGATAATACCAAGATTCGATTGAAAGTGATTCGGCAAAAAAGCTTAAAACTAGGAAACTGATAATACCAAGATTCGATTGAAAGTGATTCGGCAAAAAAGTTTAAAACTAGGAAACTGATAATACCAAGATTCGATTGAAAGCGATTCCGCAAAAAAGTTTAAAACTAGGAAACTGATAATACCAAGATTCGATTGAAAGTGATTCAGCAAAAAAGTTTAAAACTAGGAAACTGATAATACCAAGATTCGATTGAAAGCGATTCCGCAAAAAGTTTAAATCTAGGAAACTGATAATACCAAGATGCCATAAAAAGTTGTTTTCCACATAACGATTAAATAATATTTAGGAAACTGATAAAAACAAGACATCTTAAGCAATGGTTTTCACATTAGAGCTAAATAAATTCTAAATTACTGATAATACTAAGATGACAAAAAAATGATTCCACATACATATTATAAAAAATCTAGGAAAGTTATAATACCAAGATTACTTACAAAATGGGTCCGCATAAGGCTTAAACCTGATCTGTTTATCAATTAGTAACAACAGGAAAAAACGGTTTCAAATTGTCGTTACCTATCATAGTTCCGACGATAAGGAAGACTGCGCTGAAGAGTCCAACTTGTCTTTTGAGCTGGACTCCTTCACTCGGGGACTGGAGAGCCACTTCATCTCCTGGGCTCTTTAATTCTACCCCATCACTGGAAGACAAAGAATGGAAACGATTGGTGATACCTGTGGGTGAAGAAAAACAATTAAAATACTTCCCTTATCTATAGTGATGAGCACAAACATGTGTTATTTTTCAGTGATTGAAGTTCAATATGATTACAATGATAGCTTACAGTGCTGGTTCTGATTCTTCTAATTATTCTGATTGTAGTACAGAACAGGACTTAACTGGCCTAGTGGTTACAGAACTAAGTAGCCAAGGCGAACTTTGTTGTGTTAGTTCTGAGACAGTGGTCAGCAGTGACTTCGGTCTGTCAAGTGAGACACCCGAAATGTCACACTTTCAAGTGAGACACCCAAGATTGTCACTTCCAAATGAGGCACTTCTAATTGGAAGTGGCATCTCGGGTGTCTCATTTGGAAGTGGCATCTCGGGTGTCTCATTTGGAAGTGGCATCTCGGGCGTCTCATTTAGAAGTGGCATCTCGGGCGTCTCATTTAGAAGTGGCATCTCGGGCGTCTCATTTAGAAGTGGCATCTCGGGCGTCTCATTTAGAAGTGGCATCTCGGGTTTCTCATTTAGAAGTGGCATCTCGGGTTTCTCATTTAGAAGTGGCATCTCGGGTTTCTCATTTAGAAGTGGCATCTCGGGTTTCTCATTTAGAAGTGGCATCTCGGGTTTCTCATTTAGAAGTGGCATTTCGGGTTTCTCATTTAGAAGTGGCATTTCGGGTTTCTCATTTAGAAGTGGCATCTCGGGTTTCTCATTTAGAAGTGGCATCTCGGGTGCCTCATTTAGAAGTGTAACATCTTGTGTCTCATTTGGAAGTTGTTGGTTGTTTTGCCTCTGAGCGGCACTTTTTTGCACACCATGGGCTAAATGGCCAGGTCACAAGGATCCCGAAGGCTCAGAGAAGGTTGGGGACCCACTGGAATAGCTGTTGGGAGACAGATGGTAGCCTCCCGTCAAGGCCATCCAGAGTGTTCTTTAACGTGCACAGGGTATAGATCTCCGGGCACACAGAACCATATTTTAACGTCCCATCCGACGGACGGTATCCTTCCCAAGCCCATGGGTGTCCCCTACTGACCGTGGGCAGGGCGGGAAATTTTGCGGAGATAAATCTCAAGGCTGTCTCAGCTGAGACTAGAACTTGGGAACTGCAGATTACGAGTCTGGCTCGCTAGTAACTCATTTCCCAATTAGTTTTTTTATTATAACCCTCCTCGTGCCCCATTTTCCGTTCACTCAGTTCCAAATACGAAAAATCAAAACATTCCTTTTTTCAAAATAAATTTTAAAAGAAATTGAATGACTGATAACAACACAAACATCAAAGTTAAAATTAAAATTCCAAAAAGGGGGGAAAAATTTTATTCATTTTTTTTAGAATATAATTTTTATTCATAAGAGTAAAGAATACAAATACATTTACAATTTGACCCGCAAAGCTAAATAGCTTATCTGCAGGAAAATGAATAAATTATATTAAACATAGGTCATTCAGCCACAAAAATGGTGTACATCAAATAAATCCACAAAACACAACACATAAAAATCAGCTAACTAGAAAATACCAAATAATTTTTTAATTCCATTTTAAGTCTTCTAAAAGAATCTATATTTTGTAATTCTTTTGGAATAGCATTAAATATAAGTGGTACTTGATATTCGGAAGTATGTTTCCCGTAATTATTTCGAAAATTTGGCAATTTGTAATAACCCTGGTTTTGAAGTCTTGTATTTTTATTATGTTGAATTTTTTGTTTGTAAGTTTCGTCAAAAAAATTTTTAATTATTACATTATATTTATATAAATTGCTGTAGGACAAAAGATTTAAAAATTTTAATTTATTGGTAGAAGTTTTATAAATTTTTTGCAAATGAAACGGAATATTTTTAGCTATTATAGACTTCAGTTTTTCTATTTTATTTATGTTAGTTAAGTTAGTTGTTCCATGCACAATTATTCCATAATTTAAAATAGATTCGCATATTGCTTATAAAATAGGACACGTTTCCATATTTAATACGTATTTCAATTTTTGAATTTTTATCGCCGATATTCTCAAGCTTTCACATATGTGGGATATATGGGCATTCCACCTAAAATATTCATCAAAAATGATTCCTAAGTAATTTATTTTATTTACTTGCTCAACAAGTGGGCAGCTGCATAATGATTCACAATTCGAAGCATCCTTTTTTCTGCAATTTATTTTATGAGTTTTGATAAAGAGGTTTTGATGAATATGAAATCCTGGTGAATGAATAATCATCAGTTTTGTTTTTTTCTCATTTAAATAGATTTTATTATAATTTAATCATCTAATAATATTATTGTAATCTGTTTGAACCTCTGAAATGCTATCATTTAAATATTTCTGACTGTTTATTAAAACAATGTCGTCGGCATATAGATAAATAGCACTATTTAATTTTGTATTGAACAAATCATTTATGTACACTAGGAACAATAAAGGACCTAAAATTGAGCCTTGGGGAATTCCACATCGTGTAATTACTTTTCTGCTGTAGCAGTTTTTTATTTTAGTAATTGTGTATCTGTCTGATAAATAATTTCTAAACCAATCTAACAATATACCGCGAATACCGTAATTTTCCAATTTATTTAGTAAAATGCTATGATCTATTGTATCGAAGGCTTTCTTTAAATCTAAGAACATGGTTACAATTTTTTCCCTATTATTGAATGATTTATTAATATTTTTGCAATTTTGGAAATTAGTTGAATTGTGTTTTTTCCTTTTTGAAAGCCAAACTGATTTTCATTAATTATGTTGTGTTTAAGTAAAAAGTTAAAAACAGTATTATAAATATATTTTTCCATTATTTTCGAAAAAATAGGCAGAATTGTTATTGGTCGATAGTTAGAAAAATCCTCCTTAATACCACCTTTAAAAATAGGTCTTAAAATACCTGTTTTGAGTTCAGTAGGTATGTTCCCAGTAAATATAATCTGATTTATAATTTTTGATATAATATTTAGTAGTGTCTCTTTATTAAATTTTATATGTTTAATGCAAACATTATCATAACCAGGTGATTTATTGATGTCTAATGAAGTAATTATTTCATCAGTTTGTTTTTCAGTGATTTCATGTATATAGATAGATTTCAAAACTATTTGTATCATGGTTAGAACATAATTTATATCTTGGTGATTTGTATTTCTTATCTGTAAAATTAGTGTATTATAAATGTCATTGTAATTATTTGCTATTTCTTCCACAAATAATTTCTTTTTGGTCATATTGTCAATTATTACATCGTCCGATGATTTTTTCTGTTTTCCTTCTAATATTTCATATATTAATTGCCAGGTAGCCTTCATATCATTTTTTTTCATTATAAGTTTATTTCTATAATAAAGTTATTTCTAATCTGAATATTAACCCTATTCCTTAATTTTATATAGTTATTTTTATAAGCATCACTTTTATCATTGTTTTTAAATTTAATCCAAGCTTTATCTCTTTCTTCAATTAATTCTATCAAGTTCGGTGTTATCCAATTTTTGTTATGATTTCTTTTTACTTTTCCAACTCTCCTCATATATATTCTATTTTTTCCTAAAATTCCATCATAAATGTCTTTAAATACTTTATATAGGTTTAATTCATCCTTTGAGTTCTCTCCATAATTTTCTAAATTCCAATTCGTTTCAGAAATAGCTTTGTTTATATTGTTATGGTCAAATGACCAATTCTTATTTTCCTGGTCTGTTTCATTATAATTAGTATTATTTAAATTGTTATTGGTGTTGCTAATCAGTGTTAAAATCATATAGTGATCTGCTCTTTTGCTTGTTTGAATTATTGAATTTGCTGACATATTTTTAATCAGTTTAATATTAATATGGTCTATACAGGTTTTGGTAATTTTATTTTTTACTCTTTCTTCTCTTGTAGCTTCTCTTATTAATCTTTCAAAATTCATTTCAGCCAATAGTGTAATATATTTTTCTGTGCCATGTTTTTTAGTATTCATTGTATCGATATTAAAATCGCCTATTAAAATCTGATTTTGGTCTTTTCCTGTATTTTCCATCCAGTTTCGGAAATTCAAGAGAAAAGAGTTCACATCTGTACTAGGCGATCTGTATAGTGCTAAAACACGATATATTATTTTTTTTACTTTTATATATAGAGTTTCCGCTGGAAGTGTTTGTTGTGAAATAATTTCAGTATCTAAATTTCCTTTATAGTATACTGAAATCCCCCTAATATTTTTATTTATATTATCATTTGTGATTTTATTAAATTTATCAATGTTATATAAGTAATTTTCATATTTATTTACATTTGTTTCAGTTAAAACAAGCAAATCAATGTGTTTCATGCAATTGTTAATACTTAATTTTAATGAATCCCAATGTTTTCTTTGACTTCTTATATTAACATGAGCAATTCCTAATTTATTTTTGTGAATAAATTTACTATAATTATTTTCGAACCAAGCCTCCACTTCTAAACCTGTAGTTACATACAATTACAAATGCTAATTGTCGAAAATTTGAAAGTATATTTTTTAAGAACACAATTTTAGGCAAGAGTTATTTATGCTTTTCTGTTTTAAATGCAGACATTTGCAGCGCTTACTTAAAGAGTTGGGTTGTTTTACCTCTGAGCGGCACTTTTTGCACACCATGATCTAAATGACCAGATCACAAGGACCCCGAAGGCTCAGAGAAGTTTGGGGAAGGGAACCCACTGGAACAGCTGTTGGAAGACAGATGGTAGCCTCCCGTCAAGGCCATCCAGCGTGTTCTTTAACGTGCACAGGGTATGGCTCTCCCATATACGGGGCCACGGCTTAACGTCCCATTCGACGGACGGCGGCCTTTCCAAGCCCATCGGTGTCCCCTACTGACCGTGGGCAGGGCGGGGAATTTTGCGGAGATAAATCTCAACGCTCACCCAGCTGGGACTCGAACCTGGGAACTACAGATTACGAGCCTGGCGCGCTACCGACTGAGCCACCCCCGCCCCACTTAAAGAGCAAGATTCTTCTAAACGTGAGATTTAGTTCAACGAATGATTACATCTGCTAAGAAACGAACTGCACACCCCGTTTCGTAAGAGAAAAAGTAATCGTAGAGGTTAAAACTTCAGTTCACTGGTGAAGAAAAATACATTGTAATAATTAGATAGTTATAAATCGTATTTCTTCGACATTTAGTAAACTTGTACATCGTTAAATAATACAATAAGCTTATTTCATCATTAAGGAAGAAGGATGAAGAATAATCGGATCTGAGCTGCTCTAATTAGGAGATTAAATAATTTGAAGGTTCAAGAGAGTAGAGATCTGTTAAATCGGACGCCTAGTCACGTTGGTCTAGATTCTGATGGGGCGGTTCGGTAACGCGCCAGGCTCGAGTCCCAGCTGGGTCAGCGTTGAGACTTATTTCCGAAAACTTCACCGCCCTGCCCACGGTCAGTAGGGGACACCGATGGGCTTGGAAAGACCGCCGTCCGTCGGATGGGACGTTAAGCCGTGACCCCGTGTGCGTGAGAGCCATACCATGCGTACGTTAAAGAACACGCTGGATGGCCTTCACGAGAGGCTACCATCTATCTCAACAGCTGTTCCAGTGGGTCCCTTCCCCCAACTTTCTGAGCTTTCGGGGTCCATGTGACCTAGCCATTTAGCCCATTATGTCCGAAAAGTGCCATACCCTGTGCACGTTAAAGAACACGCTGGATAGCCTTAACATGAGGCTACTATCTTCCAACAGCTGTTCCGTTGGTTGGTTGGTTGGAGTTTTATGGCGCATGAGCTACTGAGGCTATAATGCGCCAAACAAGGTAAAAATATGCTAAAAAACAAATACTCCTCAACCAAAATTAAAAAACAAATGCTGAAAAAGGTAAAAAATAAAACCAACAAGATATATATATAACAGAAATAAAAAGTAAAGTGTAAAACAACAAATGTGTAGATAAATAAATACAGTAGAGACAAAGGATAAAACTAGCCCAGGTGCAAATGACCTAGGCAGAAGGTGAAAAAATTACAAATGATTAAAATTATAATCTGGTAAAATATCCTGTATACTGTAAAAAGGCAAAAATTGGAGATAAAATGGCACTATCAGATAAAAGATGTCCGAGTGTAAGTGGCTCGGACGTAAAATTGTGAAAATTAAAATACAAACGACGTTCTAGGTTAAAACAGGGACATTCAATTAAAATATGTTTGATTGTTAAAATGGTGTCACAAAACTCGCACTTAGGTACGTCGTCCGCCCGAAGAAGAAACGAATGTGTAATATACGAGTGACCTAAGCGGAGCCGAGCAAGTACAACTTCCTCCTTGCGATTCCTGCGGTAACAAGACTGCCATGGTTTGACGAGAGGTTTGATCTCAAAGAGCTTGTTTGTAAGCTGTTCCGACCAAGATCTCTGCCACCGTGCCCGGAGCTCGATGGTAAAACGCTGCCGGAAATCCAGATATGGAACCGGCAACGGAGAGTCGGACAGGGGCGTGGCTGACTTGGCAGCAGCATCTGCCAAGTCATTGCCCCTGATACCGCCGTGACCGGGCACCCAACAGAAATGGATGGTGGTGGTGGCTGCCAGACGATGTAGCTGCTGGCGGATCTTAGTAAGAACAGGGTGAGGCCGATGCCTCACCGAGATCAAAGCCTGTAGCGAGCTAAGCGAGTCGGTGTAAAGCACACACCGACGATGATGCTTAGTCGCCACGTGGTCCAAGGCGAGGCTGATAGCGTGCAACTCTGCGGTGAAGATGGAACACTGCAGTGGGATCTGGTCTGCAATGATTACATCACAGCAGACCATGGCTGATCCCACCGAAGTGCCGGACTTCGAGCCATCTGTAAAGACAGGCAAGAAGTCCGGGTGCTCAGCACGATGGCTGGCAAAGAGTTGCCGGTACACACAGTCGGGTGTAAAGGCCTTCCCGGTCCTGCACAGGGAAAAATCGCAGGAAGGGGAAACAGCGAGCCAAGGTGGAAGTGGCTCAGCTGTCGACTGTGCAACGCTATCGAGACTGGTGTTGATGTCTCTGAGGTAGCCTCGGACACGCAAACCAAAAGGACGAATGGCAGTCGGCCGATTATTGTAAAGCATTTCCCACTTCGGACTGAAAACGCAGTCCCAAGTGGGATGGCCAGGCAGGGATCGCAATTTAGACGCATATTGTAGGGACAACTGCTGACGGCAAAGATATAAGGAAGGTTCGTCGGTCTCAACGTAAAGACTCTGGACCGGTGAGGTGCGGAAGGCTCCCGTGCAAACAGGGAGGGCCTGATGATGGAGGGGATCCAGCACCTTCACCACCGAATCCCGGGCCGAGTCGTACACCTGGGATCCGTAGTCCAGTTTCGATCGGACAAGTGCACGGTACAGGCGGAGCAAAGAACATCGGTCTGCCCCCCAAGAAAGGGAGGAGAGGACCTTGACGATGTTCAATGCCCGCGTGCACTTGGACCTGAGATGACGTATGTGTGGTAAAAAGGTCAATTTCCGATCGAATATGAGACCGAGAAACTTGGTCTCCGCCACAACTGGAATGATGTTACCCCCGAGCCGCAGCTCGGGATCCAGGTGGAGATTACGCTTGTGGCAAAAGTGCACACAAGCGGTCTTCTGTGGGGAGAACCGAAACCCGTTTGCCGTCGCCCAAACCGAAAGATTGTTCAGGGCAATTTGCAGTTGTCTTTCAATGACCCTCATGCTGGACGAAGAGCAAAAGATGCTAAAGTCATCAACATAGAGGGCATTGCCTACTGATGGAGGAAGTTGTCTAGTAATAGAATTAATCTTGACAGCGAAAAGCGTAACACTCAGAACGCAGCCTTGTGGCACCCCCTGTTCTTGGGGGTACGGCCGCGACAGAGTGTTACCGACACGGACACGAAAAGAGCGTGCCGATAAGAAGTTGGAGATGAAGATCGGCATGTGACCTCTCAAGCCGAAACTGTGGAGGTCACGAAGAATGCCGAATCTCCAAGCCGTGTCGTACGCTTTTTCGATGTCGAAGAAAATGGACACCAGGTGCTCTCTACGTAAAAACGAATTCCTGATCGCCGATTCGAGGCGGATCAGGTGGTCTAAAGTAGACCGGTGCCTGCGAAAGCCACACTGGGTGTTGGAAAGAAGGTTGTGATGTTCTAAATACCAGATGAGTCTGGCATTTACCATTCTTTCCAACACCTTGCACACGCAGCTCGTCAATGCGATTGGACGATAATTGGAAGGAATCTTGGGATCTTTGCCTGGCTTGGGGAAGGCCAAGACGATGGCCTCCCGCCAGGAGTCCGGAAACTGCTCCTCGAGAAAAATGCGATTGAAGAGATGGAGCAGCCGATCCTTACTCGATGGTGAAAGATGTTGGAGCATGGCATAATGGACATTGTCCGGCCCTACAGCAGAGGCACGAGAAGAGTGCAGAGCAAGGCGAAGCTCCTCCGCTGTGAATGGCCTGTTGTAAGACTCCAGGCCATTCGAGTGGAAAGACAGCAGAGAGCGCTCCGCCCTGCCCTTCTGGGCCAGAAACTCGGGGGAGTAAGAGGAAGACGAAGAGATGGAAGAGAAGGACTCCCCCAGAGTGTCGGCAATTGCTTTGGGATCAGCAATTGCCTGTCCATTGTGCTCCAGGATCGATAACGAGTGGGACGTGTAGTTCCCACTCATCTTCCGGACTTTATCCCACACGACCTTAGAACTAGTCGTGCGGGTGATGGATGACGTATACTTGATCCAAGATTCCTTTTGGCTCTGGCGTCGGACGAAACGTGCTTTCGCCCTGGCGCGTTTGAAATTTTCAAGGTTGGGGGACGTCGGATATCTCCGAAACACCCCCCAAGCCTTGTTCTGAGCCTTACGAGCTGCGGTGCATTCTGGATTCCACCACGGTTTCGGAAAGCGAGGAAACCGTGTAGAAGTTTGAGGAATCGTTGATGCAGCTGCATCTACGATACAGTCCGTTATCTCCGCTACTGCCACATTGATTGGCTCCTGGCTGACAGAGTGGTCGTCGAGCTCAGAGAGCAGCTCAAAACCACCCCAGTCAGCCCGATCGAGCCTCCACCGTGAGACGCGTGAAGGGCTGCAAGGCCCCCCACGGGAGATGGTGCACACCACGGGGAGGTGATCGCTTCCGTACGGGTTGTCCTCGACCTCCCATGTAAAGAGTGGAAGGATCGAGGAGGAGCAGATGGTGAGGTCAATGGCAGTGAAAGTGCGGGTTGGGGAGTGAAAGTAAGTACTGACACTGGTGTTCAACAGGGAGAGAGAAGGATCCAGGAGCCACTGCTCCAGGACCCCACCCCTCCCGTTGGTGTCAGCACTGCCCCAAAGTGGACTGTGTCCGTTGAGGTCCCCCATAATGAGGAAGGGGGACGGCAGCTGCGAGACGAGATCATCAAGGTCTTCCTGGAAGACGATGCTCCCAGGTGGAAGATATACAGAGCAGACAGTCAGCGAGAACCCCACGAAGAGACGGATGGCTACCGCCTCTAAGTTGATGGTGAGTGGTACGACCTGGAATGGAGAATGGTTGCTCACGAGGATGGCGACACCCCCGCGAGCTGGACCATCTCCATCCCGGTCCCGGCGAACTAGTGAAAAGTGCCGGATCGTGGGATCTGTGACTGGCTGCAAGTACGTCTCCTGCAGGCACACACAGATGGGCTGGTGTGCCTGAAGGAGGGCCTTGATGTCGTCAAGATTCCTCTGGAATCCACGACAATTCCATTGTAGGAGTGTGGCCATCTCAGGACTTAGAAGAGTGGGCGGACGACGTGTTTCTATTCAACTTAACCGCCGCGGAGGACGGTTTAGTGAATAGGGGGCGGTCGGTATCCATGTCCTCGGAATCGTCCGAGGGGCATGGATCGGTGACCGCCCTTTGCGGTGCTGTTATTTTCTTTTTTGGCCCCGGTGGGGGCCCCTTCGGTTTGGAAGGTCTTGCTGTCTGAGGACGGGAGGGAGGAGGCCTTCCGGTGGAGGTGGAAGGCTGAGCTGCAGGAATGGAAACCGGGGTTGATGTCGAAGTCGACACCACCCTCGGTCTCGCCTGCGTGAGGAGGTACTTCGCAGCTGGCGAGAAAGACTCAGTAGGTGGTACACTGATGTCAGTCTGCACCGCAACCGAAGTCATTGGAACGATGGGCTTTCCAATGACTGCACTGGCATAGGAAACCTTGCCAGGCGGGGCGGGCGGTGCAGCAAGCTTTCTCGCTTCAGCATACGAGATGTTGTTGATGACTTTGAGGCGTTGTACCTCCTTTTCCTCCTTCCACTTCGGACAGTCGCGGGAGTACGCCGGATGTTCGCCACTGCAGTTCACACAGCATGCCTTTTCAGCTGTGCAGTCAGGATCGAGATGATCCTTACTGCCACAGCGAGCACAGGTGGGCTTGCCCCTGCATGCTGTGCGGGCATGACCGTATATCTGACACTGAAAACAGCGCAGAGGGTTCGGTATATACGGCCGTACCTCACAATGTAAGTAACCTGCCTTGATGGAAGAAGGCAGGCGTGGCGTGTTGAATGTCACGATTAGCACCCGGGTGGGTGTTAATTTCCCATCACGGCGTGTCGAAACTCGGTGGACCGCTGTTACTCCTTGTGGTGTGAGCTCCGAGAGGATTTCCTCCTCAGTGACTTTGAGGAGGCCCCACTCGGTGATCACACCCCGAGAGGAATTCAAAGTTTTATGGGGAGTGACTTCGACAGCCACCCCACCAATATCTTTTACTTTCAGGAGCAGTTCGGAATGTTTCGAACAAGCGGTCTCAACCTGCAAGTCGCCAGATCTTAAGCGCTTGACGGATTTCGGCTCTCCCGCAAGACCTTTCAAACCTTTATTAACGAAAAAAGGGGACATGTCCCCAAGTACCTGATCACCCGTGGAGTGGATGATCAGGAACTTTGGGAACGAAGACACAGACACAGAAGACAACGGCAGAGATAACTTTGACAACGAGGAAGATGGGGGCTCATGTCGAGCCCTCTTGTTGGCGGCGATCGCATTAATTTCATCACTCTCTCTCATGATTTTTTTGTGTGGTTCAGTGCCCGCTGTCCCCACCCTCCACGGAGCCCAACAAGGGGACGCCCAGTCGGGCGCCAGGGCTACGCAGGCACTATACCCACACAGACAGTGAGCCAAGCCCTCACAAATAAATAGAAGGAAAATAAAAAGAGAAATGTGCAGAACAAAAACGTTCTACACAAATGAAACAAAGCGTAAAATAACAAAATTGTGAATGGCCAAACTGGCCTCACAAAGAAAGGATAACTACAAAAGGAAAAGAAGTTGTGAGGAAACTTGTAAACCTGTACCCGGACCGTGGGCAAGGTTACTCACCGCTCTGCACGGTTGACCCTAGCAGGACCTGCCCACCAGCCGATTGCTCCTGGGGGGGCCACCCCAGGAGCTCCCGTTTACCGGAAGCAGAGGCCAAAGCAGTGTATAGCAGAGGCCCCGGAATCCGCTGCCCAGCCCCGCGACGGACAGGCTCCCCAATGGCAAGACGGCCAATGGGGACCACGCCAGTCATGAGCTGAGGAGAGAAGACGGGGACCCCCGAGCAACTACCAGGATCCTCCTTTCCCGGGACACGGGTCTCCGCGCACGGCAAACACGCGGGCGAGCGTTTAGGACCCTGCGAAGGTAACCGAGCCAGCAGAACCTTCACAGGGTGGTCCCCCTCACCACGTACAGGCGCTCACACCGAGGGGGAACAGCTGTTCCAGTGGGTCTCCTCCCCCAACCTTCTCTGAACCTTCAGGGGCCTTGTGACCTGGCCATTTGTCCCATGGTGTACAAAAAAAAAAGTGCTGCTTAAAGGTAAAACAACCCAAACCCTAAAACAGCAACCTAGATTATGATTTCTTGACAACTTTACATTATCGAGGATTAAATATATTTACATTTTTAGAAAATTCTGATATCTAAAATTGTTTTTTCTTAGAATTTTCTCTAATTTTTATTAAATGTGTAATTAACAAAACAGCTTACTAAACGAAACTAATTCTAAAACAAATTTTTTATGCTTATTACATTTACTATAAAGCAAAACATAACCCACTCTAGGCATTTTCAGGTTGGGTTGGGATGTTTTACATCTGAGCGGCACTTTTTTGCACACCATGGGCTAAATGGTCAGATCACATGGACCCGAAGGTTCAGAGAAGGTTGGGGGAGGGGACCCACTGGAACAGCTGTTGGGAGACAGATGGTAGCCTCCCGTCAAGGCCATCCAGCGTGTTCTTTAACGTTGGGTTGTTTTACCTCTGAGCGGCACTTTTTTGCACACCATGGGCTAAATGGCCAGGTCACAAGGACCCCGAAGGCTCAGAGAAGTTTGGGGGAGGGGACCCACTGGAACAACTGTCGGGAGACAGATGGTAGCCTCCCGTCAAGGCCATCCAGCGTGTTCTTTAACGTGCACAGGGTATAGCTCTCCCGCACACGGAGCCACGGCTTAACGTCCCATCCGACGGACGGCGGCCTTTCCAAGCCCATCGGTGTCCCCTACTGACCGTGGGAAGGGCGGGGAATTTTGCGGAGATAAATCTCAACGCTGACCCAGCTGGGACTCGAACCTGGGAACTACAGATTATAAATGGCCAGGTCACGTGGACCCCAAAGGCTCAGAGAAGGTTTGGGAAGGGGACCCACTGGAACAGCTGTTGGGAGACAGATGGTAGCCTCCTGTCAAGGCCATCCAGAGTGTTCTTTGTCTTTGGGTTGTTTTACCTCTGAGTGGCACTTTTTTTGCACACCATGGGCTAAATGGCTAGGTCACATGGACCCCGAAGGCTCAGAGAAGGTTGGGGGAGGGGACCCACTGGAACAGCTGTTGCGAGACAGATGGTAGCCTCCCGTCAAGGCCATCCAGCGTGTTCTTTAACGTTGGGTTGTTTTACCTCTGAGCGGCACTTTTTTTGCACACCATGGGCTAAATGGCCAGGTCACGTGGACCCCGAAGGCTCAGAGAAGGTTTGGGAAGGGGGCCCACTGGAACAGCTGTTGGGAGACAGATGGTAGCCTCCCGTCAAGGCCATCCAGCGTGTTCTTTATCTTTGGGTTGTTTTACCTCTGAGAGGCACTTTTTTGCACACCATGGGCTAAATGGCCAGGTCACAAAGACCCCGAAGGCTCAGAGAAGGCTGGAGGAGGGGACCCACTGGGACAGCTGTTGGGAGACAGATGGTAGCCTCCCGTCAAGGCCATCCAGCGTGTTCTTTATCTTTGGGTTGTTTTACCTCTGAGTGGCACTTTTTTTGCACACCATGGGCTAAATGGCCAGGTCACAAAGACCCCGAAGGCTCAGAGAAGGCTGGAGGAGGGGATCCACTGGGACAGCTGTTGGGAGACAGATGGTAGCCTCTCGTCAAGACCATCCAGTGTCTTCTTTAACGTGCGCAGCATATGGCTCTCCCGACACGGCTGAACGTCCCATCCGATGGACGGCGGCTTTTCCAAGCCCATCGGTGTCCGCTACTGACCGTGGGCAGGGCGGGGCGTTTTGCGGAAATAAATCTCAACGCTGACCCAGCTGGGACTCGAACCTGGGACCTAAGAGTCTGGCGCGCTATCATCTGAGCCATCTCTCTCCTGTATACGTTCTTGCAATAGGGTGTGGTTTTTAATTCACTTTCGAACAAGAACTGAACTTCTAAACCAGAGCAAATCTACAATCCTTTAAAGCAAGTGCGATTAGGCTCACGAGAAAGCAGAACATGTCATACTTTATTTTCAGATTAATTTCTGAGTAATTTCTTCATAGCCCTAAGTCAACGTCGTGTCCTTGTTTACACATATTCAAACAGGTTTCAACAGAAAAAGCAAAAATATCATTACCCAATACAAGTCAGGAGACAGCTTTTGTCGGAAGAACAATATTTCAATTGAGAATGCGGAAGTGACGTCAGATCATTACTGTAGAAGATTTAGATCTATAAATTCCTTTTTTTTTTAAAGTGGAAAGGAAAATTACGAAACGACTCTTCAAAGCTGATTGATATATAAATGAGAAAAAGAGATGGATGTTTCCGCTTCACAAATTTAGTCTCACTACTGTCGGAAATGGAAAATTAATTTCTTAAATATTTCGATAAATGTCAGAAAGAATTTCAGAACGTTTAAATTAGTTACTTTTACATCAGGTTTCAGTCAGGGCTACTTTATATGCTGTCCAAGGAATAAATTTTGCGTTTCACGAAGTATGTGCAATAAAATAAAAATTATGAGATTATCATATCGCTTCTGATGAATATTGGACGATCGTTTTCAAAGAGAATGAAGTATATATTCAGCTTTTTCATCCCTGTAACAGTGTAGGGGCGGGGGTGGCTCAGTCGGTAGCGCGCCAGGTTCGTAATCTGTAGTTCCCAGGTTCGAGTCCCAACTGGGTGAGCGTTGAGATTTATCTCCGCAAAATTCCCCGCCCTGCCCACGGTCAGTAGGGGACACCGATGGGTTTGGAAAGGCCGCCGTCCGTCGGATGGGACGTTAAGCCGTGGCCCCGTGTGCGGGAGAGAACCATACCCTGTGAACGTTAAAACACGCTGGATGGCCTTGACGGGAGGCTACCATCTGTCTCCAAACAGCTGTTCCAGTGGGTCCCCTCCCCCAACCTTCTCTGAGCCTTCGGGGTTCATGTGACCTGGCCATTTAGCCCATGGTGTGCAAAAAACTGCCGCTCAGAGGTAAAATAACCCAACACAATTGGCTAAATGGCTAGGTCATAAGGGTTGGGTTGTTTTACCTCTGAGCGGCACTTTTTTGCACACCATGGGCTAAATGGCCAGGTCACATGGACCCCGAAGGCTCAGAAGGTTGGAGGAGGGGACCCACTGGAACAGCTGTTGGGAGACAGATGATAGCCTCCCGTCAAGGCCATCCAGCGTGTTCTTTAACGTGCACAGGGTATGGCTCTCCCGCACACGGGGCCACGGCTTAACGTCCCATCCGACGGACGGCGGCCTTTCCAACCCATCGGTGTCCCCTACTGACCGTGGGCAGAGCGGGAATTTTTGCGGAGATAAATCTCAACGCTGACCCAGCTGGGACTCGAACCTGGGAACTACAGATTACGAGCCTGACGCGCTACCGACTGGGAAACCCCCGCCCCTAGGTCATAAGGACCCCGAAAGCTCAGAAGGTTGGGGGAGGGGACCTACTGACACCTGTTAGGATACATGGTAGCCTCCCGTCAAGGCCATCCAATGTACTCTTTAACGTGAACAGGGTATTGCTCTCACGCTCACACGGGTCCACGGTTTAACGTCCCATCCGACGGATGGCAGTCTTTCCAAGTCGATCAGTGTTTCTTACTGACCATGGGCTAAATGGCCAGGTCACATGGACCCCGAAGGCTCAGAGAAGGTTGGGGGAGGGGACCCACTGGAACAGCTGTTGGGAGACAGATGGTAGCCTCCCGTCAAGGCCATCCAGCGTGTTCTTTAACGTGTACAGGGTATGGCTCTCCCGCACACGGGCCACGACTTAACGTCCCATCCGACGGACGGCGGTCTTTCCAAGCCCATCGGTGTACCCTACTGACTGTGGGCAGGGCGGGAAATTTTGCGGAGATAAATCTCAACGCTGACCCAGCTGGGACTCGAAGCTGGGAACTACAGATTACGTGCCTGGCGTGCTACCGACTAAGCCACCCCCGCCCCAGTGTTGTATGGTCACAAGAACATCCGTTAGTGACGGCACTATAAATAGTGGCACGTGCCTCTATGATAATGGTCGTGACCGTAAATACGCACGTGGTTGGATACACATCCTTTATTAGGAGATCAGACTTCCTGCAGTTATACAACTAATCTCGAATTACCGGTTTTATAAAATGCTGGGAATTTGAACAGAATAAAGTTGGCCAGACGTATATTAATTTTCCTCACTACGGAATCCTAATGAGGAAAATTAAATAAAAAAATTGAACGTATTAGGAAAACTTTCAACTTCGAGGAAACTTTATTTTTATTGTCTTTATTCAAAGAAAAAAAGCATGTAAATTTAATTATGCAAGAAATATGCAAAAGCTGACAGATTTCGAATTCTTCGTTGAAACGAAATCATTTCTTCGTCGCTCCAAATTATTCTGGAAGGGGCGGGAGTGGCTCAGTCGATAGCGCACCAGGCTCATAATCTGCTACTACCCACGTTCGGGCGGGGGTGGTCAGTCGGTAGCGCTCCGGGCTCATAATCTGCAGTACCCAGGTTCGAGTGGGGCGGGGGTGGCTCAGTCGGTAGCGCTCCGGGCTCAATCTGTTAATACCCAGGTCGAGCGGGGCGGGGATGGCTCAGTCGGTAGCGCTCCGGGCTCATAATCTGCTAGTACCCAGGTTCGGGCGGGGGTGGCTCAGTCGGTAGCGCTCCGGGCTCAATCTGTTAATACCCAGGTTCGAGCGGGGCGGGAGTGACTCAGTCGGTAGCGCTCCGGGCTCATAATCTGCAGTACCGAGGTTCGAGTGGGGCGGGGGTGGCTCAGTCGGTAGCGCTCCGGGCTCAATCTGTTAATACCAAGGTTCGAGCGGGGCGGGAGTAGCTCAGTCGGTAGCGCACCAGGCTCATAATCTGCTAGTACCCAGGTTCGGGCGGGGGTGGCTCAGTCGGTAGCGCTCCGGGCTCAATCTGCAGTACCCAGGTTCGAGTGGGGCGGGGGTGGCTCAGTCGGTAGCGCTCCGGGCTCATAATCTGCAGTACCCAGGTTCGAGTCCCAGCTGGGTCAGGGTTGAGATTTATATCCGCTAAACTTCCCGCCCTGTCCACGGTTAGTAGGCGACACTGATGAACTTCAAAAGACCACCATCCGTCGGATGGGACGTTAAGCCGTGGTACCGTGTATGAGAGAGAGCCATAACTTATGCACTCTAAAGAACACGCTGGTTGGCCTTGATGGGAGGCTACCATTTGTCTCCCAACAGCTGTTTCAGTGGGTCACCTCCCAAACGCCTTCTCTCAGCCCTCGGGGTACTTGTGACCTGGCCGTTTAGCCTATTGTGTTCAAAAGTGCCGCTCAGAGGTAAAACAGGCCAACCCAAATTATTCGGGAAACTAAATACAGGACACATTTGGTCCTGTTGAAAAATTCGACATACAGTCGCTCAAATAAATATCCGAACACTAAGATTGATTACAGAATTCAGAAAACAAATCTGGCAACGATTTTTTTCAGGAATTAGTGATCTGGCAACTTCCGTGTACTGTACACCAAGATTGCAGATCACTAATTCCTAAAAAAATCGTTGCCAGATATTTTTTCTGAATTCTGTAATCAACCACAGTGTTCGGATACTTTTTTGAGCGACTGTAGGTGGTCATATTATTTTGATAGATCGTGTGGGCTCACTCACAGAAATATTGAGCGTGTGCAGTTACCGTTCACAGCAAACTGGAGCGGTTACGGTTAATGTTCACAGCACATTGGATCGTGTGAGTTCACAAAGACCTGGATCATGTGGGCTCACTCACGGAAATATTGAGCGTGTGCAGTTACCGTTCACAGCAAACTGGAGCGTGTGCGGTTACTGCACACGCTCCAGTTTGCTGTGAACGGTAACTGGAGCGTGTACAGTTGCTGTACACGCTCCAGATATTTTTTCTGAATTCTGCAATCACGTGACACGAAGGTTGCCAGATCACTAATTTCTAAAAAAATCGTTGCAACATATTTTTCTCCATTCTGTAATCATAGTGTTCGGATACTTTTTTTGAGCGAGTGTACATCCAAAAGCTGAACATTGATAAGGCATATTGAAGATTCTACAGCACTTTAACTCACTAAAAACACCACAATACGACCAAAACACGAAGAAACTGGGGAAGTTTCACCACACTGAAATACAACACTCCAATTGCTATACGATACTACAGTTCGAGCACAATGCTGGAACGAACTACCTAGGTTAACGTGATATCACTTCCGACCTTTGGCCCATTGGTCTTCCGTTATTGGAGGTGTTGGTAAAAGTGGCTGGACCGGAAAAGAGGAAATGGTAACCAAGAGACTCTGTTGTAGTATAACATTTCCAACTCTGTTTCCGGTGCTCGTTAAACTAAGTGATGGATGGTTCTTGACAGGAACAGGTGGTCAGTCGGTAGCGCGCCAATCTCATAATCTGTAGTTCCCAGGTTCGAGTCCCAGCTGGGTCAGCTTTGAGATTTATCTCCGCAAAACTCCCCGTCCAGCCCACAGTCAGTAGGGGACACCGATGGGCTTGGAAAGGCAGACGTCCGTCGGATGATACGTTAAGCCGTGGCCCCATGTACGGGAGAGCCATACCCTGTGCACGTTAAAGAACAAGCTGGATGACCTTGACGGGACTTCCAACAGCTATTCCTGTGGGTCACCTCCCACAAGCTTCTCTGAGCCTTCGGGGTCCATGTGGCCTGGCCATTTAGCCCATGGTGTGCAAAAAAGCCATCTCAGGGGTAAAACAACCCAAACGGAAAGGCCGCCGTCCGTCGGATGGGACGTTAAGCCTGGCCCCATGTGCGGGAGAGCCATATCCTGTGCCCGTTAAAGAACAGCCTACATGGCCTTGACTGGAGGCTACCATCTGGACCTCCTTTCCTCGGAGTCCTTGTGACCTGGCCATTTAGCCCATGGTGTGCAAAGCAGTGCCGCTCAGAGGTAAAACAACCCAACACAACCTTCTCCGAGCTCTTGTAGATTTTGGGACCTGGCAATTTAACTCCGTGTGTGGGGGGAAATATGCCGCTCAGAGGTAAAAAATCGCAATCCAACATCAATTTTGCAGTTTTACAGTCCAGATTTTTTTTTCGAATGCTCGGTAATTTAAATTTAATTGCCCTTGCGTAACAACACAACATTGCTCTTTTGCCGTACACCTCATTAGAGGAGATGATCACCATTTCTCAAATTCTTTCAACCATTCTGTGATTGAAATCCAAGTAACTGACCGTTAGGCCACCACTGATCTAAGAGGAAGTGTTGCTGCCAGATCCCGGCATAAAGAATTCTCAGAAAAATGATTTCTTTCTTCCGTGAGCTTGTCTTTCTGTGAAGAATGCTGCTGAACTTGTTGGGTGCTTGCGATATCTCTACAGGGATAGACTTTTGCTGGATTTAATCGGTTCAGTGCGAGTAAATTACGCATGAAATAGAAAAGTTCACTGTTGGCCTCAAGCGATAACAAGCAGAAGGCGTTTTATATCTGCATGCAACGCTAAAATTCTTGGCCATTCCATGAGGAAATTATTTTGAACTTACGGGAATAAAATTGAGTTGTTTTAACTCTGAGCGCACTTTTTTTGCACACAATTGGCTAAATGGTCAGGTCACAAGGGCCCCGAATGCTCAAGTTGGGGGAGGGGACCCACTGGAACAGTTGTTGGGGGGCAGATGGTAGCCTCCCGTCAACGCCATCCAGTCTTTTTTTAACGTCCACAGGGTATGACTTTCCTCATATCTGCCCCTTAATGCGGGGCGGGGGTGGCTCAGTCGGTAGCGCGCCAGGTTCGTAATCTGTAGTTCTCAGTTTCGAGTTCAGCGGGGTCAGCGTTGAGATTTATCTCCGCAAATCTCCCCCGACGCTTTGTTCAGTAGGGCACATCTATGACCTTGGTACAGGCCGCCGTCCGTCGGATAGGACGTTAAGCCTGGAGCCCATGTGCGAGAAAGCAATACCCTGTGCACGTTAAAACAAGCTAGGTGACCTTCATGGGAGGCTACCATCTGTCTCCCAACAGCTGTCCAGTGGGTCTCTTCACCCAACTTTCTCTGAGCTAACGGGAGCCTTGTGACCTAGCTATTTAGCCTATTGTTCAAAAAAAGCTGCTCAGAGGTAAAACAACCCAACCCTCCACTGTGTCGCATTCCCAATCTAAAATTCTTAGGAGTCCTTATGGGTTGGGTTGTTTTACCTCTGAACGGCCCTTTTTTGCACACAAAGGGCTAAATGGCCAGGTCACAAGGACGCCCGAAAGCTCAGAGAAGGTTGGGGGAGGGGACCTACTGAAACAGCTGTTGGGAGCAGACGGTAGCCTCCCGTCAAAGCTATCCGGTATGTTCTTTAACGTGCACAGGGTATGGCTCTCCCGCACACGGGGTCACGGCTTAACGTCCCATCCGACGGACGGCGGTCTTTCCAAGTCCATCGGTGTCCCCTACTGACCGTGGGCATGGCGGGGAATTTTGCGGAGATAAATCTCAACGCTGATCTAGCTGGGTTGGGTTGTTTTACCTCTGAGCGGCCCTTTTTTGCACACCATGGGCTAAATGGCCAGGTCATATGGACCCCGAAGACTCGGAAGGTTGGGGGAGGGGACCCACTGGAACAGCTGTTGAGAGACAGATGATAGCCTCCCTTCAAGGCCATCCAGCGTGTTCTTTAATGTGCACAGGGTATGGCTCTCCCGCACACGGCTTAACGTCCCATCCGACGGACGGCGGTCTTTCCAAGTCCATCGGTGTCCCCTACTGACCGTGGGCAGAGCGGGGAATTTTGCGGAGATAAATCTCAACGCTGACCCAGCTGGAAAAGAGTCCTTATGGCTTCACCATTTATTAAAGTGTGACCAAAAAGTGCGGCCCTGAAGTAAAACAAGGAGCAAATCTTTCCTAAAGAGCAACGAAATCTCGGATAAAAGTAAAAGAAAATATCGGCTAATAATTTTTTTTTAAATCATGTAATTAACGTACATTAATATGTAATAAGTGTCATTTGACTGTCTCTTTGAACTTCCCATCAGCTTCGAAATGGTTGATGATT
Organism: Ryuthela nishihirai; assembly: GCA_038380435.1. Taxonomy (NCBI): domain Eukaryota; kingdom Metazoa; phylum Arthropoda; class Arachnida; order Araneae; family Heptathelidae; genus Ryuthela; species Ryuthela nishihirai. The sequence goes on from JAWZYU010000006.1 coordinate 106,432,387, forward strand.
AATGGCAGGCTGACAGGCAGAAAGGTCGCCATCTGGCGAGCAACGTATCATTAAGTTAATTTCGCTGCCAGCTTTTAACATTATGAAAATCTGAATTTCATTTCTAATTTCGTAACTGTCTACAATACAATTTTAGGTTTATTCTCCCCCCCCCCCCCGGAGAAATTTTTCTTTTTTCATAAATTTACTGTTGGGTTATTTCACCTCTGAGTGGCACTTTTTCGCGCACAATGGGCTAAATGGCCAGGTCACAAGGACCCCGAAGGCTCAGAGAAGGTTGGGGGAGGGGACCCACTGGAACAGCTGTTAGGAGATAGATGGTAACCTCCCGTCAAGGCCATCCAGCGTGTTATTTAACATGCACAGGGTATGGCTCTCCCATACACGGGGCCATGGTTAACGTCCCATCCGACGGACGGCGGCCTTTCCAAGCCCATCGGTGTCCCCTACTGACCGTGGGCAGGGCGGGGAGTTTTGCGGAGATAAATCTGAACGTTGACCCGACTGGGACTCGAACCTTTGAATTGCAGATTACGAGCTTGGCACGCTACCGACTGAACCACCCCCGCCCACTGATTAAGGCAAGCGACCTCATTGAGCTTTTGGCAAGCACTTGATTGAGGGGCTTTTTATTCATTATCAGATTTTTTTCACTGTAAACGGTCTAGATTTTTTGAACCCGAGTTCATTAATTAAGCTTCCCGAAAAAAAAAAGCTTTTGAAATTCTGAATTGACCACTAAACCTAGTGCTTACACCGCCCGGCCCACGGTCAGTAGGGAACACCGAGGATCCCCTCCCACAACCTTCTCTGAGCCTTCGGTGTCCTTGTGACCTGGCTATTTAGCCCATGGTGTGCAAAAAAGTGCCGATCAGAGGTAAAACAACCCAACGTTAAAGAACAAGCTCGATGGCTTTGACGGGAGGCGACCATCTGTCTCCAAACAGTTGTTCCAGTGGGTCCCCTCCCACAACCTTCTGAGCCTTCGGGGTCCTTGTGACCTGGCCATTTAGCCCATGGTGTGCAAAAAAGTGCCGCTCAGAGGCAAAACAACCCAACCCTAGTGGTTACTGCCATATCAATTTTTTCATGTTACGTGAATGGGAATCTAACTTCAAAGCTCCATTTCATATAAAATATGCACTTGATGGGAAAAATCCTACTAAAAATAAAGATCATAATCAAATCAATTTAAATCTGTTTTCAACAATATTCGTTGAGTATTTAAAGAGTTATGGACGCTGGTGTATTTCGCAATAAATTATTTTGTTTTATAAAAGTCATTCATAATTTTCTAGAAGCGGGAGTGACTCAGTCGGCAGCGCACCAGGCTCGTAATCTGTAGTTATCAGGTTCGAGTCCCAGTGAATCAGCGTTAAGATTTATCTCCGCAAAATTCCGGTCCACCGATGGGCTTGGTAAAGGCCGCCGTACGTCGGATGGGACGTTAAGCCGTGGCCCCGTGTACGGGAGAGTCATACCCTGTGCACGTTAAAGAACACGCTGCATGGCCTTGATGGGAGGCTACCATCTGTCTCCCAACAGCTGTTCCAGTGGGTCTCCCTCCCCCAACCTTCTCTGAGCCTTCGGGGTCCATGTGACCTGGCCATTTAGCCAATTGTGTTTACAAAAAAAGTACCACTCTGTGGTCAAACAACCCAAATATCTTCAAAGCTCCATTACTCCTGAAATATGCACTTGATGGAAAGATCCTACTGAAGATAGAGATTATAATCAAATCTATTCAAATCTCGGTTTTCAACACTATTCGTCGAGTATTTAAAGAGTTATGGACGCTGGAATATTACGCAATTATCTTGCTTTATAAAAGTCATAATATTCTAACATTGAAATAAACATTACATAGAATATTATTTCAATTTAATAAGTATATATTGAAAAGTAGAAGAGGTTTAAAAGTCTACTTTTGGAACATTTTCAAACCATTTAATAGGCATATATTTTAGAAGTTTAGTAATGTTTATTTCAATATTAGAAAATTATTTTTTTTTATAAAACAAGATAATTTATTTTGAAATATTCCAGCTTCCATAACTCTTCCAATACCGAGTAAATATTATTGAAAACCCAGATTTAAATAGATTTAATTATGATCTTTAATTTATCTTCAGGCATATTTTTCCATTAAATGCATATTTTAGTATTTATAGAGCTTCGAAGTTCGATTCAAATTGATATGAAATGGAAATTATGTAATATTTTGATAGGGTAGTTTATAATAAAATAATTACCCCAGATGCAGACGCTGCCATAGGTCTTTCAGTACTCCACAAAGAAGTTTTGAAAAGTAGAAGAGGTTCAAAAGTCTACTTTTGGAACATTTTATTTCTAAATTAAGATTTGTTTTCAACTCACACTCGAGTCAGCGATGATCAGGGGGGAGTCCCAAGAAGAGATGTTGCTCATCTGTGTTTTGAAACTTTAAGGTGGTTGATCTTAGGTGACGAGCCCGAGATTACAGAATGAAGATGGCAGAAACCCAATTGAAGAGAATGCCGAGGCGCCTAGTAACACTTTTGATACCTCTTCTTCCACAGCAGATTTTCTTCTTGCCAAACTTCTCAACTGTTGGCGTCAGGTCACCTTGTTCATTCTCGTCTTAAACTGAAAGACGTTAGTTGAATAAGAAAAGCGAAATTCAACTTTCGACAGTTATCATGCACTGCTTTAAACGGTTGCAGCAGTTGGTTATGGTTACGCAGTGGGACCAGATATGATCTAATGGTTAACTAATCGGCTGGAAAGGTTTTGTGTAGATTACGAAGGATCCAATTACAACATATGTATCATTGAATAAAAATTCAGCTTTGGACTACTCAAACGTCGTCGCAGTTGATTACGGTTATATAGTGGAACTAGGCATGTTTAATAATTAGCTAATCGGCTAGAAAAGTTTTATGTGGATTATGAAGGATCTCATTACAATATCAGTACTTTTGGACTAAAATTCAGGTACCACGTACTTTGAAAAGTTCTAAATGTTGTAGGTTTATTAACGGTTATCAGATGGGACCAGGCATGGTCTAGTGATTAGCCAATTGGCTGAAAATGTTTCGTGTGTCTTAATTTAATAGGGGATATGAGAGAGAGGATATGAAAAAAAATTATTACTGACGCGGCGGAAATAAACCCGCAACTCTCTAGATCAGTGGTTCTCAATCTTTTATGTTTCACGTACTCCCTGGAAATGTATATTTAACTGGCGTACCCCTTATATAGATAGATAAAACTATAAATAAATAAAAATAAATACCCCCTCAAGCAACTGCTTGCCACAGAGGTCTGACAGGAGACTGTCAGTTTATATGCCATAGATCTGTGAGGATGACAGGACCTCAGCAGAAAAACGACACACACATCCATGCCTTACCCGGGGCTCGAACCCAGGTCCCTTCGATCAGTAGCCGAGCGTGCTAACCACTCTGCCACGGGACGGCAAAAACATAGTATAACAGAAATACTCTTTGTTGCTGCACAACACAGCAACCACGGCAATCCCCGGTTCCGTTTTTCGACACTACCAAGTTATGGAAAGCCCCGACTACCTATTGTCGGGGGCAAGGCTGCACCACATAGATGCATCTCATCGCCAACAATCCTATGGTGAGCAGTCCTATAGAAGGAAAGCTCATCCATCGGTCAAAACCTAAATTTGATCTGTTCCCCGGTTAGCCATTAACATGGATATCAAAAAAACTTTGTTATTGAGAACCCCTATTCTAGATACATTGCTCTGGCATGTATCTAGAGTTGCGGGTTCGATTCCCGCCGCGTCAGCAATAATTTTTTCCCAGGTGAATAATTCTTGATTTCTAATATCTTCAGGTAATCTGTGTATTTACTATGGATGAGAGAGCGGCTTTCTTTTTTAGGGGATATGAGAGTAAACCTCATATCCCCTAAAAAAGGGGAAAACCTCATATCCCCTAAAAAAAAGGAAAACCTCTCGCATCCCTAAGGGGGGAAACCTCTCGCATCCCTAAGGGGGGGAAACCTCTCGCATCCCTAAGGGGGGGAAACCTCTCGCATCCCTAAGGGGGGGAAACCTCTCGCATCCCTAAGGGGGGGAAACCTCTCGCATCCCTAAGGGGGGGAAACCTCTCGCATCCCTAAGGGGGGGAAACCTCTCGCATCCCTAAGGGGGGGAAACCTCTCGCATCCCTAAGGGGGGGAAACCTCTCGCATCCCTAAGGGGGGGAAACCTCTCACATCCCTAAGGGGGGAAACCTCTCACATCCCTAAGGGGAAACCTCATATCCCCTAAAAAAAGGGGGAACCTCATATCCCCTAAAAAAAGGGGGAAAACCTCTCATATCCCCTAAAAAAAGGGGGAAAACCTCTCATATCCCCTAAAAAAAGGGGGAAAACCTCTCATATCCCCTAAAAAGGGGGAACCTCTCATATCCCCTAAAAAGGGGGGGAACCTCTCATATCCCCTAAAAAGCGGGGGGAACCTCTCATATCCCCTAAAAAGGGGGGGGAACCTCTCATATCCCCTAAAAAGCGGGGGAACCTCTCATATCCCCTAATAAAAGGAAAACCTTTCCTATCCCCTAATAAAAGGAAAACCTTTCCTATCCCCTAATAAAAGGAAAACCTCTCCTATCCCCTAAAAAAGGAAAACCTCTCCTATACCCTAAAAAAGGAAAACCTCTCCTATACCCTAAAAAGGAAAACCTCTCCTATACCCTAAAAAGGGAAAACCTCTATCCCTGAGAAAGGGGGGAAACGTCTCCTATCCCCTAAAAAAGGGAAAACCTCTCCTATCCCCTAAAAAAGGGAAAACCTCTATCCCCTAAAAAAGGGAAAACCTCTCATGTCCCCTAAAAAAAGGGGAACCTCTCATATCCCTAAAAAAGGAAAACCTCATATCCCGAAAAAAGGAAAAACCTTGTATTCTCTAAAAAAAGGGGGGGGAACCTCTCATATCTTCTAGAAGAATAAAAACCTCATCCCTAAAAAGGAAAACCCGTGTTTTTTAGAAGATATGAGAGATTTTCTCTATTTTAGGGGATATGAGAGTTTTCCCTTTTTTTAGGGCATATGAGTTTTTTACACACACCCTTCCGTAGGCATATGAGCCCCCCCCCCCCCCTTCTTAAGGTGATATTGAGTTTTTTTTTTTTAGGGGATATGAGAAGCGTTGATTTTTTAGGTAATATGAGAGGGACTTTCTTTTTTAGGGGACATGAGACTTTTAGAGGATATCGGAGAGGATTTCTTCCTCTTTAGGGGATACGAATGAGCATCATGCTTTTTGGAAACCTTCGGATTTTTTTATAATAAACTACTGATTGGAAGGAAAATGACAACGGAATAAATTTGTGACATCTGCCTTTCAATCTTCCCTCCCATATCGTAAAAACAGCATCTTTAAAAAAAAAACCTATTCCACCATTTAAACATTTTTAACCACAGCTATTTGAAGGTTTTTCATCTTTAGAAGCCACATCATTCTTAAGTGGAAATTCTTGCTGACTGGGATTCAGGATTACGAAACATGAAAACAGAAACCGAAATGCTCTTTTTCTTGTCACGGGGTCCATTCTTCCACCACCCTCTTACAGAAAAGGAGGTGGCAACGATTTCTTCAGAATCTTCCTTTCGTTTGGCAGAAACATCCGGGCAGTAAACCTTGGAATCTTTTTCGTCTGGCAGAGACGACTTCCCTCCTCCTTTGCACCCCCCCCCCCTCCTGGCATCCTTACAGCACGTGTTCAGGAGAGAGAGGACTGACTCTACTGGTTTAAAGAGCAAGAGTGGAAGAAAATGCCGTGAGCAGGAACAGAGGATGCACTGGGCTCGCTTCAACAAAGCGACCATCTCTTAAGAGCAATTACTCTCGAACAGGTCAAGTAAGGAGGGTGTGTGCTTTAAATTAATGACCACTCCAGTGGTTGGCCATTTTCTCTTTTATCCTTAGACACTTGATAACGGGGAGCGGGGGTGGCTCAGTCGGTAGCGCGCCAGGCTCGTAATCTGTACTTCCCAGGTTCGAGTCCCAGCTGGGTCAGCGTTGCGATTTATCTCCGCAAAATTACCCGCCCTGCCCACGGTCAGTAGGGGACACCGATGAGCATGGAAAGGCCGCTGTCCGTCGGATGGGACGTTAAGCCGCGGCCCCGTGTGCGGGAGAGCCATACCCTGTGCACGTTAAAGAACACGCTGAATGGCCTTGACGGGAGGCTACCATCTGTCTCCCAACAGCTGTTCCAGTGGGTCCCCTCCCCCAACTTTCTCTGAGCCTTCGGGTCCATGTGACCTGGCCATTTAGCCCATGGTGTGCAAAAAAGTGCCACTCAGAGGTAAAACAACACAACCCAAACTTGATAACGGGTTATCTCGCTTATTAATGCATGTTGAGTTCCTGATGAGTGCTGGCTGCCTTCAGAGGGAAAAGACTGCTCTATTCCGAAGACCTGGCCTCACACAGCGAAGATTGTTGTAAAAGTTTGATTTCGGTCCCAGTCTTATTGCAATGAGGGTATTAGGTAGTTCAGGTTAATGAGACTTAATTGGGAAGTCAATAACTACGGTCCGAAAAATTTTTCGCCCTGCCCACGGTCAGTAGGGGACACCAATGGGCTTGGAAAGGTCACCGTCCGTCGGATGGGACGTTAACTCGTGGTCCCGTGTGCAGGACAGCCATACCCTGTGCACGTTAAAGAACACGGTGGATAACCTTGACGGGAAGCTACCATCTGTCTCCCAACAACTATTCCAATGGGTCCCTTCACCCAACCTTCTGAGTCTTCGGGGTCCACGTGACCTGGCCATTTAGCCCATGGTGTGCAAAAAAGTGCCGCTCAGAGGTAAAACAACCCAACGTTAAAGAACACGCTGGATGGCCTTGACTACCATCTGTCTCCTAACAGCTGTTCCAGTCCTCCAACCTTCTCCGAGCCTTCGGGGTTCTTGTGACCTGACCATTTAGCCCATTGTATGCAAAAAAAAGTGCCGCTCAGAGTTAAAACAATCCAACCCATGCTGCATCACTTTGTTCAATCATGTTCATAATTTCGGGAGTGATCCATTCTTTGCCGTTTTTCCGAAATTTAATATTGTGTTGGTTTGAGATATTTTCGACCAAAATCATGTTTCATTTATTTTTAAAACTATTATACATTTCATCAGCAGAACGTGTGTTGTTCAGTACTCCAATTAGTCCTAAATATTCGAGTTAATATTTAGAACTAATTGGAATATTTTTCACCACCTGTTTCACATTCGCACTGATTTATTCGAGTTTAGAAATTACGAAATAAAATAGTAGTCAGAAACTTTGATTCGTGAGATGAAGGATAACTAAAATTCGTATCTAATTTTACATTAAAGTGACCAATGCAAGAATGAGTAGTGGAGATTAAAAGAATTTAGGAAAAAGGATTCAAACATTCTAAAAAAAAAGAATTCAAAATTGAAACTGCTCAAAAGTGGGGAAAAGGTTTTTATCTTTTGCTCAAAAATAGAAAACAAAATTTTATCATTTGCTCAAAGATAGGAAACAAAATATGCTCAAAAATAGGGAACAAAATTTTTCTTTTGCTCAAAAACAGGGATCAAATTTTTTCTTTTGTTTAAAAATAGGGAACAAAATTTTTCTTTTGCTCAAAAATAGGGAACAAAAATTTATCATTTGCTCAAAAATAGGAAAAAAAATTTTCATTTGCTCAACAATAGGGAACAAAAATTTATCATTTGCTCAAAAATAAGAAACAAAAATTTATCATTTGCTCAAAATTAGGGAACAAAAATTTATCATTTGCTCAAAAATAAGAAACAAAAATTTATCATTTGCTCAAAAATAGGAAAAAAAATTTTCATTTGCTCAACAATAGGGAACAAAAATTTATCATTTGCTCAAAAATAGGGAACAAAAATTTATCATTTGCTCAAAAATAGGGAACAAAAATTTATCATTTGCTCAAAATTAGGGAACAAAAATTTATCATATGCTCAAAAATAGGAAAGAAAAATTTATCATTTGTTCAAAAATGGGGAACAAAATTAATTTTTTGCTCAGAAATGTGGAGGGACGAAATTAGTCTTTGGTTCTCTTGCTTAGTAAAGAGAGGTTTTAAATTTTTTTTACTCCATTTCTCAGAAATATAAAGACAGCGCAATATGACTTTCCTTTCCAAAAATGCATCTGACAGCAAAGTACGTCTCTTTTTCTAAAATTATTCTGGAAACTAGGTTTATTTTTTTCTAACATGGAAATACGGACCTCTGTTCTCCTTTTTACCAGGCATACCAAAATGAATCGCTGAAATGAAAGTATTAATAATTGCTTGAAAGAAGAGACTGTTGTTGAAAGATGAACGCGGAATCATCTGTCCTTCATTTTGGCATTGATTGAAGATAATGCTGGGAATGGCTCAATGAACTCGTAACCTTTTACGTTTCAGAGAATGGCAACATCGAGATAGTTTCTGACCCAACTCCACTGGACTTTTGGAACGTCTGCTGGAGTTCGAAATGAAGTCATTGAACTCGGTGTTCGTCCATTCTCAGAGTATCTGTTTCCTTCACTCTCTCTCAAAGTGGAATGCCGCGTGGGCAGACACTGGAAAAAAGAGTTGGACCACGCTGCAAGTTAACTTTCTTCCCGATGGGCGTTTTTAAAGCATCAGTTGGTGAAATTAGGCCAAGGTGTTTTTTTCGTTTAGGATAAAGAAGTTCTGATTTTTTATTCCCGCTGGCTGCAGCATTCATTCAACTTTTATTTTTAGCTAAAAAATTCTTTTGCCTTGGGATACGTGTAATATTTCATCAATACTTCCAACACAAAGAATTTTAAAAAATTTCTCTAAAATCGAAGAAAATTGTGATGTTTCAATAACTTTTTCCGCTTTCAGAGAAAAATTTAAAAATTATTTGTGTTGGATACGCGTAATATTTCATCCATTTATCTCCTAACAGTTGCCAACTGGACAAACTGGGTTTTGTTGAGATTTATTTACACAAAATTCCCCGTCCTGCCCAAAGTCAGTAGGGGACACCGATAGGCTTGGAAAAGACGCCGTCCCTCGGATGGGACGTTGAGCCGTGACTAAGTGTGCGGGAGAGTCATACCCTGTGCGCACGTTAAACAACACGCTGGATGGCCTTGAAGGAAGGCTCCAACAGTTGTTCCAATGGGTTCCTTCCTATCAACCTTTTCTGAGCCTTCGGGGTCCTTGTGACCTGGTCATTTAGATCATGATGTGAAAAAAAGTGCTGCTCAGAGGTAAAACAACCTAACGTTAAAGAACACGCTGGATGGCCTTGACGGGAGGCTATCATCTGTCTCCCAACAGCTGTTCCAGTGGGTCCCCTTACCCAACCTTCTGAGCCTTCGGGGTCCTTGTGACCTGGCCATTTAGCCCATGGTGTGCAAAAAAAGTGCCGCTCAGAGGTAAAACAACCCAACGTTAAAGAACACGCTGGATGGCCTTGATGGGAGGCTACCATCTGTCTCCCAACAACTGTTCCAGTGAGTCCCCTCCCCCCAACCTTCTCTGAGCCTACGGGGTCCTTGTGACCTGGTCATTTAGATCATGGTGTGCAAAAAAGTGTTGCTCAGAGGTAAAACAACCCAACGTTAAAGAACGCGCTGGATGGCCGTGATGGGAGGCCACCATCTGTCTCCCAACAGCTGTTCCAGTGGGTCCCCTCCCCCAACCTTCTCTGAGCCTTCGGGTGACCTGGTCATTTAGATCATGGTGTGCAAAAAAGTGCCGCTCAGAGGTAAAATAACCCAACCCTAACAGCTGCACAGTTGGTCTCTTCCCCCAGTCTTATCTGAGCTTTTGGAGTCCTTGTGACCCCGCCATTTAACCTATTATGTGCAAAAAGTACCCCTCAGGTGAAACAACAATTCCAAACCAATCTGCTAACAACTAACCAGTGGGAGCCACTTTCTCTGTGCCTTTGGATTCCTTGTGACCTGGTTACTTTGCGCATTGTGTGCAAAGCGTCCTTCTGAGAAATAAAGAAACTCAAGATCGACATCATCTAGAAGACATCATCTAAAAAAACATATTAAACCATTTCAAAATAAAGATGAAAACCCATCATCAACTCTATCAAAGACTGCTCTATGGTGCAACTTGTTATGAAGCCATGTCTGCCACCACACTGCGACTTTAGCTTCGTGGAATCTCCAGTACAGTCTCCATTCCAATGTTGAGTAAGTTTGACCTTGAACTTTCCATTTCTGTATTCTCATCTCTTTATATTCTGCACTAATATTAGCTTGAAAAGATTCTTTCGGGGGGGGGGAGAAGACGTTTTAAAAAAAATACTCCGAGCAAAAGATGTAGACCCTTAAAGCAGACGATACCTCTTGGTGAGGACAGAGATATTTTTAAGTTCCTTTTGTCGCCAGTGCGGGATGACACTTCCTGTTGTCCGCTGACTAGCCGACGTCAGAGATGACGTAAAACAGATCGAAGTGCATGGGTGACATCACATGGGGGCGTCTTTTGTAGACTTGTGGTAAACATAGGGGACTAATTGGAAAACAAAAATGGTTTCGTAAGAGATAGTCTTGCTTGATTTTTTTTTTTCCTTTAAAGTGCTTTTAAGACCTATTGGTGATTATGATGAAAAATGATCATAATCAATGATGATCATAATCATGATCAATGACCTGGTATGGTGATTATGATACAAAAAATGGGTTATGGGAACAAAGCCGAGCTGAATGGGAACTACAGTCGCTGAAAAAATATCCGAACACTATGGTTAGCGCGCTTGGTTACTGATCTAAGAGACCTGGGTTCGAGTCCTGGGTAAGGCATGGGTTGGGTTGTTTCTCTGCTGAGGTCCTGCCATCTTCACAGACCTTATACTCTGGCATATAAACTGACAGGCTCCTGTCAGAACTCTGTGGCAAGCAGCTGCTTGAGGGGGTATTTATTTTATTTTTTTATTTATGGTTGATTAGAATTCAGAAAAAATATCTGGCAACGATTTGTTTAGAAAATAGTAATCTGGCAACCTTACGAAGTTTGCCAGATCACTAATTTCTAAAAATAATCGTTGCCAGATATTTTTCTGAATTCTGTAATCAACCGTAGTGTTCGGATATTTTTTTGAGCGACTATAGGTGGTCATATTATTTTGATACTAGATCGTGTGGGCTCACTCACGGAAATATTGAGCGTGTGCAGTTACCGTTCACAGCAAACTGGAGCGTGTACAGGTGCTGTACACGCTCCAGTTTGCTGTGAACGGTAACTGTACAATAGGACACACCGATGGGCTTGGTAACAACAGTAGGGGACACCGATGGGCTTGGAAAGGTCACAGTCAGTCGGAGGGGACGTTAAGCCGTGACCCCGTGTGCGGGAGAGCCATACCCTGTGCATTGTTAAAGAACACGCTGAATGGCCTTGACGGGAGGCTACCATCTGTTTCCCAATAGATGTTCCAGTGGGTCCCCTCCCACAACCTTCTCTGAGCCTTCGGGGTCCTTGAGACCTGGCCATTTAGTCCATGGTGTGCAAATAAGTGCCGCTCAGAGGTAAAACAACCCAACGTTAAAGAACACGCTGGATGGCCTTGACGGGAGGCTACCATCTGTCTCCTAACAGCTGTTCCAGTGGGTCCCCTCCCCCAACCTTCCCCGAGCCTTCGGGGTACATGTGACCTGGCCATTTAGCCCATGGTGTGCAAAAAAGTGCCGCTCAGAGGTAAAACAACTCAACCTTTGGGTTCATGAGGCAACCCAGGATAGGCAGTAAATACCTGAGCTCAGTATAATGAGAAAACGGGTAAGAGCTCTAAGAAAGTGGTATCAAAGTTGCCACAATGGTGAGAGGAGGAACAGGCAATGTACAAGCTCGCTATACGTCAAGCGCAGCTGACTTCCTGGCAAAAGTTCTGTAGTGATGTCTCTGCACAAAACCCATTTACTTTGCAGTACAAGCTAGCGATGGAGAAAGATTTGAAACCCCTGGAAATTGAGTATGTTCGCAAAGAAGATGGATCCAAGAACTCTTCCTTTGGCGAGACAATCCAAGTACTTTTAGATAACTTATTCCCTAAAGATGATAGGAGTTGATGTTCTGCATCATCAGAGCACCTAAGGGAAAATAGCAGGATACCACCGGATATGCCAGATGACGTTCCGTTTACGAAAGAGGAAGTAGGAGAGGTTATCAGAGATATGGCCCGGGATAGAGCCCCGGGAAACGATGGTCTGACAGTGGAAATTATTTCTCAGGTGTTTAATGAACACAAAGACCTGTTCACCCAGCTCTTCAACAAATGTAGGGGCGGGGGTGGCTCAGTCGGTAACGTGCCAGGCTCGTAATCTGTAGTTCCCAGGTCCGAGTCCCAGCTGGGTAAGCGTTGAGATTTATCTCCGCAAAATTCCCCACCCTGTCCATGGTCAGTAGGGAAACCGATGGGCTTGGAAAGGCCGCCGTCCATCGGATGGGACGTTAAGCCGTGGCTCCGTGTACGGGAGAGCCATACCCTGTGCACGTTAAAGACCACGCTAGATGGCCTTGACGGGAGGCTACCAGCTGTCTCCCAACAGCTGTTCCAGTGGGTCCCCTCCCACAACCTTCGCTGAGCCTTCGGGGTCCATGTGACCTGGCCATTTAGCCCATGGTGTGCAAAAAAGTGCCGCTCAGAGGTAAAACAACCCAACGTTAAAGAACACGCTGGATGGCCTTGACGGGAGACTACCATCTGTCTCTTAACAGCTGTTCCAGTGGGTCCCCTCCCCCAACCTTCTCTGAGCCTTCGGGGTCCATGTGACCTGGCCGTTTAACTCGTTGTGTGCAAAAAAGTGCCGCTCAGAGGTAAAACAACCCAACTTCAACAAATGTTTGAAACTGGGAGCTTTCCCAAGAGCCTGGAAACAGGCTGACCTTGTCCTTTTTAATAAGGCAGGCAGAGACACCGCGGATGCAAGAGCATACAGACCAATAAGTCTGTTGCCGGTGCTGGGAAAAGTGCTAAACTCCTGACAAACAGGATGTATTTCCACTGCTATAAAAACGGATTCCTGAATCCCAAGCAATTCGGGTTCAGGACAGACCACCACTGCCGCTATCAAACAAGTGGTGGACATTGTTAAGGTAAATAAAGTGCACAAGATGCACACCTCTCTTATTGGCTTAGACGTGACGGGCGCCTTTGACAATGTCTGGTGGCCTGCAATACTAAATAAATTGAAAGAATGTTATTGTCCCAGAAACATATTCGTTATAGTGGTCAATTATCTTGGTGAGAGGATGGTCAGGTACTCCTATGCTAGCGGGTCAGCCTCAAGAATTTTGGAAAGAGGCTGCCCACAGGGTTCGTGTTATGGACCGATCCTCTGGAACTTAGTCGCCGATACTGCCCTGGAGTTGACCCTGCCTGAGGGTGTCTGGCTCCAGGCCTACGCTGATGATATGCTGCTTGTAATAACAGCATCCTCCAGAACCAAACTGGAGATTGCTGGCAACGCAGCACTATCAATACTCGAAGGATGGTGTCTACGCAATAAGCTTCGGTTCAGCTTTGCTAAGACAGCAGCCATGATTGTAGCTAAAGAGGGTGTCCTCAAGAAGAGGTACCCAATTTTCAAACTAAAAGGCGAAAACATCCGCCATATGACGACTCTCAAGTACTTGGGGATCACTCTGGATGAGATGGATCCCGCACCTGCAGGACTTAAAAGCTAAATGTACAAATGTTATGTGCAAGCTGGGGCGTATGGCTCGCGTCTCATGGGGACTCAGAAATGAAGTCCTCAAAGAAATTTACAGGGGAACGGAGCGGATCCTAACCTATGGTGCGGGCGCCTGGTGGCGTCCGACAGACCACTCCATAATGTATAGAAAGCTGCTCGCAGCCCAACGACCGGCTTTACTGCGAATCACCAGGGCTTACAGGACATCTACGGATGCCCTTCTGGTGTTAGCAGGGATCCCTCCGCTATTTTTGACGGTCGGCAAAGAAGCGACCATATTTAGAGTCCTGCAAGCTAAGGAGAAAGCAACATTCCTCGGAGTCCAGTATGACCCCCGAGGAGTATGATACTAATACCGCGAAGTGGGAACTCCATCCCACAAGAAGACTATGTGTGCCCTGGTCCAAGGAGTTACCATCAGGAATAGGAATTGAGATATACACCGATGGTTCCAAGAGCGAGGATGGTGTGGGCCTAGCTTTCACTGTCTTTAATCAAGGAGCCAAGGTGTATGATTTTCATAGGAGGGTTACAAATAATGGTTCGGCCTTCCAAGCGGAGTTGCTCGCTATCAGAGAGGCCCTTAATTGGGCCCTCAATGACGGCGGTGAGGATAACGACATACGGCTGTACACGGAGAGCCAGTCAGCTCTGCAAGCACTTGAAGATGCGAACAACAGGCATCAGATAGTGAATGAAATCAAGTGCATCCTGGGCAATCAGAACATGCCTAGGGTTTCCTTCTCCTGGATCAAGGCACATGTAGGTCATGAAGGGAATGAGCGAGCATACAAACTGGCCCGCTCCGCAGGTAATAATACTCAACCTGTGATAGCGGTTAAGACTTCTAAAACGACCCTGAAGTCTATAATTGATAAACGAGTAGTAACGGAGTTGTTGGGTTGTTTTATCTCTGAGCGTCACTTTTTTGCACACCATGGGCTAAATGGCCATATCACATGGACCCCAAAGGCTCAGAGAAGGGGGGTGGGGGTGGCTCAGTCGGTAGGCTCGTAATCTGTAGTTCCCAGGTTCGAGTCCCAGCTGGGTCAGCGTTGAGATTTATCTCCGCAACATTCCTCGCCCTGCCCACGGTCAGTAGGGGATACCGATGGGCTTCGAAAGGCCGCCGTCCGTCGGATGGGACGTTAAGCCGTGGCCCCGTGTGTGGGAGAGCCATACCCTGTGCACTTTAAAGAACACGCTGAATGGCCTTGACGGGAGGCTACCATCTGTCTCCCAATAGATGTTCCAGTGGGTCCCCTCCCCCAACCTTCTCTTAGCCTTCGGGGTCCATGTGACCTGGCCATTTAGCCCATGGTGTGCAAAAAAGCGCCGCTCAGAGGTAAAACAACCCAACTCAGAAGGTTGGGAGAGGGGGCTAACTGGAACAGCTGTTGGGAGACAGATGGTAGCCCCCCGTCAAGGCCATTCAGCGTGTTCTTTAACGTGCAGAGTATGGGCTCTCCCGCACACGGGGGTCATGGCTTAACGTCCCATCCGACGGACGGCGGCCTTTCCAAGCCCATCGGTGTCCCCTACTGACCGTGGGCAGGGCGGGGAGTTTTGCGGAGGTAAATCTCAACGCTGACCCAGCTGGGACTCGAACCTGGGAACTACAGATTACAAGCCTGGCGCGCTACCGACTGAACCACCCCCACCCCCGCCATGAAAAGAAGAAAGTGGAAGTTTGATGAAGAAATGCAGTGCATTGCCCCCCCCCCCCCGTCAAGGCCATCCAGCGTGTTCTTTAACGTGCACAGGGTATGGCTCTCCCGCACACGGGGCAAGGCTTAACGTCCGATCCGACGGACGGCGGCCTTTCCAAGCCCATCGGTGTCCCCTACTGACCGTGGGCAGGGCGGGGAATTTTGCGGAGAAAAATCTCAACGCTGTTCCAGCTGGGACTCGAACCTGGGAACTACAGATTACGAGCCCCCGGGTAAGGCATGGCTCTTTGTGTCGTTTTTCTGCTGAGGGCCTGCCATCCTCTCAGACCTTCTACTACGGCATATAAACTGACAGGCTCCTGTCAGACCTCTATGGCAAGCAGCTGCTTGAGGGGGATATATATATAAAACGAAGGGGAAAATGTTATACTGCAATACAGAGTGTGTTGGTTCGAGTCTGTTGGTTCCCTTTTTTTAGAGATTAGAAAATATATATGTCTTATGATAAGTCAGAAATAATCAGTCTCTGACCCAAAAAATAATGAAATATTTCTTGCTCTGGCGAGCGAATGATCAAAAATTTAAGACTAGTTCTGTCTGTTATTTGAGAATTTTAGCGCTAAAAACGATTTGAAACTTTTGTGTTAAAACGAAGTCATTGCCAATTTACTATAATGGAGACAGCAGAGCAGACTGCATAATGTGAAGTATATTCAACCATGCAAATACCACTAAATAGCTCTCTGTATGACCGACCATACTGAAAAAGAGATGAACTTTACTACAGATGTGGCGCCCAGTAACCTACACTGTCAACTCTTCCTGAATGCTCAAGTTCAACGTAGTGACGAAAGGTCTCACGGGGAGGAAGAAAATTTCTACACACGTGCGATTAAATATTCATTTGATAAAAGACGCCAGTAGCAGATTTGGCAACGTGCCAAGTTCGGCTTGCTGCCGACAGACAGGAGGTCAAACGCCGCTGGCAGACAACGAAGCCTTCAACATCTCTGCAGAGAATGGAGACTAATGAAATCTTCAAAGAATCGAGAATTGGTCTCCTTTCATGGTGACAGGAAAAAGAATACAGCGCTGATAAGATATGCAGATTATAATGGGGCTCAATTGTCTTGAAATTGTGACTAATATGCCACGTGAAAAGTAATATTTCGAGTTTTAAAACTAATATTTATTTATGTTTGTATTATGCTAAACAAACTGGCAACAAAAGCTAAGCATCCATGTTGTAGATTAGACTTTTGCTTTTTTTGTACGAAATATAAATTTGTGACACTTAAATCGATATTTTAAAGTACTACGTCATAGAACGTATGACAGTGTGGCTAGCATGCTTGAATACTGACCAAAGTAACCTGGGTTCGAACTCCTGATACGGTATGAATGTTTATTTTTTGTGTAGTCTTCCTGACAGATCTTTATGGCGTATTTAATGCTCTGCTTTAATAATGTCAGATCTATGTGGCAAGCAGCTGTTTGAGGGATAATTTATTTTTAGAACTTTAAAACTTCTTGTAAAATGATATAAATCAGTACGTAAAATAGTTTAAAATAGGTATTTCAATTGGTTATAACCTTTTCTATAAATGATATTTATAGTTCACAACATTGTCTATAAATGAGCTTTATTGAACTATTGAGTCTGCTCGTTAAATGTGAAACGATAAAATGATTGAAAAGTTAGGTTCTCATTTAATTTAATAGAATCTGTTATTCTTGTTTCGTGATAATATATATAAGTTTGAAAGTATCAAACTAGTAAGTCTCAAATATATCTTAGTAAATACGAAAATACCGTTTCAATAAACCTAGCCTACAATTTGCCGCCATCTTATTTTATTTCGCCTCGGTGAAAAAAAGTAAATGGTAAAAGTAGTCCGTTCCGCATCTACCTGAAGATGCGTATTGAGAATATATACATAAATATATATCTCATCAAAACAAGATTTTTAACAGCGTTTATCGCTAAACAATGAAACCGTTTCGCACTTAAAAAAAGCCCCTAAAATAAATATCAAAAGTAAATTTCCTTAACACTCATCGCTAAAGAAAAGCCTCGAAAACAAATAATCTCATTATATAGAACTATTCTAAACAGCATATATCAGTCAAACATTGGAACATGCGGATGGATATCACATTGCAATTCAACGTTACATTCCTGGGGAAACATCCTGGAGAAAAGTACAACATGGCGGTTGAGGACCTAATACTGCACCATAACCTAATTTTTTTTATAGACTCAAATATGATTCAATCAGCTCAAACGCTGCAACCTAGAATGAAAAAATTCTGTGTACGTCATTACACAACAGGTATGGCTACCAGAGAAAGTTCAGTTTTCAAACTGAACTATATTACAAAAAGTAACCAGACACTTCGAAAGTTATGTGAATTGAAGGTCACATTCAAAGTTCCCTAAATTTGAAAATGAGCTTTTTACGGAAATATGTCACTGGTCAAAAACTGAAAATCCTACTCAAGTTTTTCTAATTCTTGATTTTGAACAATTTTCGTGTGATATTAAAAGAGTTATGGAGTTTGGAGCATTTAAAACCAATAAAACACAAATTATAATTGTTACAACAAACCGCTTACTGAAATAAATACAAATTTAGAAATCTGTAGATTCAGTTTTTGGCTCAAGTTCTGCAGACGATCGATTTGGCGATGTACCAAAAATATACGGTTATGAGATTATAAGCGAGATTTTGATTTCTTTCTGTGATTCTTTTTTTCGTTTTTTTTTTTTAAATGAGGCCGACTGATTTATATGAAAGGAGACTTCATGACGGTACGATTAAATATTTATAAAATTTTAATATAATCTTATTTAACCCAAGTTGTGCATATTAACGCATCGCCATTGTTCAAAACGACGATAAAAATGGCTACCATTAGTAACCAGGGCGAGCAAGCGGATTAATGGATATTTATAAATTTTTTTTATGATAAATATTCAAAAGCACAAATATGAATTCCAGTTTCAAAAGAATCCGCTGGCCGCATTATAAAAATTA